>OY728138.1:1422500993-1423762883 GCA_963277665.1 Viscum album
GAATCGACAACCAACCATTAGTGCCACGACGCCTTCCGTGGGGGGAACCCAGGCCCTCGACGTTGCGAGACGGAGTGCCCGATTTCACTTCCCCAGCCCCTGTCGGGTAAGACTGAATGCTTGGCCGGGCAACATGCCGGTCTTCCAACACCTCTGAAAGCCATCAGTCTTCGTATCGAGGAGAAGAGATTCACGTCGGGTTCACCATTTTTCTGTTTCGGTGCGGATGTGCGTCGGGTTACGCTGTTCCGCCAGGACGCGTTCGCGCGTGCACCCGTCAACCCGAGGGGATGGGCGCGCGGCTTGTGGTCCCGCAGTCCCGCTTTCCAAGGGCGGGCGGCATTCGTCCCTTATTCAGGGGCGTCTGCTCCTTGATCGAAACCGGGATGATGGGATGTCGGCTCCTCCTTCCTTGGACGTATCCTCGGAACTCGTCGCCTAATCCGGGTCTCCCTCATAGACTTAAGAATGTTCGTGAATCTCGTTCCCGGCGCCATATCTTCATGGACACCGGTTAATTACGCTGCTTCTGCCCGGACGTTCCAAGGAGTCTGGGCGGGGCAGCAACCTGCGGTGAGAAGGCCGGGTGGCTCTGGGTGCTGGGGGCATGTCATAACACTGCGGCTCTGCACGTCTGTCTTCCGTCCCTAATAGGGCTTCTCGAAGGCATGATGGCCTGAGGCATCCCGTACTGGGTGCGGGGAACTATGTCACCTGAGGTTTTCCTCAGCTTCCCATGTTTAACACGGGGTATGCCGCGAGTTTAACGTCCAGCGGGGACGGCATCGGACCGATCAACACGAAAAGTGGATAAGATGACAGAACCCCTTGCGGGGAACCTCCGACGTTGGGGCCAGCACATGGGCGGCTTCCCAAGTAACATGGAGTGGAGTGAAGTGGCATGACCCCACCGGGATGTGGCGGCCCGGGTAAGGATCAGGATGGATGATGGAGTGAAGAGCTTGGACCCCGGAGGGGCTTCCTACGTACCGTGCGTTGGCACGGATCAAAGTCAACGTAGTTCGGGTATACAGTTTAACGTCATGCTGGACGTCGGCAAGCCGACTCACGAAGAGGTCGAGGCCGCCGGGCGGAGGATTGAACCGAACCACCTCGCACAGAGGGGGATGGAACGGCCGGGTGGATCACAGTTTCACGTCATGCTGGACGATAAAAGGAGAAATGGAAAAGGGGGCTGTGGGGAGGCACCGTGGAGATACACACGGGCAGTCTCCCACAGGGGCGGATTCATAGGTGAATCGACGCAAGCGTGAACCCTGGAGGGGTCCACTGATGGACGAACCGACGTAAATACGACTGGGACGACCAGGTGGCGGGCTTGGACCTCAGGGAGGCTTCCTACGTACCCTGTATAGAAGACAGGGATCAAAATCCACGTAGTTCATTCTGTCAGGACTTACGCACCTGAGGCAGCCCGGATGCGGCGAAACTCAGTTGGAAGGGACTTGGACCGAAAGCAGAAGACACCTCGATCCCAGTCATACCCTCTACTGGCTTCGGCAGTGGGGAGGCGCAATGGAGATACACATATGCAGCCTCCCACGAGAAACTAGGGGTTTGTAATACCCTGCCCCCGTAGGGAAAAGCCGCTCCCATTAAATCGTCCCAAAAGGGGGACAATCCCGACATCCCTGCAGAGACGAGCAGGTGGGGGCCACATCCAAACCGGGGGAGACCCTGCGTGCGAGGCACGAGATCGAATGATGCGGACGGTTTAGCGTCTTGCCAGACGAAGTACAGTTTAACATCGTGTGTTGAGGACGAAGCGGACGGTTTAACGTCTTGCCGGACGAAGTACAGTTTAACGTCGTGTGTTGAGGACGAAACACTTGGAAGTTTAACGTCTTGCAGCGCGGACGATGGGGGCTAGGCAGTTTAGCGTCGTGCAGCTTGGACGTAGTACAGTTTAACGTCATGTTGGACGGATGTGCAGTTTAACGTCATGCGGGACGAACGGGCAGTTTAACGTCATGCTGGACATACGTGCAGTTTAACGTCATGCTGGACATTGGTCCGTGTCACTTCGCGCGAGCCTGGAGGGCCGCACGGGAAGACAACGCACGGTGCGGGCACCCAGGATGAGGATCATCGGGCGCCACGCAGGCGGGTACCCTCGGGGGGTCAAGGGAGGCGACCCTGGCGGATTGCGCGCAAAAGAGGAGCTTTGCGCGCAAAACCGCGGGTCGGCGCGCAAAATGGCGGGCTGGCGCGCAATTGGGCCAGCGCTTCGCGCGCGGATGGTTGGGATTGCGCGCACCGGGCTTCGGATAGCGCGCGGGGGAAACGGCTCATTCTCTAACGAATGGCCACTTTGAAAATGGGGGGTGCGCGCAATCGGGTCGGATTGCACGCACCCGGGGGCAATTGCGCGCAAGAGGCTTCTTTTGCGCGCAAAGGCCTTCGGGTTGAAATTTATTCAAAGGAAAGGAGCCAAGGGGATTGCGCGCAAAGGCGAACCCCAAGGCTCTATTGCGCGAAAGAAAGGAGGTTACCTGAAGATCGGCATTGCGCGCGGAAGGGGTTGGATTGCGCGAACGAGCGACGCTTCGGATTCTGGCAACCTTCAAAACGTCGGGGGTCGCCTTATATTTATAGGCAACCCCGGGCGCGGAATCCGGTCTCGGGCGCGCAATTCGGTTCGCGGGCGCGGAATCAGGACCCAGCACGCAAAGGGCGCCGCGCAGGCCGCGGGCGCACAAAATAGCGCGTCGGCCCAGCGCATTGCGCGCATCCCGGGAGGATTGCGCGCCGCGACTCAACTTTGCACGCGAGCCTCTGAAAATTCGCGCAAGTCCTCCGGGCCCTCCGGAACGTGCCTCTGACTCCAAATATCACTTCGCTTTCCGCATCCGGAGCTTCGTTTGGGAACAACGGACTTTTCCGGCGTCTACAGTATGTACATAGAGATACTTTTACAAAATATAATATTCAATGCGAAGTAATTCTATGAATTAAAATATCTATGACTTATACATGGATATAAAATACAAAGAAAAATTAACAACTATGTAGTCATCCATCCAGGGTATACTAGATTGGCAACCCAACCAGGCCTACCATGTAATATAGATAAAATAGGAAACCGAAAATCACTCTTGAATATAATAAAAATAAGAAATACCACAAGAGTTACTAGAAGAAAAAATTAGAAACTAAAAAGGCCTACAAAACAAGCCAAAAAAGGATAGAACATAATTTAATTCGAACCCCATGTGAACAAATGTCATGCCTAGAGCAACCTGAACAGAAAACAACAAAAACCAATGAAGCCTTAATGTTATAATATGCTCATCCATTCACCTGGTTCCTTCAATATAACATCATTAAACACCCAAATGCATAAGTTGGGTGTGAGAAAAATCACATTAGGATACCAATAATGATTATATATAAAGTCTAATATCATGAATGATATAATTATTTATTCTAAAACATATCAGTTTTAGAAAGCATTTTTATAAAATAAATGTAGTTGTAAATCATTTTCTAGTTGAAGTAAAAAAATCCCACCCACATTCAAAAACTAGAATCATGAAAATTAAAAGTGATTAAATAGGAAGGTATATTCAAGAATCAAGAGGTAAATAGGTAAACACATATCCTTTTGAAAACATATCTTGCGAATATATGTGATACAATATCTAATAAAATCTCAGGGGATACAATTCATGATAAAATAATGCATTTGATAAATTACAATAAATAATAATGAACCTCAAATTTGGGCTCTAGACTATGGGACACAAGGTAATATACACAAAAAATCTTTAGAAAAAAATTACATTGGATCTAACTGATATTGATTCCTTCTAACCGATATCACAAATGGTTAAATCCATGTGGTTTGACACACACAAACACACACTAAGGATACCCATGTCTCTTTAAAGATTCACCCAAGAATCCTAATATTAAATTGAACTAATTCATTTCAAAACCATGCTCAAAATTTCATAAAATATTTGTAAGTCCAAGATAATATACTTTGGTGTTTGAAAATCCATTTCCAAATCAATTGAATCCATCTTCAGAAGAAAAAAATTAAAAAAATATTTCATATCCAACAAATCCATTAATACCATATATCACATATAATCAATGAACAAACCGAAGGAAATTATAAAAAATGGAATTATATTCATAAATTTAATTCATTATATAGAAACAACTGTCTAAAAATAGTAGAAACCTGGCCTTATTCGACAACAGTGACTGAAAACTAAGAGAATTTCCTTCGAAAGAGAAGGACTTCCAAGAAACTGAATAGGAGCGATAAATAATACTATCTGATCACAAATCCAAATGGAAACATAGCCAAAAACACACCAATAACCAAAACCAAAAAAGTCTTAGATGGAGTATGCACCCATAGAGAAGAAACCCAAATATAGCGGTGATTGATCACATAATGAAACAACTCGAAAGAGAGATAATCAACCAAAAGTTAATATAAAGAGCCTCTATATTGAGACAAAGTAAGAATTAAATGAATTAAATTATAAACAATGCTTGTAGAACCCAAAAATACAAATTAGTGACTATTACATGGCATGTAATCCACATACATGTACTATAATATAAAAATCCCACATACACTGTAAAAACTACCACCTTATTATAAAAAACATGTTATTTTTTCAATACCTAATGTGAACACTTTACACAATGTGTAAACCAGTATGGATGTGTATAAAATTCATGGATTCTTCATGGAGACAATTAAAAATAATTTACTCTAATTAAATAGTGTGTAATCACCCAAAAAATAGTAAAAAATATATCTTTAAACATAAAACGTCCAACAACACATTGACTTCACAATTACAAGAATCATGCTAATTTATTTTTCAGCATTACTCATCCACTAAAAAGTAAACTAGAAGAAAATTTTAAAGAAAACATGAATGAATTGTAACTGGGTGTTACAACCCAACAAAATTCTATATTGGACTAAAATCTTATGAATTGATTACACCTTACATTAAAACTATTAAAAGAAAAATAAATTATAAGAATATGATCGAAATTATCAATGGAATTATAAAAAATAGGAATAATGTTGTAAAAATTGATATTTGATTATATATTTGTAGGATGTAATCAGAAATGTGACCATTAGGATGTGAATATAGATCTCTATGTCCATCAGTAATCTAGATGTTATAATGTGTCTATTTGGGTAAGTCTATATTAATGGTAACGATAATAGTTAATTGAATGTAGATGTATAAATGATGTTTTCAAACAGTAGAATCTTGGATTATTAACCATAATTTTCAATGTTAGGGGTGGTTTCATTTTTGGTGTTTTTATCCTGATCAATCCCACATAGAGCTTCAACTACTGCTACATGAATGAAATTGATTATTAGATGTGTTCTAACTAATGGACATCACTAATAGGTCAATGTTGTATTAACAACCTAACGAATCTACCACCATCTTAGATATTTCCCTTAGAGCCTATATCATTGTAATAATGGGTTTGGTATCTAGGCCCTAGTATTATTAAGGTGTAATTATTTTATAAATTAATTAACAGTTTTATTGATTCAGAATTCTTATTTAAGTGTCACGTCCTTATATAAAATTCATATTTTTAGAGGATATGATAAAATATATATTTATTCAGAAAGTCCGTGATTATAATTTTAGTAGAAAAAAATATATTTTTAATTTTCATGAAAACATATTTTAATGAATGTTATATGGATTATGAATGTTGTGGAAATAAAAAACAAATTTTTTATAAAATATTTTTATTAAAATATATATAGTTTTTGTGATTGACACAATTTTATTGTATAATAAATTTATGTGGTTTCAATAAAAGAGTATTTTATTTTTAAAATTGAATTCCAAATATTTTGGAATTTTTTCCAAATAAAAGGGTTATATTTTGGAAACCATCTCTTCAAAATTGGCTGTTGTTTAGTTATTCAAAAATTTCAAAGATAGTCAACTTTTTTGAACAAATATAAAATACATTATATCATACGGTAATTATTATGAAATCATAATTACATAAATTCGATGATCCAATTATGCTAAATTATATCTCAAAAAAATAGTTTATTAGTTATTATTATATATTTTATTTAATTTTAATAAATATACATTCTTTAAAAATAATTTCCAATGTCTTACATGTAAATTATGATTTTTAAATCTATATTTTAGTTAATTTATTGTTACACTGACAAAGTAATAATAAAAACTAGATTACAGTTAAAATTAATTAAAATTTAAAAAATCATGAATTAAATGTCTAAAACAAGACCAATATCAATGGATAAACCAATGTGTCATCATTTTCCAGCAAATACAATTCAATGACCAATATTTACAAATTATTGAACAATTAATCCCCATTTACTATAAATACCCACCCATACTCCATTCCTCTAAAATAAAAATCCATTTGGAATGATGTCCTAGTAATATTATCTCTAATTCGGTTTCTCAAAAATGTCTACATGTTTTTAAGGTTCCATCCTCAAATTTTAAGAAGCAACTCTTCAATGTAATAGAATTATCTTCCACTTTCTTCCTTTATATTTAAGATATTCTTTTATATTTATTTCATTTAAATTTTATATGATTTCATGGGTTTAAATAACTCCATTACAATAAATAAGGATGATATTGAATGATTTAATTTATGAATCAATATTCCTTATTATCAAATATCCATATTGAGTAATGGATACAAATTAATAAATATTTATATAGGGAATCAAATGATATTCATGAAATTTGTTTAAATTAATTCATTTTAATTTATTTATCATTTAATTGATTTAAATAATTCAATTACAATAAATAAGGATGATATCAGATAAATTAATTCATGAATCAGTATGCCTTATCATCAAATATCAATATTGAGTAACGGATCAAAATTTAACAATATATCCCCAGTGAATCAAGTGAAATTCAATTTATAAAAATGTTTGTAAAAATGTAATATGGAATTGGAAATAATAATATACACCATACAATAATATTTATATTTAATATAAATGTAATTTAAAATGGAAAATCCCAAAAATAATGTGATTCTTTTAAGATAAAATTAACAATCCCAAAAGATAATCAGATTGTACAATAAATTTTACAACATGGTAATTTTCAAGTCAAATACTATGGATGACATATTTTAAATTTAATTTTAATGTCACAATAATTATTAAATAATCATGACATTATGTCAAATGCGTATTATATAAATCATACAAATGAAATTAGGTTCGTATATTTAAAATAGGCCTCATAGATGGGAAATTGAGATGAAGTCACAAACATCAGAGATTCCTTTTGTCAAATATTATTTAATATCATGTATGATGGTTTTAATAATATTATTAGTTTATAATAGAACCATATTAATATATATAATACCATATATGATAATCTAATAATATTTTACAACATGTTTGTTCGTAATATTTCATTTATTTATTGCATTGAATGTTAACTTCATTGTTTTCTCATGTGTTCTATCTATGGAATGTTATGGTTATTATACATATGATAAAAATACATCAAATAAAAACTGAAAATAATTTTAAAAATATCATACTTTTTCATTAGATACATTATTATAATCTCACTTAAAACATGGTCGTGTAAAATAAATTGCATCGCTTCAAGGATACTGTTGGCCGTATGTATGCATGAGCGACGTTGTCATTCCCTTAATGGGTGAAATGTTAAAGAAGTGTATGATATATTAATTTTAAATAATTTATATCAGGTCATATATATCACATATATTCATTAAATTTATTTTTTATACCTTCCTTGTAAATTTTAAGGCAAAATGAATCAGATCGCTTTAAGGGGTTGAAGTGTGCCACACACATGAGTGACATTATCAAATTTTAAATAAAATAAAAATTATGAACATATTTATAATATTATAATTTCATAAGAAAACTTTTATAATAAATATTATATATAACCATTAAATTCATCATTATATACAACATGGAGTGTTGTTGATTGAAAATATGTTACCACTGTTTGTGCGGTGGTTGTCTTCCGTGCACACGATCAATGATTTTATCTAGCATTTGATGGAAGTGGATATAGATAAATATTACTATATAATAATTATAACATCTATGAAAATTTTATAAAAAAGTGTTATTATATTTTAAGTGTTAATAAAAAATTTAATGTTAAAAAATAAGATAGAAAACAAAAGTTGTTTGTTAATACTATTACCTTATCTAAGAGAATCCCCCTTTGTATCTACTGATAATAATGGATTGGATAGTCTTTTAAGAGGTAAAATGGATATATAATGTGAATAAATTTTTTTTGGAGAGAATTGCTCAGGGTTTTGTTCAGGAAATGGTCATTCTAGGTGTGAATATGTGATGGGAGTGGGTTCCCCATTATATGTAGGGAAAATGAACCCTATTGGAAATTACCCAGAATAATCCAAATGGATAAATTCATTCATATAAAAAAAGCTTAAAATTAAAATTATGATTAATTTTTTTACAATATAATGTGTAAATATGGCTATAAAATAATATTTGGACAAGTTTTTAGGTCATTTTAACCCTTATATTCTTAGTCCAACCACTGATAAACCCATTTGTACCTTAATAACGAAAATTAATTTTTACATTTTGAAATATTCACGTGGGTCAAAAACTATTTTAAAAATATAATATATAATAAATATTTATCATTCTAAATTGAATATAATTTCTTTAAAATGTATTTCATAGAATTTAATGAATTTATTTTAAAATTTTACCGATAGATATCATTTAAAAGTGAGATTCTAAAGTGAAAATTTTCATATGTATATATAGTTTTAATATCAAAATTAATTATTATAACATATTCTAATTAAATATATTTTATTTATCACAATATAAATAATATAATGTTATATTAATATGTGAACAATATAAATTAAGAGGCATTTTTCAATAAGTATTACTTTTCATATCGAAAAAAGAATTTTTTAGAAAAATCCCAAAATTACCCTAATCTTATATTGATATAATTATTTAAAAAATGATATTATTTTTATCAAATATTTTTTTAAAAAATTTTCCAAAACATTAATTTTGTCATAAGCGTGAAAACATTCAATAAACCATTTCCTTTAACGAAGGTACATTTTTTCAGAAGACATTTTATTTAATTTAGAATAATAGTTATTTTTATTTCTAATTAAATGATAATCATTGATTTTTTGTGAAATATATATTTTTCATAATTTGGTATTACTATTCATACGTTTAAATTTAATTACATGGTTATAATGGTCATGCTTATATATTATTTTAATGGAGAATCATGTTTCGTTTAAATACATTGTTTTTTCACATCACATGTTATTAATTAGTTTTAAATTATTTAAATGGAAATAAATCATAAATTTTTACGGTGTTATAATTTATGAATGTAATGAATTTTACATGAAACCCATTCACTATTTCCCACAGGTAGTTAGTGAAATGTTTTTTTAAGATCTATGTGGCACACATAAATTTAGAAAACTGAAGCATACACCTTGATTGTATTTTAATAAATTGGGTATAGAATTTATTTCTAGAGATGAAATGTTTTATGATACCATAGTGATTAACTGTGGTAATTATATTTAATGAATCCTTGGCGATAAATCAAGGTCATATTTTGATTAATGTCACATTTTTATTTTGTAACCACATTTTCACGTTATGCATCATGGTAATTCTAATTTTATATTTCTATTGTTTCTATGAGAATGACCTATTGTTTTTCCTATTGACCACATGATAAGAATTTATTTTTATTCCCTTAATATCCTTTATATTCATGCATTTATTTTTATGTAATTCCATTAAATATGATATACAATAAAAGATACCCATGATAAATCAATGAAGTATCCTTTCAAGTGTATTTGAAGAAATTTTATGTTTTTATGTATTACATTAAAAATTTATAGGAAATTAATCATCAAATTACCCTACATGTTATTAAATATTATACCTTGTAATGATTTTTTTATGTTCAAAATGTGTTATCCTATATATGGGGTATAATATTATGAAATATATTTTTAATAAATTAATGTGGATTATTTGTTAAAATTAATGTGTGAATTATTAATAATTTATTTACGAATGAAATTGGTGTTGATATTTATTATTAACTAACTATGAGATATTTATTTTGTCCTTGAATTTAATTTTCTGCCTAAAATTATGAAATAATATTGAAAATACATTATGTAGTGAAATGGGAAATTTTATAATTTAAAACATATGTTATGAGGAATTGGAATAGGGGTTATACCTATATTTATAAAAATTCATCACTGTTTTGAAGATGGTTTGAGGAAAAGTGGAAGTGAGTTTCATAATAATTTTACCACATAGTTAAATGTTCATTCAAAATTCTATAGTATAGTTACTTTTTAGCAGATAATTATACTAGGGTGGTATGAATTCTGCATTATTATTCCCTCCCTTTCAAATTGTTCATGCATATATGGCACATGTTTTACAACCTTATACTTTATCCTAAATTTATTTTATTATCTTGTAGAGCATGTGGGATAATTTTTTAATGATGAATGTACTATGATATACTAAAATATCTATGATAAACCTCTTTTCCATGTATATATGGAAGTGTGAATGTGGAAATGTGTGGTGAAAGAAAATTATATATGAAAAGTGGTATTATAATATATGTTGTCCAATAATGAGTAAGTAAAACTTTTTTATTTTAAGTATATAATGAATATTATATATTTGATTGATTATTCCACTATAAATATTTTGAGGTCTTACAAGGTTGAAGTGTAGTATATATATATATATCTCTGTGTGTGTGTGTGTGTTTGTTTGTGTGTGTGTGTTTATAGCGCATGATTGTATTCCCTAAAGAAAAATTTATGGTGGCCTCAGTGGAAGAAAAAATGGATGGTGGGGGTATAAATGTATTTATGCTAATTTATTTTTAAGTATAACGTATAAATATTTGTGTGTGAGTGGTTTAGGATATAATAATTGTGACGATAAGGATGTTAATGATGTTGGTAACATGGCTAGCCTTTATGATATGTGATTTGTGGCGGGGGAATGATGGATTGTGTGGGGAGAGTCCTTAAGGGTTCACAGCCAATTATATAATGAGTCCCTAAGGTATGGGAATTTCAAAATTGAGCTTGTCATTGTTGGGGATATCCCATTATGGTAGACACTCAGAACACTATTGAGAGTCCCAGTGGGTAGAAATTTTTCTATCCAATGAAAAGATATAACATGTTACACAAGAGTGGATATCTGAATAAAGTTAATATAGTACAGTCCCAATAGGTAGACACCCACCTAAGGATATTATGAAAAGGTCTATAAGGGTGAATTAATATAAGAATATACTACAATATGGAACATATATGTGGATATCTAATTAGTTTATTCATTCCAATTATGGGAGATAATTATTATATTAGATGTTTTGTAATTATGGGTGATCGGTTATGTTTTATGGTTTGTAAAGTGATGTATTTGGTGGAACATAAAAGATGTGTGTAGGAAAACAATTTAGGTAATCAATGTATCATTCATTTTTTGACATTCATTATCTCATATATGGATTCCATAATATTCATTATTCTCATAGAAAAATAAGAGTTCCTTGGAAGAAGCCACTTAGTTTATTTAAATGGTCATCCATAATTTATATATACTGTTTTTCCTGATTTTCTGGATATATTTTGTTGGAGTATTGGGGGTCCTTAGCTCTCGATTTGTGAGATTTATTATTGAGGTATTTCTTGTTATATTTTGTACGAGGTGTGGTGAAGTGGATAAATATTACAGTGACATTGACACATATTGCTAAATTTGTATGACATCACATGCATTTGATATGAATTATTAATCTATTGTGGTTATTAATGTAACTATATTTATCATGGTTTTATAGATTATCATATATTAAGGTCAGTTTATTTTATATATTTTTGATAATACACCCTTTTTTATTCACCAAAACATTTATTTATGAAGGTTGGATTTTGGGATTATAGTCAAATGCATTACCAAATTATGTGGAGTCATTAGGGGGATGCATCATGATAGGTTTTTTCCCATCAAAAACTCTTTTTCTCATTTTTTATATGACTCAATGTTGTGATATAGTATAAGGGGAATGAGTCTAGATTTTGTGACTAAAATAAAATTTCCAAACAAAATAATGAATATCATAATGGTGTTGGTATGGTTCGAACCATTAGTTTGGTTAAAGTGTGGATATGATATATGTACATTATATTTTGATTATATTTTCTAGTCATCCCAATCTTGTCAAATGAACTTTCTAATTCATAGTTTTTTGTTTTTAGATGATTCCCCAAACATATAGGTTCTATAGGGAACATATGGATGACTAATCCCTCTCCCATTCCATCCCATCTAGGTGTAGTCTAGGCTTTAAAAGTGCAGTTTTTGTAAAATCAAATAAGTTATAATGAAAAAAATTTGTTGTATGTGATATACAAGTTGACTTGGTTATGTTTATGTGATTATAATTTATGATTCGACTCATGCCTCGAAGGAGAAGGGCTTGAGGTTGGTGTCTTTTGTATTAAATATTCTCATCTATGATAAATATGTGGGGATGTTTTGATGAGTTGTTGTGGTGTCCATGTGGTTTTATTTAATATATGGTTGTGGTGGTGAATATTTAAAGATAATTTTGTGGATTTTTCTTCTGTTATATTGCTGTAGTCCAAGAAACATTCAATGGTTGTGTATTAATATAAGGGGTGGTAGGCCAAGAATATTTTCTTGGTCCATGAGAGTTACAATCCAAAATGGAAGTGGTAGTTTTGTAAAATCATTATATTTTATTTTGATATTACGCAACTATAATTTGATGTGATATTTTTTGAGAGACCCATTGTGAGGTATGGTGACAATTAATCAGGAACTTTTGCTTGCTAGACCTCATGTTTGATCACTAAGGAATTAGAATTCCCCTTCTACTGTTTAACTAGTTATCATGAGTAGGAACATAAGGAGTATAAATTTATTATAAAACTTATATATACAACATTTTTCAGGTTTCTAGGAGGTATTCAGTTATCCATATTGATATTACTTACTATTTTCTTTGATTTATGGTTGGATTCAATATATTATAAGTTGATTTTTGGTACATTATTTTGGTGGATTTAGTCTTTATAAAATAAAATTTATTATGGAATATTGGTTTTATTTTTTATATTATGGTGTTGATTAACAGTTTTATTTATATTTTATAGTTATTTATAACGGTAGATCATCTAATTTGAATGTTTTATACCTTCAACGCTTGTCACCCATCCATTGTAGGTCCAAGTGGGTGTGGTTAAAGAATTTTTATTAAAAATTAAAAATATAATGTTTTTATAGACACTGGAGTTAGAAAGGTGTGAATATTTCAAGGGCTTTATAGTCCCATTGTGTTAGTGAAATCATGTGTGTGAAGTAGTATGGGAGACTATCTAGGAAACATGAAATTAGAACCATCTATGATGAAACGTATAGTCCTTAATCTTCATGAAACCTATAGTGGGTATATTTATAAACATGTGGTTGATACATAGGATTCATAAATGTGTTATGGAGGATTTTTCTTGTTTTTATATTTAGTTTAGTTTAGGGAGGAAATGAAATGAATTTAATTAAATTATCAATAAAAATTTCCCTAATAATAATATTGTACTTTTTATTTATGGATTTAATTTTTGAAACCTATCACTGTCTATGTATGGTTTGATTATAATGGTGTAACAAGATGATTTGGTCGACCATAGGTAGGTTGAAAAAACTAAGGGAGATGATTTTTGGAGAAGGATACTCATGATTTTTATTGTCAGAATTTTTAATATTACGATGGATGTGTCTCAGAAATAGAAACATAGAACATGCATGAGGATATGGAGATGTCATTCATCTTGGTACATATTATTAATATATATTGGATCCCATTTTGTAGTTATCAAAATGAGAGTAGTCAGATGATTGTAATGGAATATTATTGTTGGGGTCCATTAAGAGTAAGTGATTTCAGGATGCAATTCCCAAAGGTTACTCTATATATAGTTCCATTAATTAGAAATGGAGGTAGTGAATAATATAAGGTTATTTACACTTTAGTAGAGGGGAATGATCATGTAGAATATTAGGATTCAATTCATGTACCTTCTCTTTCTTACCCTCTATCATATTTTGAAAATGATTCTATAGAACGACATTTCAAGGAGTCACTACACCCGATTATCTTTCATGCGGTTTTCCCATTGACAATGTTTCTCTATTTGTAGGGGTATAATAAGTTAGGTATGATTGAGAGGATTAATTATTTTTTATGATCGTCTCGAGAGGGGAGTAATCATAGCTCTCCAAGGAGAAAATCTATTTGTGGGGGACCTTAAATATATGGGCAATTAATCCGTTTAACAATGGGAAATCAATAAAAATAGTTCATTTCAAAATTCAAATTCTATGGCATCTCTCTTAAAATTTATAAGGGATTTATTACATTTTCAATTTTTTATAGAGGACATGTCCCTTGAAATTTAAGTTCCCAACAACTCATGGTGGATAGAGTGGCACAATTGGATAGATTCTTATATAGTCTCAACTTCAGTTTCCTGAGAGGTATTAATGGTTTAGGATCATTAGGATATTCGAAAGCTGAATAGATATGATGTAGGCATATTAATTCCTTGATATGTTCCCTATCCTCAAGGAGATATGGTTTACTGTGGTCATGAATGTGGTTCTCAATAGGTATAGTGTGTCTAAAGAGTTAGGTTTGGTCACATTCATTCCCCCGAGATTCAATCCCCCTTAGGGACAATGATTTTCAGAGGTTCCATACTTTTATCCACCATATATTTTTTGTTTTTATACTATATAATTTTATTACTTTATTAGACCCACTATGATCCATTGCTTGGGAATCAGGGTAGATCGACTTCTTATTCCCTTAATAATGACCACACTAGTGGGTGGTCGGTTGATTTTATTTGATATGTGTCAGGGTTTTCTGGTAATAATATGGAATAATCATCCACTAATATTTTAATTATTTCTATAGATATAATAATATGATGTCATCCTTAGAATTTATGGGTTATATTCATTTTTCACTGTCATCAAATGCCCATAGAAGAGAGTCATGTACTTTAATGAAAAAGTCTAACTTGTGTTTTTCACTAGTGAGAAGGATCTTTAAATGGGTCTTAGGAACCATGAACATCTTTTAACTAAGATACAAGTTTTATCAATATGTCTAATTGAGGTTCATGTGAGAGTTCCTAGATATTTTTATTGAATTGTTTGTGATACTGCCATCTAGCTATAATATCGATTTCAAGATAAATTTTTAGCGTAGTGCCTACTATATTTTGATGGATCATTATCAAATGAAACAATATAAGAAATTGGGATGGGTAATTTATAATAATGATTTCATCTAGATGAAATTTATATAACCCAAAATTTCTACATGGGTTCTCAGTGTAATTCACCAATAATGTGGATTGTGTTTTAAACTAGTGTAATGATTTCCAATGGTTGAATTAGGTGAATATCAAGACAATCTATCATCTCTTAAGTATCATTAATTATTTGGATCATTTTAGTGGAATTGGATCTGTTTTAATGTTATATATTTGGTCTCGGTATCATCTGATTGGGGTAAAGGAGAAGGATGTCCTGAATATTACTTTCAAGTGTTGTTATAGGAAATTAAAGTTCATAGATATTTTATTTGGTGTCACAAACACCAAAAATATTTCCACATGAATCATGAATATTGTTTTTCTTGAGTCTCTAGATCATTTTATGGAATTTTTAATCAATTGAACTCTCATATACCCAATGTTATAGGGATATCAAACTAATATTGTTAGGTTTTTTTGAGTAATTTAGAACCATAAACTCTCTGGGAAGTTGTAAAAATTATATATATAGGCACATGTGGTTCATTTTATCAACTATGTGGTGTATTAGAAGAGAGTAGTAGTAAATCCATTGAATATAAAGGTGTTTTTGGGTACCACATATGAATGTTTTAGAGGTACATATTTTCATTGGTCTCATGAGCTACTATCAACGGATAAATTGATATTTATCTCGAATTTCATTACATTGATATCCTTGAACAAGAAGGACCAATATATCCAATGAAATGATCAATGTTTGATTGATTTCAATTAAAATAAGGGGATGTTTATCAATGCTCATGTTCATTAATTTCTATCATATGTAGTTATGTTGAATGTTTTCTAACAAACTTCTCATCTTATATTGGTATGTGAATTGATTCATTAATGGGAATTTTTCTCACAATGGTCTTGTCAGTTATGTTACAATAAGCACAATTATGTGACCAATGATCCCATGTTTGTAATATTATCATTATACAAAAAATTCCCACCATATTTACTCATATGTGATTGATTTTTGGTCTTCAAAGAAAAATGATATTTGAATATATATTCCCTCAAGGATATTTGAATTTTTTGTAGTGGAGGTGAATGGAGATCATGTAGGAATATGAATTTGATCATTATTAAAATATAAACAAAATAAATTTTGTAGATAACAAACTAAGAATAATTTCATGAGGGGATGTTATTGTATAGTATATAGATACTTGTATAGTGATGTTAAAACATTAAAAAATCATCTCGATATTTAAGAGCCTAGTGCTAGAGGATTCATGTACTAGATGCTATTATAGTAATACTTTCTATAGTTAGTAAACTAGTATAAATGGGGAACTTGGAGGAAGATGTGATGTAGGGTCATCAATTTTATGATTTTTCTTTTGGGAGATGATAAGCGGATACATGGACTACGATATTGTTTCTGGGGATATTTTTGTTACTTCAGTGATGTGTGAGTATGTTCATCATGTGTCTCATACCATACATTGTATAGTTCATCCTAGTATATCCACGATATATCATACCCTAAGGAGACAGTTTTGGTGTACATAAATGATGTTATCTATATCAGAGGTTGCATCATATTGTTTTTCAATGAGTAGGTGAAAGAGAAGTATTATTTCCCCATTAGTTTGTTACAGTCAATGGATGTTCTTGAGTTAGAGTGGTAGTAAATTGTAATGGATTTATTCATTATTTTTCCTCAAGATCAATGAGGCTGTCATAACATTTTTGTGATTTTAATCAATTGATTATTTCAGCTCATATCTTTGTGATTTGGAATTCAAAATTTTATATGGTATTAGATATGGAGTATATTGATGAGATATTGAAGCTTCAGGGTACCTATTACCATCATCACAAACTAGGATCGATGTTTTAACTTTAGAGTTTGAGGGGAACTTCAATGTTATTTCATATCATAGTCATATCATATAAATACATACAACCCTCATATAGATGGTTATAGGGAGCTATCTATTTAGATGCAGGATGATATGATGTGATCCAACATTTTTCATCATTTTGTATCATGATTGAAACATTTTACTATTTTTTACTTTTCATTAAATAACTATTATAACCCATCCATTGGAATGGATTAATTCATGATATTTTATTATTAGACTTATAGATTACAATTGTTCTTGATTGGGTAGTTGATCTATCTTATATTAGGTTAAATGTAGTGTAGACCATGAAAAAGAATGTGTTTATGACTATCTAATAGTTAGAGGTGGAACAATGCGTTCTGATTTCTTATATTGATACCTGAAGGATAAATTTTTAGATTGAGGGTAGAGACTATTTCTTCTTGGGGGTTCAACCTTATTGTGGGAAGAAAATGTTTGGTTGTTGTTTAAATATTTCTCCTCATTCCATCAAACATTAAAGGCAGTGTAGTGAGTCAATAAGGTAGAGGGTATGTTTTTCTTCCCTGAAGTTTGATAGAATAAATGACATTTTCTATGTATCCCAACTCTATCAGTAGCATCATGATGAATCCCATCACTATAATTAAGTAGATTTTTAGGTATTGGATGATGTGACATTTATGGAACAATAATTTCAAATTGAATATCAACTGGAGAAGGTGTTGTGTGTATGAGTCATTAATTTTTTCCATGTATTATAGAGTCATTGATTTTTGGAGGAATTTAAATAATAATTTGATTCATATTTGCACACTCGATAAGTCGGCCTATATTGATCCATTTTTAGGATGATTATTTAATAATGTAATAATTGACATTTTTTATTTCCTAGGTATTATTTTCTTAGTGAATTTCTTTTGTATCTTCTTCAGACATTTTTATAGGGAGTTTTTGGATTTCTAGTTGTTGCATCCATTATGTTTGGTTTTTATTATCTAATAAAAAATATGTTAATATATATCTAATTTAATGAATCCTCTATTAAGAACCTTACATGATGTTTTACAAGACATTGAATTTTGCAAGACGAGGAATGGGGATGGAATAAAAGAAAATGGAAAATATGGGATCCCTATTTTACAAAATTATTATGGTAGAAGAATTAGTATATATAATTTTAACAATATATATAATTGATTTTGTTTGAGGTGCGGTTAACATTGTTTTTGAAACACCTAATTTGAATGGAATCATTTCTATAATATTTTATTAAATACCTATATAAAATGGGGAGATTATTAACGTGAATTTTTAAGGGTATACAATTTGGGGAGTTTATACAAATCCTTATAATTGATGAATCAAAATCAGTGATAACATATGGGTCATACATTTTGGTATCTTCATACATGAAAGGATCACCATTCCATTGAGATGGTCATTTCTGTGAGTGTAGTGCTAGATGTTTTTTTATAGATAGAATCACATAAGGATAAATACATATTTTTTAGGAATCATAGTGGTGAAAATAATTAAAATGAGGATTCATGGTGTTCCTCAATTTTTTATAATAATGGTGGAAAATATTAGAGAGGTAACTCTACTTCTTTGTGGTTCTTCATAGGATTCATTATTTAGGTCATTATGAACATTAGAGAACCAACCTATTATGGTGTTTGTTAAATTAATTTTAAACCATCCCATTTGGAAAATTAGGGGTCTGTAGTTATGAAGAAATAGAATTTAATATCATTATTTTAGTTATATATCATGGCTATTTTTAAGCTCTCCATTCCATGGTAGGGCCTAGTGGTCTTCATTATAAATAATACATTGGCATAGATTGATTTTTATTCCATTCACAAAAATCCTTTTGAACCCCATATTATCCATGGAGGATCCTAATTATATACCTTTTTAATATATTTCATAACAAGTGGGATGATATCAATCTATAATTATATTAAATAATGGGGAAATGTTTGGTATTTTGTGGTTGATGGTAACGAATTTCCTATCATTGAATTTGGGAATTAATTTAATATTGTATTTAATAGGTTTAAGGAATAATAAATATGGAAACATTTAAATGATGTGGTGGGGAATTTTTTTTATTGATGATAACAATTTCTCATGATCATTAGAGTATATTTGGGGTTGGTAATATGAAATAGTGGTGTTATTATGGAACATCCTATTTTTTTAGAATTTTTTGCATAATATATATATGATTTATATTTGACTGTGATTTCCTATAAACCATAATAATGTCAGAAAACATAACCTCTAAAAAAATTATTAGGTTATAGGTTATTTTCCCCAATTATACTGGTCGGTGAGTGAATGGATGGATGACTATACCCACTCCCACTGTTACAATCAGGTGTAGATCGATATATGGTGGCTCAAATTAGATATAAAAATATATTTTTAGTTGGATGTAGTTGTGGTAGGTTGCATACCGAATAAATCTATTATGTATTTATGATAATGATACAGGTTAATGGCCATTCATTAAAGAAGTAGTGAACATGGTTGACTTACGTCTTGTTCGTGATACCATATTGTAAGTGAACAGTCTTGTGGTTTTCAGGAGTGATTTGATTTGTTATATAGGTTCATAAATATTTTGGTTCTATTTGTGTATATATAATTATGATGATGTTGTAATAAAAAGTTTTATATGGTCATATTGGGGGGTATACTGTATGGTTTCCTGACAATTAATGGGATAAAAATAGTGGATGGTTGTCATTTGGGATTGAGTGAAACAAACCCAGGGTGAAGTTGTCACAGTGTACCTTAATATTGTATATAATTGAAATTATGCTATTATACATAGATAAAATATTCAATGAGTGAAATTATGCATGGTTGTGTAATTTTAAACATGGAATAGGTGTGTGTTTGTTCAGATGACGTTTCACTAATCCATCAGTATTCATCTACTATATTTTTATAATACATCTTGGTGAGGACCTTACTGAGTATATATATATATTATCAAAAATATATATATTTTTTGTTTTTATCATTGAATTAACAATTGATTAAGATATTACTAGTTCATGGTTATAGTATTTATTAAATTAAATACATCAGAAATTTTCTCTTTGAACATTATTTTTGAGAAATTTGTTTTTTAAAAATTTACATACATCATGAGATAATTTTAAAAAAATATTTAGTGTTGAATAATCTTTTAATATATAAGTTCTTAATATTTATTATGGAAATTATAGCTTTTTTATTTTACACCGTAGGTGCTAGTCTCCAACTCATGGCTTATTGGAGGTGACCTTAATGGGTCACTGACATGTTTACTATAATCGCAAGTTGAATTCATAATGTGGATAGGTCATTCAAATTCTTTTTCAGTGAAAAAATATATTAATTAATGGATGGTCAATCTACAGGTTACCAGAAAATGTAATCATGTCATTAATTCACATAAAATGTCCCTTAAACAGATTATTTTTACTTTTCATGTGATTCTATGCTCATTATATTTCAGGGACATAGGGACCTTAAACAAGGATTTTTTTTAGATTATTAGGGACTATTTATACATTTATGTCTCTTATATATAATAAATTTTAATATTTGGGTATTCGATCTTCTAAATTTCATATATTGTTCTTGTCTCCCTTTCTTTTTTCCAAATATAGGGACTGGATTTAGCGATATTTCATAATCAGGGAAAACCAAACCGATTGTCAAGGATTTAGGAAAGGATTATAAATTAGTCCAATATTATCAGAATTTGTGCACATGTTTCATCAGTTGATATTTTTATACCTCCAAAACATTATTAACCATGGATAAAGGTGTGATCCTGGGGGAGGATGGTTTTTTTCTTCAACCTAATAATTGAGGTTGGTGTCTACTCATTATGGTTATAATGTGGTAATGTAGATATTTCTTATGTTTTATTTCTATTAAAATATTTTAAATTCAATTAATGTATTGATAACAATATAATTGTCTATTGTTAAAGGCGTTATATAGGGCAGTATCTTTTTGAAAAATATAATTTTTTAGAAATTATTGATTTCATGTTGCGATAATGTTTTATTGATTTTAGATTAAATATATTTGTTTTAGGTTTTAATTAAATAAACTAAATGATTTATTTTTTATATTTTATTTCATTGGGATATTTTCAAAACCTCTCTTGAGTACATGTTCATTTTCAGCGTAGGAAAGGTTGGTTTGGACAATCAACAAGATTATGGTGTCTCTTTGGGTATGGAGAGGTTTCTTTTGAAAATATACTTTAGTATGGAGGGATCATGGTGTAGTGATGTTTATGTTATATAATATACACAATTCTATACATTTAAAATTGTTTATTTCTATTCTTCCATTGTTGGTTAATTTATTTCTGTATCATGGGACTTTTAAATAGATGTAATATTTAATATATAATATTTATCACACATGTGAAAACATTTAATATATCCAGAAAATATATCTTAATAATCATTATAAAATTATGATTACTTCCATAACATGGTGGATTTTATAGTTTCTGTACGTTATTCATATTTGGGTCAGAATCCAGGTTTTGAATTTAGTGGTATATTATTTTAATCATGAATAATTGAACCACCATATAAGTAAATTATTATTAGTAATTTGATTACAGATGTGGAATTTAATTAGACATGGTGAAATTCCATTCCATAATAGTTGTATTTGTATAAAAAATATTTTAATGTTGATGAATAAGCCATGAAATTGAGAGTTAATAAGTGTAATTAGGTGGGGAAATAATTATGAAAATTAAGGGTGGAATTATGGAAAGAAATTATTTTTGATTTTCTAGAATGGAATGGTGTGTCGGTCCATTCCACCACTTAAAGTCATTTTCAAAATTTTCTATCAAATTCATATGATATATTCATTTTATGGGATAAAATACTATAAAAATCAATCTTCTTTGTAGAAATAATGAGAATTCATAATTATTTCATCATCCCTAAATTAGTAGAAAGATACAACTGAGGTTAGTTATTTTATCATCCATATTAACCTTACTATTTTCATGATCAAAATCTACCCTCAAAATAACAGTCATTAAAAATAAAAAATCATGATAATTGTCTTAATAAATAACAATTATTAATTCAAAAATTAAAAATTGGAATTTGTTTTATGTTGATTATATCTATGTTAAATAGAAGGTTTGAACTTTTTTTTGAAATATATGTGATTATGTGTTGTTTAAATCATGTTTATAGAATAATTTTAACATATAATTAACATGAATAATTTATTGAATTAATTATTTATTCTAAGGATATTTAAAATCCCATAGTTTTGAATACAAAAACATTTCATTATATTGTACAGCACTTAATAAGACAAAAGTTCATTTGAGGTTTAGTTTCATGGTAATTAGAAACTCAATACCCAAATAACACATAAAATATTATAATCCATATGAAGGGATTATATATAGTTTCATTATGAGTTACTTTTACTACATCATATCATGAAGACATAAATCAAATGAAAGGGGTGAGAAAAAATTCAATTATGGCATAAACAACGGTAGTGGAACATGAATGCACATTAAGGATATTAAATTATGAATGACTTGAAAGAATAAAAATAAGTATATGATATATAAAATGGAAATATGGCCATGAAATAAAATTGATATATTCAAAATCATGTCACCTGGTTTCACTACAAAGGTATCATAAATCTTAAATACTAAGGTTATTCACTGAGGTATCATTAAACTAGTCATCTCAATAGATTATTTATTTACCCAATGAATCAGAGAACTATCAAGGTACACCTTTATTATTTATTAATTCATTAAACTACAGAGATCATAGTGAAGTATTTAATAAATTACCCATTAGAAACATTGAATGGGTTTCATAGAAAATAATTTAATATATAAGTTCTTAAAGAGGTGAATATTACATCATTTTTGACCCGGAAAATTGAAATATAAATTTAATACATGTAAATACATAAATGAATACATAAATATTATGTCAACGTGAATACAAATATATTAATAATAGGTATCTGTATATCTGATATATGACTTTCACATGTGATTGAGAGAGATTCAAGAAATGAATACAGCATTATGATAGTATAAAATGTGTACTAATGAAATAGAAAAATTGGAAGGAGTTAAGGTCTCCCATTCATAAAATAATAATTTGTATGTAGTAAAAAAATAAAGGTACAAAATGAATATATTTCAACACTTAGTGAACATACAACCAAATGGGTATTTGAATGTAAATTTGGAAGTAAAGAATTCCCTTACCTTAAATCATGCTTTATTTTTTCCCATTCCACCTCCAAAATAATGTACTTAGTTTTAATGAAAAATTGAAATATAAGTGAATTATTTTTGTTATTAATTATATATATCAATTATAATAATTAAATTTTACTTCTTTACTTCCACAATTTAATTTGAAACGTTTTGATTTGATATTTAAAATAAAACTTATCATCTTTATTCTATTTAATGTTATTGGATAATTGATATTTTTTCATTATTAAATTTAACTCCAATATATTATAAATAATTATATTTATTTATTTTATATTATAAATAATTTAGTATAAAAATCCATCATATTTGTGATATGAAGTGAGTTGGAAATGTCCTCATGGACCTTTAAATATTTCATGACACCAAGAATGGGTAAAAGGGAAGTGTAATAATTAACTAGGTTTTATTTTAAATAATTACATTAGGTTATCATCATTAATGTAATGTTAAATAATAATTAATTAACCTTATCATATTTGGGTATTAACTTCATATGAAAATAGTGGAAGATAAGAAAAAAAATTAGTGAATGAATTGATCATAACTAACCCTCAACTCAGTGTTGGCACTTTTATACAACACTAAATTACATTGCTTCTTAGAGTTGATTAACAAAAGAAACCCCAAAGGCATTCTAGTTGTCATAAGGATTATAATTTTAGAAGATCATATGCATTTGTAAGTGAGGGTGGAGTGAATTTCCAAGGGGAGGGATAGGGGTTATTTATACATGAGGAGAGGGGTATTTTAAAATAAAATATTGAATGAAATATAATATCAAGGTAAATAATTGAATATAAACATTTATAAAATTATGATATATATATATAAATTAGGTAACAAGAATATATGTTTTAAAAAAACCAAATAATTTATGTTTTTAATTTAATGAAAAGGAATAAATGGAAAATGGAAAATGGATATTATTTTATTTTAATGAAATAATTTTGAATTTAGAGTTTGTATAATTAGTTTTTAGGTTTTTAAATTATATATATAGATTTTAAATTAACATTTTATCCAATTAAATTTATTTTTTTCTAAAATATGAAATTTATAATATAATATGTCATTGATGCATCATCATTACTTCTTAAAACAAGTGTTGTTTCAACAATAATGTTTTTTTTACTATTCCCCAAACAATTGAAGTATTTTTGAAAATTTTCAAAAACAACACCCATGAAAAATTTCAACATGTTGATCCCTTATATTAAATAGATTTTATGTGATTAATTTTCATACATTGGTATGTTTCATTTATAATATAAAAAATATTATTTTTTGTTAAATATATTAGAATATAGATATTTAAAATGATAGGTTATATTTCTAATCATCATATTTATTTTATAGATTTATTATATTTATATTTTGATTAATTACTCATGATAAATATTATATATATCAAATTTAATTTCTTGATGTTAAATTATTATTTTAAAAACAATGTTACTATTAGAAACAGTTAGGATACTATTCCCAATGCTTAGATTATTATTCAACAGGTCATAATACCTCATATAAACCACATTTCATTATTTTATTAAACATTCAATTCAATTCATTCCATGAAATATATATTCATTTTCCACGATGGATATCGGCTTACTAATATCCTATTTTTTCTATAGTGTTGTTTTTATGAGGGATGATCATGCAGATTTGGTAGATCTATATTTTCCTATTTTATTTCTTTTATTATATATTTTTTTCCTCATTGTTTTATTTGTCATTTTATGGGTTCAGTTTTGGAAACATGTTATGACCTATATTAATGAAACAAATTGAGTTTGGTTTCTTAATGTGTTTTAACGTCACATTAATTTAAAATATAATAAAAAAACATTTATTTAGGATTCAGAGCTTAATAATAATTTTTTGGTAGTTATTATCTTCTGTACATTATGATTTGTTTTATGAAATTTATACTCATATTCTTGATTGAGAAAAAATAATGGTCCTTATACATCATTATTTCTTCTATTTCTAGTATAACATCTTTATACATCAAGTTTTACCACATCACATTAACAAGGTGAGTTGCCCCATTGCATATAACTTTGAATCAATGATATACGATCTTCAAAAGATTCTCCTCATAAGAGAGGCCATTCCTTAGTTGTAATAACTTCATATTCAATACAAGTGAGGGATTGGATTTGTAATTACTTGAGAGTAATGCATGGACCACATCATGAACTTCAGCTATGTTTGATGGGTGTGTTGGCTGATATTCCACTGTTATAATTTGATCAATGACCTCAAAGGGTCCAATGTACCTCGGTATAAGAATTTTAATTATTTTTTAACCACATGACTCTCTTCCATAGTGATTGTAACACCCCATGTTTTCTGTAATTTTTTCTAATAAATTAAATCTTTTTAAATGATTTTCCTACATGTATCATTAGATTATCTTTTATTACCCCCAACACTGAGTTTTAACAAAACCATGATATATTTTTAATATAGTTATTTGAAAATGACTATATTATCATATTCGTTAAACATAGCGATATAAATAGTAATATTTGTTAATAATATTTACAATTTTTTACATAACAAAATCATATTGAAAAATATATACAAATGTTTTATTAATGTAATTTTTAAAATACTTTTTTCCTAAAAAATTATTTATTTTTCGGAATATTAATAAAATTTATTTTTTACACATATAGAAAAATAATTTAATAACAAAAACTCATTTTTAAAATAATAATGTCAAAATTATTTTTTGCATAATGTTTTGGGATTTTTTCTGTCAATTTTCATTTTTTTCGGAATTGTGAAAAATATGAAATTTTAATTAAAAACATACATATGGTTTAAATTATGTCTAATGATAAATTATATTTTAAATAGAATTAAATGTATAAATAATTAACCTATAAATCTATTAATCCAATTTAGGCCATTGGACATAATTTCATATTTAATTTTGATATATATAATTTGTACGATTTTTAACATTTTTTCATTAAAACCGCGATTTCTCATCACGTCTTCGAGATTAAATTAAAATTAAAATTTAAACTGATGTGAATGGAATTTGGGAAAATTTATTCAATATTTGGAATAAGAATAATTTATATTATATAAGATGATAAATAATTTTTTTGAAAAAATTGAATAGTAAAAATTAAAACATTATTTTCCATGGTCATGGTAAAAAATGTGTTTACAGAGAGTTAAACTAAAAAGATAAAGGTTAAAAATAATCCAAAAAATGAATAAAAATATGTATATGTAAATATATATAATTTATATATTATATTATAATGAATTTTTAATTTTAGATCTTTTTTCCTCTAATAAAAACATTAGTATAAATTTTAATTATAAAAAATAAAAATGGTTCCACAAACCTCAATTATAAAAGGACAGCCCCGCTCCTCTCTTCTCCACACCATCAAAACCTTTTGGTTCATGAAAGCCCTTCCCAAATAACTGACCTACCCATATCAGTTTTAAACTTCCATCCTCTGATCATATAATACATATTTTGGAGAGAATGACAACCTATGACATATTTTGGTGAAAAGCAAAGGAGGATACCTCTATAAGAGGTAACGTTCATCAAAACAATTATTTTTTATTTATTCTTGAATCTGTTAAATTATTATTATACAATGATTATATTAAATTCTATATATATTCCTTATACTTATATGTTTATCTGTTAGGTTCATGGCCTACAACCGTCCCCACTTCCGTCAAATGTGTTACAAAACTGTTGTTCGTGTATACAATGGACTACAACCTCGTAAAATGATGTCAATTTTTTTCCATTAAAACCTATCATGTTTATTTATAATGTTTATTTAAATATTTATATATGATGATTAATTTATTTTATACTTTAGGAAATATTATATCACATATTCCATTGCACTCTCCATTTTGTGGGAATACAATAACATCGCTCATGTGTACGACATACTACCACCTCACAAAGCGATGTGACTAGTTGAATCATTACATAAAAGGTGATAAGGATGGTTTTATTGAACATATGTAATATATGTGATATATTAATTAATATAAAATTATAATAAATAATTTAATTTTAGTTGATTCAATCTGATAAGAAATTGGGGTTATTGTTCATGCATACATACAACCTACGATCTCCAGGAACGATATATTTCATTTTCTATCATTGAATTTCATAAATTAATATATATAAATATATATATTATATTTAAATCATGGTTATTATTTTGGATATTGTTATATCATGATCAACGTATGAAGTCCAAAAATAATAAATCAAAACACACACACCAAACACAGAGTAGTTATTACATAAAACATAATTTTAACATAGAATTTTTAATGAAAATATAATAAAAGGACATAAGAAAATAATATATGGCCTGATATATATAAATATTTTTCTATAATATATTTATAATAAACATATATTTTTTATACAGAAGGTTTGAACATGTACTACATATGTGAAGAATTAAGGTATGGGATTTTTTAATAATGTTTCCCTCTTTGAGATATGTGTTATAACATTCACCTATATTACATCTCAATGTACATACACATTCTATTTTACATGTAATATAATGAATTTATTTAAGCTTAAGAACTTTTAAGATCCATTTTTTTATTTAATCATTTGGATTATGATTCTGTGATACCAAAGTGGTAATGATTTGTTGTTAGAATCTCATAAATTATCTGGATTTTTTTGTGATTAGGATTCCAATGATAAAATATTATGATAAATCGCTCAATAAACTAACTAATTTTATTATAATCTGTATATTCATGATATTTTCTTGTAATAGTACAATAATTCCACTTTGTGGTACTGAAAATAATTATGGAAATGTTTTTAATATAATATGATGTTATTTCTATCTTTAGTCGGAAACCAGTTTCATCTAAAACAATGTTTTATAAAAATGTTCCTATTTTTTTATTATTCTTAAATAATTAATAAATTATATTTTTTCCTTTTTTTACTTTTTTGAAAATATTTTGGAATGAATCTTCATTTCATATTGTAATCAATTTCGGTTTTCATTTTATTGAAAATGCGAAAGGAATATTTATTTTATCATATATAGAATGAAAAAAAGTATTATTTCAATGAAAATTATTTTATTTGATGATTACATTTTATATTTTCATAGTAATTTTCAAATTAAAATATATTCATGATTTTTTATGTTTAATAATGTTTTTTTTAAAGAGTAAAGGATATTTTATTCCTGAAATGTTTTAAATGATCATTCAAAATTATTATCCATATAAGATGAAATTTATTGTTGTTAAATTTTCCTTATTATATATATGATTAAAGAATAACATTTTTATTTTTTTCTATGAGTGGTTTATGTTTATTATGGTATAATTTTTATGAAACCTATTTCCCTTACACACGTTCCATAGGATAAAAGTTTTATGCAATATTCTTTGTTTTCACTAGTTATACTATGATGAAATTACGAAATGATTATGAAAAACCTATATTTTTCCATAAATTATTTTACGATGAAATTTTTATGAAACACATTTTATATCATGAGTTATTTTGTGATGAATGTTTTAGGTTATGGTGAAACATGTTAATATGGTTTTCATTATGAGATTGCTGGACATATATCTGCCTCCAATGCATTGAGTAATGATTTTTATCTCATGTGATAGATAATAATGTAATGATGAGTGAAACTAGTTTATTAAAGGACCGTTCCAACTATGATGACCTTTTGTGTGATCCTTGAATTATATAATTTTTTTAGACTAAACCCATTCCACTATAATAGCCTTGGAAACAAGACTTTACTACTAGAGAAATGATATTATATGATTATTTGTAATCAGAAAATTTATGTCTTATGATAATATTATCCATTAATGGATAATTATATTTGATTACCTTATGATTCATTTCTTATGAAAATATAATAATTATACTATCTCTCATGATTATTATCTTTGATATGAAATATATGGTTTTTCAAATTTTATGCTCATGTTCTCATACCAACATGTTCTTGTGATGATTACATATCTCTCTTGTTTACCATTTTTGTGCATATGAGAACACTATTTATTTTATTTACATTCACAATGATATGAATAAATGTATTATGTATGACATCTATAAGAAGGGTTTTAGTTATGAAGATCAAAATGGGAGAAATTTTTGTTTACATATTGACTAGTTGTTTCTGTTTTTATGTTTCCAAAAACACTTAGCTATTATTATCCTTAGGCGCGTGATTTTGGATGTCTATTTTTGGTATCAGAGGATATGTTTATCTTACCATTAGAAACTAGGATGTGAAAATATTAGTGATATACCTATTGAAATGTCTAAGTATAAGACTAAGGATGAGTCAATGTACAAGAAGATTTACGAGAATATTGGTTAATAATAGAGCGAGTGGTTTACATGATATTAAATCCTTATCTAGAAAGTACTAGTGGATATTGCATTGGTACTGAGGTAACTATGGGTAATATCATGGAAAATGTCACATTGATCTCGACTTTATCATCACCTGGTTCATTGTAATGTGCCTTACTAGACCCCTGGTTTGACACTCCTTGGAGAAATACTTTTGAAATTCACAAACACTTTACGAACCATCATGGAAGATTTAATATGATGATGACAATGAATGAAGTAGGATAAACCTAAGGTGATATAAATTAATGATGATTTCATTATTTATACAACATTTATGTTATTTTCATGATTATGTGTTTCCCCATCTTGATTATTGTTTATTACACTTTGTTTTTTGGTTATAGTAAATGGATGAAAACCAAAGGAACCATGTTAATGTTGTGTGTGATGAAAACTCAAATGATTTTCCTCATATGAATCAAAAAATTGTGAGAGATTGATTGATAAATCTACTTTATATGATCACAAAACGTACTCATGTTATGAATCATTCCATAATTCCATATAAACAATCATGGGGACAACATTCTATAGAGACCTTCATGAGGTAAAGTCCACCTTGATTTATTGTGTCATATAATCCACTATTTTTTAAAATTGGATCTATAAAAATAAAAATATATCTTATTTTATTAAACTTCTAGATCATGAAACATAATTTGGAATATCTAACATTGGGAAGGCTAACTAGATCAATGGTGGACTCTAATCAAGAATACGATGCAATATAGTTATATTGAATCCATCGATTGAGATGAGTTTAAGAATTTATTTTTTAATTAGAACATAACTCATATTATTAATATAAAGGTGGATAAAAATTTACATTAGATGATGAAAAAGGGTAATGAATCTATTACTACCTATGATAATAATTTTACATAACTTTGGAGGTGTGTTTTTGTTATTATCATCCACCGTGGATGTATGCTGGATCGATATTTCAATTGATTAAAACCAATCCTATGAAGGGAGTTATCCACAAGAGACACCAATAGATTTGAAGATATTATTCAATGTACTATTTGGGTTGAAATTCATGTTGCATTTATGTAATAATATCATGGTTTTGATAAGATGATAAAAATGGAATTCAATATAAAATATAAGAACCATAAAATGGAATAAGTTGGTATTTATTTTATGCTCAAAGTGTGGGAATATAAATGGAGGAAATTCAATTTAGGGTAATAGTAAATGATTAATGTGTCAAATACAATTTCATCAAAAAAATTATTACCAATGTGATGGGAAGAAGATAAATAATAATGGGAATAGATTGAATGATATAGAAAATGCACCACCGTCACTCTAGTGTTTCAAATGTGATGCGTGCAGTCATCATGCAAACTAATTTCCAAATTTGAAAGTTAATTATGATGATATATTATAAACCTTTTAATATAGGAGATAATGAAAAATTTCACAAGATCATTATTTTTGATGATGGGGGCTCTAATGATGTGTTGAAGGGTACACTTACATTATACTCTAGAACTACTAAGATATTATTTTAATATGGATCTACCCATTTTTTCATATATAACGAATCTCATAAGGGTATCAAGAATCCAACCAAATTATTATATATATAATTATCAGTGAAAAATAATAATGTTATAATGTTTATATCTCTTGTCTATGATCCCTCTCTAGTTGACGTAGAAGGAAAATTTGTCCGGTAAATTCTTTCATTCCTCCAATGGTTGAATTTGATGTCACTTAGGCCATGGAATGAATTTATATACATAAATACCACATAAAGATTAATAGAATTGAAGTTAGATTTGATATTCTAAATTAACAAATTATTTCATATCAATGTGATGACAAGTTCAAACCCCTAATAGAGATCAAATCCACTATATTGGTAATAATTCCCAATCCAAATGGGTGTTTATATAAAATCATGGGGGGGTATTGACATTTATGGTACACCTATTGTGTAAAAATTTATTGTTGTATTTTCCAAATAGTTTAATAGTCTTCCACCAGATCATGAAATTGAAAGTTTTGTAGAACTCATTCCTAGTTCCACACAAATTTAAATACTTCTTATAGGATGGCCTTGATTGAGTTGTAGGTATTGGAGAAGAAAACCAAGGAAACCCATGAAAAAAGATTCATTTAGACAATATTGTCTCCTTGGGGTTAACCCATTATTTTTGTAAAAAATTAGTATGGATAAATGTGCCTCTGTATTGGTTACCAAGAATTAAACATGATCATGTTAAAGAAAAACTATCATCTTCTCTATATTGATGAAATTTTTGATCAACTACATATAGCTCAATAATTTTCTATGATTGGTATTCATTCTGGATATCATCAATTGAGGTCTAGTAGAGAGGCTATACCAAGTAAAACATTTTATACAAGTTTGGTAATATAATAATATATAGTGATTCCATTAAGTCTTACAAATTCCCCAGATATCTGAATAGATTTAATGAATAATATGTTTAGAGAAAACCCTAGGTAGTTTGTGGTAATGTTTATAAATTACATTCCTATATATTCAAAGGGAATGATATAGTATGAATACCAATTTAAAAATTTACTAAAGACCCTTTTAAAGGAGAAACTATATGAAAAATTTCCAATGTGTGAATGCTAGATTCAGAAGGATTCATTTTTGGGTCTTATAATCTCAAGAGATTGTATATCTATAGATCCATTGAAGACATAAGCTATTGATTGTAAGCCCAGACCAACCATGGTTACTAATAACCATAGTTTTCCCATTTTAGTAGGATATTATCAATGTTTTGTAGAGAAATTCTCAGGACAATTTTATCTACTCCACAAGAAAAATTAAAAGGGATCCAAGTTCCTCTAGATAGTTTAATGTAAGGATGCGTTCAAGGAACAAAATAGAATATTTTTCAATAAACCTCTTCTTATAATACCCTATAGAGGGGAAGGGGTTTTATTCTATAATGATGAATCCATGATGAGATTGGGATGTGTTATTATGTATAAAAACACTGATATAGATTATTCACTAAGAAAATTGAAGATTCATGATCAAAATTACCAACTTATTAATTGGATTTAACTGTAGTAATTTTTGAATTAAAGATGTAGGGGAGTTATCATTATAGATAAAATTATGACATATATACATATCATAAAATATTAATGTATATATTAACATATAAATATATTATCATGAACAATACAAAATCGTTAAGGATGATTTAATATTAAGAATACTAAATGCATTGCCAACCATAGAATGAAAACAAGTTGTTCCATTCATTGATTCAAAAGGATCATTACACATAAATAATAATGAGGATTAAAAAAGAACTGATAATTTTGTATTTTCAATGTTTATCTAAAAAAATCATGAAGGAATACAAAAAATATTATCTTTCCCAGTTGAATGTTCAACCATCTATCCAAGTAATAATTAAAGAGGTCCATTAAAAAGTTATATAGATGAAATAAAGATTATAAATGTGTGTAATTTTAATGTTGATCATGATAAAACAATATGTTTCAAGAACCATGTATGTTATTTTACCAATACATATTTGATGGAATTGTGTGAGGAAGATCATAGTTTTTCACTATCAATTAATTAGGGAAGTAAAAAATAAGTATAAATATTTGACAGGGTTTTTCATGGTGGGATGGAATGAAGAGAGTTACCATATATTTTGTATCATAGTTCTTGGCATGTCAGTGAGCTAAGGATGAGATACAAAAGAAGTATAAGGTGATGTTATATCCCATACCCATACGAGAATATAAATGGGATAACATCACAATGGATATTTTCATAGGACTCCCGAAAATGTTTAAAAATAAAAAAAAAATACAGGTTTTAGTCACTCACCATACTAATTTAGCACAATTCATCACCATTTTTAATGACTATTAAATGGAACAAAATTCCTGGATACATGTTAAGGAAATTTTATCCTTTAAATGATTACCCTGGTCCATTGCGTCTAATCAGGATCCATGGTTTACCTTAATGTTCGAGTTGAGTCTTTAGTATGCTCTTGATATCGAGATGAGTTTTGAAATTGTGTATTAAACTCATTTTAATGACACAATTTTTAATAAATGGAAATTACCTTCTTATAATTATGTCATATAATCACATGAAATCACAACACACTGAACTATAAAGTACTATGTGACCTTTAAACATAATAGTTTCTATTCTGTGAATTTAATTTCGAATATCTGATATACACGATTGTGTTTAGGGGTGTTTTTTTGAGTCAAATAGAACATATATTTTTTGGTGAATAGTATCATACCCTTATTAATATTAACCCACACTTATGAATATTAATATGACCTACAGAAATAGTAAAACATCCATAATAATAGTAACCTCACCAATAAATGTATAAATAAAATTCAGGCATCTTATAAGTGATAATATGACCATAGTAAAAGTATTGGATTTTTTGTCACTCATAAATAATTAATTACAATTAATTATTTTATTTAAATGAAAATTTATTTTATGAAATGTCTTTATAAATTAAAAATTTATGTCTTATGGTTTTAAGATAATTTTACAAGTCCTTATGTAATTTTTGAATGCATTATAAAATCATTTATAGTTTTATAATAATAATTTTCATGTAAATTATGATGTTAATTAAATATTAAATTAATCATATTTAGAAAATTATTTTTAAAAAATGGATTTTAATTTTTGGATTATAAATGTTAAAAATGTTCTGGTTTAATTTTTGATATTTTTATAAAATACATGAACATTTGGTGTATAGTAAAATATTATAATTTACCATAAATGCTAAATAAATTAATTTCATCATCATGAAGGATTCATGGATGATGTAAATGGACTTTTTTTTAACTCGCATTTACATATTATCATTTTTGAAGATAATAATCATTTATATTTCTTTTCTGGATCAAAATAACAAAACAATAAATACATTATTGAGAAAACCCTCCCCTCCTCCACTATAAAAACCACCCTCACCCCTCCTCTATTCACTCCTCTCAATCCTTGTAACTTTACTAACATCTACTAAAATATCTCCCAAATACCACCCCACATGTTCATCATCCCTTCTTCTCCTCAAAAGTCAAAATTCTCTCCCCTTAAGTGGCTCTCAAATAATATTAATTCAATAGGCTAATTTATATATTCAATTCTGTAACTTTCTTCACAAGTAATTTGTTTTCTTTTCTATCCTCACATCTCCTCATACAATTTTTTTGAAAAAATTACTACCTTAAATATACATTAATTCTTTTATGATAATTGATTAATTTATAATCGTCTCTCCTTTACTGTTATTTTATACTAGTAGAAAAACACTATTGGAGATGTGTTAGTTTACCACATTCAAGGACGATGGGTTTCCAATTTAAATTGCCATCATTAATTATGGTCATGAGACAATTATTCTAGTTGAAATAAAAAAAAATATATGTATTATGTCTCATCTAGGGTTATAGAATATATTTTTACGTATGGTTTTGATTTATAGAAAAAAAATGTGTTCATTGTGATAAAAACTCGCCAATTTACCCAAAAGGTTATCACTAAAGATTTATATTATGATATATCTTCACTCTAAGTAACCAAATGAATATATAACCATGTAACTTTCTGGTTTCTCAAAAATGAAATATTACTCCAATTCTAGGGAACCATCCTCATTTTACGAGATCATCCCTTCATGTATATATGTAAACCGATCATGAATAAAATGGACCCGAACAATGAAATTGAACCACATAACCTATCAAAAATGTTATGAATAAACTCAAAAAACATATAGTATAATAATTAATTGTTAAATAGGTTCTTTAATTATTAATTAATGAACTTAATTTGATTATTTATGGCATTAATATCAATTTAAGTACAGAATAAGACATAAGGTTTGGGATTCTACCCAAACCTCTATTATTCCATCAGGTTATTCTTACACTCTTTTTACCAATATAAAATCATATGTTATGTTAATGTACATATTCTAATTATAGTTTATATATAAAAAATCATTTATCAAGTTCCATTAATAATTATTTTTTGAGGATAATGATTCGTTTATGTGATTTACTCCTTTATAATTATCGATAAGCAAACTTGTTTTAAGGGAACTCCCCGAATTCATACCCTATTTAAGGTGCACTCTACCATATGTTTTAAGCCATCATTTTTTTTATAAAGTCAGTAATTCTATCATAAAAAAATTCTTTTTCACTTCTATATTTAGATAAAATATTATTTCCTTTTCAATTTTAAATTCTCATTAGTATTTTCCTTAAAACCGCACTAAAATGTTTAATGCTAAAATTTCTTAAATATTTTTTTACATGCTATCACATCTGTTTGACATCACTTACCATGATATATGGCTATTTTTCCTTATGAATGTCCATTTATGTTCTAATTCATTTCTTTCATGGACACTTTGATACACCCATTAAATTATTCTTTATTGCATGATTATGATACACATTTATTTATATTGGTTCTCCTTTTTTATATATGATTCTGTATGTGGAAATCAAATTAATAAATATTTTGTGATTGATGTTCCCGGATAGTGCTCCAATTCCTTCAGTAAAGTTGAGTCTCATGAGACGTTATGTGCGACAATCATATCGGTTTCCTTTGACTCGTGCTACCTTGTGTAACTGTCTTGGTGGTTAACCTTGAATTGTGATCCTATAAGTGGAACAAGCCTTGACTCATGCTATGTCTTGTTTTATGTTTCCGCCACATTACTAAAAATCCATGTTTATATGAATACATGTTTATATGTTATTATTCCATATGTTCCATTCCCTTTTCTATCATTATATCATTTCTTATAATCCATGTGCTACAGATTTATTCTTATGATTATTCCTTTACTAGGATTTTAGCTCATCCCTTTATTAATGTTATCCCCATGCTGTCCTATGCAGATGTAAGGGCTCAATGGGGGATAGGATCTCTTTAAAAAAATAAATTAATGAAAAGTTTTTTTATTCCCATGTTTTATGTTTTATGTACCTTATCTTCTATGGCACTAGATTTTATGATCCTTTGTATGTATTGTGATGTTTAACCATTATAAAAATCATGTAACGATAGGTGTAAAAGGATAGGGTCCCTATAGTTGGTATTAGAGGGTGGTTCTCGTTATTTTTGGATATTTGGAATAGAGAACTTTAGTAAGAACATTAAGAATGAGACTACATATAAGAAAACAACCCTAAATTTTGTTAATTATAGAGTAAGTGGTTTATCAGGAAAATACATCCTTTTCTGGATACCAACATGTATAGGTTTCTTTGGCACATATGTATATAGGGTTAAAACCTAAAAACACCACTTTTAACAGGACTCAAACGGGAAATGGTGCATGAAAATGGGATTTGTGGCACTAATGGTTTGAGGCTCTTTGGTGATATGATTTAGTAAATTCATAAGCTCATTACGAACCATTATATATGGAATAAAAAAAGATACCATAATAATATAAGTTAATAAATAGATCAAGGATAACTTTTTTTAAAACCAAGGGAATCAAAAGTTAGGATATAATAATCCTTTACAAGTTTATGATTTTATGTTAAATGTTTCTTTTTTATTCTTAATTGCTAAGTATTCAATCCCTCTAATTAAATATTAATTTTCTTAGTTAATGTAGGGAAATAGAATAACACGTTCAAACTTTCAATGTGATAGGGAATGTCAATATTTCCCAAATGATATGCCAAATATGATCAGAATGGGTTGTCACAACATTATGCCATTACTTTATTAGTAGTATCAAGTTATGAATAATAACATGAATCATGTGGAAGACCCTCCTACCCTAATGAAAGTTAAATCTATCATTGGATCCTTCATGAGGAAAATGAATCCCTTGTTTAGTAGATCTTTTGATCCCCTCATTTCAGAACAATAAATTAACTCCCCGGAAAAAAAATATTCTATATCCTCTAGTGCTCAGAAGAAGAGAAAGCCATACATGTGGTCTATCATTTTTATAGGGAATCTGATCAGTGTTGGATAGTAATCAAGAATATGAAGTCTGAAGAGAAAATTGATTCCATGGATTGTGAGGGATTAAAGAAAATGGTTTTCAATAAAAAATTTCCCTGAACCCTCTGCCCCAATATGGAATGAGAGTTCCTAAGACTCTAGCTGAAGGAAGATGAGTCCCTCAGGGAATATGAAGCAAAAATCACAAGGCTTCCAATATATTCCTATTTCATTGTCATAAACACCGAAATCAAGGAGGATCACTTCTTTAGATGACTAAATCCAGGTCTACAATAAGCATTGGTGGTTTAAGTCTTTGAATGTTATGAAGAAATTTTTTGTTGTTCCCTTAATGTTGAAATGAAGATTAGAGACTCTCAGTGGTCTCATGGGACCAATGATATAAAATTTAAGATGGAGTCTAATATGGGTTCTTTGATAAAAAAATCCCATGATGGAAAGAATATCAAACATCCCACGTGTCAAAATTGTGGGAAGAAGAATCATGGGAATTATATAAAGGGAACCGTGAATTTATTTAAATTTGGAAATATAAGATAAATAAAAAATAACTGCTGAAGGGATATGAAGAATCCCAATAAGGTGGAATAATAATGGAAGGTTTAAATCAACTCTCATCATGTATTACAGTGTTACAACTGTAGGTATCTTGGGAATAATGTGAACAACTTCTCTAAGGAAATGGTTTTCATATGTAATCAATAACAACCTTTTTGGAAACAAGGATGGGATTATGCTATCACTACTACTAAGGTGTTTCCGGAAAATGATGTGGTGATATATACACTAGTTATTCGTTAAATAATATTTAACATACTATTTGATTATTGTTCAACACATTCTTTCATATCATGAATGTTTAGTTGATCTATTTAAACACAACCTCATAATTTGAAGGATAAGTTATCTATGATAATAGAGAATGGGGAAATTATTTCATCTATGGTTTATATCCCCACCACAGTATATTTTTATGGATTGAACCACCGTTGAAATCTTTTCATACTACCTTTAGTAGAGTTCGATTTTATCATGGGGTTGGAATGACTGTCTTTATAACAATCAAACATCAACTGTTAGGAACGAGAGATCACTTTTCAAATCCCAAATCATTGTCCAATTCATAACAAGTGTAATGTGGAAGATGAATACCCTTTAGAATCATAGTATCATTTGTGGATATTATTTCTTTTTTTATTAAGCATGTCTTCGTGAAATTATTTAGACAAAGGAGATTCTACTTTTTGATGATATTCCCATTGAGAGGGATTACAAGGATGTAATCCCTGAATAGTTTCCCGGTGTTCCTCCCGATCGAGTGGTTGAGTTCTCAATTAATGTTTTTTATAGATCTATTCCTATATCAAATACACCTTATAGAATGGATACTATAGAGATGGAAGAGATGAATAAGCAGTTATAGAAGAATCTGGAGAAGGGTTTTATACGCCCTAGTTCTTCAACATGGGGAGCACTAGTCCTCTTCATCAAGAAGAAAGATAGATCAATACGCCTCTACACAGATTATTGTGAGCTCAATAAAATGATGACAAAGAAAAAGTATCACCTTCCATGGATAGTTTACATCATTGATCAGATTCAAGGTGCCAATTATTTTTCTAAGGTGGACCTTAGGTCAGGATATCCCCAATTAACGATGAGGAATAAAGATATTCTGAAGACATATATTCAAATGAGGTATAGACACACTGATATCAAATTGACTCCCTTGAGACTCACTATTTCTCTAGAAATATTAATGTATTTAATGAATGGAGTCATTAGAGATTACCTTGAAAAATTTGAGGTCATCTTTATTAATTATATTCTGATATACTCTAAGAGAAAGGAGAACCCAATGAGAATTTGAATACTGTGCTAATGAATTTGTTAAGGGAGAATCTATTTGCAATGTATAGAAACTTTTTGTTCTAAATGGAGGATGTATCATTATTTGGGCATGTAATCACGAGTACATGGATATATTTTTACCCTTCCAAGATAATATAAAATGATGAATTTTCTTGGATGACATCTATAACCGTGATCTGTATCTTTCTGGGTCTATTATGTTATTATCGATGAATTGTGAAGAAATTATCATGAATATAAAATCCAATGATCATACGGACATGGATGTGAGTGTAGTTTTTCTAGACTCAAGAATGTGAAGACTATTTTAAAAAGTTGGAAAAGAGGCTTATCAATGTGCCAGTCCTCACACTCCCACCAAATGGAGAACTGCTTGTCTTGTACAACGATTCATCAAAGAAAGGATTAGGTTCTGTGCTGATGAAAAATTATAATGTGATATCATGTGCCTCAGGGATTATAAAAACACATTAGAAAAGCTATCCTAATCATGATCTATAGTTGGTAGGTGAGATCGTTGTATTAAAAAATCTAGTGGTATTATCTATATGGGGAGAAGTGTGAGATACATACTGATCACAAGAGTCTCAAATATATATTCACACAGAATTAGGTTAATTTGGGCTAGTGAAGATGGTTAGATCACATCATGTATTATGATAGCTCAATCCATTTCCATCCTGGTAAGGAAAACAAGGTGGAAGATTCTCTATGTAGAAAGGATACTACATCTTTATAAATGATGAGAATTTTGAAGGATCCAATCTTCTTGGGTTTTCAGAGGATGGACATGGGAATCATTAAGGGAGGAACGTCATCAATCCATTCTCAAATGGTGGTTCAACCATCCCTCATGGAGAAAATAAAGGATGAACAAAGTAATGATGTGGAAATTCATAAAAGAGTGGGAGGAATCAGAAATGGGAAATCCTCTGAGCTCAAGATTGATGAAGAAGGATTTGTAATATTTGGGAGATGAATATTTTTACTATCTAATCCAAAGATAAAGATGGATATTTTGAATTATGAAAATAGCTCAACCTTCTGTATACACCCAATAATAAAAAATATGTATCTAGATCTCCAAGAGAACTTTTGGTGGGTTAATATGAAATATTAGATCACTGAATACACATCAAGGTACCTAGTTTAACAGTAAGTAAATGATGAGTGGAAAAATTTTAAGGGGATGATTTAACCACTACACATAGGAACATGGACGTGGGAGAAAATTACCATGTATTTTTTCACTGGACACCCAAGGACATCTAGAGGAAACAATACTATATTGTTCATTGTGGATCGCTATACAATGAAATCTCACATTATCACAATTCGAGAGGAATTATCATTAGATCAAATTACACGAATATATATCTATGAGGAAGTAACGCTACATAGAGTACCATTATCTACTGTGTCAGATAGAGATCTGAGATTCACATCGATGTTCATGAAAATTCTCCAGCATGCTCTAAGCACAGAAGTAAACTTCAATATATCCTATCATCCTCAAACTGATTTCCAATCAGAGTGAACTATTCAGACACTAGAAGACATGTTGAGGGCATGTTTAATACACTTCAAAGGAATATTGGACCAACATATTCCACTGGTTGAATTCTCCTATAACAATAGTTTGCACTCTAGTGTCTGAATGGGACCCTATGAAGCCCTTTATGGGAAAGTATGGAAAACAGTGGCATGTTTGGATGAAGCTAGTGATTGTAATATTCTAGGACTTGAAATGGTCAAAGAAGTAGAGGAGAAGGTGATACCCATTCAACAACTAATCATGGTAGCCCAAAGTCGACAAAATAGTTATGAGGAAAATTGTTTATGGGACACTGAGTTCAATGTTGGAGACATGGTATTCCTCCACATATCTCCATGGAAGATGGTCCTGAGGCTTATGATGAATGGAAAGATAAGTCCCAAGTACATTAGCCCCTTTGAGATTCTGGATCGTGTTGGAGTTGTGTCCTATTGACTAGCACTTTCACCTACCATGTCTAAAGTAAACGACATATTCCATATATACCTCTTAAGAAAGTACAGAAAGGATCCTTCATATGTACTATATTTAGAGGTGGTACAATTGGAGAATGGTATTTCTTTTGAGGAGCAGCCAGTGAAGATCTTGGATCATAGAGATAAAGTTCTATGTAAAAATAATACCCTCCTTGTCAATTTACTATTGCAGAACTATAATAATATAGAGGAAACATGGAAATTGGAGGAGGTAATGAGGGAAAGGAACTAGCACCTGTTTAGGACATCGAATGTAAAACTAAATTTTGAGTGCTAAATTTCATAAGGAGGAAGAATGTAATGACCCAATGTTTAACTAATAGAAATCACCTTCATATAAATATTCCATATAAAAACATGAAATTCTAAAACAATGAACTACTATATACAATGTGACTTTTAAATATTATATTTTCACTTCTGGGATTCTAATTTCAAAAATATGACATGTACAATTGCATTTAAGGTGATTTTTGGGGTATGATAGAACAAACTTTATTTGGGGAATAGTAACCTAACCTAATGAATTGCAATACAGCTCTTATTAATATTAAATCTTCCAAAATAATAGTACCCTTACCCATGAATGTATAAATAAAATTATGGTATCTTAAAAGTGATAATTTGACCGTAGTAAAAGTATTTGTATTTTTGTAATTCATAAATAATTAAATATAATTAATTATCTAATTTAATAAAATATGTATTTTCATAAAAAAAATTTCATAAACTAAAATTTTTATGTCTTCTAGTTTTTTGATAATTTTATAAGACCATATGAAATTTTTTGAAGCATTATAAAATCAGTTATAACATCAAAATCCTTATTTTTCTTGGAAAGTATACTTTTAATTAAAAAATAGATTAATAATATTTATAAAATTATTTTCAAAAAATGGATTATTTTTTTGAATTCTACATGTTTAAAAATGGTTAGGGTTAATTTTTGGGATTTTTCTATTTTACATGAATTTTTGGTGAATAGTAAAATATTATTATTTATGATAAATGAAAAATACATTTATTTCTGCATCATTATGGAGTTAGGGATGATGTAAATGGAATTTATTTCGAACTAACATGCATATATTACAATTTTTGGTAACAATAATCACTACTAGTTCTTTTCGTGGGGAAAATAATAATATAATAAATAAACTATTGAGAAAACCCTCCTTTACTCCACTATGAAAACTACCCACACGCCCTCCTCTCTTTACTCCTATCAAGAATTATTACCTGACTAAATTCTACTCAAATTTCTCCCTATGATCCTACACCACATACAAAATCCCATGGTATCCTCAAAAGGACAAATAATCTACCCTTAAGAGGCTCTCAAGGAAGATTAATTAAAGAGGTGAATTCCGCTTTTCAATTCTTTTATATTATTGGTAGTTAACTTTGACACCTGCTACCATGTGCAATTGTCTTGTTGGATAACCATTAGTTGTGATCATCTAAGTTAAACATTCCTTGAATCATTCTATTTCATGTTTTATGTTTCATCCATATTACTATGAATATATGTTTATTTTATTCCATGTTTATATGTTGGGATTTCATATGTTTCATTCCCTTTTATAACATTATGTCATGACTTCAAAATGATGTGCCAAGTCAGTATTCTCATTCTTTTTCCCTTTCTATGATTTTAACTCATACCATTGTTCATGTTACCCCTAAATTATATAATGAATATGTACAGGCTCAATAGAATCAAGTACCTTTTTATGAATACTAAATAAATAAATTTTCTTAGTCCCATGTTTTTAGGCTTATCTCCCTAGTCTTCCAATACGCTATACTTTTTGATCCTTTTCATGTATTATGATGTTTAATCAATATCAAAATCATGTATTTATATGTGTAAAATGCTAGAGTCTCTATAATCATATATAAGGTCATCCTAAGATGAAAATTCAAACCTTATAGTATATGTTGAGGATATTTTTTTGGATTTCAATGGTGGTTGTGATCAACACCTTCTTCTTGATGGTTATCTTCCAAAAAAAGCTTTCACTCAAGAATTCAGATGGATCCTTAGGAACCCCCATATAGAAAGAATTATAGAGCTCTGAATTTATAGAATGAAGTTTAACAAATAAATACATTAGTACCTGATATAGTTGTAGAAATGGTAGATAAGGTAAAAGTAATTTAAAAACACATTAAGGTAGGTCAGAGTCAGCATAAAATATATGCATATAATAATATGTGTGATCTATAATTTGAAGTTTGTGACAAGGAGTTTCCCGAAATTTCTACGTAGATGATGTTTATAATATTCAAGAAGAAATGGAAACTAAGCCATAGGTATATTGGTCACTTTGAAATTCTTGATAATATCAGGAACAAAACCTTATCACTTGGTATTTCCAAGAAACCTCACCCTAGACCGCGATGTGATCTGTGTACCTCTCCAAAAGAAGTACAAAAATGAAACATCATATTTACTAAGATAGTAACTCATAGTAATGAAGAATGAAAATTTTTATTATGAACAAATTGTGTATATTTTAGATCATATAAATAAATTTATATGAAATAATACAACTATATTTGTCAATGTATTTTGGAGAAACCAACAGTTTGAGGAATCTATGTGAGGACTTGACGACATGATGAGGTAGAAGTGTCCTCACTTTTTTATATCAAAATGATTAATTTCAAAGGAAAAATTCATTTTAAGGGGGGTATAATTTAAAACCATGATTTTTATGATTATTTTCAATTAAATTAAATTTCATTGATAGCTTGCGCTAAATGAAACATCGGGTAATGTTACGTTAAACATGACAATGAGTTTTAAAAAAAATATTCTATTAGTATTGTTATATAAATGATGCAATTATAAACATCATACTAAAATTATAAATATGAATAATATCAAAAAAAATTAAATATTAGTTATAATTTTTTTATATAAATGAATCATATTTATCAAAATATACTTAATTTTTGGAATAGTGATTTTATTATTTAAAAATATTATTTTCTAAAAAATGACTTTTATTTCATTTTCAAAACATTAATAAAAATAATCTACTATATATACTAATCCGGGATTTCCTACTACCACATGTCATGCTAATGTTCTTCCACATTAATTTTCTCTTATATGACACTTCTCCAATCATCCGTATCGCCAAAAAAAATCCATTCCACCCTCCTAATTTGCGATCGATCTCACGCTTCTCCCATGTAAACCAGTGCCAACGACCACTCTGTATCCATTATCAAGGGTTCCCAAAAACCTCTCTCTCCAAAACTGAATCCCCCTCGCTATTCTACCTCTTCTACTGTGGTTCCCGATATGATTTCGCTTTCCCTCATCCATCTTTCCCCGCAAACCAGCACCAACATCTTTATTGCAATTTCCCTCTTCCTCTCAATTTCTCACTTCACCATTGTCGTTCTTAATCTATCACTCGCATTCTCCCTCTGCCAATCCCATACATCATGTGCTACTCACATTTAACCATTGATCCTTCTATGGTTTCCGAACCTTGTATTCTCCCTCTAATGCTCGTGTTCTCCCTCTGCCCCTCACATTTTCACCTCCCTCCACAACCACAAGAAATTTCCTCAGAGTTGTCATTTCCTCACATGAAACCATCCTCTCTAGAAAAATATATGATTATTTCCCCAAATCCTCCATCATCTAGACTATCGTCTACATTCTTGAATCCATAGATCATTGGGTTAATGAAATTCTTATTGCAAACCAAACATCTCGTAATGGCAAATTATCATATTTCAGCACTGATTTTCAACCACCGAATCATCCATCTCCTGCATAGGGTAATTTTATATTCCAATCATCTCTGTAACATTAATCTCTGCATTTCAATCTTTCATTTTAGTATATTAATACATATTTTTGTATTGTATTAAAATATAAGCATTCTTGAATCTAGAATTAGGAAACCACTTTATTCAGTTTCTATCAGCAAAAAGGGAATCTAATTCATTCCATGGTCACATATTTATTTACCTCTATATGCCTTCACCGACCCTGAAATTCCACGACGCTATATAATATTTTTTATACGTACCACCTGACGGAATTTTCTCTCTGCTCTACAATATTCAATATTTCGGTTCTCTTATGATTTTTTCATAATTTCATACAATACATCTTTAGTTAGGTTTCTATAATTGTTATTTGTGTCTATGCATACTGCAAATCTAGAATAACAACAGTTATTTTCAAATTATATGTGTATTATATTCTCTAATATTTGTGTTGATCTTTTCAATTTTAGTAATTTTTTTGTTTATTTGGATTTTTTATCACAATCTTCACTATTCAATTTTATAACTTATATAGTCCATTATATGATAATATTATTTTCCATATGCATTAAAATTTAAGTTTCTCTAATACTATATCTTTTGGAATTATGTTTACTAATTATCTCTCATCATCTTCCCTCATCCATATATGATAGATTCATTAAAAAAATTTGTTTCTCGTGGGTGATTACCACTACAGTTCTTCTTCATTTTTCCTCATCCAGTTCAAATGCACACTATTCCAGTTAGGGGACTGACTATCTTTGGGATTTTGATTCTTTTATGTTTCTTCTTCCTTTTTAACATTGTTTCTTCACCTTGTTTTAAAATTATACTGCTTTAAATGAAGCTGGAAGGGTAGTTTGAGACCCAACTGGATTTGGGAAAATTACTTTCTTACTGGTGTATTACTTTTCACTATAGTTTCTTCATTCTTTCAATTATGAAAATAATGTAATTAATTTCATTGACCTTGGAAATAGGCCAGTTAGTTATCATTATTAACATAATGGGTATGGACTCTCTTTATATTGTAATCAGTAGCCCTTTATTTGTAATATTTCAGGTCTTGAATGGTATTCTTTACTACTACATAATGTAAAAAATTATGTACTGGTCCCATAAATTTTTTTTAAAAGTATGATATTCTATATATTATTTCTTAATAAAATTGAATTATTCAAAAATTCATCTCCATCGAGAAATTGGAGGATTATACAAAACCAGTCTTCTATGTTTCTTCTTCCTTTTAAAAATTGATTTTCCCCATCTATTTAGATTATGCTTCCTGAAAAGAAGTTGAAAGGGATGTTTGAGCCCCAACATGCTTTTAAGAAAGCACTTGTTTATAGGTTAGTTTCTCTTCACTATTGTTTCTTCATTCTTTCTATTAGTAAAAATTATATAATGACATTCAATTTTCTCAAGAGACCACAACTACTATTAGTAATGCCACTAAACTACACAGTCAAACAAAGGAGTATTTAAACAAGATGACTAAAAAATATTGTTGACCTCTTCTGCTGCAATATCAAGGTAACACTTCATGTTTGTTTTTTAAATTTTCAAATTTTTTTCTGATTAGTTATTTACCGTAATATGTGTATTGTAATATCCAGTTTAAAATAACAATTCAATAATGAATATTTGTTTTATTATCAATCACAAACTTCATAAGCACTATTAGTATATAAAATAATGTTACAGTTCGTACAATAATCATGGATGAGTCAAGGAATGTAGTAAGAATATAAGCATTGTGCAAGAATAGAATGTTTGTGTAAGAAACTGGATCAAAACATGATTTTAAAAGTAGATGGAACATTGAATCACATAGTTCAACAATTGGAATTAAAAATACACCATAACATACAAGAAATTTAATATCTATATGTATTGAATAACACATAGATCACATGAATCATTTAAAATTTTGAGATTCATATTAGAAAATTTATGGTTTCATACATTCTGAATATTTGAAAAATTCATTATCACCTTGAAATGAAATGAACCATAATGAATTGATAGTGAACCAAATTTCATTGGATTTTCCAGTTTGAAGCAGTCTACACATCAACATAGTGACTGTAATATGACATGTGTTAAAATGAAATTAGTGTTCTTTATTTTTTATTTACGTGCAAAGAATACATGTTATAATTAAGTAGTGCTGTAGATTTTGGGATGTATGCATTATGGAAGAGCATACTGGAGGTCGTGTTTCAAGATAAACCTACACTATAAAAATTGTTAAGTTAAATGTTTTTCATGATTATTATTTGGATATATTCACTCCACCGGTAAAGTTTATACTACATTCTATAAAGAGAAATATATATAATAAGGTGAATGTTTGTCATGATTATTATTTCGATACCTTCAGTCAATAATTTTTAAATTTTTATTCTGATTGGTAATGTGTGAAATGAATTAGTGATTTGCAGCATGAATTTATCCATATTTCTGCTTCCATGCTTATGTGTTATTTATTTTTTCCAAAACTTTTTGAATGTTCCATTTCATAAGTCAACTTCTCTCAAATCTTGCCAAGAATATTGGATTACTCCTCACTTTTTTTGGGACCATTCTTAAGGAAAATGGAATATTGATCCACCTTTGGCATTGAATGAATATTGAAGCATTTAACAACCCCAACTCAAAAAATCATAGAATCTATCATACCCTGGACATGAATTCTGAAAGAAAAAATCATTAAAACCACCATTAATAGTGTATGTAGAATGTTTACATAATATTTTTTGTGTCTCGTAGCATACGATGTGACCGCTGAAAAATTTCTCATAGATGGGGTATTATTATTTCTGAGAGAGATGATGAATGATCTTTTATTGACCAACTATAGGTGTTACATAATCATTTTCTATGACAACTTTTTTATTATTTTGAGATGTCGTTGTAATCTATCTTTTAATGTATCCTTTAATTTCATTCAACATGATACAGTTGGTGTAATTATGGTGGATGAGGTCCATGAAATATCCCTTAGAATGAGTCCTTATTGGGACTCTTGATAAAGGTAATTTTTATGTAAGATCAATCTATGTGAAATTTTTCCAGAAATTGGGCATTTCTTGTGTACCATTTTTCACTTATCATCATAAATTTAGGTCCAACAATGTTAACCAAAACTGTGACTCATTATCACATCAGCTAAAATTTAAGAAAAAGCAATGACTACTTTTTTTTTCAGAGTATGTTTTGTTTCATTGACTAATATGCGATAGCGTTTATCTTTTATTATTGTGGGATGTGTGTTTTTATTCAATCACATTTATCACACCTAATTTATATATCACAAATTAGCAGAAAGAATTGAGGCGTGGATTCCCTAGACCTTGGCCACAGGTATGAATTTTTCATCATATCAGTTGAGGTATGTTGTTTTTCTTATTTTATTTTTTCTCCTAAAATATTTTAAGTTTCCACACTATGGTATTTTATATTTATTTGCCTTTTATTTTAAAAAACCAAAAAAACATGCTAAGAGGCCAATTTGGCACGTAGTTGTTCTATTTGTTTGTGACACAACATCAAACAAGCCTTGAAACAGGTGTTGTCTCTACCAATGGGAGCCAACACTTGAAAAGTATTTATTTGATTTTATGTTTTGTTTGGTCCATTTCATGAACAACAAGGGTTTTCTAGGTTATTACCTAGATTTGGGGTATTTCCTTTTCTTGCTTCTTATTTGTACTTTTCTGAATGGGTAGTGACTTCATGGTGGTTTATGTTGGACTTTTAACAATCCATGGTTTTTCTATTAATCCACATAACTAATAATTGGTGATCACAGTCTACCCAGAGGGCCATGACGGGAGGCCCAGGACAATGGTGATTGAGTCATTTGTGGTGGATGTGCCAGCAAAGAAAACCAAGGATGACAAATTCTACTTTGTGGAGGCACTGTTCAAGTAGATCATCAATTCACTCATGGATGTGTCTGAGCATTTGGATTTACATAACCTCACCAAGACCATTGATGGGATTGATTCTGGTTGCGGCTGGAGTTGAATGACAATTTTTATGCTGTCGTTGGACAAGGTTGGCATGTATAATATGTTTTTCAATGACTTTAGGTCATTTTTGTCATTTTTTTTGTAGCTATGGATGAATCTGGTCCACAATCTGGATATAATTTATTGGCAATACTAGGAATTAAAATTAGGCTGGTATTGTTTGGATTTGACCTTCATGACATTTTCTTGTAAATTAATATTCATTTCTAGTTAATTCTGTCCAATTTCTGCAGCTATGACATCATTATATGAAGATGAGATATATATGGATTTCAAAAATGCATATTAATGGTATCCCACTCATGGAAGTATACAAGATATAATGTCTCTTATAATTGTGATAAATAATGACGATCAAAACCAGGTAATCTTATGTTATAATGTGTCTTAATTCTAAAATCTATGTAAAAAAATTCAATCAAATAACACTGCATAAAATCCATAAACTATATATAATTAAATATTGTGTAATCTAAAATCTATGTCTATAATGTCTCTATAACATGATTTATTTCTAAAATCTGGATTCTCTGCGTGTTAACAGTGTGACTATTAATTTAGAATATTTTTATGTATTTTTCAGGACAAATATATTAGTTCATCCTAACATAGCTATTTCCTTAAACTTAATTATAATATCTTCACCTGCATAATAGATTTTTTTATTATTAGTTTTCAATTAATGGGTCACACATATCATTTCTTATTTTCATTTTTAATGCCACATAATGAGATTTTTTTTATTCCATTTACATTCACATCAATTTACTTACAGAAATTTCATGTGTTTTGCAAGATGTTGGGTGAGTCGAAATATATTTGCACAATGATGAAAATAGTTCTACAAGATGAAAATCCATTTTGGTGTTTTTCACATTCAATACAATTTATATTGCAAGTGGTCAGGGAAGAGTAATTATAATGCTACAAATAAAATAGGCAACATACATATGCAAGATGTCTGGAAGACTCGAACTTTCCTTCTTTTTCACTTGGTATGTTTTACCATTTGTTAGAGTGATTCGTCATGAAATTTTTTCTGTATTGATAATCCTATTATGACATTATTCATATTCTTCATTAAATGTTTTCTAAAAATCATTTTTAAGTCTCAAGGTATCCATATTTAGCCCTTTTATTTCTTCATTTCTAGAATTTTAATTATTCATTTCAATCATGGTTTTATTGATGTATTTAATTTCTTTATATTGAATGTCCAATATAAACTTCTATTCATAAATTATTTTGTTAAAAAAAATTTCATTGATGTATTTAAATTCTCCTTCCCTTTTTTATTATATTTCTGGTGTTTTCTTTATATGCAATGATATTTTTATCTAGTTTTTTGTATTGCATCAAATCCAAATTAATCAAAAATCACCTTCTATTGCACTACAACCTAAAAAACTACTAAAGATTGTATTTTATTTATTTTCTTGATTGTTACAATTTTGTATTGCTGTTCAGGAACCAATTTGTTCAGGGTGTTGGAGAAGACAAACTCACAGTATGCAGCATTTTCATTATGATTTGGTTCCTACTAATGATCAGGTGCAAAATTTCTTTCGGCCGTCCTCTTTATGAAGCCAGCATAATGTTTTGACGATTTTTTGATTAATTGTGAATTTTATGATATGGTATGCAATTTATTTTTATCTTCTTCTTACAGGATCCCATGTTGGGTGATGACAAAAATACCTTGATGACTGATGTTTCCAATTTGTCTCAAGATTCTGTAAATTCATAACCATATCATGTTTACTATACCTGTGAGATTTTTCTATTTTTGGAAGGAACAGATGTAAATATTGTTTAATGGTTAGTATATGATTATTTTGGGAATTCATGCACATATTTGTAGGTGTTCATTCCAGATTTTTCAGCTATTCATACCGACTGATATCTACTATATTTTAGTTGCTCATGACTAAAAATTTCTACTATAGTGATAATGTATCCTAATTTTAGAGTAGTGGGTCATTTTTTGGTTGACAATTATTTTATGTGGCTTCATTTGTTTACTTACAAGCCATCACTATATTCATAAATAAATAATTCCTTCATACCACCTCATGGTATGAAATTCAAATCACTGCAAGACATTCTATCATAAACAATATTACCCGCATGGGAACATAAGATAAGTTATTATCTTTTGGAATCCTTCTAAATTATTCATATTCATTTCGAACAATCATGTTATTGATAAGTACAGAACATATGTTCATTGGAATGTGTTTTTTTTTTCTCTTCAATCATTATCATGCATTAAGCAGGGATATGCTTCCTCTCATTACAGAACTATGCTTTATAAGAAGTGAGGATGGAAAAGATATAGTAATGAAATTTATGGTTTATGGAAAATGTATGCACTTCTATATGTGATTACATATTCTCTATGAAGTTATTATGTATATAGATTTGAATTTTTATAGAGTTCTGATATTAATTTTAATGCTACATCTAGATTCATTCTATATTCAACTAATTAGTTTAATCAATTTGAGGGTTACTGGTTTACTAAAGTGGTTTACGGCTCTCTATTGAAGCTGCTTAGCTTTGGTGAATGACTCCACTTAGGGAAAAAAATTCTTCCAGCCCCTCTTCTTATTTAAGAAAGGTCTCCATTCAACCGAGCATTTAAAAACAACCCTCGACTGCTGACATTTAGTGAAGAAACAACCAGATTAAATTTTTCTTCATCTATTTTTTTGTATTCAATTTCTTGTTGTCATGTATTATGAAGCGGTTGTCGACTCTCTATCTTCATCTATTTACTTTATTAAATTAAATCATTCATTTCATCATTGTCTCTGATCTTTACATCCCTCATTCCATATTGTTCTATAAACATGATGAATAGTTTAACTATGATTTCCTTTTTCCAAAACATCACACTCATTTAATTTTTTATTATTTCATTTATTTTTACATTTCTCTTTTATATTATTAAAACCAATGTCTTATAATTGGATTATTTTTTAGATTTTATTTTAGTTCCCACATTACATTTATTGTGATCAAAATTGAAAATGATTTCAAATCTTCTTCCTCCAAATATAAAAATTCAAATAATTTTACTCTGTCCTTTTTCTTTGTTAACTATTAGAATGGTGTCTTCATATTATACCCACTCTTTTTTCCATTATCATACACCATCAATTTCTAATTAAAATTTATTCAACATTGTCATTTCTTCTCATCTATTATAAATATCCATCTCTTATTAAAAGAAAAACCAGTAATCGGATATGTTGTGTAATATCACGGGTGAGTACATGTTTTTCAAAATTTTATAAAATCAATTTGATAAAATAAAATAAATTTTTTAAATATACATGTGAAAATTATATTTGCGTGATTTTTTTTGTATTTTTATGAAAATGTTCATTTTTTCTGAATAACATAAAATATTAAATTTTAATTGAAAGCTGTATTTTTCTTGAATTTATTATCAATGATAAATCCCCTATAAAATTGATATTAAAGTAAAGTTAGTAAAATAAAGCATCATTTAATAAAATATTTCCCTTCGTGATTAATTTCATATTGAATTTTGAAAAAAAAACTTTGTATGCCTCTCAACATTTTCACATTAAAAACACAATATCTCGTCACTTCTGTGGGATTATTTTCAGATTAAAAATTCCAAATTCTAGGAATAGAATTGATAAAATTGATTTCAATATTTGGAATAATCATAATTTATATTATCTATAAATTTCAACTTAATTTTTCACCAAAATAAATAGAAGAAACAGTAAAGATTATTTGCCATGGTAAAGGTAAAAATGGGTTTACCAGGGAATAAAATAAAAATATAATGGTTAATAATCACCCAAGATACTAAAATACCCACACTATTGCCATATTTACACCTAAACTAATAAATTCTTTATAATGGACTATTTAGGGACTTTTTTGGGTTGATAAAAAGATGGAAAAAACTTTTCATTTTCAAAAATTACATGTGTGTCCCACACCTCTTTTATAAAATGAGACGCCATCTACTCTTTCTTTCACACAATCACAACATTTTGGATCAGCCAATACCAAAATAATATATTTCCAAATCCTATCATTTTTTCCTTTATGAGATTTTGTGGACATAAATCCACCCTAGGAAGGCTTTTGGTCCAAACTTATGGAGGATACCTGAAGAAGAGGTAAATTTCATTAATGAGGGTTGTTTATTTTATTTCATCATCTACCAAATTAAATCCACTATATATACTAAATCTGGGTGTCTTTTCACTTAAGTGTCACCTCTAGAATAAACGACGTCACCATTTTCAGGTCTCCATTTACCATATAACCCTCCACTTCCCACTCGAACCCCCGCAAAACCTCTCGCAAATCTTCTCTGACATTCGCATTACCATGAGCCAACCTCACGCATAGGGTTACGTTCTTCTGCTGTCTTCCTCCTGCATCAATCTCAATCAACGGGCGTTTAATCCTGTGCGTAGGTCGACATTTATCTTACTCTCTCCCATGATCAATATTTCAGTCCCTCATCCACTACCCCTCCTCTGCCTTCTACATGTCCACATTCTCCTCATCCATTGGCTCAGCGTCTGACACCTCTACTCCCAGAAATCCCCGCTCGTGATCTTCCGCATCCTCTGATTTCATACGATATAATCGATTCTATCAATACAACTTAGTCTCGGTAATTGTTTCACTTATATTGGATTTAAACCGACATTTACTATAATGTTCTAAAATATTAACTTTCTATTGATTCATTTTCCATTCAGCGACATTCATTTTGTTGTTACCAGCAACTCTATTTTCATTTGACTTCAATATCGCACTGTCTACTAGGAACGATTCTCTTAAGCAACTACTTATCTCATACGATATCAATAGAATCTTTCGAGACAGATTCGGCTCAAGAATTTTGTCGCTTAATTTATAGGAAACCTTTCATTTTCCAAAACCTTCTTTAATGTTAACTGTTGACTGATTCAGTGTCCATTCATTGATCTTCATTTTTTTGTTACCAGCCACCCTATTTATAGTTTACTTTATTCTCTTAAGTAACCGCCAATCTCATATGATATCAATAGAATCATGTGAGAATGATTCAGCTCAACAGAATATTGCCTTCATTTTCACCTCTCCCTAAATTACTCCGTTTGGATACAGTATATTCGTTATTATCCCATATTCTTCTCCAAGGGTTCGAATCAGCATCTCCCAATCTCTCTCTCTTGCCATCGCACCATCTTATCGGTGTCCCATCACTCTACTGATTGTTGTTTTCCCCGCTCAGTATCTCAGTCTATCCATGTATCACCCTCATATTCCTTGTACTGTGCTGTATTATATCATAGTCTTGTATTTTCCTTCATTTCACTGACATTTTCCAGTTTCATTTTATTCCATCTATCCATCTCACAATATTTTGTAGCACAGGATGCCTTGATTTCTTCATGCAAACCACATGTACGACATGAACTTGTAGTCCTACATTCCACTTCTTCTTGGTGAAATTTTTCTGTTTCATTTTATACCAACAGTTCATTGTTGTTTTCCACTTTTGATTTCAATCCCAAGGTGGAAAAAATACTAGGTTCTTCAAAAAAAATTCCGCATTGTGTAATTTTACTAGTAATGAATTCTAATTTAAAATAACATTTATTTAATTTCCACGATCATTGGATTGTTAAATCCATTAGGATATTTTATTTTCCTGTTTCATGTGACATGTATTTCAATTCATTATAATTGTTTATTGATGTGTTTTAATTAGGTTGATTAAATTTACTTTAGTGATTCGTTATCCATTCTACTATGTTTCCATGAGTTTTTATGGCCAATGACAAACCGTAGGTCTAGTAATCATTGTAAATAGTCCATCATTATTTACTTTTCTTGATTTATGACATGTTTTCAGGTATTGGGATTTTAATCGACTCATAAGTTCTCCAATAATCATGGAAAATACTCCATCATTCTTCACATTCCAGATACATGGTTTTTTATAAATGTGATTTTTGAAAATGATTTTGTGACATCTTTTTTATTAAGTATGATTTCATGATAACTAGAGGTCATACACTCTTTTTAATTGAAGGTGCAACCATCATCAAATTTATTGATTATTTCAATCTCATTAAAAGATCATTGGGTGGTTGAATTTGATTAATTTTGATGTAAAACTGGTTCTCTTATTTGTTGTCTTGAGTGAATAGTACTTTTTATATTCTGTTGCATTTGGCTTCTATGGGCGTCAAATTGTTGATTCATTTACCTATTCAGGTAGATGTGTTGAATGCTTACTGTTTCATATATCTTTTCTATGTATCATTTAAATGTTTTTATTTTGATTAAATATATTTACTATAGTGAGGTTGTGCTCCAGGGTGATGGAATTGGTCTTCAGGAATTTTGTGATAGTGGCATCGATGCTGCAATGATGGCAGAAGGTTGCAAGGGTAAATATTGTATTATTTTGACAATTAATTTCATTTTCATACCATGATTTTGGACACTTTTTTAATTGAAACTTAACTTCACTATAAAGAAAGGTTTTAGCATTAAAATACACTATATATTGTTCAGGGCCTTTTCAACAAGTGATTTCTGGTTTCATGAGGGGCATTCATGGGAAGTAATACATTGTTTCAATTGTGTCCCCACCAAAACTTTGATTTACGAGACCTGTGATGGAATATTAGTGTCGATATATTGAGTATGTTACTAATAACACATGTTAATTGAGAAGTGTTTTAGTTGAATTTTCTTAAATATTTTTCGATGGTTTGGTGTTGCAAATGAGAATGAATCATGTTGTCTTTTATAATTATGATGGTTGTCTTCAAATATATTGTATAATTTTTTTCCCGATAGTACACATTTTGAGTTGAGTTGTACTATATGATTGTGAAATGGTGAGTTCTAAGGAATAATAAATTTTAATTATTTGAGATTGTAACGAATAACATAGGTTGAGGTGAGCTGTATAGTTTTTTTAAGGTCTATTGTATTTTTAATTTTTTAGTTATTTACTGCACATTTATTATCAGATATCACTAGGGTTTTAATCGATGTACACCCTCTGGATGGTATGTTATATAACTCCCACACCCCTTCCATATCACTCATTCCCAATGGAAATAAACAAAAAATTCTCACTTTTCATTTATGTGATGAATTCCAGAGGATTAGGTGTTCCTTTTATATACCCATATCTACTGTGAATTCAAATATATTTTATTAATGAACACGGATGTTTGTAATACACATGATTGAAACATTATATTGAATATTTTACTTTTTCTTCTATTATAGGTACACAAAATAGTCTTAAATCCTTAAATGTGGTGGATGTATTATATTTCATCTACTTGTGCACCCGTACTGTTTAATATATCTATAATTTTCATTAAAAAATATATTTTTAAATATAAACTAAGAGAGACTTAAAACCAGTCACAATCATGGAGGATGTCATTGAGGTAATGTTGTTTTTGTCAGGATTCGTTTTTTTCATTTAGAAATTCCATGATGGTACCATTAATACCACACACAATATATTTTTACATATTTACAAAAACACACTCATAGATATATAACCAATTGATATGTAGTGAAATAAACCCACCTTGAGGTGGAAGATGATGACAGATTGAGTTATTACTGTATATAACCGTGCATGTAATAGGTTGAAAATGTGGAATATGATTCATTTTCATATTTAGGTAGATGTTTTGAATGCTAACTATTTCATATTTCTTTTCTATGTATCATTTAAATGCTGTTATTTCAATTAAATATAATTACTATAGTGAGGTTGTGCTCCAGGGTGATGGAATTGGTTTTCAGGAATTTGGTGGTGGAGGCATTGATGCTGCAATGATTGTAGTTGGTTTCAAGGGTAAATAATGTATTATTCTAACAAATAATTTCATTTTCATACCATTTATTTTGACACTTATGTAATTGAAATTGATCATCACTGTACGGTAAGGTTTTAGCATGCTATACACTTTATTTTGTTTAGGGCCTTTTCAAGCAGTGATTTCTGGTTTCATGAGGGACATTCATGAGCATTAATTCATTGTTGCAATTGTGCCCCCAATAATATTGTGGTTTCAAAGACCTATGATGGCATATTACTGTCAATTTTTTGAGTTTGTTAGTGAGCAGCTTCTCTTCCCCCTCCACGACTGCAAGGGTTTTTCTCGGGCCTCATCTCCCCTTCTCCCTCCGGTCGATCTCGGTCTTGCATCAACTCCCTCTGGATCGTCTCGGCATAGGTGTGGCTTGGTGACTGCTTGGTGGGGTTCTGGATTGGGTCAGCGGTGTCCCAAGCTTCATCTTCGGCAACATCACGTCTAGGCGGAACACCGGTCTCTCTAATCGGTGCGATGTGGCATGTCCCTTCAGCGATGTCGACTCTCTGTGTGGCTCGGAGAGGATCGGCTCGGCTCAGATCTTGCGGCATAGTCTCGGATCTGACACCTCGGCTATGTTTGGTGGTGTGTCTTGGCGTCTACGCGGTGGGGTTACGACCTGGGTCGCGGAGTCCCCGGCTTCGTTTTCGGCATCGTCGCGTCTCAGCGGAACACCAGTCTGCTGCTCGATTCCGTGTGGCCTGCCCCTTTGCCAACGTCAACTCACTGTGTGGCTCGGTTTTGGATCTGCTCGGCTTGGTTGTTGCGGCCTGGTCTGTGCCTTCAGCGACGTCGATTCACTGTGTGGATCGGAGAGGATTGGCTCGGCTCTGATCTTGCGGCATCGTCTTAAATCTGACTCCTCAGTTCAGTCCGGTGGTGTGGGGCATTTTTAGGCTGATGGGTTTTTTTTTATTAAAATGGGTCTAGGTTTAGATTAATTAGGTAAAAGGGTTTGTTGAGCGCCACTTCAAGTGGCTCTTTGCCACCCTTTTATTTTTTTTCTGATTTTGTTTTATTTCTTTTTCTTTAATTGTTTTTCACCTCATCTCTTTTTAATAAATAATTTCAAAATAAATAAATAAATTTTGTTTTCTTTTTTTTTTTGTTTTAGTTTTTTTCCACCTCATCTCTTTTTAATAAATAATTTCAAAATAAATAAATAAAATTTTAAAAATAATCTTATAAATATGTATTTAAAAATGCTAAATTAATTATTATTATATTTATAATTATATAATTATGAAATTATATTTATGTATATATATAATTATATGTGTGTGTATAAATATAATTATGTATATATATAATTAAAAATAAATATTTATAAATATAAATCTATTTATATATATTTTTTAAATAAAAAATATATTTGTAATTATATAATTATAAACTAATCTTTAAATATAAATATTTATAATTATATGAATATGAATATATTTAAAATATATAATTATGAAAATATTGTTACATATATATTTAAAATTTATTTATAAATATATTTAATATTCATATATAAATATATATATATATGTGTGTGTGTGTGTGTATGTGTGTGTGTAGAATTATATTTATAATTATATTTAGAATTATATTGTAATTATAGTTATACTTGTATATGTATAATTATATATTTATACATGTATATATTTACATAGTTATAAGTAACTATTTATAAAAAAAATTGAAATATTGTTAAACATATAGTCTTTCAATACCACCTACTTGAAACTTAAAAATGTTTCAAGTATGTGACTTTGAAAGCCTATAAAATATAATCTAAATGACCAATATGAATGAAACTTAAAACATGTATTAAAAAAATACTAAATAGATAAAAATAAAAAAATTACGTAAAAAATGTCGATAGAAAATATTTTATAGGCTTTTAAAACCACCTAGTTGTAACTTAAAAATGTTTCAACTATGTGACTTTGAACGTCTATAAAACATAATTCATATGACCAATATGAATGAAACTTAAAACTTGGATTAACCATATACTGAATAGATGAAAATAAAAAAATTACGTAAAAAATGTCGATAGAAAATATTTTATAGGCTTTCAAAACCACCTAGTTGTAACTTAAAAATGTTTCAACTATGTGACTTTGAACGTCTATAAAAGATAATCCATATGACCAATATGAATGAAACTTGAAATATGGATTAAACATATACTAAATAGATTAAAATAAAAAAAATACGTAAAAAATGTCGATAGAAAATATTTTATAGGCTTTCAAAACCACCAAGTTGTAACTTAAAAATGTTTCAACTATGTGACTTTAAACGTCTATAAAACATAATCCATATGATCAATATGAATGAAACTTGAAACTTGGATTAAACATATACTGAATAGATGAAAATAAAAAAATTACGTAAAAAATGTCGATAGAAAATATTTTATAGGCTTTCAAAACCACCTAGTTGTAACTTAAAAATGTTTCAACTATGTGACTTTAAACGTCTATAAAACATAATCCATATGACCAATATGAATGAAACTTGAAACTTGGATTAAACATATACTGAATAGATGAAAATAAAAAAATTACATAAAAAATGTCGATAGAAAATATTTTATAGGCTTTCAAAACCACCTAGTTGTAACTTAAAAATGTTTCAACTATGTGACTTTGAACGTCTATAAAATATTATTATTTTATATACAATAATTAATTAGTTAATAATATAATTATTAATTATTATTTGTCATTATAATTATTAATTATTAATGTTTAACTCGCTGTGACAAATTTTGTTTATATTGTACCTATACTTTATAATTTAATAGTTAATTGAAATAAGTTTGTATTTAATAGATTTTTGATTTTCTTGTTATTTGACTTAAACAACAGTTACTTATCATAGTGAATAAGTTTTTTAATATATACAATATTACATCCAAAAACATCAACGACGATGCCCCCCGGTACCACAACGCGGTGTCTGAATGTCACGTCCTCTCCGCGTCCGACGTCCATGTCGCTCTGGTGTCCTCTCTGCAGGTTCCTCCTCTTCCGGTGCTTCTGGTGCCTCCTCATGATGTTGTGTAGAGGACTGACCAAAATCATGTGAGGACGCCCCAAAATCATGTGAGGATGCCCCAAAACCACATGGGGTGACATATGGCTCTGAAGCTCCTATAAATGGTAGAAATGGGGTACTGAAGAAGGCCTCGTCGGGAGGAGAGGGGGCTGCCATAAGCTGTGTGACTGCACCCAGATCGAAGTCCATAGTAGTCTGCGGAGACGCCATATGCGGTATATAAATGTCTCACTGCTGTGCAAAATCATCAGTCGGCTGGGCAAGATCGCCTGTCTGTGGTGCGACGACATCTACAGGAGCCGCTCTCGGATGTCGATGTGGTCGCCTCTGCCCCCCCGGATGTGCTCGTCTCTGTCGTCCAGCCGGCGGCGGCGGTGGCGGTGCATCCTCCTCAGCAGGCATAGCAGGGACATCGTCATCCTCAGGTGCTTCTGCCTGAAGATATGGATCAGGATATATCTGTGGCTCCTCATCAAAAAAACTGTCACGTATCAACCGGAGATGATCCAATAGAGCCACCACATCCCGATGAACTACCTCCCGCAGAATATATGCATGCTCCTGAGGCTGCGTGGAATGTGCAAGCTGACCAATGGCGTCTGCCTGCAAATGAAATGACAATCAAATTAATATCAAAAATGAGTTAAACAAAATTAATAAATCTTAGTAAACATACCAATCGCTGAATGCCAATCCCCTGACGTGTAAGGTACATGATGGTATGTCGTCGATACCAGTGTGCATAATCCCCCTGATCAGATAAATGAGAGTGTGATGTGATATATCCATGTGGAAAGATACTGAATTGGGCACGCCTGTCCCAAAGCTGGAAGATGAAATGTGTGTGTCTCTGGCCGCCATCTCTCAACCAATGCAGCTATCAAATGATGATCGATGGTCTTGAAGTCACACATAGCGACTCCATAAAAGCCTGCACGTCTAAGGTATGGACAAATAGCTGTCGGCGGTGCCTCATGATGGAAACGGTGCGCTCTCCGAACATGAAGATGTCTAACAGTTCATCGCGCCAACACATCACGCGACACGTGCGTCTCCTGGCAAGATAAAAGTGGCTGCTCCATCTGAATGTGCAAACAATAAAACATTAATTTCATGTAAGTTATGAATTTTATCATGTAAGATATGTAATTTAGCATATAATTTTGAAATAAGCATAAACACATTGGGTTAGTTGTTGTCTCCCGTGTTGGGGTGTTGGGGTGAAGACGTTCAGAGTTTCCTCGTTTTTGTTTTGTAGTCACTGTAAGTTCATCTTTCATTATAAAAAACTGATGACATTTTCATTTAATAGTTCAAATGGTTTTGGTTTCTTATACAGGTACATTCCTTTTTTTGAGTTGGTGTTGTTTGTTTAAAGCTACTCATGTAATGTTGATCGTTCGACAAAAAATGTCACGTGAAATCGTGGTACATTTTACAAAAATTACCCTATTTACAAGTACAACAAATATGATTAAAAATGGTGAAATGATAAAAATAATTACATGTACAAAGTTTTACAGTAACTGATAGAGTAAGTGATTCATTTTAACCATTAGATGATTGCCCTATGTGTCTAGTAACAATAGAAACATCTTTGCAATTTTGTCATGCCCCTGAGTATAAATCAACCACAAAAGCTCTAGATAATTTTTCTTGGTAAGGTGAGATGAGAAGGGAGGTATTATACCATCAGGAAGAGAGATTCTAGAAATGTGCAATGTTATGAAAAACCTTTAGATGAAATGTGTCAGTTCCCCACTAGATGTGCATGTTTCTTCAAAATTTTCCGGCTGGAGATAATCCACCATAAGTTTCACATAGCCTTATGTCTTCCATGGATTAATGTCAAACACTTCAACCAATTTGTTTACTTTATGGGGAAGTAAAACCTCATTCCTTTGAATATGCACATTACCATGAACATATAAAATCATCATTTTGCAAGAAAAACTACTAATCTCATGTTCACTGAAATACCCCTTAACGTAAGAATGATACAAATAGTGTAAGTACCCAATAGCAAGATTCCAATCCATTTTGAAGGATAATGGGGATGACAAGGAAACATCAACCCCCAGGCCCACCCCTTCCACCCATTCAACCAACTTCGGTAACTCCTATAGAAGTATTTTTTAAAAAAAATGAAATGTCACCCCACCACAGCTTTCTACATCCATATTAACCCCCCAATTCAGTTTCATTAAATGTGGACAGCCCTCATTTTTACCAAAGTTAATGATGCACTATTAAACCACCACTTTTAACCCCCGCCTCAAAAATACAAAATTCTTTGAGGGATGAGAAATGATTCGACACATTTCAATGTTCTAAAATGCACCGAATCATTTCTCATCCCTCAAAGCATTTTGTATTTTTGAGGCGGGGGTTGAAAAGTGATGGTTTAATAGTGCATCATTGACTTTGGTAAAAATGGGGACTGTCCACATTTAATGAAACTGAATTGGGGGGTTAATATGGATGTAGGAAGCTGTGGTGGTGTGACATTTCATTTTTTTTTGAAAAACTACTTCTATAGGAGTTACCGAAGTTGGTTGAATGGGTGGAAGGGGTGGGCCTGGGGGTTGATGTTTCCTTGTCATCCCCATTATCCTTCAAAATGGATTGGAATCTTGCTATTGGGTACTTACACTATTTGTATCATTCTTACGTTAAGGGATATTTCAGTGAACATGAGATTAGTAGTTTTTCTTGCAAAATGATGATTTTATATGTTCATGGTAATGTGAATATTCAAAGGAATGAGGTTTTACTTCCCCATAAAGTAAACAAATTGGTTGAAGTGTTTGACATTAATCCATGGAAGACATAAGGCTATGTGAAACTTATGGTGGATTATCTCCAGCCTGAAAATTTTGAAGAAACATGCACATCTAGTGGGGAACTGACACATTTCATCTAAAGGTTTTTCATAACATTGCACATTTCTAGAATCTCTCTTCCTGATGGTATAATACCTCCCTTCAAATGGTTTTGTTTTCTTATACAGGTACATTCCTTTTTTTGAGTTGGTGTTGTTTGTTTAAAGCTACTCATGTAATGTTGATCGTTCGACAAAAAATGTCACGTGAAATCGTGGTACATTTTCCAAAAATTACCCTATTTACAAGTAAGACAAATATGATTAAAAATGGTGAAATGATAAAAATAATTACATGTACAAAGTTTTACAGTAACTGATAGAGTACATGATTCATTTTAACCATTAGATGATTGCCCTATGTGTCTAGGGCAACGTGTCTTCGTATGACCTTCCTGGCGGCATATGCTGCACCGCCGTCCAGCTGGATGCTCACTAGGCCAATCCATCTCATTCCGAATACGAGTCGACTTTGGCCTCCCTTTAGGTCGAAGTCTATTGTTGTTCGGTAGAAGCGTGGGTGCGCCATCAGGCAGCTGAAAATTCTGATATTCCCCGATTGGCATCCACGGAGTATTGTAGCAGGAGTTGATGCTCTCGAGTCGATAAGCTGGATCAACGAACTGCTCCCAAGATACGTGTACGTAAGAACATGCAGCAATCACATGGCCGCAGGGATATCTCAGTGCCTGAAAGTTGCCACAATCACAGTAACGCTTCTCCAATAAAACAACTCGCACACGACCATTGCTACATGCCATAGCATCACCGGGCTCAGCGACCTCAAATCGTTGCTCTGGACGATTAAATGCAGTTACACGGTAAGTTGCGGCCTCCTGAAGAACTGTATCTAGCTCGCGTTGGAAATGGTGTCCATAGCGCATCCCTCTGTTCAAGCCCTCTTCAGCTTGCTTTCCTCGTTCCAGAAAGTACTTTACACTACGATAGAAGGTCTCTTGTACCAACCCTGAAATTTAGATTTACGACATTATACAAATATTATATTATAATAGTAACTCTTCTGAGTAACATATATTGAAATATTCGTATTTACCTGTGATAGGTAGTTTTCGAACACCTTTGAAAACTCCATTTATACATTCTACGATGTTGGTCGTCATATGACCATATCTCCTCCCATCATCATATGCCAACGACCATTTCTGCTTTGGAATTTGCATCATGTAATCATACACTTCTGGATTCACTCTGTGGATATCTTGAAGACGCTCCTCCATCCTTTGTTGTTGAGGCTCATATGCTATCATACAAACAGTCATCTGAACAGTTATGAAAATAACTACGACAAAAACATTTTAAACAGAAAAGGATGTTCATACCAATTTTTAAGATTGCCTTTTTCATCGACTCATTCTTGAACTTCTTTCGCAAATTGCTGGCAATGTGTCGAATACAGTATCGATGATGGGCATATGGTGGTCTCCACGAAAGACCCTCAGACTGTATCGCCTCCTTGATTGCACGGTGGCGATCAGAAATAAGAAAAATCCCTTCTGCATCCGTAACAAACTCTTGGAGACATGCCAGAAACCAGCTCCATGATGAGAAGTTCTCTTTCTCCACAATTGCAAATGCTATAGGCAGAGGGGCTCGATTTCCATCTTGTGTGGCGGCAATCAATAAAGTTCCAGTATACTTTCCATAAAGAAATGTGTCATCAATTTGTATGAACTGCTTGCAATGTCTAAAAGCCGCCACACATGGTAAAAATGTCCAAAATAATCTATCAAACACAACCATTGAGCGGTCAAGTTGGTTCTGTTGGTTAACATATTCAACTGTATGTAACCGATAGACTATTTGATTATTGTGGCGTAGAAGCTCCAACAGTTGTGGTAGAACTCGATAAGAGTCATCCCAATCACCATACACTTTCACAATAGCCTTTTGTCGTGCTGCCCATGCCTTCCAGTAAGAGATTCGATACCCAAAAAGCTGTTTGATTCGCTCAATGACCAGAACCACGGGGACATCTTGACATGCTCTAATCATTTCAACAATAATAGTTGAAACAAACTCAACATCTAATGAAGAGTGTTCCTGTGCCAAGCTTGGGTTCACACATGTGTGTGGAGTAAATCTAGTGATGCGCCAGCTGTGAAAAGTGTTATCAATAATAGCTCGCAGATGCATTTGACAGTTCGATTCAGATTTGTCACAACGGATCAAATAATAAGATCTCTTTGACTCTTCTACAACATATGAGTAATGTCTTTCAATGTGATATTGTTTTATCACATTTTTCATTGCTTCTTTGCTCTCAAACTCTCTGCCAATATACAGAACATCGTTATCTGACACTCAATTTATGCCACCAATGATTCCTGGAAATTCTGAACTGGGAGTGATAACTGAATAATCAAATTCTGGCAAGCGATTCATGCCTTCAGTCGACCAGGAAGCCAATAGTGGAGGATGGTTCAATGGTCGGTTGAACCTCGCATGAGTTGGTACAGACTGATCTTCCACATGCTCTTCTTCTTCTTCAACTTCCTCTTCATCTTGTTCAAAATTGTCATCATCCTCAAATTCATCAACCAATGCATATAAAGTATGTGGAGGACTATCCATTGAAACTGTGGCTGATGGAAATGATGGAATAACTACTGATGCTGATGGAACGTCTTGATGTGAAGGAGCATATGACATAGTTTCATGAATTTGAGATGGGTCAACTTCCAATGTCGATGGAACCTCCATTGTAGCTATAGTGACATACAACTCCATCATTTGATTCTCAGGTATATACTTAACCAATGAAAGTATATATTCCCAATCATCATCATCATTTACCGGATAGGGCACATGCCAAAACCTATCTATAAATTGAAGATGTCTGAATGTAATGGACTCTATTACTTGATTCCTCGCGAGTTTTAACCTCCGATGAATTTTCCTTTGCACAGCTTCCAAAGTAGTACATCCTCCAAGCATCACAACAGCTTCTGGATGTATACTATAACTACATCCTTGTTCTGTCTCAATTATTTGACCGTTGCAATAAATGTAAGCGGCGACCATCTTTTTTATCTAAAAGAAACCACTGTTGTTAATTAAATCTGATTAAAGAATCAATTTATGTATGCATGCTTCTAGTAATTTAGGTTGGAATCCTAATCCCTCCACCAAATCAATATGTTCAACCCATATTGATGTGTAACTATTTACACAACCCACAAGTTTGTGTTACTTACCCAAAAATAGAAGTCAAATATATTTATACATATCCACATGCATTATATGCATGAGGTACACGAACATGTCATGTAAAAGCATAGAGTTATATGAAATTGAAAGTCTCCACATGAGTAAGCCCGGAGCGACAGATAGCCAACCCCATTCACTTTCCTAGACAAGGTAAGCCTCCAGGAAAGTAGGTGGTCCGACCCAAAGCCCCTCTACCCGGGGATACTTTACTCAAGAGAGCAATCATTTCATGATAACTCTAACACTTAATATGCAAAAAATATATTGAACTACTAAATTCAAGTTCATAACTTCAATTACAAACCGAGGTCAAGGTAGATTGAAAACTAAATTCATTATCATTCCTAGAATGTAATGCAAAGGTATATTCCATAGGCAATTTACTACTACTTGGCTAATTAATATAACTACTTCGCTAATTAATATAACTACTTCGCTGAATAATATAACTACTTCGCTAATTACCTAATTATGGTTAACTAATTACCTAATTATGGTTAAGTAATTACCTAATTATGATTACTTAATTAACTAATTATGCTTAATTAATTAACTAATTATGATTAATTAATTAACTAATTATGCTTAATTAATTAACTATTTATGCTTAATTAATTAACTAATTATGATTAATTAATTAGCTAATTATGATTACTTAATTAGTTAATTATGATTACTTAATTAACTAATTATGATTGATTAATTAACTAATTAGGATTAATTAATTAGCAAGTGATGATTGATTAATTAGCAAGTAATGATTGATTAATAACCTAATTACAATTATTTAATTACCTAATTATGATTAATTAATTACCTAATTATGATTAGTTAATTACCTAATTATGATTAATTAATTAACTAATTATGTTTCATTAATTACCTAATTATGGTTAATTAATTAGCTAATTATGATTAATTAATAACCTATTATGTTTCATTAATTACCTAATTATGATTAATTAATAACCTAATTGTGATTAATTAATAACCTAATTAGGATTAATTAATAACCTAATTATGATTAATTAATAACCTAATTAGGATTAATTTATTACATAATTATGATTAATTAATAACCTAATTATGATTAATTAATTAACTAATTATGATTAATTAATAACCTAATTAGGATTAATTAATTAACTACTAATGATTAATTAATTAACTACTAATGATTAATTAATTAACTAATTATGATTAATTAATTAACTAATTATGATTAATTAATTACCTAATTATGATTACTTAATTAACTAATTATGCTTAATTAATTAACTAATTATGATTAATTAATTAGCTAATTATGATTAATTAATAACCTAATTAGGATTAATTAATTACCTAATTATGATTAATTAATAACCTAATTATGATTAATTAATAACCTAATTATGATTAATTAATAACCTAATTATGATTAATTAATAACCTAATTAGGATTAATTAATAACCTAATTATAATTAATTAATTACCTAATTATGATTAATTAATTAGCTAATTATGATTAATTAATAACCTAATTTCTGTTAATTAATAACCTAATTATGATTAATTAATTAACTACTAATGATTAATTAATTAACTAATTATGATTAATTAATAACCTAATTATGATTAATTAATTTACTAATTATGATTAATTACTTAACTAATTATGATTAATTACTTAACTAATTATGATTAATTAATTTTCTAATTATAATTAATTACTTAACTAATTATGATTAATTAATTAACTAATTACGATGATTAATTAATTAACTAATTACGATTAATTACTTAACTAATTATGATTAATTAATTAACTAATTATGATTAATTAATTAACTAGTTATGATTAATTAATTAATTATTTATGATATTAACTAATTATGATTATTTAATTAACTAATTATGATTATTTATTACCTACTTACCATTAATTAATAACCTAATTATAATGAATTAATTAACTAATTATGATTCATTAATTAAATATTTATGATTAATTAATTTGCTAATTATGATTAATTAATTAGCTAATAATCATTAATTAATAATCTAATTACATTTAACTATTTACCTAATTATGATTAATTAATAACTTAATTATCATTGATTAATCAACTAATAATGATTAATTATTTAACTAACTAATCATTTCATTATCTAATTACATTTTAAAAAACCATACTATTTATAAAATACAAACATTATATACTAATTCTATAAATTAAACAACTAAATTATTAAATAAAACTATTAAATAAATTTAAAGAAAGATTTACCTCAAATTTGTGACGACGTAGGTATACAGGCAGAGCAACCGAAGAGGCAATGCTTCACCGCAACCGAAGAACGCAAGAATAAAGTTTGAGAGAGAAAGAGAGGAAGGGATAGGGAGGGAGGAATGGGGGTGGGTGAGGTAGGAAGTGAAGTGAGGAATGGGGTGGGGGGAGAGGTCCTATACCGTTGGTATAGGTGGAGAAAAATACTATATCCCAACGGTTCTCCAAAACCGTTGGGAAAAAGATTTCCCAACGGTTGTCAAACCGTTGGCAAAACTCTGAAAAGAACACTGTTTTTTCCAACGGTTTCTCCCAAACCGTTGGGAAAACTAAATATACATTTGGATGAACTCTTTCCCAACGGTTCTAAACCGTTGGGAAAAGTGTTTCGGCGCCACTTCAAGTGGCGCCGAATTGGTTCGGAAGAAGGGTGCAGCGCCACTAAGTGGCGCTGCACGGTTTGCATTTATTTTTTCAGTGCCACTTCAAGTGGCGCTGCACTCTATTTCCGCCAAATTGGTGGAGCGCCACTTGAAGTGGCGCTCCAATTCCGAAACCCTTGAGCGCCACTTGGTTTGGCGCTCAAGAGACCCAATTCCCTAATTATTTAAACGTTTGACCCATTAAAAAGAAAAAAAAACCCTGTCGGCAAATTTCGCCGGTGGTGTGGCTTGGCGGAACACCGGTCTCTCTGATTGGGGATTTTTTTTCTAAATACGTTTTTCAAAAAAAATATTTTTTAAAAAACGCCCAGGTTAAAAATATTTTTAAAACTGCCCCTCAAAGGCGGCAGGCGCGATGCCGCCTTTGCGTTTCGGGGCAAAGGCGGCATCGCGCGTGCCGCCTTTGGCCTTTACCCGAAAGGTGGCATCCGCGATGCCGCCTTTCCCCTAAAAAAATTTTAATTTTTTTTTTGAAATTTTTTATTTTTATTTTGTTTTGTTTTGTTTATATATATATATATATAAATAAAACAAAAATTTTCAGCAGAATTTCTCTGCTACTAAATATCCAGCGGTACTGCCATTATAGCAGTATGGATTCTGACAGAAACCCTCACCCAGACCTCCCTTTTATAAGATGCCTTGCCCTGAAAATCATTCTGCATTTTCGATGTGGGATTCAGGTTCTCCCTTTCCTGCGCAGTACATTCTGCATTTCCGATGTGGGATTCTGTTTCAAGTGCGTGACTTTGAAAGACAATAAAATATAAACTATAAGACCAATATAAATGAAATTTTAAATATTTATTAAACATATAATTAATAGTTGAAATCAAAAAGAATTTCCTTAAAAATGATGATGCAAAATAATTTATAAGGTTTCAAAACTGCTTACTTGAAATTTAAAAAAGTTTCAAGTACGTGAATTTGAAAGACTATAAAATATAAAATATCAAACGAATATAATTGAAACATTAAAGATTGATTAAAGATATAAGAAATAGTTGAAAACAAAAGGATTTTCATAAAAAAGATTGATAGAAAATAATTTATAACATCTCAAAACCGCTTACTTGAAATTTAAAAATGTTTCAAGCACGTGAAACTGAGTGACTATAAAATATAAACTATAGAACAAATATAATTGAAACATTAAACATTGATTAAACATATAAGAAATAGTTGAAAACAAAAGGAATTTCATAAAAAATGTTAATGGAAAATAATTTATAAGCTCTCAAAACCGCCTACTTGAAACTTAAAAACGCTTCAAATACGTAAATTTGAACGAGTATAATTATATAAGTAATAATTAATAAGTAATAAGTAATAATTATAATGAATAATAATAATTAATATTTATATAACTTATTAATAATTAATAATTAATAATTACTAATTACTAACTAATTAATTATAATTATTAATTATATTACCAATTAACTAAATAATTAGTATATATATAATAATTAATAAGTAATAAGTATTAAGTATTAATTATTAATTATAATAAATAATAATAATAATTAATATTTATATTACCAATTACTAATTAATAATTAATAATTAATAATTACTAATTACTAATTACTAATTAATTAGTTACAATTAATAATTATATTACTAATTAACTAAATGATTATTAATTATATTACTAATAATTATTAATTAATAATTAATTAATAATTATTAATTAGTAATTAGTAATTATTAATTAATAATTAATTAATAATTAATTAATCATTATTAATTATATTACTAATAATTATTAATTACTTAATTAATAATTATTAATTAGTTAATTAATAATTATTAATTAGTTAATTAATAATTATAAATTAGTTAATTAATCATTAATAATTATTAATTAATAATTAATTAATCATTATTAATTATATTACTAATAATCATTAATTAGTTAATTAATTATTAGTTAGTTAATTAATAATTAATTAATAATTATTATTAGTTAATTATTAATTAGTTAATTAATAATTATTAATTAATTATTAATTAGTTAATTAATATTTATATTACTAATTATTACTAATAATTATTAGTTAATTATTATTAGTTAATTATTAATTAGTTAATTAATAATAATTAACTAATAATTATTAGTAATTAATTAATCATTATTAGTAATTAATTAATAATTATTAGTAATTAATTAATAATTAACTAATTAACAATTAACTAATTAATAATTAATTAGTAATTAATAATAATTAACTAATTAATAATTATTAATAATTAACTAATTAATAATTAATTAATCATTATTAGTAATTAATTAATAATTATTAGTAATTAATTAATAATAAACTAATTAATAATTAATTAATAATTAACTAATTAACAATTACTAATAATTAACTAATTAATAATTAATTAATAATTATTAATTAACTAATTAATAATTAACTAATAATAATTAACTAATAATTATTAGTAATTAATTAATCATTATTAGTAATTAATTAATAATTATTAGTAATTAATTAATAATTATTAATTAACTAATTAATAATTAACTAATTAATAATTAACTAATTAATAATTATTTATTAATTATTACATATATAATGAATAATAATAATTAATATTTATATTACCAATTAACTAATTAATTACTAATAATTATAATAAATAATAATAATTAATATTTATATTACTAATTAACTAATTAATAATTAATATTTATATTACTAATTAACTAATTAAAAATTAATTATTAATTAGTTCATTAGTAATATAAATATTAATTATTATTATTATTCATTATAATTATTAGTAATTAATTAATAATTAATTTGTAATTATTAGTAATTAATTATTATTATTATTCATTATAATTATTAGTAATTAATTAGTAATTATTAATTATTAATTATTAATTAGTAATTGGTAATATAAATATTAATTATTATTATTATTTATTATAATTAATTATTAATTATTATTACTTATTACTTATTAATTATTATATATATACTAATTATTTAGTTAATTGGTAATATAATTAATAATTAATTAGTTAGTAATTAGTAATTATTAATTATTAATTATTAATAAGTTATATAAATATTAATTATTATTATTCATTATAATTATTACTTATTACTTATTAATTATTACTTATATAATTATACTCGTTCAAATTTACGTATTTGAAGCGTTTTTAAGTTTCAAGTAGGCGGTTTTGAGAGCTTATAAATTATTTTCCATTAACATTTTTTATGAAATTCCTCTTGTTTTCAACTATTTATTATATGTTTAATCAATGTTTAAAGTTTCAATTATATTTGTTCTATAGTTTATATTTTATAGTCACTCAAATTCACGTGCTTGAAACATTTTTAAATTTCAAGTAAGTGGTTTTGAGAGGTTATAAATTATTTTCTATCAACCTTTTTTATGAAATTCCTTTTGTTTTAAACTATTTCTTATATCTTTAATCAATCTTTAAAGTTTCAATTATATTCGTTTTATATTTTATATTTTATAGTCTTTCAAATTTACGTACTTGAAACTTTTTTAAATTTTAGGTAAGCGGTTTTGAAACCTTATAAATTATTTTGCATCATCGTTTTTAAGGAAATTCTTTTTGTTTTCAACTATTTCTTATATGTTTAATCAATATTTAAAATTTCATTTATATTGGTCTTATAGTTTATATTTTATTGTCTTTCAAAGTCACGCACTTGAAACAGAATCCCACATCGAAAATGCAGAATGTACTGCGCAGGAAAGAGAGAACCTGAATCTCACATCGAAAATGCAGAATGATTTCCAGGGCAAGCCATCTTATAAAAGGAAGGTCTGGGTGAGGGTTTCTGTCAGAATCCAGACTGCTGTAATGGCAGTACCGCTGGATATTTAGTAGCAGAGAAATTCTGCTGAAATTTTTTGTTTTATATATATATATAAACAAAACAAAACAAAAAATAAAAATTTTCAAAAAAAAAATTAAATTTTTTTAGGGGGAAGGCGGCATCGCGGATGCCGCCTTTCGGGTAAAGGCCAAAGGCGGCAGGCGCGATGCCGCCTTTGCCCCGAAACGCAAAGGCGGCATCACGCCTGCCGACTTTGAGGGGCAATTTTAAAAATATTTTTAACCTTTTTTAAAAAATATTTTTTTTTTTAAAACGTATTTAAAAAAAAAATCCCTCTGATTGGTGTGGCATGGCATGTCCCTTCGGCAACGTCGACTCACTGTGTGGCTCAGAGCGGATCGGCTCAGCTCGGATCTTGCGGTGTAGTCTCGGATCTAACTCCTCAGTTCAGTCCGGTGGCGTGGCTTGGTGTCTGCGCGGTGGGGTTCCGGCCTCGGTCGCGTTGTCCCTGGCTTCATTTTTAGCGTCGTCGCGTCTCAGCGGAACACCAGTTTGATGCTCGATTCTGCATGGCCTACCCCTTTGGCGACGTCGACTCACTATGTGGCTTGATTTTGGATCGGCTTGTCTTGGTTCTTGTGGTGTGGCCTGCCCCTTTCGCGACGTCGAATCCCTATGTGGCTCGGAGAGGATCGGCTCGATGTGGATCTTGAGGTTTTATATCGGATCTGACTCCTTGGTTCAGTCTGGTGCCATGGATTGGCTTCTATGCAGTGGGGTTCTAGCCTGTGTTGCGGTGTCCCCAACTTCGTTTTTGGCATCATCGCGTCTCGGTGGAACACTGGTCTACTGCTCGATTCCGCGTGGCCTGCCCCTTCGGTGACATCGACTCACACTGTGGCTCGGATTTGGATCGGCTCGGCTTGGTTCTTGCGGCATCGTCTTGGTTCTGGCTCCTTGTTTTGGTCTAGTGTGGCCAAGAACTGTTTATGGCGAGCATCCGGTCTGGATCATCGGTGTCCCCAGCTTTGTCTTCGGTGACATCGCATCTCGGCGGAACACCGGTCTCTCAGATCGGTGCGGCATGGACTATCCCTTCGGCGACGTCGACTCACTGTGTGGCTCAGAGAGGATCGGCTCGGCTCAGATCTTGCGGCGTCCTCTCGGATATGACTCCTCAGTTCAGTCAAGTGGCGTGGCTTGGCGTCTGCGTGGTGGGGTTCCGGCCTGGGTCGCGGTGTCCCCGACATCGTTTTTGGCATCGTCGCGTCTTGGCAGAACACCGGTCTGCTGATCGATTCCACGTGGCCTTCCCCTTCGGCGACATTGACTCACTGTGTGGCTCAGTTTTGGATCGGCTCGGCTTGGTTCATGTGGCGTTGTCTTGGTTCTGGCTCCTCGTTTTGGTCCGGTGTGGCTAGGCACTATTTATGGCGAGCATCCAGTCTTGGTCAACGTTGTCCCCAGCTTTGTCTTCGCTGACATCGCGTCTTGGTGGAACACCGGTCTCTCTGATTGGTGTGGTGTGGCATGTCCCTTCAGTGACGTCGACTTATGGTGTGGCTCAGAGAGGATCGGCTCGACTTGGATCTTGCGGCGTCATCTCGGATCTGACATCGATGTTCAGTCAGGTGGCGTGGCATAGCGTCTGTGCGGTGGGGTTCCAGCATGGGTCGCGGTGTCCCCGACTTCGTTTTCGGCATCGTTGCATCTCGGTGGAACGCTGGTCTGCTGCTCGATTGCACGTGGCCTACCCCGTCAGTGACGTCGACTCAGTGTGTGGCTCGGTTTTGGATCAGCTTGGCTTGGTTCTTGCTGCATCGTCTTGGTTCTGGCTCCTCGTTTTGGTCCGGTGTGGCCAGGCATTGTTTATGGCGAGCATCCAGTCTGGGATATCAACTGATCTGCAGAGGCTTGGAGGGGGAAGGTCCTTATTTCTGGTGTTTTTGGTGAGGTTTGAAGGTTGATGTTTTTGTGTTTGGTTTGTGCGGTGTCCCTATCATCGGAGATTCTCCACCCCGCTGTCTTCGTCATCACGTGGTTGGGGATATCTACGGATGGTGGCGGAGTTTTCTTCTAGCGGTGGTTCCGAGGACCGCTGAAGGTTACTTGGTGCACGGGGTGTTCGGGTCCAGTGTGTGATGAAAATGCATTGCTGGTTTTTCTTGGGGTTTCTTGTGTGATTAGTGGAATTAGATTGTTTGGTTTATGGTTTGATCGTGAAGGTGGAAGGCAATTCAGTCGGACTTGACAACATGGTACATGTCCAAAGGATGATTCAGAGAAGGCGGTTTATCCTTGCAGAGCATTTCAGATTTGGTTGTTTGAGAGGGTTTGGCATTCGCCATCGGATCCGGCCTGTGCATTGACACAAGACACTTGCTTGCCGAATTGTCTTGCAACAGTGGAGATCTTTTTCATGATCAAGTGCTAAGGAAGGGTAGTTTCATGTTTTCAGTCTTGTTTTACTTTTTATTCCTTCTGGTGTGAGTTTTTTTATGTCTATGAAGTCTGTCTGGGTTTCCCCCTACATCCCGTAAAAGGGGGCTTGCTCAATATAACAAAAATTTAGGCCTTCGGGTCATTGGAGTGGGATTTTGCTAGTAATAACACATATTAATTGTTTAGTGTTTAGCAGAATCTTCTTAAACATTTTTGGTGTTGAAAATGAGAATGAAGCATGATGTCTTCTAAAATTCTAATGGTTTTCTTCCACTACATCGGATAATGTTTTTCCCTGTAGTACACATTTTGAGGTGAGTTGTACATTATGATTGTGAAATGGTGAGTTCTATGGAATAATAGAGTTTAATTATTTCAGATTGTTAAAAATAACACAGGTCGACGTTACCTGTATAATTTTTTTAATGTTTGTTATATTTTTATTTTTTAGTTATTTACTGCACACTTTTTATCAGATATCACTGGGTTTTCATTGATGTACACACTCCGTAAGGTATGTTATTATCTACCAGAACATTTATGGTATAGTCTTCTAATATATTATTAATATTTTTGTTTCTAATTATTCATTAACATTTCTGGTATATTCTTCCCTTCCTATATTATTTTCACTCATCAATAGTGTTCTTCCTCCCCGTGTTATTTGCATTATATGTTTTTTTACTTTCATTCTTGTCAACGTTATTTTTCAGCTATGTTTTTCACTACTCAACCAACATTTCCTAATTAGTATTACACAAACGATCGATGCATGTATTTTTTCTAATTAACTATTTATAAAATTTACAAACATTAACCCTCTTTGTTTGAATTCAAAATTTGGTGTTTTCAAAATATATCATTTGAATAGAGTTTAAAATGTGGATACAAATATTGATGGTTCACTACATTAAGAACAACCACATATTTTTATAAGATACTATCACCTTAACTACACTATCATTTACTTTGGAATCATTAAAGAAATTTTTTTTATAGACCCATGTGACCTCCACTCTTCCGCACTATCTATCCCCATAACTATACAGTGTTTTCTTTCATGCTATCTAACTCTACCATTTTACATTCCTTAAATTTGAGGTACTATAAAAACCACCCTGTTTGAAACGAAATTTTGTTTATGTTTCCTGTAACTCTACTTAAAAAAGTCTCCCTCCTTAAACTATAAGAAATTGATGGAATGGTCTGTATAATTACATCCAAATATATGATTTTATATAGTTTTTATACTATCCAATCAGAAATAATGACTTCACATATGAATTTGGTAACAATATATTTCTATCTTATGATCCCTATAATGTGTATTTCCAGAACATTCATTTTTGTTACTCCAACAATATTTTATTTACCTGTTACATTGGATTTTCATATTCAAATATTCAATACTATTTATTAATGTATATAACTTTATTTTCATCTGAAGGATGCATTTTCCTGGACAATAAAAAAGTTGAATACATATTGCAACCACAGTATATTCCTGCAGACTTTTCAACTTCAATTAGCTGCAACACTTCTCCAAACATGAACTTTATAAAATATTGTGTAATTAAAACATTGGTTTTTATTATTCATTATTCAAATGAATTCTCCATGATGTTCAAATTTTTTATTATTGCAAATAATAATATAGTGATTGTGTCTTACAGTTTTAATTACACTTGAAGCATTACTTTGTATGACATGAATGTTGTTGAAATAAAATAAGCATTTTATGCTATAGGCCCACTACGACTGACAAGAATGAAATGAATGGTAATCCAAATACAATGAAATATCCCTCCAAAATCAGTATTTAATTTGTGTCATTCTTTCCATTATTCAAGTATTCTATTGGGGTGTCCATAATCAATCGACTATTGTACCATTATATTGTATCAATACATTGTGATTAGAAATTTGTAATCATTACTATTATTATGGTATGACATCAGTGATCAACAAGTTCGACAATAATGGTGACATACATGACTGCATTTCTCTTGTAAATGAAGATCATGTCAAGTTCTGTTGTTAATGTACAGTTCTGTTGTATAGTAGTTCCTAGTATTTTAATCATGTGCAGTTCTGTTGACCATGTGTAATTCTGTTGTATATCATATTATCATGTGATGTTCTATTGTAGATTGTGGTACATCATTTGATTTAGATTATGATGGAATGGAGGTAATTTATGATATGTTTGCAACACTAAAACTGGGTAATTTACAACTACAAATATTAATTCTACTAAGGTATGTGTTTTCTATTTTAATTCACCACTACTATTATAAAATCATTTGAACCAGCATTCCTAAATTTTTTAATGACATATGCATTTCCTCTGACTATCACATATATTTAATTTCTTCTTATCTGTTATAAACTGTTATAATTCTGCTCCAATTAAATCATTTTTCGTTATTAAGTAATATTTATTCATTACATCAAATTCTTCAAGTAGGAAAATCTATTTACAGTGCTAAATGCCGATGAAGCGGACCAAATATATGTAAGAATCTTTCCAGGCTCTGCTTCTACTATAATTTGTGTAATTTAAAATCAATCATTATTCACTTATTTTCAAAATTGTATATTAACAATCAGATTTCTTAGTTAACATGTAAATTATGGACACATACTAATTGTGATGGTTTTACTTGTCTTCCAGAAAACATAACAGAATATCAACTGCTAAAAATTAGTATTTATTTTGGTCTTATAAAGTTATATTAATTTCTGAAACATTTAATATGAATCACTACTATAAATATCTAATAACTAATGATTATTTTACCTCCATCTTAGAATTTTTTCATGCATGGTTGGAGCAGAATACATATACATGGATAAAGGGGGCCTTTCCATATAATGTGACATGTTGAGTGTCACTTGATTGCGAAGAATACACCATCATGAAAGACTACATCAACAGTATATTCTGAATAATTGGTTCATTTTTTTCAATTAATTGTTTTTTACTTGTATTAAATGTGAGTTGTCATTCATTTTTAACAGTGCATGTACTCTCATTCATGTAGTGGATGTTGTGGATCATAGACCTGGAGCCGAACCTTCTATCCTACTTATTTAGGTTTGTCATTTTTATTGTTTGAATTTAATCAATCAACTCTTATAAATTCACACCCTCTGGCCTTTAATCGTTGTCCCGATATTATTAAAAAAACCCAAAAGTCATGCTTAAGAAAACAGTTTGCATAAAGTTGTGCATTTTTTTGTGTTATTTTTATTCTGAAATCCTGATACATTTCCATTATTTATCAATCAGATGCTCAAATATTTAATATAATGCCATTTCTACATGGGTTTCTTGTAGAAGGGGAGAATTGGTGGAGGGAATAAATTTGTTGCTGCAAATATCAATCATTGGGTGGTAGGATAGGTATGTCAAACTGGGGATATTTCTTAGATGGAATGCGCCCATTACAATGTAGAAGTTAAACATGGACAGCTGTTACTTAGCTGCACAGATGCATGGTGGAAAATTATTCAGGGAAATCCAGAGTTTGGTTATTATGAAGATCATTTCATCTTTTGTAATGGGTCTTCTCTTAAAGAAAAGGGCATGTCTCTTCTACTGGGATTTTTGATATGAAGTCAGCACAAAATGGCTATTTCTGAAGTGGAATTTGATTTGGTCTAACTGGTGAGTTTTCAACACGATATAAAAAATTATACTTGTTTGGAAACTAATATTGTTATATGGTGCAGAATATTGATAATTCATGATGTTATATTCAAACAGACCTTTATAAAGGGTGTCTTCGTTGTAGATGCATTTAGTTCTCAAGGTACTCTCGCCAATAATTGTATCATTTATCATGAAGAATAGTCCTTTCTATTTATGAATAACTCCAACATATTTTTATATATATTTCAATTTCTATACATATTTTTTATGCTTATAATGGATTTAGGATCACTTATTTTAAATGTTTTATAAAACTCAACGCTTACTATAAGAAGATAAAAATAATAATGGTTTACAATATTTTGATGCAGACCTTGCAGACAGAGTTCTCAAAGTTAGTGCTTATGAAGTGCTACCAAGAATGAAGGAAATAATGTCCCTCCCAAAATGGTCCATGCTTGGATATTTCATCTGATGCTTTTTTCACGATCACTATGTCATTGATGAACGAGATAGGTTGTACTCTGAAATTGATCCTGATCAATGTAAATTAATTTCGATGCATTTAGGCTTAGTTGTTATGCTATATTGATGGTTCTCGTGCATCAAGAGAGGGATTTAAAAGTTCCTAGGTTTGTTGGATTTCCGTAAACATGAGAAACAAATCCAGTTTTGGGTTCTATAACCTCTTATTACAGTTGATATTGCACATTATGTATCTATCATTCCTCAAATTCCTAACATTAGTCCCCACACAGTCAGTCATTCTAAAACTTTTATTCCTTACAGACTATTACTCATTATTAACTTTTCTTCCCCAATATCATTAAATTTTATTCCTCCATTATGTATTTGAAATTTATTTCAACTGTTTTCAATATTAATATGAATAAGTAGGTTTGATAAATGGTATTCAATTATTTATAATATGAAATAATATGTAGAGTCGTGCAAATGCATGGGAAGAGTACAAGTTATTATCAAAACATGATGATATAAATAAAATCATTATATTACATATACATATATGTTTTTATGTAAATGGAATTGCCTACAACCACTTCAACTTTAATAAAATGGGTTTTAGATTCATCATTTTTCGGTACGTCAAGCTACCGCTTCACGAAACAATGTTATTCATATTTCCATTACCATCTCTCATAGTTTGTTATAATCATGGATTAAATGAATATATATATCATATTAATGATATTTTTATACTTCTTTAATTATTATACCACACATACCTCCATACACTCCATTTTTTAGGATTATGATAATGTCACTCATTTGTAAGGTGTGCCACCGCTTCATGAAGTGATGTGATTCATTTCCACATTACAAGTAAGGTATTAAAGTTGAATTTAATGAAAATAAGTGATAAATATGAAATAACATTTATTCAATAATGAACATTTATCATCTAATTTTATTTCATTCAATCTGAAAGGAAAATTGGTACAATGAATATGCATACGTACTACCCACCATCTCCATGAGTAGTGTATTTAATTTTCTATAACTAAATTATATTGATTAGAATAAAGACATATATAATGAATATATATTATATTTATATCATATTAAAAATTATTGATATTATTAAATCATGATCAATGTAATTGTAAAATAATAACAAATAAAAACATATATTAAAAACAAAGCAGTTATTACTCGAAACGTAAGTTTAACATGGAGTTATCAATAATCCGGTAATAAAAGATTATTAGAAAATAATATATGGTATGATATATATAAATACAGTTGTTAAATATATTAATATAAATCTATTATTTATCATAAAATAGTATTGAACATATACAATGGGATTCATCACTTACAGTAAGGGTTTTTTGTCACAATTTTCTTTCTTTGTCCCGTACGCAATGTTTTGAAAATATATATATTTTTAGGAGGTGTATATAATGTTCCTTTGATGTGTAATATCATGAATTTATTTAATCTCATTATATTTTATTCTGTTCTTTATGTTATTCATTCTTAGGGAATATGGTTTAAAGATACTAAAGCGGTAGCGATTTTACATTATAATCTCATTGTTTATGGGGATTATTTATTATTACATATCTGATGATAAAAATTATATGATCCATATCTCAAATAACTCATTAAATATTTTATCTTCTAGTAATTCATGATATTTTCATGTAATAGTACAATTTTCTAGTCGATGGTACATAAAATAATTTAGAAAATGTTTTTATGAAAATATAACCTTATTTCACTCTATGGTTTGAAATCCATTTTCCTATAAAATCACGTCTACTATAAATGATTTCAATTTTTTTATTATTAATATATTATTATAAAAATAAATTTTAACCCCTTTTTGAATCTGGAAAAAAATTTAGAGGAATCCGCATTTATTTTTTCAAATAAGTCATGTTTATATTTTATAGAAAATCAGAAAGAAATCATTGTTTTGGAATAAATATAATGAGAGAGACATTATATTTACATGAAATAAATATTATTTTAATAAAAATTATTATTTTAAATGGTTATTTATGAATAAAAATATTTTCAAATTTTTATGTTTTAAATTTTTTTCAATGTGGAAATGATATTTTCCCTAATAAATGATTAAAATGATCATTAAATTCTATATTCCATGTAATATTACATCTGTTGGTGTTACCAATGTATTACTGGGGATATGATCTAAATATACCAGTCTTATTCTTTCTATAAACAACTTTTTTTATAATGGAATTATTTTTAAGAAACCCGTTAATCATCAAACTATTATACCACGATAAAATTATTATTAAATTCACTTCTCATTTCAATGTTTATGATATGATAAAATGATGAAATGATTAATAAACCTATCTCTTTTCCACATGTTATAATATGATGTAATTTTTATGAAACCAGTTTCATTTAATGGGTTATGATCCAATGAATATTTAGTGATCTTTTGGAATAAATTAATATAGTTTTCATTATGTGACGACTGGGGAACATATCTCAGTCAAATACATTGTGTAATGATTTATATATTGTGAGATATACAATAATAGAATGGAGACTCAACATAGTTATTTAAGGTAATTTTACCACTTTTATGAACATGGGGGGTCCACCTTGACTACTATTATGGTTTAAGGAGGGAACCCATGTCACTATGATAGCATTGGAAATGAGTTGTGACTTCTATGGAAATGATTTTCTATTCATATGTGTATTCCAAAAATATATATCTATTTACAATTTTATTCTCTTAGAGATCATGTTCTTTGATTACCTTATGAACATGACTTATTAACTACTCATATTTATTCCACGAATTAGGATTATGATATTTGTTATGTATGGTATGGTTTTAATGTTTTAGGCTCATGTTCTCATATCCTTATGTTCATGATATGCTTACATATATTCATTTTATACTCCTAAGGAAAATATGATATCAAAATTTCTTATGTTTCATTTACCCATGTTATGGAGGAATGTACCTTGTAAGATATGTCTAATAAGGGTGCTAGTTATGGTGATCATAATGGATGATCATGTAGTTTACCTACGGACTAGTTGTTTAGGTTTTAGTGTTTCCAAAGACACTAAACTGTTACAATACATAGGCTCATGTTTTTTTAATTTAATGGATATTCATAGAAAATTAATTAATAAATATGTATGAAAATAGTGGGTCACTATTGTGAAATTTGATTGAATTATGTTTCTGAAACATCAAAATCGATGTTCCTTCGATAAATGTCAGCATATCACTTCTACTGACTCTGAACAAATTTTATTTATTGTTAGATGGAATGAAATTTTTTTTTAATATCATCCTGGAGATTATGTCAAGGTTCCTTTCATCTACAAAATTCAACCAAACAAGTAGGATTTCTATATTCCTTATCATATATTGCATCATATGAAGAAATTTGAATATTAGATTGAATGTCATTGTTATATGAGAACTCAAAAAATTGGAGATATTGATCTCATCCACCATTAAATTCCATTGATCACGTCCTCAACATGTCTTCATGGGTCTAAAATTTCCTTTCAAAATGTCCATCTATTTGGGATGATATTCCATAATTAAATTCATGTTAGTATTATAATAAAACTAAAGGATTCCGCAAAATTTAGTTGTTAATCATAGATCATGATCAAAATATATTTGAATTTATACCATAGGAAGCCTCAAAACATTAATTACATATACCTTTTCACATTATTTAAGAGATAAATATTCCTAAATTGTGATGATGTAGGTTATCATGGTGAGTCAATCCACCAAGGCCCATATCACATTGTCTCCTTTGGATGTATTCAAGAGAAAAATGATAAAGTCCATAGAAAAGTTCTTATTTTTCAACATGGTTATAGGAAATTGTTTCACCATCCTTTTATAAATCAATCAATATACTTTAGCTTGTTTACATAACAAAAACATTGATTCATACTTAGTGATATCATTATTCATGTTAACACAATAGAAGTGATCATTATGATCATATTACATCATAGTACTTCCATGATGGATGGAAATAGATGAGCTATGTGTATTACCCAATAGCTCATACTTTTTTTCAGTGTTGAAGGAACACAATTTATATTTCCAATTCAAATGAAACCATCTTACTAAATTCCAGACTCATGATGTTTTCACTCCATTACTGATTTCACCTCCATTATAAGGTATAGATCATCCCTTTGTGCCTCCATGATCCTCTATTGGATTTAGGGTTCATAAACCATTTGGGAAAATAAGATTTTATTCCTTTCCATAATAATTTCCAGGTCCATATTTTGTATATCAAAAGAAATGTCTTTCTGGATCCCCATCATGGATAGAGCAGTAGGTATATTTTTTTGAAGAGCACCTGCTACCTTATTTGACCTTCCAGGATTGTAGTGAATAAAGAAATCATAGTCCATGATTACTTATAACCATAATAACTAACACATTTTTAGATCCTTATATGGGAATATATACATTAGTCATTGGTTCAAATTGTATATGTAAAATTTTAAACAAAAAGATAGATTCTTTTTATCTACATAGAAACGATAATTGTAGCTAACTGTAGATATTGGGTAGGATATTTTTATTCAAGATTATTTACCTAACATGAGGCATAATAAATCTTCATGTCCTTTATCATGAGTATACATTCAATTGCTTTTTTGATGCATCATTATAAATGAAATTCCTTCCCAAATATAGGGTAATGTTAGAATTGGTTCATTAACCAATCAAATTTTCAATTCCAAGGAACATTCATCAAACTCCATTTCCAAAATGAACAAATCCCCCCTTCTAGTTAACATGATCTCTATATTGGAAAAAAATTAGTTTTTTCACAACCCTTTATAGTTTCGTGGTAGATTAGTGAAATAATGAATATTGATTAATGATTTTGGATGTGGCCAATCCTCTAAGGAATTTATATTTGTGGGATCAACTAATATTCCTTCACTAGTCATGATACACCCTTCGAATACAAGTTTTTTAAATAATAAATCCCATTCTTTAAATTTACCAAATATTTTCTTCTTCCTTAGAGTGGTTAATATGTCCCTTATACAAACCTCATTTTCCTCGTTAAATTTGAAATAAAACATATAATTAACAACACAGAAAATATTTTTTTCAAGTGAATCATTAAATACAATATTAATAAAATCCATTAATATGGAGAATAAGTAAAATTTTTGAAAGGAAAAATAAAAATATAATAATTCATATATCTTATTTAGAAGGATGTTTTTGGGATATCTCTCTTATTCACCATTAACTAATGATACTCTGATCAATGTTCAATCATCAAAATTAATTGATCCCCATGAAGCTGGTCAAACATAACATCAATCCTTGGAAGAGGATATTTTTGCTTCATTGTGATCCCATAAGTTTATCTTTAATCAATTTAGGGGCATATTGAACCATCGTTTTTATTTAAAAAGAGAATATGTTATCTTGAAGGGGACAAAGTCGGTTGAATGAAACCTTTCCCCAAAATACCTTGATGTTTCTTATTTAATCCCTCTAACTCTATATGTACCATTATTTATGGGGTATTAGATATTGGCTTGGATCCATATATGATTTCAATAAATAAATATACCTCACTTTTAAAGGGAGGTCAAGTTGACTCTTCAATAAATATAACAATTAATTCTCAAACAGTGGGAGAATTCTATATGTTATGACATTATCTTTATTGTTTTTGATCCCTATTAATATTCATAATGAAGTATGTAGAATTATATTCAAGATATATTTAATGTTAGGATATAACTACTTTTAAAATAAACCTATTTTTTCCATTCAAATGCAATAAAATTTCTATTCTTATATAGTTGATCAAAACAGTATACTTGGAGAGGAATCCCATCCCTAGTATAATGTCGAATTATACCATTGGAAAGACTATTTGACTAAAGATGAAACTGTACTCGAAAAATTTCATACTTGAGATTATATAAACCATTGATCCATAGATAATTACTCTATGAGTTTTAATTGATAACTATACTTTGAGTAGTTATAGGACTGATTCTACATTATTTTAAAAGATAATTGAAATAGTGGAATATTTAGAAATAGATACAAACATTTTAATTTTTTTATTTTTTAGAACAACGTTCATACCATCCACCACATCATTTAGAGTCACTATAATATCTGTTGTGAATGGCGAAGCATGGAATTTCTCCTGTCACCTATACTAAGATTGATGGTGGTTACCCTTCACTATCTTTTGATTTTGAAAATTTATTTCAATGTGTTCAAGAAATATACCCTTGAGGCATTAAACAGTAGGTTGTGCATACACCATCATAGCTTTTTTTATTATAGTGATATGTTGTGGATTTACCTCACAATGATAGCTCATAACTATATATATATATCTTTTCCTCACTTGTAGCACTTTCTACTCCCAATCAAGAAGTTACTTGAACATTTCTACCCTTATTTTTTCACATGGTAAGTATTAGTTTATTTACACTTTTTCCATGTCAAAAATATTCCCCTATGTTTCAGATCCACACTTCTGTTATTTTCATTTTGCATAATTGAAAATTAGATCTCCCCAAACTCCTTTTAAAAAATCAATGAACTCTGCACTATCTCTACATAGCTTTCATAGTCTCGATATGCTAGATTACTCCATATATGGGGTCTCTGTATGAAAATGAACCTATAAAATTTCCCTTATAATCCATTATAATTATAGATCAAATTAAATAATTTATTATAAATTTCATTTCATAGCATCCCCCCTGATTCATATTCCTTCTGATTTAGCTTTAGAGACTCATTCTCCATTTTTTTCTCATCAAACGAGGAAAGTATTATTTGAAAAATCCCAACCTGACCTACTCTGTCTCTATAACATTTAACACCAATCATGGTTTTGTGTTCTTAATTTTATCCACCATAGATAAACTTATCCTTTTTATAAGAGTACTGCCAATGTGACAATCTTCAACCCTAAACAACAGAGTATCGAAAATAGATTTTCAGTAGAGGAAATTAATTATTTAGAAATTAATGTCCCCAAAAATACACTAAAGGAATGTGGTGATTAACACATGGAGTACTAAACTACATGTTTTTAACTTCAAGGGGAATCTACCTACCTAACATTATTGAGATTATTTGTCACAATGTGAGATTGTTGATTCATTAGTCTCATTATTTTTTCCTTAAAAACTATTATCATGTACAGAATTCCATTAGTGTTGCGTATATTTCAGTCATCATTTACCCGATTCATCAAATTAACCACGAATATTTATAAGAGGAAAATAAAATTGTTTCTTTTATGAATATTATAATACTAAGGGGAGTTTAAATAATAATATAATATTCAAAAGTATGGTATTCATTTATCTCATCAAATAAAAATAACATTGTCTAAATATCCTTTATTTTGGTTCATAAAATTCTTGTGATTAACCAAAAATATATACCGTGAGTTTTAAATTATGTATAAAAAAAATCCTTTCATACAATTAGTGATGATCTATTCAAATATCAATTTTCCCTTTTTCAAGTAATTACCCCATGTACAACTGTGCTAGTTCCCCATCCACATGTAGTATTCAGACATGGATTTATTTTCTAAGAAACCACTCACTTACTAATTCATCAAAACTCTATAAATATTTATTATATTTAGACTTATCTAGATTTTTTTTACAAAATATTTAAAATACTAATACCTATAAATTACTAAACCATTATTAGATAAAAAACAGTGGTATAATTTCTATTTTAATAAGAAAATCATTCCTTACGTGGTACAAACATATGATAATAGATATGATGTTTTATTGTTTGATTTCATAGAAATTGAAAACATAATAAATTAATAAAATAAAATAAATATTAATCCATTTTAATTTATTTTTCATAGTATTTCTCCCTATTATTTTGATTGTATTTCATATCCAATGGATATAACTCAAAATAAATGGGTGAGAATAACACTTAGTATGTGATAAACAAAGGTAATGCAACATGATCATAATCATGGATAACAATTGAGATATAACACGACATCATATTTAAAATAAGATGATACGTAACATCAAAATGTGGTTATAACATATAATTAATACACTCATATTCATATCAATATAGATAATCATAATGTTTTCACAAATCATGATTAGAAAGGTTACTCACTAAGTTATTGTAAAACGTGTTATCTCTATAAATTAATTCCTTACACGATGAATTGGAGTACTATCAGAGTATAAGATTAATATTTCAAAAATCATGTTGTAAAAAAATAACGAAATAATACATTTCATTATTTATCTATTTAAAATAATGAATTATGTTTCTAGAAAATCATTTAGTGTATTAGTTTATAAATCCATAGACATTATATCATTTTTCACCCATGAATATGAAATGCTGATTTTATATAATGTAAAACAATGAAAAAATTGAGTTTACATCACATTGAATAATCAGGGATAATTATGGGTTTTTAGAATTTATGAATAAATAATCTCACATGTGAAAGAGATAAATTCAAGAAACGAATCCAACAATATGATAGTATAAATTGTGGATTAAATAAATTGAATATTGGGAGGGAGTGAATGTAAACACATGATAAAAAACAAATTTAAAATTTATGTGGATATAAAAAGGATATTAAAATAATATAATTAAATATTTATAGAACATAACCAAAATGGGTATTTTAATTCAAAATAGATAGCGAATAATTCCCTTCCCTTAATTACATCTTTATTTTTTCTATTTTCTACCTTGTTATTGTTATAAAATTTATTTTTAAAACAGGTAAATACAACTTAATAATATTCAATTTTTCACTATTTATCAACTATAATCATTGAATAATATTTCTTAAATGCTATCTATAATTTTTAAATGTTTTGATATGATATTTTCCTAATATTTAGTATATTTCTTTGACTTAATGACCGTTCATAATTTATTTTTAGTCATTATTAATATTAACTTAATAATATTATAAATTAAATATTTATCCATTTTATATTATAATTAATTTATTATATTTCTATACTAGTTTTGATATGTAGATAGTTGAAGATGTCTACATGGGTGATCGACCGACCATTGATATGATATTGAAAAGATAGGATAAAATGGAATTATTACATTTATATTTGGAGTAAATTAAATAGTTACATTATATTATCATAATTCGTAAAATGTTAAAATTATTATAACTAAAAATATGATATTTAGGTAAGACCGTGATAGTAAAAAAGAGAATGAGTGGTGGAAATGAGATAAATAATTGATAACCACTAACCCTATTTTTTGGTGATGATTCTTCTATACGATACTAAATTTCATTAATGATAAGAGTTGATTTAATTGAAATAATTCCATGGTGATAAAAAGGGGACTATGGGAGGGAGTTTTGGAAGAAAATTCTCTTGTAAATTATGGAGGATTGGGTTTCCATGGTAGGGAGAGGTGTTATTTAAACATTAAGAGAAGAATATTTTTTTGGATAAAATATTGAGTAAAATATAATATCACTGAAAACCTTTGACTTGTAAATTTTTTGACATTATGAAATATATATGAATTAAATAAAAATTTTATAATACTTTTTCGAAAATTATAATGTTAATTTATTTTTTTAATCAATGGTAATGTCTAAAAAATGAAAAAAAAATCAATTTTAATGAAATATTTTTTTTATTTTAGACATTGGAAATTGATTATTTGGATTGGAAATTATGAGAAATGTTTTTAAATGATCCATGGGTATTATAAAATTAATTTTGGTTGAAAATAAACAATTAGAGAATTATTATGTTATTATTTCGTCACCATTATTTTATAAAACATAAAGTATTTAAAAAATAATATTTTTTTACCACTCAAGTAAAAAATGATGTCATTCATAAAATTATGAAAAACAATAACTATTGGAAATTTTTGATGTGACTATTCAGAATATAAAATCAATATTATTAAAATAATTTTCAAACATTAGTATTTTTTTATTTTTGATATAAAAAATATAATATTTTAAAATTACATTAAACTACAGTTTATTAAAATGAATGATCATACTTTCTTTCTTGATAATTATTTTTATGGAGTGATAATGTTTATATTTTCTTAAATTAACCATGATAATTATTATTAATATAAAAACATTATTTTGAGGTTAAATTTCTATTATAATAGTCATGTTACTATTCCCAAAGCTCAGGTTACAATATTTGAAGTTATAATACATCAGATAAATACATCTTCGTTTATTTGTTAATAATTAATCTCAACTCATCCCAAATTTTGATATTTTCATTTTCATAAATGTCAATTGTATTACTAATATAATTTTTTTAGTATTTTTTGTGGGAAGGATGATTATGGAAGAATGATGTGATCTATATTTTAACATTATGGTTTTGTTATTTTATATTTCTTGAAACATTGTAATTTTCAGCATTTTCAGGGGTTTAGTTTCATATTTAGGTAATGCCAAATATTAATTAAAAAAATTATTGTTTCTATCTTTAGGTGTTGTATATGTATTAAACTAAATAGTATAATATAACAAACATTTATATAGATAAAAAATATTCTGGATAATATCTTAGTCACAACATGAAATTTTTATTATATATGTATTATTATTCATATAAAATTTATTATATCGGTTTCTAAAAATATGTACCACATAATTAATATTTTGAAAAGTTATTCAATGATTTTGGAACAAATTTAATACTGGTATCCCAATTTATTGAATAAATAATAATATTAACACACATTTTAGATGTTGGGTATTACACTGACCACCATTCATAATTTTCTTAATATTTCTACTCGTAAAAAATATCAACCATGAGTGAAAATATGAATAAAAAATAACAGTTGTAATATCTGGGTTTAATTAGGTTGTGGGTGTAGAATAATGATATTTTTAAGTGGTTTTAAGTTGTGTACTTTTATAGGGTATGATTGTGATGACTGTGCACAAATAAAACAGACGAGGGATGAAAGAGGAACTGAGGGGAACAAATATACATACAATTGGAGGTATGGTAATATAAATTTTTTTTAGTGGCATTCTTTGTGTAAAATTATAATGTTTAAAGGATTTTGGTGTTTTAACAATCTTCAATTACAAAAATGTATTCCTCCGAGTCAAACATCGTGTTTGTCTCCATTTAATGTTATGTGTTACAATAAACACCATAGGTAAATTTTTATTTAGATACAAAATATGTATATGAGTGATCATAGTTAATAATGTTCAACATTAAACTAAATATCCCACATCATGTAACCATTTTTCATACACCATATATTTTAGGACCTCAATCTTTGACATATTTTTGAGTATATTCTAGGCCAACTCCATAGCCATATATGACATTTGGTATGTAAAACATGTCATGTACAACTAGAAAGATTATATATATTATACTGAGTGTACAAGGTAACAATCACATATGGAATCATATTACATGTAATACAAATTACATTACATTTACCTTTATGATGATATAAATAATGCTGTCATGGTAGATGCTTAGTTATTGGTCAAGGAAAATAGATCATGTACACAAATGTATATGTCAAGTACCATGCATGCATTGGTTTTTCTATAACGTCTTGAATAGGGGTGAAAATTGTTTATATGATTATTAAGTTATTATTATTTTACTTGTATAAAATGAAGGAACATTTTTCATTATCCTACAAGGTTCTATTTTATGAAATATGATCAATGTATTATCCTTACACATATAAAGATAGAGACTAAGGGAGATGGTGAGATAATTGAAGAAAACATTATGTTGGTAACCCACTTGGTGATAATTCAATTCCAATTAGTGGGTTCTCCATATAAAAAGTAGAGTAGTTAACCAACATTGTAAGGAGGCCCATGTCCTCCACTTATAATGTTATTAATCCCTTAGCCGAAACACATTTACCAGGATGAGGAATATGTCCTTATAGGGTTTATTACCCTTCGACTGATATACACTATATAATGTTCGATGTGTTGGTTGCCAAATAATTTTATAGAGAGATTAGAATAGAGTTTCGGAAGTGGTATTGTTTAATTACTTCATGTTTGATGATGTTCTAGATTCCCCTCATTGTACAATTACTATAATGATTGACTAACATTTTGACCTTCTTTATCAAAAAACGATTAAGCATTATTTAGTATATATTATCTCGAGATACCTTATTTTATAATTATTTTTCATTTTTGGAGGTTTCCTATCGGGTATATTTCTACTCAACCCCAGGTAGGCCAAATTCCCAAATGAGATGTTTCTTTGAAGATATAACATTGTTTTATGGAGACCATAGAGTATGTGGTGCTAGTTGTTTTAGCATGTAGAGTAGCTATTTAGTGATCGTTATTCATGATTCTATTATATGGGATGCCATGTAATGGAGTTTCAAAAATATATTATTTAAGGATGATCTTAGTTATGGAAGTAAATTAGGAATTTTACTTTCCTCATTATTATTATAAACTACATCATTTTATTGTTTAGATATTTTATGTGTCACATACCTAATATACTTCAGTTAGCAATTTATCATGCTTCACAATTATAGTTTATATTGGAGACATATGGTTGCATTGAGGTTTTATAATGTTAATCCTATCATATATATGTCATTCATTCATAGTGAATGTCTACATTACCTAGCCTATTATAATCCATCATGGGGTGGAACACATAGATTATATCCATTTGATGTGGGGTTCGATTGGTTCCAATGTTTTCTCAGTTGTATCAATGTTTGTCTATTATTAATGATATATTTTGGAGTTAATAGTTTATGAGGATAAGTTTTTTATAGTTTGGAAAATATATTAATTGGGTCTCACATTACTTAAATGCTAGGGAAGATAGTGATTGTTGATGATATGCAACAATTACATTAACCACAACTCAAATAAATTATCAATGATGTTAGAACTCTAAGAAATGTATTTAATTCATTAAATGGGTGTTATATGAATAATTTATTATGTTAATAGTGTATTCATTAAAAAATATCTTAAATCAACTCTTCGAGATATTATTTATTAATTTTCTTTTACTCATTTCAAACAAATGATGAAAACTCATAGATAAACAAGCTGAATTTAGGGGAAAGGTCATTTAAAAAATGATCCAACAATAAAACATCTAGTATCTGAATTGTTAAATGAAGAGGATTCAGTAGAAGGATCACATTACGATAAATTTACCCCACTAGTGGATCAATGATTATATTCCATACTTTGTTGGTAAGGATAGAATCCTCTAATGGGGTAAAAAAATACTCTTTATGTAGAAGGAAAACACGACATACATATTGAGCACAATTTATGGGTTACTAAGATATAATCCTTCCTAATTATGACGTGAACTCAATCATTAATCAGTAGAAGATTTAATGGATTCTGGTTTTATTTTTTTATATTTTCCAAAAACCCACCAACATAATAGTGGTTTTTACCAAGTTCATTATTTACATGGTGTAACACCTCGAGATTTTATGAAAAATATTCTCTTTAATTTTATTGATGTCTTGTTCTGCATGGTACACCAAAAGGAGATTTCACTACATGCATCCCTGACTTGTCTTGCATTACACGCAATTGCGACCTTCCACGACAGCGTGTGTTGTACACAATATCGAGTTTCACTAAACAATGATATGTTATTAAAATATTATATAAACTAGCCGTTATGAATAGTAATACCCACTTTTTGAAATTTTATAAATTTTATCTTTGAAAATGGACTTCATTTTAGGATTCAGAATATTAAAATTATCCTAGCGTGAATTTTTGGTATTTTCCTGAAAACTTTCAATTTTTGATGAATAGTGAAAACACTAGGCTACTATTTAAAAACCGACTTTTTATTTAAATAATTATTTATTTTATTTAAATTTATTTCAGGTAAAAATTGATACATAATACCTATATATATTCAATGTAATTAATTGGAGTCATTTTATAGTAATTTTTTATATATAAAAATTTTATTGAACTTTTCACTGTCTTTTACACACCTCCTAGGAGAAATTGGAAACTCACATAAAACATAATTTTACCGCTTCTATGAGTGGAATTTCTAAAATCCGAGAGACACGGTTAATCGGAAGGACTAAAATTTGGTTCAATGAGATGAAAATAATTTTTGGTGAATTGAAACTTTTTACTTTTATTTACAATGATTAAAATTAAATAGGGTAATTAAGGGTAAAAATGGTATTATTATTACCCTGACACATGTCTTAATTCTATTGGATATGTTTAATTAGACCAGAAAACAACCTTAAGAATAAAATATGACCATTTAGGTCCACTTGGATTAGATTAGGACATTTATTATTAATTTATTTAAAGAAGGGTTAAAATAGTTAAAATCAATATTAAATAATTAATCATTTTTTATATAGGGTTATACAAAAGATAAATTAGACTATAAATATTAACTAAAAAGCTAAAAATATTTCCTACCTAATGGTATTTTATTTATAATTTTTAGATATTAAATAATTTATGTTATTTATGACACAATGGTGATGTAGTAATTACCTAAATAAGGAAATATTAAAATAATTGATGTTATAAAAACTCAAATAAATGTAATTTGAGATATTTTATGAAATCCAAAAATTTTATAGGTTAATATGACTTGTTTTTATTGAATTAATTAACATTTTTATAACTTATCATTATGTTATGATTTTGTCAAAAAATCCATTTCCAAATACTGTAAAATTGACATAAAATAGTTTTTAAAACAAATATTATATTAATAATTGTAATTATATTCCTAAAAATCTAAGGTTCGGTCAAGATACTTATATAATGATAGTATTATCATTAATGGACCACTTGGGGGTAGATTGGATGTATACGGGATGTTTATTAACTATATAATATAAAAATACAAAGTGACATGTTAATTGTCAATCTAATTAACTAAGAGTTAAAACTAAAAGATAAGATTAATATAATGACCAAAACCTGTCTAAAATATATTGGTTGAGAGTATTTTGACCCATACACACCTTAGATTTGAAATAAATCAATTTGGAGCTATTAAAAACCGAATATAAGTTTATTATAAAATAATATTCTAAGTTTTTTAAAAGGTGCCCCTCTCCTCCCTTATAAAAAGGGCACCCTTACCCTATTCTCTTGAAAACCTTTTAAACCTTTAATATCAGCTAAGCCCTACCCATTTCTCTTCTCCACTTCCCTAGAAACATTCTGGTAGTTTTGGTCTTCTCAAAAGACCAACTCTACTTCCTTAAGAGGAAGCTTAAAGGAGGTTCGTCGAAGAAGTGGTAATCTCTTCTTCTGATTCTCTCAAGTTTCTTTCTTTTTCTACTTCTTCTTATTTAGTTGTCTCATTATAAAGTAATAACACCAGTATTACTTATGTACTGATATTTTATTATAAATATTAAACAACCTTGTTTCACCTTCTATCCATCCTACGGAAAATGAAATCACCGCGCGTGCGCACGTACGGAATACCGTCTCTACGCTGTGGTGTAATCTATTTTCGACCACCACCTTACTTGGATGGGTATAATGGTGTAAATAAAAAACTACATGTGATTATTTTAAAGTGATATTGATTCTGAAATATTATACATACACTTCAATACAATTCCACGATCATGGGAATTATATCATCGGTCGTTCGTACGTACGGACTACCGTCTCCACGACGCGATGAGATTCATTCTCCATGTTAGCCATTAATGAATGATTATAAAGTATATATAATGAATAATAATTAAATATATTACATAATAATGATACTATATTTATGTATATATATATATTTATGTCATATACCAAATTCCATTCAATTCAATAAGGAAACGAAAACAACGTTCATGCATACGTACGGTCTACTGTCTCCATGAACGGTGTATTTCATTTCATTTATCGACCTATTACATATATATGAATATGCTGAATATATATTATATATAAATCATGTTTTAAATTCTGTAATTAAGTAAATCAGTATATAAGTAATAATATCAATAACAACAAGTCGAAACACGTACGATAAAAGAAGTGATTTTACACAAAATGCGGCTTTAACAAGAAATTTACTAAGAACGGGTAATATAAAGTCATAAGTGAACCCTATATTATATCATAACAATGAATATGATTGTGTAATAAGTCAATGACATTATTTAAATCAATATACAGTATTTTCGGATTGATACGAAGCATATCGAACATAAGGTAAGGGATAACTATTCCAATCTCGCTCTTATCCGAGATTGTTTATTCATAAGTATTTACTAGGGTTTTTGTTATCATACATGTACCTGTTTTCTAAAAATGGTTTCATGAATGTTTGAAGTACTTTTTACGCATTTTTTTTCTTTTACTACATGGTATGTATGGAATATTTTTTTTATGTTACAAGTTACTTTTTGACTTTTTCGGAAAAAGTATGAGAAGAATGTTTTCTTAACTTATACGGAATGAATGGATTTTTACGGTTTCATAATGCCTAGTTTTCATGAAGATTACTCTACAATATTTAATGATTATTTTCAGAAAAATCCTTTTCTTTTAAAATTCAATGGCATTTTGTGATAAGAAAATGATTATAAAGAAGAAAGGATATTTTCCTCAAGAAATCATTTCAAGCATTTTATCAAAACCATTTTCCATATAAGATGACATTATTTCATATGTGTATGTTTCAAGTATAATGTCTCAATTATTTACATGGTTTCAATTTTCTTATGATGAAATTATATCCATTTTTTATATATGGATTATTTTATGATGGGATGATGTTTATGAAACCCATTTTATTCTTTGGTTTATGATGAATGTTTTAAGTTTATTTTGTGGCACAAGTAAGAATGATTTCATTATGAGATGGGTGGGACCTATATCTCCCTCCAATGCATTGGGTAATGATTTATATCTCATAAGATAGGCATGGCTGGAACGGTAAGTTAATCCGGTTTAGTAATACAGGACTGGAACGACAAGTGATCTTGATTCCGAAAGGGACTTTGTCCACTAAGATGGTCTTGGCAGCAATTCCTTGGCTACAATGGAAATCATATAATGTGCTTAATGGTTGCCACAATAATATGTTTTATTCCCATGATGTTTTATCATGATTAATGTTTCTTTATGATCTATTCCTTATGTACTGCCACGTTTTATATCATTTCCCAAGATTTTGATGTTTAAACATTATGTTCATGTTTTTTAGTTCAAATGTATATGATTTTTTTATTTTATCCATGCTTACCCTCACTAAGAATTTGAGCTCACCCTTTATAATTTTTCTTTTAACCAGGATTTAAAGAAAGGTTTTAGGTAAGAAAACCAAAAGGGGAAGATCTTTATGGGAGATGTTGAATATCTTTCACCATGATTAGAAGATTACGTTCTGAGTTTCGAAAGACACTAAACTATTACGGTCCTTGTGTGTCTATTTTTTTTATGTATTAAGTATTCTTCTAAAGTAATGTAATGTCCATGTACATTAAGATTCACGTCTCTATAGTTGGTATCAGAGGAAAGGTTTAGTTAACCTTTGGAAACTAGGATACGAAAACATTAGTGAGATCCCTAGAGATATTTCTAAGGTCTGTATAGGGATGTCCCTATGGTTAAGTATAAGTATAGGTTATAGTCCATGAATTACGGTAATGACATTAGAATTAAACCTAAGATGTTAGATATCGAAGGTACTCCCGCTTTATTATATTGTTTTCCCTAGCATGATTTTTTCCTCTCACACGATTATTTTTGGGTTTAAGATGATGGATGGAACCCGAAGGAACCATGTTGATCAATGTAATGGACAATGCAATGATTTTACTCCTGAACAAACCAATGTTATGAGAGATGGACTGCAAAATATTATTTCTATACATACGCAAGCTTTGAATCATTCTGGACTTCCGAATGAGCAGAGAAGGGAACACTATTCTATTGATTCATTCATGAGGCAACGTCCACCTTCTGTCAATGGGTATTCTGATCCACTTGTTGCTGAAAAATGGATCAGTACCACTGAAAATATATTTTCCATACTTCGCTGTTTGGAACATGATAATTTCATTCTAGCTATTTACCATTTAGAAGGTGAACCAGACCAGTGGTGGACTCTAATTAAGAATAAAAGGCCCCAAGATGAAATTGAAGCCATGAAAAAGGACGAGTTTAAGAACTTGTTTTTCAGTAAGTACTTCCCTCATATTCTTCGAACAAAGATGGAAAAGGAGTTCCTTTAGCTTAAGAAAAAGGATGATGAATATGTTGGTATATACGAAGAAATTTATACAAGGCTTGCAAGGTATGCATCTAGCTTTGTCATCCAACTTGAAAGTAAAGTTAATCGATTCATCAGTGGATTAAAACAAAGTCTTCGAATGGTATTAGTTATAAGAGACTTCAGTATCTATGAAGAAATTGTGCCTTGTGCTATCAAGGTAGAAATGGAAGTTGGTGTTACATATCCATCTCATGGTTTGGAAAAAAAATGAATGATGGAGTTCAAGGAGAAATCTATTAACAATGTTGAAAAGAAGATGAATTTTTATTTACGCTCAAAGTGTGGAAAGAATCATGGTGGAGATTGTCTTAAAGGGACTAGAACATGATTTAAGTGTGGAAAACAAGGTCATCGAGCAGATGAGTGTCGAAGTAATGGAAAAAGGATTGATAATGATGAGAATAAAGAAAAGACTGCCGAGAATGCAACACCAACACTTCAATGCTTCAAGTGCAATGAAATGGGGGCATTATGCTAATCAATGCACTAATCTAAGGGTTAACGATGATTGACATGAGCAACCACTTAAGGAAAAGGACAAAGGGAAGTCACATGCGATCACTATTTGCGATATTGAATATGACAACGATGTGGTGTAATGATTAAGTGTTTATGTAATGGGATTCCAAAATAATGTTGTATATAGTATCGTGGAATATTGGAATATTTATGTATTGGTCTATTGTGGTTTTCAATAATTTTATGGTATCAGTAACCATGGAAAGTGATTGAGATATTTTTGGAAAGAAGATGATATGTGTATAATGAAGTGATAAAGAGAAAATGAAATGTTTGCCAATATTCATGAGCTCATCACTTATATAAGGACAAAGCTATATCATGGTTTCAGTATATAGAATTTTCGGATTTTGGTATGTGGAAAGAGTTAATTTTTAACAGCATTCATGTTTTCACTAAGGTTCAATGGGTATTCATTTTTCAAGAGAATACATGATTAAAGAATTCACATGTTTGGAATTTGACCAACAAGATATATATATCTTATGATATACATGTGACAAATGATTGTATTCAATGCTTGGTAGATGACCTTTCTAGTAATCATTTTATTTATAATATGAGATTGGAAAAAAGTATTTTGGATAAACCTAAATATTGAAATTGATTAATTTAAACATCAGATAGTATTGTTTAAGGCTAGAACTTTCTGTTATGTTTTAGAAAAAGAATAACCCGTAGGATGGGCGACAACCCATCGCATCGGACAAGGTTGCAGGAATCGAACCCACAACCAAAGAACGATAGGCTTCAACGCCAACCATTATCTAAATGAAGTCCCTAGTTAGTAGAAACTAGTTTTATTTTATTAAGTGCTATGATAGCTGAAGTATAAGTCCATATTAGCAACCATTAATCTCAGTATATATGGACTTCTGTATATTTAATAATTTGGGCTAAACTTTTTGTGATAGAAATAGATGTAATGACCAATCATTCTATCACATAATCTACTAACACTTCACAGAAGACAAATTCAACATCATTTCATTAAGAGATGAAGTGGAACTTGATCGAGGCATGAGAAACGGTGAGATGATACTGAAATAAAGTAAGTATTTCTTCTAATTCAAATTCTCCAACTTTAGGGAAATGATCATGAAAACAAAAAATGTTGTCCTAGTGATCTCATATCTGATGAATCTGATGGTACCTTAGATCATCACAAATGTATGGCGTTGTGATTGTTGGATTTTTCATATCTATGTCCTATACCACTCTTCATCAAAAGTTGATGGTTATATTTCTCTTCCATATCAATATTTTCACTTATGTTCTCGTATGTGGAAACCTAGTGATTAGTTAATTTGGGTAACCATTACGTTTCATACTTTAGATTTTAAAGTCAAGTTTTGGTATTCCTTTTTACGATGTGGTTTATATGAAAGAAACTTTCAAGTAGTAAACCATTTATAACCTGACGAATTTTGAGGGAGAAATTCATTTTAAGGGGGGTATAATGTAACACCTTGAGATTTTATGAAAAATATTCTTTTTAATTTCATTGGTGTCATGTGTTGTACGCTACACCAAAAGGAGATTGCACTGCACGCATCCCGGACTTGTCTTTATTTTCATGCAATTGTGACCTTCCACGATAGCGTGTGTTGTACGCAATATCGAGTTTCACTAAACAACGATATGTTTTTAAAATATTATATAAACTAGCCATTATGAATAGTAATACCCACTTTTTAAAATTTTATAAATTTTATCATTCAAAATGGACTTCATTTTTGGATTCGGAATATCGAAATTTTTCTAGGTTGAATTTTTTGTATTTTTCTGAAAACAGTTAATTTTGGATGAATACTGCAAACACTAGGTTACTATTTAAAAACTGACTTTTTATTTAAATAATTATTTATTTTATTTAAATTTATTTTAGGTCAAAATTGATACATAATACCTATATAAGTTCAATGTAATTAATTGGAGTCATTTTATAATAATTTTAGATATATAATAATTTTATTGAACTTTTCACCGTCTTTTACCCACCTGCTAGGCGAATTTGGAAAATCACATAAAACATAATTTTACCACTTATGTGAGTGGAATTTTGAAAATCCAAGAGACATGGTTAATCTAAAGGACTAAAATGAGGTTCAATGAGATGAAAATATTTTTTGGTGAATAGTATATTTTTACTTTTATTTACCATGGTTAAAAGTAAATAGGGCAATTAAGGGTAAAAATGGTATTATTATTACCCTGAAACATGTTCTAATTATATTGGATAAGTTTAATTCGATAAGAAAAAACCTTAGGAATATGATATAACCATTTAGGCCCACTTGGAGTAGATTTTTACATTTGTTATTAATTTATTTAAAGAAGTGTTTAAATAGTTAAAATCAAAAATTAATAAATAAATCATTTTTAATATAGGGTTACACATAATATAAATATGACTATAAATATTCATTATAAAGATATAAATCTTTAATAAATAATGGTATTTTATTTATAAATTTTTCACATTATATAATTTGAGTTATTTATTACACAATGGTGATGGTGTAATTACCTAAAAAATGAAATATTAAAATAATTGATGTTATAAATACCCAAATAAATGTAATTTGAGACTTTTTATGAATTAAAATAATTTTCTAGTTTAATATGACATATTAGTATTGAATTAATTAACTTTTTTCTAACTAATCATGAAGTTATCATTTTCACAAAAATCCATTACCAAATAGTGTCAAAATTGACATAAAATAGTTTTTAAAAAAAATATTATATTATTAATTGTTATTATATTCCAAAAAATCTAAGGTTCAGCCACGATACTTATATCATGATAGGTGTATCATTAATTGACCACTTGGGGGTCGTTTGGAAGTATACGGTATTTTTATTAATAATATAATATAAAAATACAAAGTGACATGGTAAATGTCAATCTAATTAACAAAGAGTTAAAACTAAAAGACAAGGTTAAAATAATTAACCAAGACTTTATAAAATCTATTGGTTGAGTGGATTGTGACCCATCCCCACCTTATCTTCGAAATAAATCAATTTGGAGCTATTAAAAATAGAATATAGCTTTATTATAAAGTAATATTTTACGTTTTTTCAAAGGTGCCCCTTTCCTCCCTTATAAAAAGGGCACCCCTTCCCTATTCTCTCCACAACCTTTTGAGCCTTAAAGCTCAGACAACCCCTAACCATTTCTCTTATCCACTTCTCTAGAAACAATCTGCAGGTTTTGGTGATCTCAAAAGACCAACTCTACTTCCTTAAGAGGAAGCTTAAAGGATGTGCGTCGAAGACGAGGTAATCTCTTCTTCCGATTCTCTCAAGTTTCATTCTTATTATACTTATTCTTATTTAGTTGTATTATTATAAAGTAATAAAATAAGTTTTACCTATCTACTGATATGGTATTATAAATATTAAAAAACCTTACTTCACCTTCTATCCATCCTACAGAAAATGAAATCACCGCGCGTGCGTACGTACGGAATACCGTCTCCAAACCGTTGTGTAATCTGTTTTAAACCACCACCTTACTTGGATGGGTATAATGGTGTAAATAAATAACTATATATGATTATTATAAAGTTATATTTATTCTGAAATATTATACATACACTTCAATACAATTTCACGATCATGGGAATGGTATGATCGCTCGTGCGTACGTACGGACTACCTTCTCCACGACGCGATGAGATTCATTCTCCGTGTTAACAATTCATGAATGATTATAAAGTTTATATGATGAATAATAATGAAATATATAACATAATAATGATACTGGATTTTTTATTATATATATGTATATCATCTACTTAATTCCATTAAATTAAATAAGGAATCGAAAAAAACGTCCATGCGTACGTACGACCTACCGTCTCCATGAACGGTGTATTTCATTCCATTTATCGACCTATAATATATATATATGTATATTATAAATATATATTATATATAAATCATATTTTACATTCTGAAATTATGTAAATTAGTATATAAGCAATAATATCTAGAACAACAAGTCGAAACACGTACGATAAATGAAACAATTTTACCCAAAATGCTGTTTTAACATGGAATTTACAAAGAACGGGTAATATAAAGTCATAATTTAACCATATATGATATCATAACAATGAATATGATTCTGTAATAAGTCAATTAAATTATTTAAATCATTATACAGGAGGTTCGGATAGAGACAAATCATATCAGATGGAAGGTAAGGGATAACTATTCCAATCTCACTCTTATCCGAGATTGTTTATTCGTAAGTATTTACTGGGGTTTTTGTTATCATCCATGTCACTGTTTTCTTAAAATGGTTTCATGTATGTTTTAATTCGTTTTTACCCATTTTTGACTTTTACTACATGGTATGTAAGGAATCTTTCTTTTGTTTTTGTTACAAAGTACTTTTTGACTTTTCTGGAAAAAGTAAGAAAAGAATGTTTTCATAACTTATACGGCATGAACGGATTTTTATGGTTTCATAAAGCCTAGTTTTCATGAAGATTACTCTACAAGATTTAGTGATTAGTTTTAAAAAAATAATTTTCTTTTAAAATTGAAAGGAATTTTGTGATAAGAAAATTATTTCAAAGAAGAAAGGATATTTTCATCAAGAAATCATTTCAAGCATTTTATCAAAACGATTTTCCATCTAAGATGACATTATTTCATATGTATATGTTTCAAGTATAATGTGTCTATTATTTACATGGATTCAATTTTCTTTTGATGAAATGATATCCATTTTTCTATATATGGATTATGTTATGATGGAATGATGTTTATGAAAACCATTTTATTCATTGGGTTATGATGAATGTTTTAAGTTTATTTTGGGGCACAAGTACGAATGATTACATTATGATATTGGTGGGACCTGTATCTCCCTCCAATGCATTGGGTAAAGATTTATATCTCATGAGATAGAAATGGCTGGAATGGTAGATTAATCCGGTTCAATAATACAGGACTGGAACGAGGACTGAACTTGATTCAGAAAGGGACTTTGTCTACTAAGATGGTCTTGGAAGCAATGCCTTGGCTACAATGGAAATCATATCATGTGATTAACGGTTTCCACAATCACATGTTTTATTCCCATGCTATTTTATCATGATTAATGTTTCTTTATGATCTATGCCTTATGTACTGCCATGTTTTATATCATTTCCTAATATTTTGATGTTTAAACATTATGTTCATTTTTTTAAGTTCAAATGTATACGATTTGTTTTATTTTATCCATGTCTACCCTTACTGATAATTTGAGCTCACCCTTTATATGTTTTCTTTTTCCTAGGATTTAAATAAATGTTTTAGGTAAGAAAACCAAAAGGGGAAGATCATTATGGGAGATGTTGAAGATCTTTCACCAAAATTAGAAGATTACGTTCTGAGTTTCCAAAGACACAAAACTATTATGGTCCTTGTGTGTCTGTTTTTGTTATGTATTAAGTATACTGAAAAAGTAATGTAATGTCCATGTACATCAAGATTCGGGTCTCTACACATGGTATCTGGCTGTTCATTGCCACTTATTGTACAAACTCATGATAAGACTACTCATTTATAGTTGTAGTTCAAAGGATTATTCAAAGAGTATTTCCATCTAGTGATTCTATGAATAGTGAAATGTTATGATATGTTGGACCTCTAGTAGTGTATAATAGTATTTCATTTATATTCCTAGTCATTCATAGATTACATGAGATACTCTTTGAATATTATCCATGATGGTTATATTTAAGAACATATGATTACCAATGGATATTGTGGTGGATCCATTTTTCTACCATGGATTTGTGAATTTACACATTTTTAAATGTATTAGTGATTGAAAATTTTCTAGTAGAGTCACAACATGGTGCTGATGATGGGTTAATATTTTTTTGTGTAGAGTTATTATAATGTTTTGGTGGGTAGTTACGATTATAATATTTTAATTGGAGGCATTTGTGTTTAATATATTGTACTCATAGAAATATTGTAGAGGGATCAATATTGGTTATCACAACCAAGAGATAACCCTTATTTTTCTTGTAGATGTATACGACACCTGGATTGTTTATATCAAAACAATTCCAAAATTTATTATAACAAATAAATAATTTTTTATGGATTTACATGAATGAGAGAGGAAAAAGTCATAGAAATTCCCAAAGGTGGATAAGATATCCCACATAGAGGTATCTTAGTTTGAGGAGAAGGTGGTGTGGATGAATATAACGGTAGATGATGCTTTGAACCAATTATATTACTAAAAACTATTGGTGAATCATGATAGGAACATGGTGAAAAATTTCCATGTAGAGTTCAAATGTAATTTTTTTATGGATTTGAGAATATATAACCTCACATGGAATGAGTAATGATTTTTTTATTCCCCACTTGGAAACATTTACCCAATAAAACAGGTGTGATTTATACCATTAATGTTTCAAACATTTCTCAGGAGATAGAGGTTATAGTATAGACCCTAGCTTGACCTATTCTGATAAAGACACCTAATTAGTAAGATCATTCCCCTACTCTCATCCATCGATAGTGTGGTCAAAATTTATTTAAGGAAATTACTATAAACATTATGTAATTATGATATTTAAATTAAGAATTAATTATATTACATTATAGGATATTATCAAGTTTAATTTTTTAGAGAATTAGGTCTTAACTTATACATAACAAAAGACTATTTTATAAAGAGGTGACTTCTAATATGTATGCATTTTCCTATAATACAATAATTTTTAGGACAATAATTCATGACATTCATCATTGATACCTCATTGTTGATACCTATCCATAAACCATGTAATTTTTTATAAACATTGGATGAGAAAAATGAAATCTAATTGAGAAATTAAAAATAAATGAACTATTAGTATTTGAATACATAAAAAATGATTTCTTTATCACAATAAAAATAGAGATGAAAATAAACATTTTCCTCCCCAAGAAATCATCTTTACCGCCTAATGAATTTCATAAATTATTTAATAAGAAATCTGAAAAGAAAAAATTAATCATAATTGTTTCCATAAATTCATGAAAAACTAATAATAAATTTTTCAAAAAGATATATATTTCACCCTTATAAAGTATCATGTACTTTATTGGAAACATAATCTCATTAGCTTAACTTGTGAAATTTTGAAATTCCTTTAAAAACCATAGAAAGAAAAAATAATTCATGAATGTAACTTGGGTAATAATGTTTATACCACCCATAAAAATAGAATAACATTCGTCATTACAAAATGAATAACTAACATGGTCACACATAAAATAACCATCATGCTTATAATTGGAATAACCATTGTAGTATATTCCTATTATTTATTAGGAGAATCATTATCAGTTAACCCTATAAAATTACCAAATGGAATGACACATCCTTATAAAGAATCCCATGAAATAAAACCGAATACATAATATAGTGAATCATAAAAATCATACTTTTCACATATAATAAATCCTGTTCAAATATTAATATTTCACATTCCATTAAAACCTACATTTCAAAATTAAAATTGCACGATAAAAGGGAAATAAGTTTCTAATTTGAATAAAAAATTAATTCATATAATGTAATCCAAACATCAAATAATTGTTAAGAAAATAAGTAAATTCATTGTCGCCATATAAATTAAAATAAAACATTCTTTTTCCATTTGTAAAGAATCATAAAAAATATTTTAAAAGATTATTATAGGAAAAAAAAGATAGCCAAAATTATTAGAAAATATCCTTTATATTTATATTATTTCCATATAAATACATCCATATAATAGTTTTATAAATATGGACATGGATGAAAAAAGATTCTCAAGAGAAATATTAAAAGGGGGTTCTAAAATGTAATTCTCTTGAATTGAGTCGAATCAACACATACATTTTTTTATACTTTAATAGTAATATTAGTTTATTTATTTACATTTTTATTTACATTTTTTGTATTTATTTTTTTTATCTTATGAAATTCTATATTAAATTAATTGAATAATTAAATTCCAATAAGCCATTTTTTACGACATTTAGTTCAGATGTCTGAAACTACTTTAGTAAGTTGAATATGGTAAAAGTTTTCATTATTCCATACTATAAATAATAGTAGTCATTAACTAATTATAATTTATGTGATACATTATACTTTCAAGACTAGGAATAAAATTTTGTTATGAAATATGGACAACATTGTTGTCAAAGAGATGGTAGGTCATATGTATGCATGACCAACATTTCTATTTTCAACGACAATTATGGAAAGAAGATATGTATTATTTGTTTTCCACATAGTGATAAATATATCATACTTACAATATTAAATATTCTAAAATACTTATATATATAATCCTTGTGACTTGTCAATGAAAAACAAATCCGATTGATTCTTATAGGTGGTCATCCACATATGCACACGAATAATGTTATAATTTTTCAGTGAATGGATAAGAAAGAAATTAAATGATATATTGTCATTAAATAGTAATGAATATTTCATTATTATAATATATAATCATTAATTAAATAGTTATAACCATTTTTCATGATGTTGATGAAAAATAAATTACATCAGTTCGTGAGATGGTAGTCTGTCGTACACAAGAATGATGGTTTCGTTTCCCATTTTTGTGGAGGTGATATGGATACAAGATTTCACATTAACATAATATAGTATTAGTATATGGAATATATTGTAATTAATTTTTTAAAATGGTTTAATAATATATTAATGAGGTGAAGAATAAATAATGGAAATCATGTTGTTAAATACTATACATCTTCTTTGGAAAGTGTCATTTTCCTAATACATTAACCCCTCTATGGTTTGCATTTTTACTAAAAAATACATCTAGAATGAGGGAATAGATTTTATTAAGGTATTTTATAATGTCTAGTATAAGCCAAATGTTTTTTTTGAGTTTGGAATAAATGAGAGGATGCTTTTTTCTTTATAAGAGAGATGAGTGGAACTCTGGGAATTTGGTAAAATATTAAATAAATATAAATTTTGTATGATTTCCAAATAGAACCTAAATGGTATAATTAGATTATAATATCAGAATTAGTCTTAATATTATTCTAAAATACAATTTATACATATTAGGATAACATTTTTATAATTTTCATTTTGTTTTAACCCTATGATATCCATTTTGACAATTACAGTGATATCAATGTTTTTCTATTATGAGGTTAATATAGTCATTATAAATAGAATATCAAAATTTAAATTGACCATGGACTGTATTTTATAAAAAATCACTATAACATAGTGAAATATATTATGTTTATCAATTATAAATCACTAAATTGAATATTATTTTCATAAAATACCAATAATTTCAATTTTAGAACTATCTATTTACATTGTTATTAATGATATCATGAATATAAAATAAATTAAAATTATATGTTTTAATAAATACCTATCATGTTATATTCGTATATATAATTCATATATATAATTAATTATACAAATAATATTACTTTTATCATTTATTAATCATTTATTTTTTTCATTAATTGAATAATTACGATGTCAACATTAAGTAAGAATTTAGGGTAAATATTTTTTCACTAAAAATTAATTACCATGATGAAAAAAAAATCATTTCTATTTGTAATTAATTTTTATAGTCAATAATATCCTTTGATTATAATCATGATAAAATATTATTGTTATTCAAAACAAGAGTGCTACATTTTTTACATTCTAACATAAAATATTATAATGGTCGTAATCACATCCAAATAGAAATAAAAAGACATATAAAAACATCTTGGATATCTTTGGATGAAATGGAATCATAAAATAGAATTATGGTAAGTGTTTGGTCCATTTTCTGGTCCTTATAATATTATTTTTACCATTAATTAAATAATTTACTCATTACCAATCCAGTTTTTTTCAAAAATACACTATAGGGTTTAGTGGGAACTTCATAGACCAAAAAAAATTTCAACAACACCCCATATTCAAAATATCAAAAACTATAAATAAGAAACCATATTAAGGCTTCAAAATAGACAACATCAAAGTCATTGAATTCAAATTTTGAAAACAAATGTCAATCTAAGAGACACCTACTACTTCAAGCCATGATTCGCCTATTTTATCGAGGTAGTTCATGCCCACATAAACAACCATACCGATAACCCCATCAACAAGGAGTCATAATTATTTGTGCACTACAATCATAAACATACTGGTGGTGGAAAAAAGCACCACAGATGAACCTGCTCACCTGCAAACTGCCTCCACATAGTTACCATCGCCAATGTTGTTCTTCATCAGAACCCGCATAACAGAATAAATGACACCATTGAAGGACCTATCTATCAAGAGAAACATTTGATGACCTCTAGAAAAAACTAATTTACTATTTACCATGGTAATGAATATTAAAAAGGTAATATTCATAATGTAAAAACATAAAAGGGCCCCATTTTCCAAATTTGGACCACCTAATTCTTAATATGGAATCATTTTTTCATGATTCCTAATTCAATTCTTGCATAATTAATGTTGAAATTAATCTTATAAGACACGACGAAACAATGTTTCTCTAAAAATGACTTTTTGAATAAGAGATATTTGTATACCAAATTCAAGTATAAAATACTATCCAAATAACATAATTAGATTAATATCATGAATAATAAACCTAATTTTTTTTAAAACTAATCCAAAATAAAATTTTAATTTTAAAATAAACAAAAACAAAATACTATTTTCAATAAAAATCATTCTGCTTCAATATACAATGAAAAATTAATCTTTTAAAAAAATTAAAAAAATGTCAAATTATGTTAATTTAGAAATTATTATTTCAAAATTGATTTTTTTTGTGAAATTAATTTTATAAATGTGGTAGAAATTAGTCAAAATATTTTCTCACAAAAAAATCATTTTTAAAGAAAACATATTTTTGAAGCATAAAATGACATGAATAAAAATTGAGTTCATATTTTCTAATAATTAATCATTAAAATTTTATTTATTAGGAACTTTATATATAGATTTTTCAATGAGTTTATTTATATTTATTCCCACAAAGTCAATTTCTATGTTATAACTATAATATCAAAATAATAATACTTTGTGGAGTATTTAAGTTTTATATGTCATATCATGTATTCTATCGAATATATTATTAATTTTAAAATCTCAAGATATTATATTTTCCCATTTAATAAATTGAATCCTCACAATGATAAATTAGTCTTGATAATCAATATTTTATCACTTGATAATATATTTTTTGATATACAACTTTTTAAAAAGGGTTTCTAGTGACCCATTCCTTTTACACATATTATTAATTTTTTTTTATAAAATCATCCATTAATTACAACCCAATTATTGTGAGTCATGGTTTCTTTATAAGGCTAGATTAATAATCAGTAAATGTGATTCTAAAAAAATTCATTATTTTATCATGATATTGATCTCCAAAATCCAACCATGATCCTAAATCTACATTTTCTAACTTGAGGAATACATAAAAAAAGGCCATGTGCTAAAAAACCCAGTAATAAAAAAAGATAAGATACTTAATCATATTAGACTATTTAATTTTATAATATGATTTTCATGACACACCACACTAGGGTCAAAGCCATCGCTACCACAACCCCACTTGCAATAGGATATGGTATGGAATCCAATGCCGAGTAGGCATATCACTCATATAGGAGGCCATAGCCTATGACACATACACACACACACACACACACACCAGAAAACATCTCTCTGAATTAATGCAGAGATATTAATACTAGAAGCCAAAATTCTTGCATAAATCTATCTGAAAAATAGATTACAATAAATATACTAAAAGTTGAACAAGGTAAAAATATAAGCCCAATAAAAAATAAAAATACTCCAAGCTACACCGATGGAGGGGACTACCATCAATTGAAACAACTAAAACACGCCTCACTGTATCCAACCCTTTATTCTCAACCTATGTCAGGTCCTTTGGGGACTCCATCAAAATTCCAATCATCTGAAAAAGACATGTCATGTGTGACCAAATCCTGTATAGGGGTTAGTATAAACAAACCCATTAGTCCCTTAAAAACCCAAAATAATTAAGAGAAACTAAAAGGAAACAATCTTCTTACTCTAACCAGTAGAGGAAACCCAAATGAGAGGGGAACTCTGTCTCAACTGATTCTTAGGTAGACAGAACTAGTAAGCTTAATCTAGATGGCGATTCAATCAAGAAACATTAAAACACCACAAGAATAATAACCCATATATGCTCATCTGAGACACCAATCATCATGGGGTTATGAACTCATATCCAGGGACAAGCTTATACTCAAGGATCAATGGTTACACTCATTTAGAAAAACACACTCTATGAGCCATTACATCCTAGATAGTGCATCCATGGGGTTACTCATATCACGCATCATCATAAAAACCTGGATAATACTTATAAAATATTTTCTCTATCAGAAATATGAATCTTCCTATGTAACATTCTTCATCAGAAAAAACACTCTAGGTCCAACTATATCACCCCACACCACATGCCCTATATCAAATATATTACACACTACACAAGCCCATGGGCACCCTTGAAAATCATCCCTCCCATAACCAGTGAAAATAGATAGCGTAGAACTGATCTAGACCATGCACCAGGTGAATCCTCACCAATGAGAGATAAGAGGGTGTCACTCCTCACTTATGCCCTACGACTGAGGGAGTAGTGTCTCTAAAAACATGTCATGAACGCTCTATAATACCCCTTTGGAGTGGACTAAACCTCCCAACATCGAGGGATGAATACCTCACAAATATTTTTCCTTCATAAAAATTGTCGTGGCCCTCTCCTCAAAACTGTTCTCCACAATCGAGTCTGCTCCAACTCCCATGGAGGAACCGCTCCCCACCACTACTTGTTGATAGGGGAGTCCCACTCCATATATAGAGGATACAAACCCAATGTATAAGGGAGTTATATCATGACATATATGATAATAATGGGGTACCCACACCCTATCACAATAGAGGTATACTAACCTTAGAATAGTAGACCCACAACCGAGTATTACATGAGAGTATCTATTCTATTTTAACATCGGATATGGAGGAATTATTCCCTGGTGCAACAAGGATGCACTGACTCTAAAAACAGAGGACCTCCACCCTAGAACCTTAGGAGAGTACCCACTCTACCAGAGAACAAGATCTAGAGGACCCGTACATTGGATTCATAGGGGAGTACCAACTCCATGGATAGAGGACCCAAACCCTGACATATTAGTGGAGTACATACTCTCTCAGTACAATGAGTATTGAGGGTTCGCAACCTGATAAAAGAGGATATCTCCATCTCCAACTACAGAAAAAACACTTGGGACCTTCACAAAACCATGAATGGGGAAAACTAACCCCATGAGTAAAAAACCTTGGGTGGAGGATAGACACCCACTGTGAGGGAATTTGTCTCTAATAATCTGATTGGTAATAGAAAACCAACAAACTAGTGCGATAGGGGAGTACCAGTCCAAACATCTCATTGATAGAACAAAAATATCTCCAACATCTATCAAGAATCACTAAAAATATCATCTCACTCATCGCACACCATATCGCAACACAACCTCATGTAGGGGAACTGATCCCTAATAGTAATGGACCATCGCTCTACCGTCCTATAGAGTCTAAGGGGACCCATATCATGAGACAACATGGATGGGTACTGACCCTAACATATATTCCTTGATCTACATTGATCACTTATTATATCAAAAAACTATTAATGCAGCATCATGATAGAATCATGACTTGACATGTCTCAAAATCTACCAACACGTTCTATGCAGAAAACTACTCAGGATAAACTACTACAAAAAAGATGTTTAACGACACTGATATTTATCAACAATAGAAAAAGTCACTAATAAATGGAATATTTATCCATTCTAATGAAGGATCTGATAAATTTAATCATGCATTAACGCTTTATTTTTTATGTAGATAAAATATCCCCTTATCGTCAATTTTTTACCAATAAAGGTTACCTTTTATCAGCACATTATATGATGCACTAATAAAGGTACCTATTAAATGGGTTTTATTTTTAGCTGTCATAATGGAATCCTTTATCAGTAATTTTTTTACAATGGTAAATGTTTGAATAAATAAAATGGAATAATTAAAGAAATTAAAATTAAAAAATTATTTTATTAAAAAAATTGTACAAATTTTATTAATTATATAATAATTTATAAAAATAAACAAGTTAATTAAACTCATTATAATATATAAATACTAATAAATAGTTTTTCTTAAATATATAGATATATGGAAAATTAATATTGACCATATTAAAGATAAAAATTATTAAATTGAGAAAAATTTAAAACATTTTAGTAATTATTTGACTATTGATAATGTCAATAAACTGTATATAATATATATATAAATATTAATTTATATAATCCAAAATATTTTTTATTTTTTACCTTAAATTGTAATATATTTAGTGAATAAATTTTTATAAATAAAAATTAATATGATTTAAAAATACTCACTAATTAAATTGAGTAATGGTTTTAATTAAATGTAATTTAATTTTTCAATTACTAATGTAGACCAAACATGTTATATTGATTTCAAATATGCGCAATTAATGTATTTATATATACATATTTACATACACACAAAAATGTTTTTTGGAATTTAATCAATTTTTATTATTTATGTTATATATATTTATTTAAAATGTATAAATATTCTCAATATGTATTCAGAATTTATTTCAATATATATAATTTTTAATGATTTATCTTAATCAACCTTATCCAAATTTTCAATAATGTTCTCATTTTTAATTAATCATGTCTAATAATTTTTAACACACATGAATTTAAGATTAATTATTCATTAATGTTTTTAAAAATATAATTTTCAAAAAATATTTATAAATAAATATATTATAAATGTTTAATCTATAAGACTATCATCAATAAAAAAAGCACTAATAAAGAGTAACTTTATTATCACAAATTACCTTAGAGATGAAAAATCGTATCTTTATCAACAACTTTTTTGAAGTACTGATAGAAGTGTCACAATATATTTTAAGAACCCAAACAATCACAAACTTGTTTATGATATCCAATTCTCTCAGTGAAAGAGACTGGCTTCTGTAACTCCTTGTTATTGAATCGAAGCATGAATCTATGATAGAGTCAAGGATAAAACTATTCCAAGGCTTGAATCCAAGTCTCAAGCGATTCAAGGGTTGAACAAAACCACAGCTCGAATGAAATCCAGGTTTTTCAATATCTTTTATTCCCCTCGGTTATCCAATGAAGAATATCATCCCACATATTTGTATCCTAAAACATCTAGTTGCACTATCATATAATAAAACAACAGAAAATATAATACTTTTTAGATATATTTATGTATCGTCTTCCCTATAGCATGTGTCTCTATTTGGGACAACACTGGTAATGTGTGACTTGAAATATATCAAACCCAATGCTGGTTCATATTTTTTGGAGGTATAATAGGCTCCCAATAACAATATTCTAGGAAATATACCTCTTTTTATTCGTCAACATTTAAAAATTTCATCCATATAGCGGTCAATGCAATAATTATTTTGGAATATTACTTTACAAATCACTTGAATGAGGAAATATTTGACCTCATTAGGGTCTTATATTCTATCATGAAGAAATTAGTACAGAGGGGGTTGAGTGAGAAAGAAATAAAATATAGGTTTATCCTCTTCTACTTGAAAAACAATTCTTGATTTTTTATTCCAAAAAATAGATGATGAAATATCTAACACATGGGAACAACTATATACATACTTTTTATGAACATTTTTCCAATGATAATGTGAACTAAAATATGGCATAAAATTAATGGAATTATTTAGGATGTATATAAACTATTTCATAATGCTTGGGAAAGATTTAAGGGTCACATATAAAATGTAACAATCAAATTATTTTGATGAATCTGAAAAATTAGATGAGAAAAAACATTATATATGTTTAATTTTTCGTCTTATTTATTTAACAACATTTGGAAATAATATAATGATTTCAGTTTTTATTTTTTAATTATTTCACTATAAATTTAAATAATATTACTTAAATTAAATAAAAATTAAAATCAATTAATTTTAATGTTTTATAATCCATGATCTATATTATATAGGAAATATTTTTTCAGGAAAACTGTAATTGATTTTTTTACATTGGTTATTGAAATATATTCAAAAAAATTGGACTGATTCATTTTATATAAAAAGATTAAGAATAATGGTGGTTTAAGAAAAAAATACTATTTCATTTTGTAGTGTAGAAGAAGATTACATTATTGATAGAACTTATTGTTCTCAATACATTAGGATTGTTCCTTTTTTTAAATTTTGACATTTTCATTGAAAAGTAACATATTTAACAAGAAATGATTCCATTTTTTAAAATTTAAATAATATTTTAAATCATTTAAGAATCCATATTGTACCACTATATTTAGATAATGTTGATAAAATAATATATTAGCATTTATCGATGTGAATTTCATAAATATATTTTAGTATAATATATTTTGTTTAAATAAAAATTAGTATCCTTGATAAAATCCTTACACCATTAGAATCCAATATCAATTCATATTTATTATCATGGATTTAATAATTTAATGACATTCAATGTTCACTTTTCACTCTTAATTATATTAAATTTAATGGTTCATTAAAATAAAGTTAAATCCATTATTTATGTACTCTAGTGGTAATATGATTCCCCATAGAGGTGATCACCTCAGTTATGAGACATAAAAAACGATTCATTATGATACATTACCATGAAATTTTATGTTAAGAGTTTTATAGAGTTATCAATAAAAAATAACTAAAAACTCATGTTTTTAAACTAATGGACATTTTTTGGAACAATATAAGAAACAACTAGATCGATAAGAATCATTCTTTGTACTTATTTAGATCAATATCCTAATGAAAAATTGTTCTAGTTCGGATTAAGATCCTCATCCATATATTTTATCCAAAAAATAATCATCATATGCCTCTCCAAATTATTTTTTATCTACTTACAAAAAATGTTGTTTTTTGAAGTGTCTTACTCCGTTGAGTTTTCACCGAAACATTCCGATGACCAATGAAATTATATTCATTGATTTCAGTGTTGATTTTATTTCTTATAGTTCATAAATATATATATGTCATTTAAATGATATCCAAATCATTAATAATTCTTAAAAATAACATCATTTATTTTATCACACATCTAATAGACACTATGTATGTTTTAATTTAATCCATCCAAAAAAAGTTCATTCTTAAACATTACCTTTGGGTTCCATCCTTATGAATATCTTATTAAAATACACGTAATTATATCAAGTGGGAGGAATTATCCTTTTATAATTATTATCTTATGTATATTTATTTATTGTACAAAATTAATATTTTATAAACCCAATAGGATATATTAATTTTCACTTGGAAAATTCAATTCTTTAGTCCAGTGTATCTTATTTTATACCCATCCCCCTCACTCATCGATTGATTGTTTGGAAATATATATTTGCATTTTTATCATCATTTTTTCTTTACCATCATTATATCCCTATGTCAACTATTTTATTATAGTTATATAATTATCAATATAATTAATTTATTAATTAATATTTAGGTTTAATTTATTTATTTTTTGTATTACTATTATTATAATTATATTTCATGTACAAGTGGAGTCTTTTTTTGAGTTGGGGTGGTTTGTTCAAAGATGATCATGCTTTTGAGGAATTAGACTTTGATCCTGCAACTAAGATAATGAAAACAATGAAATTCATTCAGAATGTATGTAACCATTAAGAAAAGGGGAATTTGTAAAAATTATTTATTTGATTTTTTATAATTTGATATACTATTTCAATGTTAAATTCATTTTCATTTTTATCATATATTTATTTATTTATTTTCATATACTTATTGGGAAGTAATATTTCTCATTAAACTATAAGCAATAAGACACAAAAGAGATAAAATGATAATATTTTTCAATGTAACAATTTTTTCAATATTCATTTTGTCTCTTTGTAAAAATTTCAACAGTACATAGTGATTTATTGTTGTTAACAGGAAAACCATTATCATTGTTGAAATCTAGAGGAGTAGAGTAAGCTCATTTTCTTATTTTGGTGACTTCTCATGATATAATGGGCACAATATCTAAATCTTCTCTTTTAACGTTCAACAATGATAAATTGTTTTTGGCTAAGAACAAGTAGTCAATATTCAATGTTGGAAGATCGACATAGAAAGAAAATGGAAACATGGTGAAATTAGTTTTTAGGATTTGTTTACAACTTTTGACCATGTTATAATCAACTGCATCTCGCTTCGACACATAGGGTGACCATCATTACCCAAAGTGCTTCTTTTTATTTTTATATTGACATGAATTTTAGAAAATAGGACAACTTATATACCCACAACTTAGAAAAAATTTTCAGATTATTTTAACAATTTTGGGAAATGATCATTTTGTCATTTGGGACATGTAGTAGTCTTCTATAACTCAATTTGAATATGGTAGGACGACATTGACTCAATGTTCCGTTATTAGTTCAAAATCGATAGTTTATTTCATAAAATGTCACTCATTGAAACAATGAAAACATGACCAGATTTTCTTAATAATTTTGGAAATTAGTTTATATGTAATTTCTAATGTGTAGGAATCAGTGTCACATAAAACTGATACAAAATGTGATCAGTATAAATAAATGCATTTGTTTCTATTTTAAAATTGAAATTTAGCAAAAAAATATGTGACTTAATGAAAATTGAGAAAAGACATTCAAATTTTTATTATTGAATAGTTCAATTCCCAATAAGTCATTTGATATGGCTCGACTATTAAACTAGTTTTATCTAGCACTACGACATTAACAACTCTACCTAAAAATGCTATTAATGATTCACATTGTCATAACAAAAAAATGCATGGTTAAAGGCGATATTTAATTGTGATAAAAATGATGTTAAACGGGGACCTTTATCAATTCATGTTAATAAGTGCTGATAAATGGGTCCTTTTATCATTGCTTATAAGAAAACATTGATAGGGGTTCATCATCATTTTTATAGAAGTACTAATAAATACCACCTATATCCATGTTTTTTTCAACGTGCTGTGAAAAGTATTCTTCAGAAAAAATTATATGTCATTAAAAATCATATATTAATATATAAATATATTTATATTTATAAAAATATTATATATATTTTCTTAAATATGTTTTAGATAATCTAATTAGGAATTTACAATTAAAATATAATATATTTAGTGAAAATTTATTATAAGGTAACTAAAAAAATTTTAGTTAAAAATTTTATTATTATAAACTAGTAATTAAAATTTAGTATAATTTTGAAGATAAAAAAATTAAAAAAATTAATAAAAAATCTCAAATAAGTTAAAAATGCAATGCAAACATACAATGGTCATAACTTTTGATCCGATATCTGTTTGACCTCTACCACATATCAAATCAAACCCTACAACGAGATATACACCATCATGACTAGGTGAATTTAGGAAACTATTTTTTGAGGAAAAATGGACCATAAGTAGTCCAATGCTATGTTCTTATTCAGGGTACCCCAATTGTTTAACATTCAATTGATTTTTAAGCCTCATTTATAGGGGTTTTTTTCCTTGTTCTGTGGGGACTGAATTTTTTCCCAAGTGTTAGTTTCATATTGATATTATAGATTTTAAATTTTATCATTTTTATAACATAATTTTATTTTTAATTAAATATATAACAATATATATATATATATATATTTAATATATATTCACACATAAAAAATTAATTTTATAAATGAATAAATTTAACATATTTAAATATGAAATATATTTATTAATATATAAACATATATATAAATATATGGATATAAAAATGATAATATATATATATATATATATATCAAAAAATGTAAAACAAAATAGTATAGGGTAGTGGTAAATGCGTTGGATGTATAAGTGGGAGGTCTTAGGTTCGAAACTCACTAGGGTAGGGGTGCACACAAGATGATAAAATGTTGATAAAGGGGTGGGGGAAGAACTGATAAATGTGGGGGGTCCTTGAAAAAAATTATGAACCATTTCCCAAAAATAGTCTTTATCAGTGCTTTATAGCACAGTTAATGGAGGCCTTTAAAAGATCTTTTTTAGTGCTGATAAATGTTTCTGTATTTTACATAGTCTTTGATTATCATCAAACATTTAGAACTTATTATGTCCTTTTCTAGTGACTTTGAAGGAACATTTTGTATCATTGTGTATAGGAATTACCAGCACCTCAATCCGATGCATTGTGTGACCGTTAAGAATCCATGTGGGTCATTTTATTTTATAAATAAAGACAATTTTTATAAGAACGAAAAATGAATTTATCAAATATAATAGAATGAAAGTATATTGTTTTTTTACAATATAAATATTATCAATAAATTATTTTATATGGGTAGGAATAATTTGTACGTCAATCTGGCACACAGTGTGACCGGTATGACTCCAAGTGTGTCTTTTTTTAACAAAATGACATCAATTTTAATAAAAATGACAACTAAGAATCTCATAACTGAGAATATATATTCTAATTTTTTGATATTTTAGGGAAATTATTTATAGACCATTTGAAATTTGTATAAATTAATCAAACCTCAATCTGACACATGGTGTTACTGCTATGTCTCTAAGTGTATCTTTTAGTTTAAAAATGAAATCAATTTTAATAAAAAGGATAACTAGACCACTCAATAACCAATAAAAGGAATTTATATTGTTTTGATAACTTAGTAAAAATATCCATGTCATTCTAGACATGTAGGAACCTATCGTACCTAAATTTGACAAACTGTTTGACTGGTAATACCCCAAGTGCGTCTTTTTATTTAAAAATGACATCAATTTTAATAAAATTAAAAATTGACATTGTAAAAATATAGAAAACACAATCCTGTTATTTTTATACATTAGGTAAAAGATCCATGAGTAATTTTCTATGTGTATGAATTAGTCGCACCTCAATTTGATACACAATGTTCCTGGTATGACACAATGTGTCCGTTATCATTTTAAAATTGATAGCCGAGTTCAAAAAATTATACTCACTAAAAACTAATAAATTTAACATGGATTTCATTGAAAATATAGGACCGTAATTCATAAGTCATTTTTCATTTATATGAATTATTCTCATAAAATATTAATACACAATGTGATATTTTTGAGTCAAAGTGATAGTTTCAACTATAAAATGAAATTTTAGTAAAAAAAGAAAAGTGATATACTCAACACCAATTAAAGGAATTCATATTGACTTAAAAATTTGTGAAAATAATCCATAATCTATTTTCAATTATTAATAATTATCCAAATTTCAATATGACAAATGGAGTGACTGATAGGATAGCAAGTGCATCTTGGTTTTAAATGTTTACATCAATTTTATTAAAAAGGACATATGAGCAACTCAAAACAGAGAAAAGATATTTAGATTATTTTGATACCTTTGGGAAATTATACATAATTAATTTTGGATATATAGGAATTAGCTTCACCTCCGTTTGATACGTGGTGTGCCTAGTGTGACTCAATATGTCTGTAATTAGTATAAAATCGACAATTTCATTAAAAAAATGTCACTAACTAATAACTGAGAAAACATTCTAATATTTTCCTAACAATTTAGGAAATTGATTTATAATTAATTTTTTATGTGTAGTAATTAATCTCATGTAAAAACGATACATGATTTGATTTATATGAGTCTAAGTGCATGTTTCCTCTTCAAAATGACATTTTGGAATTAAGATAAGTGATACACTCAAAAATTAGTAAACACATTCAGATTGTCTTCAAACATTATGAAAATGATCCGTAAGACATTTTGGATTTGTAAGAAATTTTAAATCCTCATTCCAACTCATGGTGACAATAATATGACTCCATGTGCAACTTTTTTATTTAAAATTGACATCAATATTAGTAAAAATGAAGACTCACATGCTCAAAATAAATAAAACAATATTGGATTGTTTTGAAACATATATAAAAAAATCCATTAGTAATTTTTGGAATGTTGGAATCAACTTCACCTAAATTTGAAACATGTTGTGTCTGGTGTGACTCAATGTGTCTATTATCCATTTAAAATCATCATTTTAGATCAAAATGTGTCACTCAATTTAAACTAAAAAACTCACACTGATAGTATTAATAATTTATTTAAAAGGATTGAAAAGTCATTTTTGATTTGTAAGATTTTGTTTTATGTCAAACTAACACATGATGTGACTAACATGAGTCAATGTGGGTGTTTCCATTTTAAAATTCCATTTTATTGAAAAAGATATGTGATGTACACAAAATTGAGGAAACACATTCGTTTTGCTATGATACTTTAGGAAACCGATCAATAAGTCATTTGAGATGTGTATGTATTAGATAAACCTTAATTTTATGTACAATGTTACTGGTATGACTTCATGTGCGTTTTTCAATATATAAGTATTATTTTATTTTAAAATTTGCATCACATCTCCAAAACTAAGAAAATGATACTAGATTTATTTCTATTAACTTATATTATATATTCATACATTATTTTTCTGATTTCGTAGTGTTTATGGTTATTCTGTGTGCTATTACATCACACTGTATATTATACCTTTAGCTGCGCTTTTTTAGTGTTGATAAAAGACCCAGACATTTAATATTTATCAAGTAGTCAAATCTTCTCTAGCGTTGATAAATAACATTCTTAGTGTTATTACAGGAGTATTTTGTAGTAGTGATAGAATACTTGCAGGCATAAATCTGAGACCAAGAGAAGGAGATACAGTAGGAAAAATTCCAAAGATTGGTACATGTTGTGTAATGGGGTCCACACAGAGTGTGACTCCACCCATGAACCCATTCATGACCTCGTTTTCATGAATTGGATGTCCATATGAGCTTACACAGCATGTACATGGTGTACACGATGTTTCTCACCTCATCCATGCCCCTAGTTATGTCATTACCCAACATGGATCATCCAATCGTGTCATTTACATGGTGTGTACCCCCAGTACATGGTGTGTTCTAGACATCCATCTTTAATGCCACATCATCAGCATTTTCCTATATAAAATATCCCATGTATATGTCTCTGGTGGGGTTCTTTGACTTTTCAATGTCCCTTAACATTGCATGTCTAGCTGTGTTAGTCAACCACAATACTAGGGTTCACTATATTGCGTGTACCCCAGGTAAATGGCATGTATCCGCCAAATTTCCATCGTACCTAAATGGTAAGAACACACAACATGTTATAATTCACTTAACACTATGTGATCAATAATTCAAAATAATAATATCTTATAGATGCTCAAAATGCCCCTATTTCCACTGATACTAACAAATCAACCCCCACATGGTCCCTAACAATCATTTGGTTCCTTTAAAACCTAAAAAATGGATAAAATCTTTCATATTGACCAAAAAAATCATCCTACCACATGGTGATGCACCATAGCTTTGGGTTCCAAACAATTCTTTGAATCCACTACAAATCAATCTTATGGTGACCAACATCAAAAACATGGATCAACAACACCTCCTCTCTCTGGTTTTATTTCATATTTTCTTTTACCCGAAATAGGTGGCTGGGTGGGGGGTGTTCATGATCTCTCCTCCTCTACTACGTGTCTCACCAGGGGTGGTGTTGTGATTTTTGATTTCACATAATTTAATCAACAAAGACCATTTAACTACCAACCATCTTTCCCCTGACCGGGAACCCAACATTGAAAAAAATTATGTTGCACCTTGTTTGAAACTGATGTTATAAACTCAATTTTGGTCCCATGTTTCTTTTTTGGGACTCCGGTTGTGATTTATTACATATTTATAAAGAAATTGAGTATCTTTTTGTAATAATATATTTTATATTTTTAATATCCCTTCTCCGAGGCTCTTCGGGCCTCAGATTTCCGTGCCAACTCAGTGCTCGACTCTTGAAATATACAAATAAATATTAAAATGTATTACAATGTAAAAATCATGTCACTAAATCCTCACACCTTATGTATTTTCATCCCCAAAAAAGAATCCCTTGTAAAGAGGGGAAACTAATATCTCCAATGCACCTGAAATGATGTCAATCCCATTATATGTTTCTGATTCTCTATACAAACATGATATTTGGGGATCCTCCATAGAAAAACCAAATAGAAATCCCAACAAAAAATGAGGCCAAAAATTTGAAAGGAATCATGAACATGTTCCCCCTACTATGAAATGTGGAACAAATCCTAGAATTCCATCCATATGTGGTCATATAGTATACTAATATACCACCTCGCTAACCAGATGTAGATTCTAGCATAACTCGACTATGTTTATTCAACCCTGGATGATTTCCATGGTGTCATCCTCAAGAATTTTTTGTGAAAATATGACTATGAGAAATTGAGGGTTCCAATGAGAAATATAGGTATTCCCAAGAATACACATTGGGTATTACCAGGCCCTATGTTTTCAAATTGCTTGGGCATTGAGGCTAGGCTTCCAACCAACACCGAGGAAACATTTTAGGGTCCAAATTCATATTTGGGAAGGTTCTATGAGAAGAAATCATTATAATTACTTGTTTATTTTTGATATGTTACTTTGCTAGTGTTTGATTTTTGGAGATGTTCATAGAGGGTTTCAAGAGTTTTTATAAGATTTAGGGGTGCAGTAATGTTGCTACTGGGGTTACATGTCTTATAAGTATATTACAAAAGTGTGAATCCTTGTTTCACAACATTATCTAGATGGTCTCTAAAGTGTAATGTTTCAAGGTTTGAAAAATAAAATAAATTTAAAGGAGAAATATTATTCACCAAACACCAACCTCTAGGTATTGCACAACCTAAAGGGGGATTACAAGTTGTGTAATACCTCACTGTGGTAATGTTTTAATTTTTTTCTATATTTTTTGGTTTCCAAAACATATAACTGCAGTAACTCTCCCTCAACCATAGGAGACCCGACAACCCTTCTTTGACATTTTGAGGATCCCTTCATCATGTATTTATTATTATCTTCTCTCCTTTGACCCTTAGTGATCCTTCTTCTATATAAGGTTTGTTCTTACACCATTCTTTCATTTTCTTCTGGGTTGATCTCATTTCCCTCCCATTATTATTGTAATGTGATGGTAGATAATTTACCTTAGTTCTAATATGGTTAAATTCAATTTTTATTTAAGTGGTGGTTCCTTGAAATCCTTAGTTGGGTACAGATCTTGCAGGAGAGGTGATCAGAGATCTGTTATGTGATCCATCTCATGTGAATAATTTTTACAACCTTTTGAGGTTTTATTTCCATGGTTTCTCTTCAAATTGGAAACATGTGGGTGGGTCTAAATTTGTAAACCTATAGATTTTGGTTTCTAATAATACACCAAAAATAATAATTGAATACATGAAATAGATAATTGTATAGGAGATTTATTTTCATGCATTTAGAGCCTTATTTTTATTGTGATATTAGGATTTGAATGGGCTAATGACCCACTAAAAATCATTGTTGTTTGGAGACATTGATTGTGCACTAATTAAATTAGGGAATGAATATTTATATTTGTATGGAAAATTATATATGTAAACTATTTAGTCACATATATTCACCTAATAAATATATTCCCCATTACTATATAGTTTCTGCTGTAACCCCTGAAATAAAAAGTGTAATTAAATAAAGGATTCCTTATTAATATGAATTTTTTTTCCTTGGCATGCGTGATTATGTGATGTGTGTGGAATTCTTATATATTGTGTTATAGTATGGGTTTGAGCACAATTGCATTGTTTTATATGTAATGGGTGTTGTAATGGAATCGTAGGTTCAGAGATAGATTGATTGTGGGGTGGATGAGAAATGTTGTGCAGTAAGGCTGCAACCTAGTTGTGTAGTAATCCCTTATGGGATGGGGTTGTGAGATGGGGTTTGTTTTATTGATATGTGACCATAGTGGGATGACTTTGAGAAAGTATGGTGGTAATGTTTATGGTTTCTTCTCCATTGATAACATGCAGAGATCTTTAACTTGTATCTATAAATAAACATATGATATATCATGAATATATCTTAAACATGGGTAAAATGTGAAGATGCCTTAATCTATCAGGGCTCTTCAAATTTTGAAAACTATTTTTCCAGAGGTGGGTTTTTCTTAGTAGTTACCCGAGAAGTGATCGAATTGAAAAATAGAATCTCTAATAAAGAATGAATTTTGTTAAATAATTTGGTTGGGAATATAAATCATTTTTTGGTATATTGTTTGGTTTTGTGCATTTAGAGGTAGAAACAAAGTTTTATGTGTTGTGAATTGGTGGTTTTATGAGAATCAATAGGTTCTTCCTGAGAGTTTGGTAATATATATATATATATATATATATCTACTTGTATTTTTCCTTGTAATTTTTATACACACCCCAAATTAGTTGAGCACTATGTGCCAAAACCCCCCATCATCTTAGGGGAGTGTGTTTCTTCCAACATTCGGTGAGGAGTATAGATGGATGGGTTCCCTATAATCTATGCGCTCTATTCTAGTCGAGGTAGGTATGGAACATTTTGTGATGTCCAGTGGTTTTTTAGTTTCTTAGATAGTGGTTGTGATGTCCAAGGTGTCCTTGGGTAGGGTTTTTTGGTGAGGTGGTTTGTGCTTTCCCATGTGTGTTTGGGATAAGAGGTGACTTTCATTCCAAGGTTTCATTAGAATGAGATATTATGTGGTTTGTGGCCTAGGTGTGTGTATGTAGGATGTGTTGTGAGAACCAGGAGTGTGTGGGTGGATTATTATGTTGTTTTTTTCCTAGGTATGTGCAGGTGGGATGTGTTGTGCAGACTAGATGTTTGTGGGTGGGTTGTGGTGTGGTATATGGAAGATATGGGAGCACTATGATGTATGAAATTGGGGAAGATATACATTCATGTGGGAGTGTGGAGTGGTGTAACCTATCATCGATGTGAATTATATTACATTACTTTACTTTAATTATTTAGTGTGTGTGTGTCTTGGTGAGATTGGGATGGTTGGCATACCTATTAGGTTCAGTTTGGTACTGCTATTTTCTAGTAGGGGCATTAGTATGCTTCTTTAACATGTGCACTAGAGACATTGGTTTCCTTACTGATTATTCGTGTATTCCCACCCTATGTATATAAAATTGTTTTAAGGCTTTTCAAGAGGATATCCTAGAACATGATATACTCTACTAGCTCGTATCTTGATAGTTTCTATAACTCTTATTAGATTTACATTTGTGTATATCTTTTATATTGACGTTTCCATTGATTTGTTAATGTTTGACTCTATGAGTGCATGTGGGATGGTTTTTGGATTCTTAATATATATATAGTGGAGTTTTTTTTGTGATTATCTATCCTATATCCTGCCCTTGTTCCAATAATGGGTAATGCCTCCCAGTTTGTGAGATTTTTATACCCTTCATGCTAGTGGCCAACCCGAGACCTATTAGAGGTAATAAATAGGGGTCATTGTCTCCATTCCTTTATTTCCATTCCTATAGGGGAATATTTTGAGGGAGGGGGTCATGAAATAATTGTATTAGTGATAATGGATGAGAGATATAATGGATTTTTTGGTTATTTAGAGTGATGATTATAATGGTTGGTAGGGAAATAGTGTCAGGTTATATTGGTTCATGACATATGCTAGGTAATACTAGTTATAGCATGGGATTTTTAGCTCCCTTTGATCCGACAAAAGAAAACTGAGCCTACTAATCAACCAAGTGAGGAAACACTGTTTTCTGCTTAAAGACCCTAGAAAAATTACATTGATCCTAAGGCATTGTTTTCTTATTTGAATTAGGTTGTTTTTAAAATTTTTAAATAAATAACAAAATGAGTTTATTGAGGTAAAATAAATCATAAATAAGAAACCCATACTATTCGGGATTAAGAAATATTTGATCACCTTTCAGTAATGGCTGATGGTTGTCATCCATGTTGGGATAGAGAAGTTGTGGCTCAGCAGGGTAATCTAGTTGATCGATGGAGGGTAGATATAGTTGATGAGGATTACCAGTAGGGGATGACATTTCATGCATTCCAGTTGTAGTCTTTGGGAATTTATGAGCACTTTTTTGGACATGGAGATGGAAATCTAACTCAAGGACTATGAGTTCACCATTAGTTTGATTAGAGCCCCGAAAAACAATAAGGTTCCATTGGCAGTCAGTCATATGGGAGTAGCTATGCTTCAGTGGTGGAAGTAGTATCTATGAGAGGGAAAGGACGTAGTAATATTACTGTTTTACGTGAAGAAGAATTTTTGAGAAAATTTCCTCTTTCATACCGTGAAGGCTAAAAAGATTCATGAGCTATTATCTGTTTAGCTGGGGAGTATGTCACTATGGGATATAAGGATCATGTTCTTGGAAATCCTTTTTTTTCTAGATCCCTTTGTCTATATGTATTCTCATAGAAGAAATCATGAAGAGGTGCTCCATCCTTCTATCTAGTATGTGGATAATCCTTTTATGTTAACAACATTCTTGGAGGTTTTGAAGAAGGTAGATCTTATCGAGAGGATGAACTCATGAGGCAGTCTACTATGAGATAGAGGCTAGAATATATCATTAAGGGGAAGGGTTACCAGCAGTAGGTCTCAAGTTCCAAGACCATTATGGTTTTGAACTGTAGGGAGTCGTTTTCAGAAACATCATTTCTAACCATTGGGGTCTAGTGATTCTCATCCTTTTTTTATGGTCCTGCAGCCAAGGTTTTTCTTTTTGGAATTTCATGTCTGCCTTCATAAATATTGTCCAGTAAAAGTTTGAGCTCAATATGGTGGAGTTGGATAGTTTCAGTGATAGCCATAGTGGTATTTTCTACTCAATCCATTTCAACAATAGGGGTAGCATGCAAATTTTCTATAGAGGGGAGATGGAGTAGGTATTGGATGACCTCACGATGTTCCTCATGATCATTGGACTTGAATCATGAATTTTTTTGGATCTCTTTGACAATGTAGAGGCATGTGAGTGGGGTGTGGGTAGTAGCATTCTTCTAATGTAGCAGTTCTAGAAGGGCGTGAGTTCATCAGAGGTATGATCAGTTTGTTTAGTACCCTTTATTGTATATTTTACTGAGGAGCCTCAAACACCATTTTTACTGTAACACCCCAGGTAAATAAAGAATATGACATTTTCTTATTTATCCAAATTTTTGAATAAAATATTAATATAACTTTAAAGGGGACGCTATGCTCGATGGTGTACCCAACACGCAACAACGAGTTTCTTGGGAATCTTACATTGCACTCTAATAATAAAATAATATTATTTTAAATGGTAGTTAACAAGTAGCCGTTGTATTGGCGGGAATGGATAGAAATAAATAAAATATGATTATATATGTTTTTAAATGTTTTTACATTTATCCAATAAAGGATAGAGGATTAAAATACGGAAAGAATTCAATTTTAGGCGTATATGCCCTAGTTTTCACTAAAGGTTCACTTATCACCTTTTGATGTTGAACCATCATTAAATATAGTTTTGTTCACTCTTAAACATTCTTTTGGACCAAATAAAACTCTTATTAAGAATCGGGACATCAAAATTTACTTTGTGTAAATTTTTGGTATCTTTCCGATAAAGTTCATTTTTTTAATGAATAGTGTAAAATGTTGTATTTTAATTCAAAACCAATTTTTAATCTAATTTATTTATATTATTAGATTATATTTTGAATTGGTTTTAAAGTGAAATTAGAAAATATTTTTACCATTAAATCCAATAGTGGTCGTTGGAATTAATTTCACTTTGAAATCGGACTTAAACTAGTGTCAATCTTTTGATAGTTATTGTTTCATAAAAACACGCTATTTGTCATGACAATGGGAATTAATTATTAAATTAATTAATGTGACTTATATGTTTTGAATTTTGTAAAACAGACTTCATTTTTGAATTCAGAATATCAAATATATCTTAGGGTGAATTTTTGGGATTTTTCTGAAAAACTTCAATTTTTGATGAATAGTGAAACCACTAAGTGGTACTTATAAAAAATAATTTTCCGTTTAAATGAAATTTTTCCATCATTGTGTTTTGATTTTAAAAAATCCGACATACATGGTTGTCATTAAGAAGTAAAAATGTGGTTCAATGCGATTAAAATAATTTTTTTGTGAATAGTAACTTATTACGTTTTTAATCGCGATTAGTGGTAATTAGTGTAGTTTAAGGTAAAAATAATACTTTAATAAAATGAGATGAGCTTGACACATGTATTACCCTCATTGGTTGTGTCATGGCCGATCAAGACAAGCCACGGGTCAACTTGGGCACCCCATGGATCTACTTTGGTTGGGAAATGACATAAATAACTTTTTATTTAATGTAAAAGTAAAAATGACACAAACATGATATGTTTTACTAAAACAATTTTTAAGTAGGGTTATACAAGTCAGATTTTTGATTATAAATAATCATTGGAAATCTAAAAAGATTTCCTACATCATAGTATTTTTTTTATAATTTATAGACACTAAATAAATTATATTATTTATGACATCATAATGATGCAGCGATGACATCATTATCTGACGATTTAAATAAAATGGAAAGATAATGTAAAATCTATGAACTACACATGTCAAAAACTTATTGGATGAGTGGATTTCGAAGCCTTATCACCTTATCCACGAAGTATATCAATGTGGGACCTTTTAAAACCGAAACACATTTTCAAATAAAGTAATATTTCTTACTTTCCAAAAGTGCCCCTCCTCTCCTCTTATAAAAGGCCCCCACCTCTACCTCATTTCACACACTCCTAAAGCCTTTGGCTCGGCCAACCCCTTCCCATTTACTCTCTCCACATACCTCTCCTCATACAAGAGGATTCCGTTTGGGAAGAATCCTTTCAAAGAAAGCCTTTAGGCTCAAATAAAAAGGAGTTAAACTTTTAAAGGTAATTCATTCTCTAATGTTCATTTGTTTTATTTTGCTTCTGCAACCCCATAAAATCTTTTTATTTATTTCATTTGTAACAACACCAGTATCTTCAATATACTATGATGTTGTTATAAGATTTATTCTAGCTACACTCTCACACAACTACATCAAATGGTTAAAGAACATACGGTTTCCGTGGATGGCGAATTTCTGCCTCCCGAAACGATGATTGTTCAACATTCTCTTAACACCTTCAACGGTGGCCATTAAGATGTCACTATATTAATATATGATATATGATATGTTTATGTTTTACTTATGATTCTGTATTTTTCATTTTTGTCTTACCTTTATGGCTTCCATTATGGGTATACGCGATATCTTCATTTTAGGAAGTGCGGACTACCGCCCCCTCAAAGTGATGTGATTCGTTAATGCCATACGTGGGACGTATAAAGGATGGATTTAATGTTATTATATATTATGTTATACTGGAATTATTATATACCTCTATATCATTATTATTTCTTTCCATTAAAGTATGAGATAGAAATGAAAGTAGCGTTCATGCGTACGTACGGCTTATCGTCTCCATGAACGGTGCATTTCATTTCTTATCCCAAAATGTAATGTACTATTAAAAGTACATGTATATAATTGATATATATAATGAATTATATATCTAAATTATGAATATAATTCTGGAATTAAAATATACATACCTCTCATTTAGTTTTAATTCCATTAATATGACAAAGAAATGAAAGTAGCATTCATGCGTACGTACGACTTACCGTCTCCATGAACGGTGCATTTCATTTCTTACCTCTAAATGATTATGTAATATTATAAATACATGTATATGCTGGATATATATAATATATATGATATCCAAATCAGGAATGTCATTCTGGATATAAATAACCTTTGACCACACGAACAACATGTAATTGTAAGAAGTCCACTTTCGACTTAAGAACCAAATACCGACAAAATGAACATTATTAACTTAAATGATTACATAATGTTTATAACATGTCAATAATTGATATAAAAGGAATAATGAAATTGTAAAAGGTTCTTAAGCAAGTAGAAATTAACTCAAGTTTATTATTCAGGACGTTAAAGAATGATCGAGTCAAGTCGGACCCGAGGTAAGGGATCCTACTCCTCTCTTTCTTTTTAAGTACACACTTTTATGTCATTCCTTTTAAAGCTCATATTTCTTGTTATTGGGATGATATTTTATATTACACTTACTGTAATTTTTATGTTCATGTGATGAGAGACCCTATTCTCTCTCATCAATCCATTTTGGACGTTTTGAGTGGCGTCGTTAGGCTGCCGAACTTTCGTAAGAGATCTAACTTCTCTCTTTCTTTTTAAGTACTCTCCTTTAAGTCACTTCTTTTAAGATCCTATTTGTAATGTTGGGGGATGTTCTTTTATATTACTCTTGATGTAAATTTTATAGTAATGTGATGAGATAACCTACTTGATCTCATCAATCCATATTCGGAAGTTTTATGTGGCGCCGTTATGCTGCCGAGTTTTCGTGAGGGATTTTTTCATCTCACTTTTATTCCCATAAGATTTATGCTACATTTGCCACAAATTCCATTGAGTCGTGTATTTAATGCCCATTATTATACTCTTTGTGTAATAGAATTTCGTTTATGAGTATTTACAACAATGATCTATTGTCCTTCTTTCATGGGGTGTATGTCTTGAAAGATACCCAAGTCGGTAAGGGAACCTTTCACCCTCCTCCTTTTTAAAAGACTTATTTTGTTGAGTCTTTTAATTTACATATTGTTATGTTGGGATATGTTCTCATATATCCTTATTGATGTAAATTTTACGTCCAAGTGATGAGATACACTTTTTATCTCTCATCAACTCATTTTGATGTGATGCCGTTAGGCTGTCAAGGGAACTTTTTAACCCAATTTCGATTTCTTTGGGTTCAACATGTAGTCATTGAATATGTCATCCATTGAATATGTGTGAATGACATTTTATTGTTTTACACTTAATATCCACTTATATTGGGTGTATTTATATTTTTCACACATATTTTTGAGATATATTTGTCCTTAATTTAAGGATACCTTCTTTATAAGGGATTTCATCACATTTGACATTTCTATTGAGGGTTCATGGTTGTTATGCACCAATTCACTCTTATATGGTGTATATACTGTCATTTGGAGTATTATATCATGAATACATTTATTCTCATGATATTATAATGTTCTGAATAAATGTTATTCCTCAATTATTGTATTCAAGTGTCTCTAATTTTGGTAAAACCCCTTTAACCAAAATATCGCTTTAAATGTTTTAATTATTTGTTCTTATTAATATCCATGTTTTTAAAATGGTTTTAAGGATTTATTTATATGGATATTAATGGTTTAAAATTTTAAAATATTCAAGGTGGTATGGGAAACTTTGATTGAAAAATATATTTATTAAATGTTTTAAATGGTTTTGGAAATGGTTTCTTTTTGAATGGATTCATTATTTCAATATAATAAAATGTTATATTGTGATTGAAATGTGGAAATGTTTTGTTTCCTTTATGCATGTTTTATGTGATACGTTTATGTTATGGTTCTTGGGCATTGTTATGAAAACGGGTGGTTCCGTGATAAACTAAGGGCGGGTGAGCCTGATATAGCTCCCCAATGCATTGGGTAACGTGAAGGAGTGAAACGTAAAGGTTTCTCTAAAGAGATTTAGGGAATATACTGTGATGGGTATTCCAAACATAACCAAGAGGGTTACTCCCTACATAAGAATGTTATGAATGCCTCAAGTTACCTTTATGTCTTATGTTTTCTATGATTTATTCATGATTTGATATGCCTTTGTTTTATGGGTAAAGTGTGATTTCATTATAATGTATATATGAACTCATGTTTCCTTTCCATATTTTTTATAACTCTTACTAAGCTTTTTATGCTCATCCCAAGTTTTTTGAAATGTTTTTCACAGGTCAAGGGAAAGGTACATGATGTGATGATAGTGCCAAGGATGTGTCAAGAAAGAATCCATGTTATATTTTAAATATGTTTCCGTTGATGGGAAGAATGAATACTGTCTTTTATGTAACCACTTTGTTTAAATGTGGAATGTAATGCAAGTTTCATGATCTAATTCTCTAAAACTCTAAACATGAAAAGATCCTCAATGTGTAATATTATAATAACTCAATATTATGTAAGGTTTAAGGCTGGGGCCTTATAGTTGGTATCAAAGGTCGGTTTAGATAACTTTAGAGGTCAGGGTATTCTTTAAGCATAAGTGACAATTACCATAATGGTTAGGATTTCAGAAAGAGTCCTAGTTTTAGATAAAGTGAATGAGTAAGTATATCTTAGTGTTTACCTTCCTCATTATTACATGATGGTTTTGTTGATATACTCACACTGACCTTTTTGATTTTAGTAAATGGCTGGATCTAGCAGGCACCAAAGTGACAATGGGTTTGAAGGAAACTGTGGCGGTTCTCTGATTAAGATACTGGATGAGATGGGGGATTCAATGAGTAATCTCATAGTTGTTCTAAACCAACTATCAAGGAGTCATGATCAATCACTTAAACCTTGGTGAGTTCTCTAATGCATCATGTACGAGATGGCCAACTCGATGTGGAAATTCAGGTAATAATTATTAAGGTAACCATTAGGGTTTATATGATCCTTACTTTTGAGGTAATTATGGGTTATTATATGATATGATGGAAAATGAAGGGCATGAGATAAACTTGAGGTTAAAATATGTTATGATTATTCTTGAAGATTTTATCTCATTTTGGGGAATGTTTTAAGAATTATATAGTTTTGGAAAAAGGACAACACACAGACCGTGTGACATCCCGTCGCGTCGGACAAAGCTGCGGGAATCTAACCCACAACCAAAGTGCGACTGGTATTTATCGCCTACCACTGGACTATGTGAAGTCCCTGGTTAGTTTGACCGATTCTTTCTAGTTATATGATTTTATGAATTAAGAGTAAGTTGATTTTGGGTTATTTATGAAAATGATTAACCTATCATGGAGGATATGTGATTAGGATAATTACTTTTCAATGCGAGACTTTAGGAGCGATTGATGTTGTTTGGAGATAAGTGTTACGATTTAACTTGGAAGACTATGTGACTAAATCCTTCAAACATTTGGGTTTCAATCTTAGATTGGTTTACTTTGAAGAATTTTGTGGACAAATTGTTTATCTAATGGTCCTCTTTGAACTTTGGGTTTTGTTGGACAAATTTTGGAGATTAAGCATGGATTTTCTTTTTAATGGGTTATCCTTTTCTGGATTATCTGACCTTGTACTAACCTTTTTGGTTTTGGTTTTTGTTAACGCCTAAAGACATGGGATGTATATAGTTCTCTTTTGTGGATTAGGTGATTCTCTAGAAGTTGATTATAGTACTCTTAATGCGAACAAGTCTCCCTAAATACTCGCCTTTTGGAAAAAAATATGAGTTTGACTAAGGAATCTAGTAAAAGTTGAAAGTCAAAATGATAAGTGATTATGTTTCCTTATGAATAAATTCCTCAATAAAAAGTAACTTAAAACAAAAATGTTGTCTATTAACTTTTTCTACTGGGGAATCAAATACCTTTTAACCCATCACAAGTTTGTGATTTTCTCGTGGTTAACTTTCTCCTAAACATGTTTTCTATCACTCTCCATCAGAACATGACCCTTTGTTTTTTCCTCCATGTCCATATTTTCATACTTGGAATCCTATTATGGGTAAACTCGGGTGACCTCTGTACTTATCTTTCCTTATTTTAAAGTGATTGTTTTACCGACTCTTGTTCCGATGTGGGACTTTCAAGGATGTTTCCAAGCTCAATTTTAAAAATTGCGAGGACGAAATTCCCAAAAGGGGGGAGGATGTAACACCCCAAGTAAATAAATAATATGACATTTTCTTATTTATCCAAATTTTTGACTAAAATATTAATATGAATTTAAAGGGGACGCTATGCTCGATGGTGTACCCAACATGCAACAACGAGTTTCTTGGGAATCTTACGTTGCCCTCTAATAATAAAATAATATTATTTTAAATGGTAGTTAACATGTAGCCGTTGTATTGGCGGGAATGGATAGAAATAAATAAAATATGATTATATATGTTTTTAAATGTTTTTACATTTATCCAATAAAGGATAGAGGATTAAAATACGGAAAGAATTCAATTTTAGGCGTATATGCCCTAGTTTTCACTAAAGGTTCACTTATCACCTTTTGATGTTGAACCATCATTAAATATAGTTTTGTTCACTCTTAAACATTATTTTGGACCAAATAAAACTCTAATTAAGAATCGGGACATCAAAATTTACTTTGTGTAAATTTTTGGTATCTTTCCGATAAAGTTCATTTTTTTAATGAATAGTGTAAAATGTTGTATTTTAATTCAAAACCACTTTTTAATCTAATTTATTTATATGATTAGATTATATTTTGAATTGGTTTTAAAGTTAAATTAGAAAATATTTTTACCATTAAATCCAATAGTGGTCGTTGGAATTAATTTCACTTTGAAATCAGACTTAAACTAGTGTCAATCTTTTGATACTTATTGTTTCATAAAAACACGCTATTTGTCATGACAGCGGGAATTAATTATTAAATTAATTAATTTGACTTATATGTTTTGAATTTTGTAAAACGGACTTCATTTTTGAATTCAGAATATCAAATATAGCATAGGGTGAATTTTTGGGATTTTTCTGAAAAACTTCAATTTTTGATGAATAGTGAAACCACTATGTGGTACTTATAAAAACTGATTTTCCGTTTAAATGAAATTTTGCCATCATTGTGTATTGATTTTCAAAAATCTGACATACATGGTTGTCATTAAGAAGTAAAATGTGGTTCAATATGATTAAAATAATTTTTTGGTGAATAGTAACTTATTAAGTTTTTAATCGCGATTAGTGGTAATTAGTGTAGTTTAAGGTAAAAATAATGCTTTAATAAAATGAGATGAGATTGACACATGTCTTAACCTCATTGGTTGTGTCATGGACGACCAAGAAAAGCCATGGGTTAACTTGGGGACCCCATGGATCCACTTTGTTTGGGAAATGACATAAATAACTTTTTATTTAATGTAAAAGTAAAAATGACACAAACATGATATGTTTTACTAAAACAATTTTTAAGTGGGGTTATACAAGTCAGATTTTTTATTATAAATAGTCATTGGAAAGATAAAAAGATTTCCTACATCATAGTATTTCTTTTATAATTTCTAGACACTAAATAAATTATATTATTTATGACATCTTAATGATGCAGTGATGACATCATTATCTGACAATTTAAATAAAATGGAAAGATAATGTAAAATCTATGAACTACACATGTCGAAAACTTATTGTATGAGTGGATTTAGAAGCCTTATCACCTTATCCACGAATTATTTCAATGTGGGACCTTTTAAAACCGAAAAACATTTTCAAATAAAGTAATATTTCTTACTTTCCAAAAGTGCCCCTCCTCTCCTCTTATAAAAGGCCCCCACCTCTACCTCATTTCACACACTCCTCAAGCCTTTGTCTCGGCCAACCCCTTCCAATTTACTCTCTACACATCCCTCTCCTAATCCTAGAGGATTCCCTTTGGGCAGAATCGTTTCAAAGGAAGCCTTTAGGCTCAAATCAAAAGGAGTTAAACTTTTAAAGGTAATTCATTCTCTCATGTTCATTTGTTTTATTTTGCTTCTCTAACCCCCTAAACTCTTTTTATTTATTTCTTTTGTAAAAACATCAGTATCTTCAATATACTAGGATTTTTTTATAAGATTTATTCGAGCTACACTCTCACACAACTACATCAAATGGTTAAAGAACATACGGTTTCCGTGGATGGTGAATTTCTGCCTCCCGAAACGATGATTGTTCAACATTCTCTTAACAACTTCAAAGGTGGCCATTAAGATGTCACTATATTCATATATGATATATTATATGTTTATGTTTTACTTATGCTTCTGTATTTTTCATTTGTGTCTTACCTTTATGGCTTCCATTATGGGTATCCGCGATATCTTCATTTCAGGAAGTGCGGACTACCGCCCCCTCAAAGTGATGTGATTCGTTAATGCCATACGTGGGACGTATAAAGGATGGATTTAATGTTATTATATGTTATGTTATACTGGAATTATTATATACCTCTATATCATTATTATTTATTTCCATTAAAGTATGAGATAGAAATGAAAGTAGCGTTCATGCGTACGTACGGCTTATCGTCTCCATGAACGGTGCATTTCATTTCTTATCCCCAAATGTAATGTACTATTAAAAGTACATGTATATAATTGATATATATAATGAATTATATATCTAAATTATGAATATAATTCTGGAATTAAAATATACATACCTCTCATTTAGTTTTAATTCCATTAATATGACAAAGAAATGAAAGTAGCGTTTATGCGTACGTACGGCTTACCGTCTCCATGAACGGTGCATTTCATTTCTTACCTCTAAATGATTATGTAATATTATAAATACATGTATATTCTGGATATATATAATATATATGATATCCAAATCAGGAATGTCATTCTGGATATAAATAACCTTTGACCACACGAACAACATGTAATTGTAAGAAGTCCACTTTCGACTTAAGAACCAAATACCGACAAAATGAACATTATTAACTTAAATGATTACATAATTTTTATAACATGTCAATAATTGATATAAAAGGAATAATGAAATTGTAAAAGGTTCTTAAGCAAGTAGAAATTAACTCAAGTTTATTATTCAGGACATTAAAGAATGATCGAGTCTAGTCGGACCCGAGGTAAGGGATCCTACTCCTCTCTTTCTTTTTAAGTACACACTTTTATGTCATTCCTTTTAAAGCTCATATTTCTTGTTATTGGGATGATATTTTATATTACACTTACTGTAATTTTTATGTTCATGTTACGAGAGACCCTATTCTCTCTCATCAATCCATTTTGGACGTTTTGAGTGGCGCCGTTAGGCTGCCGAACTTTCGTAAGAGATCTAACTTCTCTCTTTCTTTTTAAGTACTCTCCTTTAAGTCACTTCTTTTAAGCTCCTCTTTGTAATGTTGGGGGATGTTATTTTATATTCCTCTTTCTGTACATTTTATTGTAATGTTATGAGATACCCTACTTGATCTCATCAATCCATATTCGGAAGTTTTATGTGGCATCGTTAGGCTGCCGAGTTTTCGTGAGGGATTTTTTCATCTCACTTTTATTCCCATAAGATTTATGCTAAATTTGCCACAAATTCCATTGTGTGGTGTATGTAATGCCCATTATTCTACTCTTTGTGTAATACACTTTCGTTTATGAGTATTTACAACAATTATCTATTGTCCTTCTTTCATGGGGTGTATGTCTTGAAAGATACCCAAGTCGGTAAGGGAACCTTTCACCCTCCTCCTTTTTAAAAGACTTCTTTTGTTGGGTCTTTTAATTTACATATTGTTATGTTGGGATATGTTCTCATATATCCTTATTGATTTAAATTTTATTTCCAAGTGATGAGATACACTTTTTATCTCTCATCAACTCATTTTGATGTGATGCCGTTAGGCTGTCAAGGGAACTTTTTAACCCAATTTCGATTTCTTTGGGTTCAACATGTAGTCATTGAATATGTCATACATTGAATATGTGTTAATGAACTTTTATTGTTTTACACTTAATATCCACTTATATTGGGTGTATTTATATTTTTCACACATATTTTTGAGATTGATTTGTCCTTAATTTAAGGATACCTTCTTTATAAGGGATTTCATCACATTTGACATTTCTATTGAGGGTTCATTGTTGTTATGCACCAATTAACTCTTATATGGTGTATATACTGTCCTTTGGAGTATTATATCATGAATCCATTTATTCTCATGATATTATAAAGTTCTGACTAAATGTTATTCCTCAATTATTGTATTCAAGTGTCTCTAATTTTGGTAAAACCCCTTTAACCAAAATATCACTTTAAATGTTTTAATTATTTGTTCTTATTAATATCCATGTTTTCAAAATGGTTTTAAGGATTTATTTAAATGGATATTAATGGTTTAAAATTTTAAAAGCTTCAAGGTGGTATGGGACACTTTGATTCAAAAATCTCTTTATTAAATATTTTAAATGGTTTTGGAAATGGTTTTTTTTGAATGGATTCATTATTTCAATATAATAAAATGTTATATTGTGATTGAAATGTGGAAATGTTTTTTTCCTTTATGCATGTTTTATGTGATACGTTTATGTTATGGTTCTTGGGAATTGTTATGAAAACGGGTGGTTCCGTGATAAACTAAGGGCGGGTGAGCCCGATATAGCTCTCCAATGCATTGGGTAACGCGAAGGAGTGAAACGTTAAGGTTTATCTGAAGAGATTTAGGGAATATACTGTGATGGGTATTCCAAACGTAACCAAGAGGGTTACTCCCTACGTAAGAATTTTATGAATGCCTCAATTTACCTTTATGTCTTATGTTTTCTATGATTTATTCAAGATTTGATATGCCTATGTTTTATGGGTAAAGTGTGATTTCATTCTAATGTATATATGAACTCATGTTTCCTTTCCATATTTTTTATAACTCTTACTGAGCTTTTTATGCTCATCCCAAGTTTTTTGAAATTTTTTTCACAGGTCAAGGGAAAGGTACATGATGTGATGATAGTGTCAAGGATGTGTCAAGAAAGAATCCATGTTATATTTTAAATATGTTTCCGTTGATGGGAAGAATGAATACTGTCTTTTATGTAACCACTTTGTTTAAATGTGTAATGTAATTCCAGTTTCATGATCTAATTCTCTAAAACTCTAAACCTGAAAGGATCCTCAATGTGTAATCTGGTAATAACTCAAGATTAAGTAAGGTTTAAGGCTGGGGCCTTATATTTACAACTTCTATAGCTCATAATTCGCGGCTATATATATAGACTTTTCATATTCCCCTGGTGTTGAGAATGTATGTCGGAGCCTAGACTAGCTTGTTTGATGTCTATCATGGGTGTACGGTGATGATAAGACCACATCGGTCGCATGGTGGTTGCTTCATTCTACTAATGCATCCATAAGATGACATCATTTCCATCAACTGGTTGTATTCCATATGTTATGTTATCATATTTATCTTGAGGGCAGTTGTCTTCTGATATGTGGATGGCCAACATGTGGTTTTCTTTAGCGAGTAAGGATGTTAGGTGGACAGTTGGTGTGTGGAGGCCCTTACTTTATTTATTTGTTGAGATATTTGTGGAATTAGTGGATTCTAAAATGGTAGAGGTCATCTGGGTCAAAGGGGAGTTTCTTTATGTTTTCATCCAAGGAGGATGTAATGCTTCCACCTTAACGTAATGATGAGTTTAGGAGAGACATTCACTTGTTGCTTCTCTGATCTCATTGGATACTAATTTGATAGAACCTTTCTAGTTGTAGGTGTGGAGGATAAATATATATGATATGTTGGAAATGGGTTTTATCCATCCCAGTATGTTGTTTTGGGTTGATGAATTATTTTTCACAAAGAAAGAGGATGGTGTTTTGAGGTTTTGTATAGACTACAAGAGGTTGAATCAGTGGATGTTCTAGAACCATTACCCTCTTCCAAGGATATGCTATGTTTTTAACTAGACAATAGGCGTGATTTGGTTTTCCAAGATTGGTCTACAGTCTGGATGTCACCAGTTGAGGGTGAAGAAGGGAGATATTTCAAATACTACATCCAGATGCAGGTATGGGCACTTCTTATTTTTAGACATTCCAATCGATGTTAAGAACACAACTGCATTTTTTATAGGACTTACGAACTATGTGTTCCATGAGTTCGATGATCGGTTCATCATTATATTCATTAACGATATTTTCAAGTACTCTAATTCTAAGGTAGATCATATCAGGCATATCAAAACCATCTTGCATGCTCTTTGATTCCACCAACACCATGTAAAGTTGTACAAGTGTATATTTTCAATGTGGGTGGAACATTTTCATAAGCTTTCGGTGTCTCAGCAGGGTGTTTTATTAGACCCGTCGAAGATTAAAGCAATTTTTTATTTGGAAACACCCAAGAACGTGGCATAGTTCACTGTTTCCTTGGTCTCGAAGGCTTTTATCAGAGGTTTTTACCAGATTTATCTCATGTTGTAGCCCCATTTATAGCTTTGACTAGAAAATACCATGGTTTTTTTCTGGAGAGACCAACGAAGGGTAGTGTTTAGTTATCTAAAGGGGATATTAGTTAGTGCTAAAAATGTTTTGGTCCCATGTAGAAGAGGTGATGTTTGAGGTGTTATATGATGCAAACCCATCTAGGCTTTGGATGTACCATAATGCATTAACAGGTCATGATAATCTAGGGTTCAAGGTATTTATGACCCCATGAGCATAACTATTCCACCCATGATATGGATCTAGTTGCGGTCATGATTTCACTAATTTAGAGGCAGCGTTACCTCATTGGGGATCATTTTTTGGAATTCATGAATCTCAAGAGTTTAATGTATATATTTTCCAAACATGATCTAAACATTCAAGATTATAGGGGGATCATGTTTCTTCCGGGCTATGTTTTTTAGATATCTTAAACCATAGTAAAGGGAAATTTTGTGGCTGATTCTTTGAGATGAATGCCATAGAAGGAGGTTGTTCAGGAGTCTATGGATTATTATAGAGTGATGGAGGAGTTGGGAGCCTAACACTTGGAAGCAAGAGATAATGGTGGTAGAGGAAATGTTTTTCATATGATAGTGATGTCTTCTCTGATACAACTCGTGGAAGAGTCTTCTTGGGTAGACTCTAAAGCTGAGAATTTTCACGATCATGTTGGACATAGTGATGATCCATGGGTATGGTCATAATCAGATGTTATTCCAGGGGAATTTATTCATTCTAGTAGTGATGCATGAGGGAGTTCTTTTTGAATTTTATAACTCACCCTAAGTGGTACACCCATGAATTTCTAAGATTTATTGTGGCTTGAGGACACATTTTCAATGGATTGGGATAATGTGGGCACTAGCAAAGTTTGTGGAAATATTCTTAGACATTAAATAGGTTAAGGATTAAAACCATGTTCATGATGTATTGTTTCATCCTGATGATCTTCTTCACTAGAAGTGGGAATAAATATCGATTGATTTCATCACAGGGTTAACCAAAGATCAGAGAGGCTCTGATGATATCTTGGTTATAGTGGATCTCCTGATGAAATTAGATCACAACTTGGCAATCATGGAGTTGGGTGTAGTGGATTCCTCAGCAAAGAGGTATGTGGATGAGGTGCTACAATTACATGGATTTCTGAGTTCCATTGTCTATGGTCGGGACACATGTTTTACCTTGTTAGTCTAGAGTGCATTTTAGTATGCTTCTGAATCCTAATTATGCCTCAGAACAATCTTCCTCCCTCAAATATATGGGAAGATATAATGTACCATCCAAAAATTATTGGACATGTTTCTAGCATTTGTCTTGGACATTGGAAGATCGTGGGTGAAACACTTTCCCTTGTTAGATTTTTCTTATAATAATAGCTTTCACTCTTCCATTGTCATGGATCCATTTAAATAACTGTACAGAATAATATTTCCTTTACCATTGTGTTTGACAGAGGTTTGGGAGACAACTATTATTGGTCCCAAGGAAGTGTAGATCACGATAGATAAGATTCAGATTTTTTGTGAGAAGACAAAACCAGTGTAGCACTGAATGAAGTCTTATGTCAATAACAAGAGGTGTCCCTTGGAGTTCAATGTTAGGGACCATGTTTTCTTAATGGTTTCCCATGAACATTGGTAGTGGAGGTTTGGTAGAGGGTCTATGATTTCTATCATATTTGTTAGAACATTTGAGGTGTTGGGGAGAGTTGGAAAGGTGGTGTATCAGTTAGCATTTCCACCATAGTAAGAGAGAATTGATGATATCTACCATGTCTCTCAGCTCCATCAATATCATTAGATGAATTTAATTTCCTTGAATGGGTAGAGTGGCATATCACGGTTGATTATATATTAATTGAGCAGCCATTAGAGATCCATGATCATTAATATAATGTGCTACATAGACATACAATTCTTTTGGATTGTTTTTTGTGGAGGCATGATGGTTAGGAGGTGTGTAATTGGCAGTGAGGAATTTAGATGTGTGCCCATTACTTAGAGTTTTTTTTAATTTTAATTCCCTATTTTTCTTTTAAGTGTGATGTTTGAACCTTTTTGTTTTATGATAAAAGATGTTTTATCATGGTTTATGATTGTGTGTTTTGTTCGTGTGATAATGTCCTGACATATGGAAAGGGGAGAACCTAATTTCAAATTGATATGAATTAGTTAAATTGCGATTAAGGCTTATGGGTGAGTTCGTACCACCAATAGAATATTGTATATTGACATGGAGGATTGAATTATCTGATTCATGTGTTCGGGAAAATAAAGTTTTTTGGATGTAGTGGTATTATGTTTGGGATGTGTATAGGTTGAGATGGTTACGTGGTGGTCATGTGGTAGTGTGGCTGTGGTGGTGCGGTTGTGGAGTATGTTTGTGTTCATTTGGGTTTGTGTGTTTGGATGGTTGTAGTGCTTAAGGAGTGGCATGACTCTTAAGAGGAATCTCAGAAGTTGGTTGTTCGGACCCCTTTTTTACTTATAGGCTATTATTTGGTTTCCCAAATATGAGAATCATTTGAGAGGTATCTAATGTAATGATCAATGTCTTCCAGGTCTTTTAATTTTCTAGTTTGTGATTTTTGGAGTTTTTTGGAGGAGGTTCCATGAGTTTTCATAGGATTTGGGTGTGCAAGAATGCTGTTGCAGAGGTTACAGGTCCAGTTAATATATTACACAACCTGAAGCATGGTTTCATGGATTTCATGGGGTGGTCAATGGTGTGTAATTTTTTGGGTTTTGAAAAGTAAAATAAATTGTAAGGAGAATTTTTTTAGGAGAAACCAACTTTGAGGCATTACACGTTTTGAAAGGGGATTACACGTCATGTAATACCGCGCTACAGTAATGTTTTAGGTTTTTCCCAACCACTCAAGTTGTCAAACCCTATTGATTTAGTGACTCTTTCATGACCCTAGGAGACCTAGTACCACCTCATATGTGTTTTGAGGTGCATTATTCCCCCATTATGTTGGTTTCTTTCAGGTTGATCTCCTTTTTTCCTCCTTTTATTCTTGACGTGTGATGGAGGATAATATCCATTAGTTCGAAAATGGTTCCCTGTAGTTTTTATTAATGTGTTGGTACTGTGACATCCTTGGATGGGTGAAGATCATTTTATTGAGGTGATTTGAGAGCCATTACGTGATCTGTATTGTTAGAATACCATTAACACCCTTTCAATGTATTATTTCCTTCATTTAACTTCAAATTTTCATCATAAAAAAGAGTTTATTTGTTTACCTATAGAATTTTGTTGCTCCAAATGAACCAAAGATAATAATTGGCTACATAAAATTGAAAAGGATATAGGGGTTTGGTTTCAATATCATTATATCCTATTCGTTACTTTGGATTTTATGATTTGTATGGGATAACAACCAACTGAATATGGTGGTCACTAGGGGACCTTATTTTCTCCATAAATAATTTATGTAATGCTTGTTTTTTTGGACACATATATATGAAAATTGGAAAATCAGATATATTTGGCTAATGAATGGATGATGTATGTTCATATAGTTTATGTGATATACCCATAATTGAAAAGTGTAATTAAATAAGGGATACCTTATTTAATCTAGAATTATGTTTTTATTGGTATCTGTAGTGATGTGATGTGTGTGGTATTGCATTGGGTTATGTTATATTATGGTTGTGAGAACCATTGTGTGATGTGGGATGGCTTTGGTGGTGTAATGGAATCACATGAGAAGATATATATTGAATTTGTGGTATATGAGAAGGGTTATTCTAGTGGGATGATAACAAGTTGTGTGATAACATGTTACCAGATGGGGTCATGAGATATGGGTTGGTTTTGTTGGTATGTGACTTGAGTATAACGACTTTGAAGAAGGATGGTGGTAATTGGTAAGGGTGATTCACCATTTATAACACATAGAAAGATTCACCCTATATCTAGATATCAATATATGATATATCATGAATCTGTGTTAAATGGGGATGAAAGGTGAAGATTCATTAATCTACCATGTTTCCTCCTATTTTGAAAATAGTGTTTTTGATGTGTTTTTTTCTTAATAGTTTCCCAGGAAGTGATGCAATGAATGACCAATTTTTTTTAATCAATAATGAATTTTGTTAAATAATTTATTTGGGAATGTGAATCAGGTTTTGTGGCTTTTTTTGTGCTGTTGTGCATTTTGAGGTTGCAAAAAAGGTGGCAATGTTATGAATTGGTAGTTTTTCTATGAATGCATAGGTTGGGTCTGAGTGTTTGGTATTGTATATATATCGACTTGTATTTCCCCTTGTGATTTCTATACACACCCACCCAATTTGATAAATATGTTCCAAACACCCCCATCATCAGGGGAGTTTTTTCCCAAAATCCGGTGAGGAGTTGGGATGTTTTGGTTCCCACTCTTTTTATCTCTCTCTCTTCCAAGTGAGGTAGGTACGATACATGTTGTGATGGATGGTGGTATGTTAGTGTATTATATGGTGGTTTATATGGCCCATGTGACTTCGGGTAGGATGTGATAAAGCATGTGTTTTCACGCGAGGTGGTTGTGCTTTCCCATGTTCTTCGGGATAAAATGTGGCTTTCTTTCTGAGATGTATTCAGGATGATATGTTATGTAGTTTGAGGATTATGTGTCTGTGGGAGAGATGTTTTGTGAGTCCCATATGTGAGAGGGTGTGATGTGATTTTATTTATGGCATAGGTGTGTGCGAGCGAGAGGTCTTGTGAGGCTATGGTGTGTACAGGGTGGGTTGTGATGTGGTATAGAGAAGAGATGGGTGCATGAGGACGTATGATGTTGGCCATGATAGGAAAACTAGTGGTAATGTGTTGTGGCGTACCCTATCATCAATTGTCATTATATTAACTTACATGACATGCATTATTTGGTGAGTGTTTGTTGGTGATATTGGGATGGTCAGTATACATATTAGGTGCCATTTGGTTCTAGTGTTTTCTCACAAGGGTATTAGTATGATTCTTTCATATGTACATGAGTGACATTGGTTTTCTTATTGAGTATACTCGTATGATCAAACAATGTATATAAAATTGTTTTCAGTTTTCCCGGAGGATTTTTCAACCATGTTGGACCCTATTATGTTGGATCTTGATAGTTTCTATATCTCTACATAGTTTTTCTTTTGGGTATTTCTTTTACATTGGAGTTTCCAATTTATATGTGATAGTCCGACTCTATTCGTGCATGTGGGGTGGTTTTTTTCTTATATATATATATATATATTGGAGTGTTTTTGTGTATAAACCATCTTATCACTCTTTCTTGATTCCTATAATGTGTAATGCCTCCCAATTTGGAATATTTTTATGCCCACGGTGCTAGTCTCCATCCCCGTTCCTAGTAGAGGCGGGACTTGGGGCGTCATTATCGCATTTCGATTATTTCCATCCAAGAAGTAGAATTTTTTAGGAGGGGTCATGAAACTCTCCTCCTAGAGGAAGGTCACATTATTGGTAGGAGTGTGTATCCATTTATCCCCTCTATAGGAGCTTCCAACATAACAGTCAATCATAAAGGACCCATTGGTAACATCAGGGATTTATCAGACACTCCAACATGAAAACATTCCATGAAAACACATGTGAAAGGAAATCATACATCATTCCTCAACATAGTGTTATTTTTGAATCTATTACACACCTATATGGTTTTAATGGTGTCTCATGATTTCATCTCACTATATAATGTGTCCATATTCCTCATGAGTCAAAAAAATACATCAAACAATGACCTTACATTGCTCTACCGATTCCCCACATCATCCTATAAAAACCACGATAAAGGAGTGGAAATAATAGATTACGTCACAATATTATCTAGATATATATTTTTAATAGAAGAAGATACACATACCACACCTCAACTCATCCATGGAGCCTCCAGGATATAGGACTCTACAGCCTGCAACTATCCTCCCACCATCATCTGGTTCCACGAGCATGGCGCGAACCACTTGGAGGATATTGTGGAAACATCTCAAACTGTCAACTAAATAATTCTTATATCCATGATCCTCTTCTACATTGGCTATAATAATAAATACACACTCTAAATGTTTCTAATAATAGGGAGTCCCATCAATTGTCTCCCTCTCAATAGCATGAATAGTGGGAGAATCTGACCTAAGATATCCTTTTCTGTCACAAAAGTAACACCACATATACATTCTATGACCAGGACCTCAACGTATATATTTCAGTACAGGTCCATGGATCTATGTCTGGGAATGGGTGTGTCTGATGAACCGCAATCTTGAATTCTGACATATTCCAAATTATTTAGGCATCTCAACGTCATGATAACCAGTTCTGTATCCACCCACTAAAATCTCCGTGAGGAATATCCCTATCACTAAATCTTGCACCAGAAACCCTGTATAAAATGGAATACATAAGGAGACCACAACTGCTCTGATATCCCTATGGAGACTCTTATCAATGGAATGATAATTTAAATGTGAATCTCAATCCATATTCAGGGAGTACCAAAAAATTTCAATGAACCTCAACATGTAATGTTCCTGTGAAATTCTTCCATGTCGAAGCTACTAAAGCTCTTGGATACACACCTTTCACAAAAGGGTAGGTAATTATCTTCCTTGAAGTGCTTATAAAACTCCTTATGGGAATGAATTTCCTCTTTATGGGTCTGCGTCACCAGAGTCCACAATTGACGAGATTAAACCTACTGATGGCTCACTACTTTGACAGCTATCTGATTGGGAGGTGTTCTCATAATGTCAAAAATGAAAAGATTCCTCAATAAAATTATCTGCTTCCTGGGGGGTCGACTCTACATGATACTTAGGAGGTCTCTTTTCCAAATAATCATGCAATGAAATCATCTTTTTTGTATCCTTAGCCTAAAATATTTGAATAGAACTTCTTCTCGATGGGTGGTGGATCAAATTTTAGACCATGTAGAGGTACTGCCTGTATACTAGTGCCACACAATAAATCCTTATCACTGGGTAAATAATAATAAAAATCCTTCTAAGGAACCATGTATGGGTAATATCGTAGTAGAATCTTCAAATAGAATTAAGATGAACAACAATCAAAGATTATATATGGGGAGAAAACATAATGTGAATGGAACCCCCAACCCAGTCCTATATGATGGATGCACTATAAATATCCTTCAACCAGTGCATAAATTTACAAATTCAACTAGCATGTTATCAAAGCCTTGGTGAATAGATAAATAAGCTGCCACAATGACATTGGAGTACATGTCCTGAAATCCAATCCTGAAATACTACAACACTATCACCATAAATCCAAAACCAAGCTTATAACTGGACAAAATCTAAATCTCCATCCCAAAGAAGAACCTACTCTAATATCAAACATTAATTACCCAAACTAAAAGTGTACTATCCAAGACTACCCCAATCCTATCTTCAAATGGTTATGGGTTGTTATCTAGGAATGAGTAGGAATATCACACACAAGTGATGGCTTCGCCTATGGTATCAGTATGAACAAACCCGCAAATATATCCTTCAAATATTGTAGATATAGTAATAATTGAAATAATAAAATTCATGCATATATCAATCCCAGAAATAGAATATATCCAACTTAATTAAAGAAAAACATGGTTTAAATACATATTCTCAAAAAACAATTAAATCCTCTAACTTTCTCAGATACCAGGTACTATAATCAAATGAATCCACCAGAACATACCTCAGTATTTCATGATATCTAAGCATCATCTTCTTTGGATCCTCCTAGGACTCCATTGAAAGGCTCGTTGTCTTCACCAAACATGACATATGAAGGAAAATCCAATATTTGGGTGAGTATAATAGTATCAAATAGGTTCCCCAAAAAACCCAATATAAAAGGTATAATATTAACTAAAAGAGTATGCTTGACATAACTAGAAGAGGAAACCCAAACAATAGAAAAAATCTATCTCAACCACTCCTCTGTTATAAATGACTAGTCATATCATTCCATATAGAGGGTTAAAAAGTGAATGCGTCAACACCCCAGTGACTCCCCGAATCACCCATTTATTCTCATTTCAAACTCCAAGTCTCACGTGGTTTGACCCCATATTCAACAATATGATTATACATGAGTCATAAAGGAAAGAATTGTTAGGTATAACACACTCCACCTACCCTACCATCCCAGTTGGGGATGTGGTGAGTTAACCCACAGCAGAAATCATACTACGAACCATTATGGTACAACCGAGATATTTTCTGTATCTAGAACTAACCCACCATACCTGATAGAAAATAGGTGAGAACACACTTCATGGAGATCATATCTATAGGTCCAACTATAGTTTAAAAAACCATAGATCCTATGACTAATTTCATTCACCCTTCTGAAGATTACAATGTCCCATGTGTAGATTCCAACCCCTCATCCCAATAAGTAGTTGAGGGAGTACTGATCTAGAACATGAATCACATGAATCCTCTCTAAGGACATATAGATATATAGAGATAGTGAGTTACGAGGGACCTAGACTTCACTAGTGACCCACATCACAGGGAGTATTATTTTTAATCATCCCGCAAGGGCTTTCTAATACCCGTATTAGGTGGCCCACAATTCCACATATTGAGGGAGAAATGCTTCCTAACAAGGTGTAGCATATTAATAGTGGAGGGTCCCAATCCTCATAACTATGCTCCAAAGTCATGTGAATTTTATCTCCCATAAAGGACCATCTCCTCACTTCTACTCACAGACGGTGACATACCACTCAGTAGATAGAGGACCCACACCCTATTTATTGGGTAGGTTCATCTATGATTATAAGATCACAATGGGGGAAACACACCGTAACATGGTAGGGGACTACTGAACCTATAATAGTGGACCAGAAGATTGGTACGATAGGGGAGTATCGCTCCTATCAGATCATCACATATGGAGGACCTGCACCTTAGCACGACATGGGACTACTAACTCCACAGATAGAGTACCCTCCTCCTATCACCACATGGGAGTACTCAATCTACCATAAAATCACATATAATTAACTATAACACCAGTACATAAGGGGATTACCAAATTCAATGGATAGTGGACCTGTAGGTTCCGGGCACATCAGAAGTGATGGATGGGTTAGTACACATATTTGATAGTTTCTATGATTAATGATTAATATGGGATCAAAACGACGATAAATGCCAGTATCCACAGAATTGAATCAATCATAAATGAAAAATAAGAGAACCCAGAACCAAGAAGAGAGGATTGAAATATTTTGTTTATATTTAATTTAATTAAATTAATGAATTACCTCCAAGGTTATTCTTTCTTCGTTGATTTGTTCGATCATGTGTCTAAGGTGAGGCTTTATTAAGATGTGGAATCCATGGATATGAATCCTTTAGTGGTGATCCACACATTCTCCACGTATCTCCGGACATTGGTGAAGGAGTCTCCACTTTCTAGATTGGATGATCCTTATGCTTGTGATGCCTTCCATTGATCGCCTTGAGAATCACATCCAATGCATTCTACGTGATCTTGGTTGAATGACCCCTTGGATAATTTATAGAATAATAGCATAACCTAGAATTTAATTCTCTATGTACTAATAGATAATTCAAAATGATTCCATTACTTAATTTATTATTCCATGTGAAACCCCATGTCAAATAATAATAGAAATGCTATTATTTCAATGAAATGTGGATAATTCACACGTTATATTTAAATATTATTTAACAAAATAATATTTTAAATTATTTCTCACAGGACCCATAAAATGGTCCATCAATCCTCCTAAACATTTACCAGGCCTTGAATAATGACTATTTATTTATAAAATAATCATAACATAATTATTCACTGATAAATAAATATAATGTTTGAAATATATTCTCTCGAATAACCAGTGACAAAATAAACATGATTAGTCATACATGAATAATTATTAATCCACAACCAATAATAATATTTATTCTACTTGTTAAATAAATAAATTATTTTAAATGAGAAACTAGATATACATAGAGTGTGACCCTGTAGGCCTCTTTTATCGATGACATTATATACTCTTTCCTAAAGCCCATGATTAATTTATAGTAATGGGTCAAGGAACCTAGGAGAAAGAAGTTAGTGTCACAATTACTTGTCACATCATATGAATGCTTACTATTTAATATTCTCTCATTTTCCAGATATCTCCAATCATGTGGGATCTACGCAAGTGCCGTTAACCCATGTGCTCAATTTCTCATTCTTTAACTTACCAAAATTATACTATCCTAAAGAACATAATGGCATCAAATTTAGTTAGGTTATATCATTTTTATCAAAGGGAATGAGATATCTACTCCAAAGAGGTGACAAATTTTTCCTAATATTATTCATTAATGCACCATTACTCATGATGCACCAAACATATCCTACCTCAATAAAAACATCTATCATCATGGTTTTCATCAATACATCTAAGTGCATGAGTTTTAATACCGATTAATAATAATAATAAATTCTAAGGACCAATACACATGTTAGTAGATAAGAATATACAATGACACTTAAGAATGTGGATTTCCTACTGGCTGGTCTTGTTCTAAAAATATCCTCCTGGATATTACAAAAGGTGTACACCATAAGAGGGTGCCTCAAAGTTTCATGATTCCCCACCCCTAATATCCTATATCATTTGTTCCTCTTAAATTATATCATCTAGCCATATAACATATATTCAAGAATATTTTAATGGAACTTCCAATTTCACATTATAGTATGGATCCACTATGACCATTTAGAACATTGATTATTCTATGGACATTATCACAAACTATATCTCATAGAAGAACAATCATGATGTGATTCTGAGTTTATAAATATTATTCCAATAAAAATATGATTATCATAAAGTAAAAAAAAGTTTAATTCTAGGTCACCTACTATAATAGACCACCACTTTCACTAGAGGAAACTGCTAATAACATTCATTTTGTTAGCCCTAACATGATATTCATACTTTTACTGAGATAAGCCTTTAGGCAAGAGTTCTTCCATGTTCTCTTCTATGAACACTCTTCTCACAAAAACATAAACCCATTGATATAAATCCTTCACGAGGTTATACTTTTGGAGTATGTACTTTTTCTATTGATGTGACCTTGTCTCATTTGAAAGAGACACCACTATAGTATTATCACAATACTATGTAATGGGATACTTACTACTTGGTGCCAAATCAATCTCCTCGACAATTTTCTAAATATAGAAAAATTCACTTACTGCATTAAAATCTGTAATATATCCAGACTCCAATGTTGAGTTAGCAGTAACTAGCTTCTTTGAACACTTCCAGCTCATAGCTCCTCCACTGAGACAGAAAACATATCCTGATTAAATCTTTAGATCATTACGATCTATCTGAAAACTAAAATCCTCATCCCCTTTGATGTCATGCTCCTCATCTCCTCCATACCCTAGGAATAAATCCTTAGATCTTATTAGATCCTTAAGGATATTCTCGACAGTAGTCCAATTCTATTCTTATGAATCAATATGATATCTTCCTACCATGATCATTTCATAGGTACATAAAATGTGGTACATAATATGGAATACATAATAGATCCTATCACCGATGTGTTTGGAATCTTAATCATCCTATCATTCTCATGTTGAGTCTTGTTACACATTTTCCTGGAAATATGTATACCATCTGAAACTAGAACCAATCCATTCATTGATTAATCCATACTAAATATCTCTAGTATCTGGTCAATGTATGTACTTTGAACTAGTCCGAGAAGCCTCTTGGGTCTATAAAAAATGATCCTTATCCCTAGAATGTAGGATGCATCATCTAACTCCTTCATGGGGAAGCACTTGTTCAACCATTTTTTGACTTACTACAAGACCGGTATGTTATTTCCAATAAGAAATATATCGTCAATATAAACTACTAGGAAAACGAACACATTCCAATTAGACTTCTAGTAAACACATGGAAGACATTAATTCTTAATGAAACTAAATTCAGTTATGGATTCATCGAATAAAATGTTCCCTGACATGGATGCTTGATTTAATCAATAAATGGATCTTGGAAACATTCATACACATTTAGCATCACCTGGTGTCACAAACCCATCTAGTAGGGACATATAGACATATTATTGAAGGTTCCCATTAAGGAATGCAGTTTTTACATCCATCTACCAAATCTCATTGTCATGGGAAGCTACCATGTCAAGTATGAATCATATGTATTTCAACATTGGTACTAGAAAAAAGGTTCATCATAGTCAATTCCTTGAAGTTTTTTTGAATCCCTTAGCCACTATCCTAGCTTTATAGGTACTAACATTTCCTTCCATGTCCGGATTCTTCTTGAATACCCATTTACAACCCATAGGATTTACATCAACTAGCACATCAACCAGAACCCATACTTAGTTTTGATACATAGAATCTATCTCATAATTCAAAAATTCTATCGATCATACATATTCTAAGATTTATAATTCTTCCTTGTAGAAGAGGGGTTCATCATTGTCCGATAATAATATGTCACCATCATTGGTGACAAAGAAACAATATCTATCTGGTTCCCTTACCTCTCTTTTACTCTTATATAGTACATGTTTTTTAGGATCTACCTCTCCCACAAGGACCTGTAGAACTTTTTCCTATACCAAATCATGTGTATATTGATCATTAACTTAATCGGAGTCAATATTTCTCCCTCTATCCATTTTGAAGATCTACTCCCTCTCAAGAATGACGATCTATCTAGAAACAATCACATTATTTCTTGAGGTGGTGTATAAGTAGTATCCCATTGATTATTTGGGATACCCTATAAAGATACACTTTTATCCCCAGGGTCCTAGTTTTTTTCCTGAAAAATCCTTAACAAATGCCTCACATCCCCATACATGAGTATGAAACAAATTGGGTTTCATTTATCTCCATATATCGAATGGAACCCCATTTTCTTCATTAGTTGGAACTTGGTTTAAGGTTTATGCTGCAGTTTTCAATGCATATCCCTAATAGAATAATTCAATATATTCATGACTCATCATCGACCTTACCATGTACAATAAGGTACAGTTCCTCAATTCGCTAACACCATTCCACTATGTTGTATATGGTGGAGTGAGTTAAGACAGAATCCCAGACTCACATAAATGGTCGATGAACTCTTGGTTACTATTTTCTCCACCTCAATCCAATCAAATCTTCATTATTTTCTTACCATACTGATTTTTTAATTCATCATTGAACTCCATGAATTTCTCAAAGACTTAGACTTATACCTCATTAATTATACATATCCATATCTACTCAAGTCATTAGTAAATGTAATGATTTAAGAATACCCACCTCTAGATTCTACTAGAAATGGTCCACAAACATTAGTGTGTATGATTCCTATGATATTTTTTCTCCCTTTCACCATGTCCACCAAAAGATGGTCCTCTTATTTCCCCTATAAACATGCATGACATATATCATGTGGTTTTATCTCAAAATATTTTAAATAACCATATAAACAAATATTCTTCAAATGCTTATTGTTTACATTATGAATATGGTCATTCCATAAATGGGTGTTTTAGGAGTCATTTTAACTTGATTCACTAACAATTTCCAACACTTTGTTCTCATAATTTAATATATATATACCTATATTTAAATTCACCATACCAAAACAGATGTTTTCCTTATAAAAAAACAACATTTATTTAAAAACATGAAAATAAATCCATCTATATTTAAAATATATATAGAAATTATGTTCTTGGTAACACTAGGTACATAATAACCTTTATGTAAAACCCAAATCACCCTTATTGGAAATGTGAGGTTGTAGTCACCAATGGAAGGAGATGATAGCCTCACACCATTGGTAGCTCACAGGTCCACCTCTCCTCTAGCAATTTTCCAATGTCTAATTGGTACATGCATTTGAATACAGATGTGAGCACCGAAAGCATTATCTATTAACCAATGTGTATAAATTCAATAATTGAACTCAATAAAAAATGAATCTTTGTCTTCCCCTTGCCTGTAGGTGCAATTTCTCTTCCAATGGTTTGACTCACCACATGCAAAGCACACTACATCCTTTTCCTTTCCCTACCTATGGATCTTCTTCTTCTAGGTGAGACGATGCTTAGGAGCTTTAGACTGTTAATAAAAAGTAGGGCCCATTTCTTTGTGCTTCCACTTCCTATGAACAGTAAGGATTATGGGGTTTTCATGCCCCATGTCTTTATAAACATGTAGAATCAGGGTAAGAAACTCTGATATAATCTTCTCATTGTTTCTCATATTATTATTCAAAATAAACCAACAGAAGGTCTTAGGCTGCAATGATTGTATATGATCTATATGAAACTCATCTACGAATTTAATCCCATTGATTTCTAGATGCTCAATGTATAGAATGAGCATGACTACATGGTGTCCAATAGGAATAGACACCCCAACCTTAGTAGTGAACAAAATGATAGAGATCTAACACCTCTCTTGTATCGCCTTATCTTGATAGAGATACCAAAGGTGACACATCATGCTATAAGCAACCATTTACTCATGTTGCTTCAAGAGGTCATTGGTCTTAAATGATAGATTGAGGAACCAAACATCTATACCTTCATTCAAATGTTTAACCTACATAGAGTGTTCCACATCACTTTCCACCTTTCCAGGCACAACTGGTAGACACTCTTCTAGAACATAAAGATTCCTATCATGGTGAAGGATAACTCGAAGTACCCTTTTACAGTCCTAGATTTTAGTGCTCATGAGATGGTTATCCTTATAGACTATGGATAAAAATGACATATTTGATGTCATTTTGGTTTATGTTTCTAAAAATTATGATGAACATTGTTTTAGTAAATTATCTTGATAAATATAGACAAATAAATAAATTCATATATATTAGTCTCCAACAATTTGGTTGAAACCCAATAACCCTCACCATTGGATTTAGAATAACATGTATCTTAGGCATTCTAGAGGAAAGGATCCATATTTCCCATTGTATTACCAAAAATAGTCTTTTTAAAGAGGCTTGAATAGTTTAATGTGGGAATTCCAATTGCCCAATACATTTAATCACAACACCATGATATGTTGAGTGGACTCTCTAATGCAGAAATTCTTAATTTTAGATTTCTTCAACCTTTGACTCTTAGTTACACAAAGTCCTTCAAGGGTAGTCAACCCATGATGTAAACAATGTTATGTCATCCCAAAAACTCAAATTAGAATTCCCCAATAATTGAAACCACCCCAACTAGGGTTGGTAAATTACTTTGAACTATAGTTCAATTCAAACCAAAGTAATGGATGGCTATACCAACATAATATTTAATTGAGGGATTTTATCCTTTATGCATAAATTTCCACTTATTATCTTTTCACATGCTTTTTAATATTAACTGGGATATACTGATGTGATTAAACATGTAAAGATAATATTTAAGCATAAGAAATTTTAATTTAGTTCCATCTTGTATGTTTTTTAGTTCATTAATTATGTGATCACGTCAAAAATCTATAATGAATAACCATACAACTGACATAAATTAATAAAGGGAATGATAATGATCTTTAATATTGGTTAGTTTATCGATCAGTTGATAAACTAACACTGACCTATGGGAGAGACACCTTGAACTATTTAGGTTCCATGTTTACAACTTTCCACATATCAGCCTTTGAATCTCCATGGATTGGTTTTTCCTCATCTCCTAACCTGAACTACCTACACTAGCTTTGAACTCCACCCATTACATATACATTTACCTCACACACAATTGAGGGGTAAAATAGGGATTACATAAAAGAAACCGTGGGAATTCATGCCCTATATATTAATGAGGACAAGGCATGCATGCCAAAAATTTAAAATTTATAAATAAATGAAAAGGGAACCAATCACATACATAGGATTGGACTAGATCATGATCATCCCCATACATGAAACAAAATACACATCTAATAAAACTAGAATTAAATTATTTAATTGTTCTTATTAAGATATATTCTTCTCAAATCGTTTAATAATTATTTTTAAATAATAAATTCTTTTTTATCTTCATCCTTTTCTGAATTTGCATGAGACTATCATCCATAACCTTGTACATAATTTTTACCTTGGAGGAAAAATGGTGAATACCCATCCAAAACTACCCAGAATGTATTTATAATTTTATACACTTTATTATTTGCGACATTTATCATGAACACTGAATTATAATTGTAACAAAACTTATATATGATGCGATGATGTATAAACAATACATAAAAGCTAATTAAACAGACAAATACATATGCATATATATATCAAACACCTATCACATGTTGTGCCCTGACATTATTCCCACATGATGGAACACGTCTTAACGGTTACATAGTATAATAATAAAATTTTAAATCTTCATAATATAGAAATAGTACATGGGGTGTAGATCCGACTACACGACATGTACCCTCCTCAATGTGAATCCTAAGTACACGCCTGGGGAAATGGCATGTGAGGTATACTTCTGAAATGTTAATAGTAGACAACATGTCTAGTGGGACACACGGCATGTAGACCCCATGATACATGGTCACCAGCCGGGCAAGCCATGTATGGGATACACGAATATACCCTAAAATAAAGGGACTCAAAGCCAGGTCCAGTGGCCCAAATGGTATGTAGTCCGCCTGACCGCGTTCTAGTCTATCCTGGAAAACAAACGGTGTATGAATTAACTACAAAACATGTCATTAATGCACACATCTTGATTAATTCTTGAATTAATCTTGATGCATTGAATACAAATACACGACATGTAGATTCAACAACCAGGTGTTTACAATTTTGTAATCTAGAGAGAATTATTTGTGCCTCTTGAGGAGATCCTCGATTTAATAATCAAAAAATTATTCCATTTTATGAGATCTATAAGAAATCATAAGGGAGGAATCGACCAAGAAATTTAGATTACCAGAATGATTAAACATGAATTGTCAAAAAATTATTAGAATTTAAATCATCAATTATTTATTTAAAAAATAAAAAAATAACCCCTCTGATACCACTTACGGGTTCCCAGCATAGCTGAAGCACAAGATGGACATATACAAGACTTTGTAAATTCCCATCATCAATGATTATTTTGGGATCAATACAGATATTAACACCAGTATCGACTGAATTGCATCAAATATAAAAAGTAGAGAACCCAGAACACATGAGAATGGATGACCAAATTTTTTTATAATTAATTTAATTTAATTAATTAATTATCTCTAAGGTGAATCTCTATTTATTGATGCGTTCAACCACGTGTATGAGGTGAGACTTTTTTGTAATGAATAATCTACGGATATGAATGCTTTAGCTATGATCCACACATGGTCCATATATCTCCAAACATTGTTGAAGAAGTATCCAGGTCGTAGCATTGACGATCCTTGTGCTTTTGATGTACGACTTCAATCTTCTAGAGAATCACTTCCAAAAAGTTTTCCTATATTCAGTGGAGGAGGATCTCTCATGTTCTTGAGATCATTCATGGGGAGAGAAGAGTTCTCTAGGATCGAGATCTTTTCTTCAAGGATGTTGTGCACACAATGATTGGTATGCCAGTTGAATGAACCCTTGGCTAATTTAGAGAATAATAATATTATCATAAGTTCAATTCACTTGGTAAAAATAAATAATTAACACATGGTCCATTACAGAATTTATTATTCCTTGTGAAACCCCATGTCAAATAATAATAGCATTGCTATTATTTCATTTACATGTTCTTCACTTGAACAATATATATAAATATGTTTTAACTAAATAATATTTCATATTATTTCTTACTGAAACCATAAATTTGTCCACTAATCCTCTTCAATATTTACCAATCCTTGAATAAAAAATATTTATTTATAAAATAAATATTACTACATTATTCACTGAGAAATAAATATTTCTTCTACAACATATTTTCTAGAATAACTAGTGATGAAATATAAGAGAGAAGGAAAAATTGAATAATTATTAAACCACAAGAAGGAATAATATTTATTCAACTAGTTTAATAAACAAATTATTTAAGCAAGATATCGCCTACACATAGTGTGTCACCCTCAAGGCCTCTTTCTCGCTGCAATTTGGAAGGCCTTTCTAAAGTCTAAGATTACTATATATGAATGAGTTAAGGTATCCAAGAGAAAGATGTTTGCGCCACAATGACCTATCACCTCAAATGAATTCTTACCATGTACTAAAATCCCTTTATCGTGATATCTCTAATCAAGTAGGTTGTGTGCAAGTTCCATAAACCCATGTGATCGATTTCTAATTCATTGATATCCTAGAATTGAACACTCCTAGAGAACACCATGGCCATGGATAGAGTTAGGCTATATCATTTCCATCAAAGGGAATGAGTCATATAATTTCATATAAAGGAAAAATACTTTCTCACGTTTTTCATTAATGTTTTATTGCCTGTGATGAAATCAACACATCCTACCTCACCATGAACATCTATCGTCATGGATTTCATCAATAAATCTATGTTCAGGAGCCATAATATCCATTAATAATAATCTTAAATTCTGTGGACCAATACACGTATCCACAGGTAGGAACACCCAAGGACACATCTGAATTTGGATTTCCTACTGCCCGGTCTTGTTGTCATAATATCATTCTGGATATTACCAAGTGTGCAGACCATGATAAGTTTCCTCAAAGCTTCATGGGTCTCCGCCCCTAATAGCAGGTATCATTTGTGTCCCTTAAAATTCTATCATCCACCCATATAACTTATATTCATGAATATTGTCATGGAACATCGAGGTTCCCATCATAGCACGTATCCACTATGACCTTTTAGTGTGACAACTATTCATAGGATATTATCATATACTATGTCACACTTAATAACAATCATTACGTGATAAAGAGTTTTTCAAAACTCATTCAATGAATACAAGTTTATCGTAAAGTAAAAATAATTTGGTTTCTAGGGGACAAACTCCGATAGTACCCACACCCGGGAATGATATCAGTGTACCAACTCTATGAGCACAATGACTATTAAGTTATTGTGCCCTAATATTATCCAGGAGCTCCATCTCATGATGTACGAATGATAATGGTGACCCCCACCCTACATTGATCGGGGAGTACTAACCCCAAGGGAACTATTTCATTTGTAGAGGACAAGTACAACTGTGGGGGAGTTCCATCTCCATATATATATAAGTGGTAAGGGAAAACCAGAACCCTACTACATTAGGGGTGTACCAGTCCCATAATCTCTTTTATAAACCAAACTGATCTCCAACATTGGTCAATAAGTAATGAAAGGTGTGTCATGCTTGTCACACCTCTTGTCACAACAGTAAAATTTGTAGAGGACCCATGCCCTGATTGTAGGGGAGCACTTCCCTATAGACATACTATGTCTTGGGGGACCCACATCATGAGATGACCAAGAATGGTACCAACCCCAACAACTCTCTGGTGATCTAAATTGATCACCTCGCATGTCTAATAATTAATAACTAATTGTATTTTTGGAAGAAATAAATGTAGTATCTCAAAATACACCATTAAGGAGACCGTCACATCCTATGAGGAAAACCTATTAGTATTTGGTACCCTCGGTGATGAATCTGAGTCCAGAATAAGGAGATACATGCTATGGAAATTCCCAGTAAAGGTTTACCACTTGCACATGGAACCGGATTGAATGTAACCCCTCCCAATCACATGTAAATGTAATTTTATGCATGGATTGGATGGTCTTGTGATGTAACATGTCATGTAGACGGTATACATGGGGTGTATCACCTCAGAGGGGCTCCAGGCCATACCTTTCCTCTACATAGCTCTGTCAGATGTGTCATCAACATAATATGTATGACAGATAAATGAATTTTTTTCTAGCATCTGGTTTATATACTCATCCTAATTCCATGTACAACACCCCATTTTTTGTGACTCTAGCCATGTACATCCATATGACTTTGTCCCATAACATGACATGCTTTGTTAAGGACGTTTTCCACAAGACTTGGGTTTACTACATTGCTTGTACATCCGTTACAAGATGTGTGGTCCCAAAAAGTTTATCTTCTCCAAAGTGGAAGAAAAAATGGTGTGTGCCTCTATAATATATGTTGTGTAATCAAACCTTTTGAATGAGAAGTCGCTATGAGCTACCAACGCCACCCCTTGAATTTCCTCTAAAATCTAGAGTTCAACCCACACAGGGAGCCATGGATTTTTATTAACTCTCTAAAATCTCAAGCTAATTCATATAAAATGGTTTTCGGACCTAAAACACAAGTTTTCACACCTCATACTGAAATGATGAAGCTTTGGGTTTATAAAAACGGTCAAAATCCACTACTTCTCTACATGGTAATGATCGACATAAAAAATTAGGATCAATGACACCTCCTCTCATCTGTTATAACTCGGGTTGTCTATCAAAATAAACACAACAGATTGCCTCCTCTTCCATTTATTTCAACTGGAGGAATTTTTTGATGATTTTATTATAGTAAATTGATAAAATCTATTTAACAGCATGCCATCTCACTAGCTATCACAGCTCTCAACGGAAAAAATAATTTCTATATCATCTATGCTAAAAACCAAATTCTACCTCAACCACAGTTTTAAATTCACAATACATGAATCTGATCTTGACATATTCAACATTTCTGAGAAATTACATGATCATGGTAATATATATATATATTCAATATTCTTACTATTGTTGCATTGAGGCTCTCTGAGACACGTATTTTGGAGGCATCTCAGCATATGGATTGATAAATATTTATAGAAATATTACAAAGACTTACATAAAAAACATGATTCAATACAATTAAATAACAAAGTTGAAGCACGTAAGTAATACAATGAAATAATAATATATATAACACTGTATCGAAATATCATAACATCATAAGAAATATAGAAGTAACATATAACTTGAAATAAATATAATGGATTATGTTCACTCCCAAACCCAAACATGAAATATCATGGAATTAAAACGTTACCCAATTAATTGGAGGGATATAATATTTTAGGCCTACCCATAACATTTAGTTTATGTAAAAGAATATTTATGCATCAAAAGGAAATAAATCATAATGCATAAACATAAGAATTACTAGTGTGAAGAAAATGGGTTACATAATCATGACTCATATCATAGTCAAGGAAATATCATAATGAGGCATTTGATATATGATCATAATAAATGTATTAACCCATCAAAAGAAAAAAAAATAAACTAGGTATATATGTGAGTGACATATATATATAATTCGAAATAAATATATAAAATTAAAGGGTGACTTCATTTATTAATATAAATATGGTAAAAAGGATAAAAAACCCTTCTTGAGGAAAAATACATTTCCAATTTCATAATAATTTCAGAAAATATAAAAATTACCAAATTATTTTTCAGTTATTTTTCATTGAATATAACCATTGAAATATATAACTTAATATTCAAATAAAAAAATTCATGATAATGGGTAATTACAAACATTTCATGTAAATTACAAAATCATACCTTTCATACATGGGTAAAAAAGTAAAAACTTTTATTGTTCATAAATAGATAAGAAGATTCATTTCAAGACATTTTGTAAAAATATAAAACTACGGTAAAAATTAATTTAGTCAATCAAGAAAAATATTAATTCTATTATTACATTTTAATGAAAACATGGACTTGTAAGATAAAGGGGTTTTTACTAAAGAGATAAATAAATTGGATTTTAATGAAAATATTTTCCCAAATAATTTTAGGAAAAAAGAGAAAATATGGTAATATTACTAGAAAAGTTAATGAATGAATAGAGTATAAGAATAATAAAATTAATTATTATTACAGGACAAAATTATTTTCAATAATGGTAATTCAAGAATAAATAGTCGTGATTTAAATGAGATGGAAACAGAAACCCCTACCACTTTGGTAAATTTTGGATCATAACTTACCCTAAATAAAATTTGTTACTTGTAAAATAATATATCATTAAGTTAGAAGGATTCATAATTTATTATTTAAATATGAATTACATACCCTATTTTTAGGAAATTAGGGGCATAAAAGAACTTATTTGCAAAGATGTATGTTTTGAGACGAAACACTTAGCTCAAGCGTAAATCTTCACATGTGTTTCGTATCATCATAACTAAAAAAATTTATTTTTAATAAATTTATTATAAACTTTATTATTGTTTTTATAAATTAAATTTTTCTTCTTTCTATGTGATATTCAATTAATCAACCAATAAATTTCATGTCTGATATTTGAGTGATAAACACCTTATATGTCCATAATCACTTTGGTTAGTTGAATAAGTTAAATGAGATTATTATTTAATAATATGCATAATTTTAAACTTTAAATAATTATAATTTTATACCTAAATAATAATTTTAAATCCAACCATGAAATATGGTTATGAAATAATGAACTATGTTACCATCATGGAGATGATGGGCCATATATATGCATGAATAACCTTTCCACTTTTCGATTATCATGATGGGAAGAAGGTAAATTTTATTTTGTCATTATAAGATGATACTTTTAACATAAATATCATATTAAAGTTTTATATACCATTAAAAATACTCTCCATTTGATGTAGTAATAAAAATGAATCATGTCTCTTCACGAGCAGGTAATCAGCCGTATAAAAAAATAATGTTATCATTTATTCAATGGATGGTAAGGTTTAAATGAATGTGATATTTTGTTTAATATAAATATTAATATTTCCTGAATATAATATATCAAAATAAAATTAATCCTTATTACCTTTGATGTATTGTGGATGTGAAAAACGATTTGCGTCGCTCTACGAGGCGGTATTCCACAAAATGGACGAGCATATTATGATATTTCCTATTGAATGTAAGGTAACAAGGTATATGTGATATTATAATTATATGATTATAATAATATTTTAAATATAACATATAAATTCTAAAAAAATTGTTATCTTTATCTATGAGAATTTGTAATGGAAAATCAGTTACGTCGGTTCGTGAGGCGGTAGTCTACCATAAACATGATCAAAAGTTTTTTTTTTCTGATTTTATGGAGGAATAGATGATTTTAGGTCATGAACCCAACATAAAAAAATATGAGTATATAGAAGATACTAAGGATATTACATCTACATGATTTAATAATATTTATTTTTGGTGTAAAAATAAATAAAATAAAATGATATGTTAATAACAGTACATAATCATCAGACATCATTTGTAGGATTAAAATAATTGATTTAATATATAGGATTGAAGATTAAAACAAATAATATAGGATAAATTTTAGGGGATAAAGGAATTTTTTATGTATTTAACAGACTAATGGGTTTTGGAATTGTGTAATAAATATGGGAGGGGTGTCCTTATATAAGTGGGGGAGAGGGAATATATGAAATTTTTTAAAAGAGAAAATTACACCCACGATTTCCTAATTAAATAATCCTTTAGAATGGACTATTTTAGAACCTTAGAATATATGAGATCATTATATGACCATATAATTATAATTATACAAGTTTTGTGTCATTTTAGAACTTTATATTTCTATTGTAACGACCATGAAACCCATTTTTAACTAAGTTGTGGTAATTTATTAATGTTTTAACAATTATTTATAATAAAATATTAATTTGAACTTATTAGATAATAAAAATTAATATTATTAAAAAATATTGAATCAATTATTCCAAATTAAACTCATATAATTAATAGAAATTAATATAGAATTAAACCGACATGCATATAAAAATGGTTTTCAAGAAATACATTTTGATGGAAATGATGCTATCATATTTATTATAAGAAAAAAAAATTAATTTCAATTAATATTTAAAGATATATAATTTATAAATTTCATTTAAATCATTCTTTATTATGGGTTATTTTAATTATTTAAAATTGAGAAACATTATAAACATTAAAATAGCTTAATGAAAAAAGTGTTTTAAAGACTAAAAATAAAATTATATTAAAATATAGTATAAAGATGATTTAAATTTAATTAAGTAGATGAAATATAAAAAAAATTATACTTATTTTACTGTTAAATCCAATTAACAGAATAATGGGTCATAATTTATTAACAAAAACAGATATTTTATAAGAATTATTATTTTTCACTATTTTCTGAATAATTATTATTTCCCAAAAAAATCCAAATATTTAAAACTAAGTTTATATAAATACTATGATTTCTAAAATTAATCCCATATTATCAAATACATTTTCTCAATGTGAAACCAAAATTATTATTTATTTTTCTCATAAAATTAACTAAAATCGTTTTTTGATGAAAACATATTTTCTTTCAACAAAATGATGTTGTATTAAATTGAGTCATTAGTTGATAAAAAAATATAAATAACTTTACATTGTGTAGTAATAATATATAACATTAATAAATTATTTAATCCTATCCATATTGACCAATTTAAGAACTAGTTCATAACCTTCATATATAAATAATAATGTTAATAATATATCTCTCTTCATTAGAACTTGGAGTTTCATGTTACATAGGTTATCGAATAAATTTAATTAATTTGAAACAATATTATAAAGTACCCGGTAATTATATTCTAATCTAATATTAACGTATTTTTCATATATAATATCAAACATAATGTTATTATTTTTAAATATCAGAGCATTATATTCGACCAAATTTAATTATACTGTGTCCTCTAAATTTAATCATAATCTTTGTAATCATGGGTTTTAAATATTAAATTACCATTATTGTTAAACAATTTTATAAAAATAATTACTAAAATATTATCTTAGTAAGAGAGAAATGGATGTATGAAGGTCACATGGAATAACATGTTCTAGGTTTAAAATTAGGACAACATTGTTGGAAGGTGATGATATGACCATAGGAGAAAATCACAAATAATATATGTGAGTAATAGAGATCATTAATCACAACATATTTAATGATCATGATTAATAAAACTACTATAAAATAATAAATCTTTTATAAATTAAATGAAAATTTGTAAATTAGATAATAATGTAATAGGAAAACATTTTTTTTCATGATGGTTTTCCTATATTAGAGGGATTCATTTACCATCAGGAATAAGAACATAAATAATTATACATACTTTACGAGTATAGTTTCATTCATTAATCATTTCGAGCAAAATTTCACCATTTATCCAAATAGTGAGAATTTAAGATGTATTTTTCATACATGGAGTTGTAAAATAATTTTCTAGTAGATCATATAATCTCTAAAATGTTAAAATTTTGTTCTACTTGTCTTTACTAAAGAAAAAATGATTAGCACAAGTTTTCCCATGAAATAAATTAATCCTTAATTCCCAAACAGTAAATCCCATTGTTAAACATAATCCATTCCATATGTTTCTACCCTTATATCCTAACACCTTATATCTTAGAAAATATAATAGTATTATACCCAAAAAGTCATTTAAATTAATCTTAAATGGTTTATATAAATTAATTCAATAAAACAACTCATAAAATATCATTAATAACTAGGAAAATATTTTATCAACATAGTCTTTTTTAAAAAAAATTATGTAATAATTATGTCAAACTAACCTATATATTACGTAGGCTAGTGGTGGGAACCACACATTTATCTCCCTTCTCTATTGAGTTTAATCCCTAAGGCCTATCCAAATGCGATGGATTGTCACTTGATTTACATGTTATAAATTTTATAATACATTGTAAAAACATATGTGATAATCCAATTAATAATAATACATGATGCTATTACATTCTCAAGAATATTATGATCATCTTAAAAAATAAATTGGTCACCAAATCACCTTTTTTACAAATACGGTTTCAATAAAACACATTCTTTTCTAGAAAATAAACTAATTTTTATTGAATATGACTACCTAATCATCAATAAAATCTCTATGAATATATTATCCTCAATTATGTGACTTTCTATAGAGTATCAATGCACAATTATATAACCATTAATGGTAATAAATACCAATCAACTTATTAATGAAATCGTATTTTTGAATGATTGTTAGATGATTCATGAATCTTTTAAATAGAATAACATTGATAAAAAATACTCCAACAACTTAATTGTCATGTTCCAATTGATCATTATTGATCATTATTCTAGATTTATAATTTTTCATGATACCAATATGTCTAATTTCTACTCCCATTAGAATTTCTATCTCCATAGTTATTTCATTACATTTCCAATCAAATTGGTTATTATAAATCATTATATAATTCTATACCATTAACTTAAAAGACTAAAAGAAAAAGGATGAGAATACATTAACATTCCAATTAAAAACTTATAAACAGAGATAGAATAAATTATAAATGATGAGTATGTCTTAAATTATGGGCCCATTACTTCCAAAATATGTTATACATGGAAATAATTCCAATTAGGTTTTCTAACATAACATTTTTTTAATTACATAAATATTGTTTTTAATGTGTTTTTGACTTTTCCAAGCATAAAAATTTAGATTTTCAAACTAGATGCATAGTAAGGCCCATTTTGATGTACCAAGTAATGCTCAAACCAGACATGACCAACCATTTTCAGAGTTATTACAGATAATAAAATATATTCAAGAACAACATCCACCTATATAATCAAAATAGGGATGTAATATCTCCAAAACTGCACATTCTATACATTAATTGCATTTAATGAAATTTTTCAATAATTAGTATCCTCCTTAGACATGTACATTGTTTTTAATTAAGGTTTTCTCATCCTATTTTCCAATTGTTTACTAAAATGATGATTTAATACAAACAATAATGTCCAATCCCTTTTACAGATCTTATTTCAGGATTTTTAACATAAATATCAATTAATTACAACCCATATATGATGTGTCCTAGAGTCTTTGGAAGACTAGGATCAAAATAAATAAATGTAATGATAAAATATAACATTTTTATTTTATTGTTCCAAATTAGATCCTAAATCTATAAGAGCTTTGAAAACAACATTGGATAACCTAGGTAGTTTATATATAGAATTTGTGAGATAAAAACCCAATAAGTAAATAAATATGATGTAAAATCATAACTAAAGAGTCAAATGTATAACATAGTGTCATAAAAGAGAATGGAAAAGTGTAATCAATTAGAAGCATAATGAAATAAAAATGGTATCAAAATATCATGGAATCGTAGAGAGGGTCACAGAAAAAAAACATTACTTAAACATAAGTCAAGGATAACTTCCGAGACAACATCACATGGTGGACAAAGTCCCATAATAAATTAGGGTCACTCCCAAATTCTATGAATGATATCTATTGAGAATAAAAAATTACCCAATACATTGGAGGGGTATAAAACAATAAGCCTACCAATCATATTAATTTCATGTAGATTCATATGTGTTTTGCTTGAAAAAACATATCAGAATTCATAAACATAAGAATTACCAATAAAAATAAAATGGATTACATAATATTTCCTCATATCATAAACAATGAAATTTTATAATGAAGGAATTTTAGAGATGTTCATAAGGCATGTATTACCCCATCAGTTTAATATAAAATAATTTAGTTATACATGTTTGAGATATATAAAATGAATGTGTATGTGGTCCATAAAATTGAACTTTCTTGTAGTTGATGAATAGAAATACTATAAAGAGGTAGAAAAATTGAGGAAAATATCATTTCTAAATTGAAAATTATATATTTCTAAACAAAATCATAGAGAATTGTGTAAATAAGTTTCTTATAAATCAACCCTGTAAATATATAATGAATGACTAAATTAAAACATTGTATTTGGTAACAGGTAATTCCATGTATTTTCTCTGAGTTAAAAAACATTTCTTTCACACATTGGTAAAAAGAATAAAATTACCTCATTCATAAAATGATAGGAAGATTACATTCAAAAAATTTATTAAAAATTCAAACAAGGGTAAAATATTCTTTAATAAAAAACCTCAAATCATATTAAATGATTTTTAAAACATTATAAATTAAACATGGACATGAAAAAAAGTTTTCAACTGAAGAGATAAATATATTTTATTTTATAAAAAACATTTTGACAAATAATATTAAGTCAAAAAGATAAAAAATGGTTCCATTGATTTATAAGATCCTGAATAACCATAAGGGAATAAAATTAATGGGTTTTATTATACATTGATCAAATAATTTCACACATGGAAAATTAAATCATAAATAATCTTCATGAAGATTTTATTAAAATATAATCTTTTTCAGCTGTGGTAACTTATGAATCATATCTTTATATGGATGAAATAGATGAATTTAAACATAACATATCATGAATTAGTACAATTTCATGATATTTTATGTAAAAGGGAAGCATATATTCCATTTAATAGAATTTATTTGTATAATTGTACTTGTGTTTTAATGAATAATATTTTTAGACGAAACTCTTATATCGATCTAGAATCATCACATGAATTCATTATATTCCTTAATAATAAAATTATGTTAATCATATACTTAATAAAATTTCCCAAGTTTACTATTCCATTTATGTTATTTGTTACCAAATAATATTCAATTATATAACCAATTAATTAACTCCATACATTTTAATGATAAATAATATATATGTCCAAAATAACTTTTGGTAGTTCACTAAGTTAAAAAATATTTTTATTCAATCATATTAATTGTTCTAATAATGAAAAAAATATTTTTTATATATAAATTATAATTTTAAAACCAACCATCAAATATGGTTATGAAAAATAAATTATGTTACAATCATTGATCCATTAGGTCATACATACGCTTGCGTAATGTTTCAAATTTTCAATGGTCATGATGGGGAGAAGGTATGTGATATATTATCTATCCAGAATGATAATTATATCATAAATTTAAAATTATTTCTTTATGTACCATTAGAAATACAATCCATGTAATGTGGTAATAAGAATTATTCACATCACTTTGTGAGGTAGTATTCTATCATACACATGAATGACATTATCATTTATTAAATATATGGTATGTTAAGAATTATATGATATATTTCTTTCCCAAAATGAATAATTTTTCATTAATAAAATATATTAAATAAATTAATCGTTATTATCTTTTATATAAATAATAAGTGAGAAATGAATCACATCACATTGCAAGGTGGTTATCAGTAATACAAATGAGTTATGATAACATATTCCCAATAAAATGGAATTTAAATAGGTATATAATATATTATAATTACATAAGAATAAATATATCATAAATATCATATATAAACATTATATATATCATTATATATTTTCTTGATTAATGGTGATGGAAAACAAATTATGTCAGTTCATGAGGAGGTTTTCCATCATACACATGATCAATAATTTTGTTTCCTATTTAAGGGTGAGATGGTTCAAGGCATACCCCTATCATAAAAAAATATCATTATATGTAATATATTAAGGATGTTATATCAAAATTATTTAACATTATTTCCATGGAAAAAATAATAATAATAAACACAAATATCCATGATGAATCATATCATTAATGTAGAAATCAAACATTAAATTAAATAAAGGATGTATTAATAGAAGAAAATACTTAAAATATATTACTAAAATATTTCATGAGGAAAATTCCCTATTCACTTTGAAAATAATTTTTAAAATCTAAAGACCGTGCATGTAAAAATGAAATAATTTTCCTTGAAAAGAAAATTTTCAACTAGTAAAGGATCCTTTTAGTCATTAAAGAGTCATGATAATAAGAAATTATATTTATTCCATATAAGATAAAAAATCTTCCTTTAACACTTTTTTAAGAAAAATTATAAAATATATATTCAGAAAATGATAAGGGCATTACATTGGAAACATTTTTTGAAGTGCCATAAATTTTTAGAAATGAATTTAAGAAATATTTGGAGAATAGAAAAATTGAATTTTTTTAGAATACTCAATCCAGTAAAATAAATATTCATTAGTAGATACATAAACATTAACAATCCCAAACAATGATAAAATTATAGAATACACCCTTACCACATTGTAATTTTTCGAATCATATATCCCATGAAAGATTAACATTTAATAAATTAGTAAATATGATGATAAAAAATAAATTCATGATATAACATGTTAGATGGGTGAGATATATTCCTCCTAGAATAATAAAGGTGCATAATATAAAAATATGTCTTAGAAAAATAAAATTGAGTTGATAACCTTTACAAAGATCATATGATTCAAGTGAGTGTTAATAAACTGAATCGATTATGTGTATTTTCTATAAATCAACATAAAAAAGTGAAAATAAATAATAATTTAATAAATAGTCATTTTTAACAAAATCGTAGAATGACATAATCAATAAAGTGAATATTTAACCCAATGAATTTTAAATTAGTTATGAAATCCCCTACATTGCAATTTCTATTAATTCGGCATGATTAAACCACCTATATAATGGTTAAAAAAATATTATTATATTATAATGTTACCATATTAATATTTATTATATCATATATGATCCTATTCGATCATCTTATCTCATATTTATTAACATTATTTTATTCTTACCAATGTTTCGGGGGTTAACCACTTTGTTTTCCTATACATGTTTTTTCTTGGAACCCCTGGTTCTTGTGTATAATATATATTTACATAATATCTAATATGATATTGATGTCATATATTTTATATTTATTCAATATTTTTGTAATTGATATTTTATGATAAACAAGGGAAATGAATCACATCATGTCGTGAAGATAGAGGGATATACGTACGCATGAGCGATAATATAATTACATTAATGGGTGAAATGGTAAGGAAGTTGGTGGTGTATTAATTTTAAAAAATAAATATAATTTCATAAGTTCAATATATAATAACCATTTAAATCATTTTAACCATTCTTGTTATTTTTTTTAGGAAAAATGACTAACACCGCTACATGGTTATGGCAAGATGTACGTACACACGGGAAATGATTTCATTTTTCATAAGATAGATAAATGGAAGTATATAGATTTATAATAACAAAAATAACATTAAATTATGTATATTAAATAAGATTTATTATTTCAGGATAGAAAAAACAAATACAGTGGATGTAGAAAATGAAATTAACTTGATAGAGTTGATAAAATGATTATCGATTCCTCAAGGGACATCCCTTAAATCTCTTTTTAAGGGACCTAAGGTTAATCATTCATGTATTTTATAAGCTTAGAATATTTTATTGAAGTTAATAAGTTTCATGGGTTGTACTTTTTCAATATAGATGTCTCATAGTGGTGTAATAATTGAAGGTAGGAGTGCCTTTTCATAATTGAGTTGAGGGGCACTACAAGAATTTTTAAAATATGTTTTTAATTTAAATTAATATTCTATTCTAGATGCCTCAAAAAATGTTAATTTACTATATAAGATGATTATGGGTTGAAATAAACACATCCAATAAAATTTATATAATTTTGGGAAAAATGTAAACCATTATATTTTTAACTGTTATTTAACCTCTTGAACTCTTATATTGGCAACATGATTTTTACTATATGAGGGTAAATACATTTCTTATGAAATGTAAAACGACCCATTAATGGATCATGTATGACTTTTCAACCTTATCTAGATTATTTGAAAAAAATTAATATTTTTATGTCATTTAATAAAATATTATTTACTATACAATATTTTCAATTTAAATTTTAATAAAAACCAATTATTTTGACATTATAATATGATGATAATAATTATAATTCCAAAAAAAATTATTAACCATAATAAATATAAATTTAATATTTAAACATAATTTATAATATTGATTATATAAAATTTTATTTATTATGATATTTTTAGTATCATTTATTTTATTATTCCATTGAGAATAGAGGTATCAGGCTCCCTTACATCTGGTGTTGATCATAACATCTCACACTAGTGATACTACGTGGATGGAGGGAATGATGTACCATATCCCTTTTTCAGTTTTGGAATGATGGAACACTCATGACATCAAGTGTTGACATGATGACATACTCACTATCTAAGTTGATGGGGATAGTGTCTCTTAGTCATTTATTAGATGTAAGGAATACACTCTATGTATAATATTATAAGATAATTTATACTGGTCATGAATATCTGAGATACACCCAAGTCTAATGAATAAATGGTATTCTAGGAATATGGCTATTAGAGTCAATAAACAATTGGTACTTATAGGTGGGTATAATATAAAACTATAGTATACTATATATTATTAATATAAATATTATTCCGTACAATAAATTAATTTTAATGATGAGATGAAGATAGTAGAGCCCACATTTTTTCATATGGAACCTGAGTTGGATAGTTATTATTATTCTGTTTTTTTTATTTTTCATTCCACCTCCATGCTACTTTACTTATGTTCATGGTCTTTATTCATTTGTAGACACCGTGGGTGGTAACCGATTGGGATATTTATTTCACACCCTACTCATCCTTCCATTTCACCAACAAACCTACGTAGATCTCAAGATCACTTGATAATGGATTATTTATTATGTTGTTATGCATTTTTCCTAGGATTTAGTAGCACATGACTAAGCCAGATCTCAGGATTCTCATGGAGCTTAGCTTCATGGATTATTTTTCATTATGTATTATTGTATTGTAATATATACTATACATGATATATGTCTATTGTTTTATTTATATACCATCATCAGGACATGCATGCATCTATTGTATATTATCATTGAACATATTTTGTTTTTAGTTTATTCATATTCTCCTATGTATTTTATTCATAATACTTACATTGTTTTCTATCACTTACTTTCGGATATACTATTAGACTACTATAATCATAAGGTTATAGTCTCCCCAATATCACCTCCTTAAACCCATGATTCTGGACTATAGCCTATAGCGTATGGGGAGGCATGATTGAGTTCTTGTAACCCACAAGTCTGGCTATCGTTTTAGTGGTTGGTGGGGTGGGGTGTTATAAAGCGGAATCAAAGCCTTTATTTTTTTTATTAATATTTTGGGTTAGTAGATTGGAGACTTGGAAAGGGTCAGATCTTGGTAAATAACCGTTCCAGAAAGTGATCAACCCATGTATGGAGAAATGGATAAGGGTTTAGGGATGGGATTATTGTTCATTATATTTTCTATTACTACTTATTAATATTTCACCTTGACTGAATTTTTTTCGATTCTTATTGATTTATGAAATTAGGGTATTTTACACTCATCCTGTAATGAAATGGAAGAAGTATTCATTGCATCATTATAGTTATATAGAGATTGAAATTCCATGCATAATACATGCCATGCAGTTTCATTTTTAAGATTCCTCTTGATTTTTATTGGGTACATTAAGTGATATTCCATGATTAATTTCAACTAGTTTAGGTATTTATTTAGTATTACTATGTTTATAATATTCATGGGTTATTTATTTATCATGTTAATCATCTTCCTTTACTAGGTGATCATTAATCATGTTTCTGATTTATCTATCATGTTGCTTTATGTTTACTGAACATGATAACAATCTATGTTTTTATTTTGGTACATACATTGTTTCATGGGGGTAAATTTATTGGTTGCAATAAAACAGGATCCAGTATTCAATTTTTATGTGTATGGGTGCCTTAAAAATGGGGAATGGTAACTCATATACTCAATCCATCTCTTGATCATTTTATATACCTAGATACAATTGTTATAATGTAAATTATAAATTTCAAATTTTAATGTGAATTGGTTTTTAATAATTGAGACCTATTATGTGATCTATAAAGTGTGTGGAAAATTTATAGATTCAGATATGGAAACCCATATAATCAAACCATTATTTGAGAACAATGCATACATTGAAATGAGTAGAAATGTAAAATATGTTTTCTTCTTATCATAAATGGATTGGTTGATTTTATTAAATGAACAAATGGACCCATATTGGTCAGTTGGGGCATGTTTCTTATGAGATAACACGCTACGTGTGTTTTCAAATTTTTATTATTTAACAACTGGTATTGGTTTGAATTATGATTAACTTAGGTTAGTAAAAAGGGCCCCTCATAGGCCAATCTATCTATTAAAACTGGGTATTCTTAAATGGAATTTATATGATAAATTTTCTAATTATTAATTGATTTAAAAAATTTAATATTTAAAAAAGATGTTGATATACCTTTCATGCATTGCATCATGGAATTAATTCGGTGAGGTACTATGTAATTTTGTCTTATGATTTGAACATTATGTTCTATTCAACATATTTTAAATGTTTTGATATTGAATGAGGATTATTGTAATGACATAAAAACAAAACATTAGGTGGTGTCCTCCGTTTAAACCCTCATGTAAGGGTTGTTCGAAATTTTTGTTTGAGTTTTCATGCAATGGAAATATGAGTGTTTTTAAAAATCCTTTCTCTTTTTATAAATGGATTAAATTACATTAATAGGGACTAATGAAATCTATTTAGCAGGAACTAGTGACATGTTTGATAATGGCGATTTTTAATGGGAAAACGTGAGGTATGTAGAATCCCTAGATATTAAATTCCTTTCATTTGGTTGTGATATTTTTGACGTGTAGTTCTGTTTAGGTATCGTTGTCCCTAGTAGGGATCTTAGATTCTAAATGAATCTCGTGTTTGTATGGGTGGTCATGGTATATTTTACCCTTGTTATAGGAGTGGCCACCATGAAATGATCAATTATAGTAGGGTAGACATGCCTTGGGAATGGTTGGATGGTTGGTAGGTCATGTGACACTATTTCTTTTTATTGGGTGACATGGGAGGTTAGAAATCTATTTTATAGTGGTATGGGATAATGGAACTTGAGCCTTTTTTCTGCATAGGCCAACTAAAACATGAATTCATAAGGAAGATAACCTATGGATACCTTCAAGGAGGTTCTATATTTCTTCTATGATTTTAGGGTGGTATGCATTTACTATTACTATACCATCCACATTCTAAATTATGTAATGAAACAGTTGTGTATTGTATAATCTTTCAGCTTTGAGCTATTTAGTATGTTCTAATGTCATATCTAGAGAAGATTGACTATATAATTTATAGAATTATGTTCTTCATAATGATCAGGATAAATTTCCAAGTGGACGGGGTGTTTTGACATGCTTAGTCAGTTTGGTTCTGGGTTTCATGCTAAATTATATAATGTTGTGAGTGTGACTGAGAGGAGTGTCACACTGGTGTTTTGTGCAATATTACCTAGATTTTTTATGAGTTGTTGTTATATATATTATTTCGAGAACTAGAACAATCCTATAGCGTGGAGTGTTCCATTAACCTCATTAGTCTTGAATGGAATTATGTGGTTAATCATGGATGATCATTGGATGCCTTTAGTGATAAAGGCATCGTGGTTCAGATGATGATATGTTTGGAGGTGATGCAAATATTATTTTGGTAGAAGTTGAACATTAGGGGTTTAACAATTACTCTCCCAATAAATTGTCTTATATAGTTGGGTGGAAACGAAACAAGAAATTCGTTCGATTTAGTGTTACTGTCTCAGATCCCTTTTTGGGTGAATCTTTGGTATCCTGTTAGTGTACTCTTACATAGAAATGAGCATGAACCATAACATCATGTCTGCCCTACGAGATCATCATTAATATGTCACCCTTCAACCTAAAAGTGGTTGGGATTGTTGTGTGGTATCTAATTGTGTTTCACTCTTGCCACATGGGATTTTATAGAGGCATGGTCGGTCCTGAGTGATACTTGGATTCCAATGTAGAAACACCATGTATGAAATTTTGGACACTGACCATTGATATTTGGCATGGACATCGAGTTGTCTCCACTATTAGATCAATCAATGATCTGATATAGACATTTTGGAATTGTACCAATGACTTTTTTGTAAACATGTAATATGGACTACCAAGGGTTAGTTCCTTGGACTCTAGTTAAATGAATATGAGGTTATTTAGGACTTGTTTTCAAGATCAAAGGTGATTCTTAAATGGGTGATGAGTTCTTGTGGATTGGAACTGGGTTACACCCTTGTTCATGTTGAGGAATGAAAAATCAAATGTATAGGTGGTCTTTTGATATGATAATGTCCTCAAATGACATGTATGGATATTCCTGAATGTGATCATGGTAAATATGAAATACCTCGGTGGATTTCCACTTATACCTATGTTTTGAATTCCAATTATCTAAGACAATATATTTTTAGAACAGTCTATTGAAGTTGACCAAGTAGTCTTTATTCATGATCATTGTATATGATTGGTGGGGAACCATATTAAGCACACCGACATGTTAATAAAGGTGTGGTATAAATGTAAACTATGTATTTCAAGTAATTATTATGTGACCAAATCTAGTTTGTTTGATGTGAATTCAATTGAGTCATTATGGTGAGGTCAGTGTGGAATTAACCGTTTGTCCAAACCAAAATTACCCAAGTGGAATCATTAAAATACTGATGGGCATGATTTATAAGGAAATTATGATGGTGGGGCATACTGTGGTTCAGAATTTAAAGTTATGTGTTAAGAGCTTTTGTAGGGTGCACCTTCAACCGAATGTTTATTTAAACAACAATGTGATCATCTCTCTATCTTATTGGGGTTTGGTGAATATTGTTTCATTGTTTCAGTTCGGTGAATGATAATTGGTCCTTTTTTAAGGCCATAAGTGTTATGTTATTAACTAATTCTTAGAGGTGCATTGGGGTTTGAAACACAACATGCCCATTAAACGAGACTTCATGTCCCTCATCAATTGGGTTATTTTTTCATTGTTCCCAAAGGCTTCTCAAGGATTTAATTTTATATGTGGGGGAGATTATAATGAACCATGTTTTGAAATATGGTACAATTTTTGAGGAAATTCGAATTTTGGTGTTTTGTGGATGGGTCATCCATGAAACTGAGCTATGAAATGTAATTCCGAGAGATGGAACATGTTAGATCATTTTTTATAGACTTAGTTGAAGTACTGAAGGATGCCTCATGTATTTAATGATATTCAGGATTTTTGGACACCAAATACTCATGTTTTGGGTGTACTAGTAAGGGCACATGGTTTGCCTAAAATCGTGTGGCCCACCTATGAAAACCATGAATCATTTGTAATGACTAGATGTTCCTCGCAATGGCTTCAAATTGTTTCCCGAAACATTCCACAAGCCCATACATGTAGTTACAAATAGGTTGAATCTTTTAATTATTCATCACATATTTGGAACATAGTTAGGGAAAACGTGTGGTACAATCATTCAATGTGGGGTTCCTAAGGTGTAGGAGATGCACAGTTGGTGTAAAGTTTGGAAATCCATACTTCCAAATCATGATTCCCTATTTTAAGGTGGATTTAACAATTTACCCTTAATGGAATATTAAATCCTATTTTCTATCATTCTTTATCTCCCCCATCCACATAATGCTCTCCTCTTTGCACCATGGGTTCCTCCTCCTCACTATTCTAGTGTTCATGATATCTCCTCTGTCCATGGATGGATTCGAGCACCATCACTTCCAATTGATTCCTCCTGGTAACCTTTACTTTAATATTTTTATCATTGTAGATTTAACATCCTATTGACCAAGTTATCATTTTTTGAGCTCATTTAACCTATTTTACAATTAGATTTTGGTTTCATAGATTTATTCAAAACTAGCCCAAATCAGAACTCGATAATGGGTAAGTAGATATTCATAAGAATGAGTTAAGATTTCTAGGAATTTTTCCTAATGTATTTTTAATTAAAATAGTGTCATTGTGCTACCCGCTGATCCTTTCTGTGCGTGTCCCTAGAATAATTTTCTTTTTTCTAAATTGGTTTTTTCAAAATGCATTAAACTCATTGAGCACCGTTAAGTAAATTGATAATTCTAACATAGACCATGGACACCCATTGTTTGTGACAACTTCAATATACCCTTAAATAATTAAATTATTAAATTCTCGAAATTCCATTAAAGGGTTCATCTTGGATAAATTATGGAATTTCACTCCATAGGATTTTTTTCAATTGATAAAGGCACCTCCTAGGTTCCATGATGAATCTATGTGTTTGTATTGTTATGTTTAATTGTTTATGAAATTTTCCATTGAGGAGATTAAGTTATGCTTCTTAAATTTTATTATTAATTATGCTACATAATTTTTGTTAGAAAAATGTCATGTTTTACAATTAAAACCACAGATGAGGTGAACTATATTCATAATTACAATGTGATGTTTAGTGAATTGTATCTTCATTGGACTTATAAAATTGATTGTTTTAAAATTATTTTGTTAAGGATAGACATATGGAATGTTATTTACATAGCCTATTTGGATATTCATAATTGGATATTCCCTCATTGACATAAATGTTTTATCTAACCCAAGACACCTCTTTTGTTCTTGACCAAACATATGATTGAAATTACCATGTGGGAAATATCCATATTTGATGATGTCACCTTATAAATGACTCATTGAACCATGATAAATAAATTTGCATGTTTTTATAGACTCAATTAAAATTTATAAATTAAATATCTTATAAATTTTTTATTGTTCACATTAAATGGTTTAAATGAGAAAAAATTGAATTGGGTGGTATAACCATGCCTTTTTTTATAAATGTGATGACCATATTTATTATTGATCTTAATAAATGTATATAATGAGAGGTAATTCCTCATGGATATGGTAAAAAAATATGTCTATTACTTGATATTTTTGGTGGAATTTTGGTAATGGTTTTTTTGATCATGGAAGTATAACACTCCCTTAAATTCGGTGTTGAGCATGAAATCTCACACCAGTGATACTATGTAGATGATTGGAATGATGCGCCATGTCTTTTTTTGAGTCATGGAATAAAGTCCCACTCATGACTTTTAGTGTTTACATAATGGAACACTCCCCATATCGAGTGAAGAGCGTGGAATCTCCCTATCATTTATGAGATGAATGCAGTGTACCATTTTCTTGAGCTTATAGGATCATTTAGACTGGTCATGGATTTCTGAGTTATGTATCAGTCCATCTTATAACTTTTATTCTAGGTATATTTACATTATAGTTTGTATGCACTTGATCCATATAGGTGGATGAAATACATTTATATATAATATATATTACTATATATATGCCTGTTTTTATTTTTATATCACACCCTGCTTGGGCCACCATTGCACTGTGGTACTCGAGTAGATCTCATTTTTGTAGGACCATGTATTATTTCTTGTTCTTATCTTCTTATACCTAGGATTTAGGAGCACAAGACTCTTCTAACCATTTGGTTTCTCATGGAGTCCACCTTGTGGTGTTTTTTTTCTTATTCTTATACTATATTATAAAATGTTCCTTCTCTATGACTACTGTTATAGTAATGTATCATCATCAAGAAATTCACCCATTTTTTTTGTATATTGGAGTTGTCCATCTATTGTTTTCAGTTTATATAATTCGTCTACTACACTCTATATTATTCATTACTTCTTTTGATGATGTTTTTTTCACTAGATTTTTTATATATTTTTGTTCCACTCTGATCATAGGAATATAGTATCCCCACTAACACCTCATTAGGCCTCACTACTAGTCTAAAACCTCTAGAATACGGGGAGGAATGTTTGAGGCCACGTAAACCTCCAATCCAACTCCCTTTTTAGTGGTTAGTTTGGACGAGATGTTATAATAGAGATATTGTACAATAACCTTTACTACTAAGTAATTTTAATGTATAGTTTCCTTTGATGAAATAATTCATTGTGAATCATAAAATACCATGAATTATGAATGAATAAATATATTACATGTTAAATGGGTTGTACATATACCACATAAAATTAAGTGGATGTATAATAAAAAATAAATATCAGTGGAATGTAAATTAAGACGAAATCCCTTACACCACACATCCTTTTTATTTATCATGTGTCGACCTCTTATATAGTGGTTTTAAATGATTCAACGTCAGCTGGGTTGTGGGTTACATATCCCAATGTGGATAAGATGTGTCTCAACATATGAAATATATGATAGTGAAAACGTATGAAAATATTTTTTCATGGAGGCCAAATATTTTGTATTGATTATTCAGGAGATCAGTTCCAAGGGCTTCAGGAGGTGTGTGAGAAGACTATTTTACATTACATGTGTGAAAACTCATGTCCATAAATTATTATGGATTAGTCTGAATATTTAGGAGAGTTTTTATTTAATGAACTTGTGGTTGGGTGGTCTAATGTTTTGGGGGTATGTAGGCTATCCAAATCGTTGAAACCCCTTTTATAGAGAGTTATTTTACTATATTTCTATATCCAGAGGTGGTTGTAGATAGCTAGCGGGAATAGAGTATAGAATATGTGGTAGGGGCTATGAACTGTAGCCACCAAAGAGATTCTTACACACAAAAAGCTGGCAAGTAGGCCTAGCCTGAAGGCCTGATGGACTTCTAGTATAACCATCTAGTGGGAGGATCAAAACTGTAAGGACCCGGCCTTAAACCTCACTTAATATTGAATTAAATGAATAATTCACCTTGAGGATCTTTTTAGGATTAGATTTTTAGAGAAATAGGACATTACTATTACATCTCAAAAGATTACAAAGTAGACACTTCTACTAAGTTTCCATAAAATAAAAACTCTTAAAAAGAAACATGTCTAGTTCAATGTTTTAGATAGCATATCTTTCCTTGATCCCATCCTTGACACTATTCATCTTTATGTCCTGTGGAAAACATTTCAAAAACATGGGATGAGCATAAAAATCCCATTAAAATATACACAACGAAGGAAAACTATTAGTTTTTTCAAAACAACACGTAAACCACGAATTCTTTAACAAAGTAATACTTTTCACCTTTATGAAGTAGTAAATACTCTCAACTGAATAAAAGATCATTACTTACCCTTTTGTAACCAAAATATTACCATAAACCCATATAAAGAGCACATAACATATAATGGTAACTTAAGACCTAAACATACTTAAATGGAATAACCATACGGTCGACTTCCACACATATCACTAAATGGAATAGTTATACAGCCGACTTCCATACCCAATGCATTGGAGGTTATAACATAACCACCCATCTTGGTATTCACGGCACCACCCATCATATGGTTTATCATGTAACCACCCGTCAAATGTCCAAGTACCATTACATAAAACAATTATAAAGGAAAGAAAACATTTCCACATTTCAATCACAAGAGACCAGATCAAGATATTATCATAAATAAAAGCATCTAATAAAATCATTAAAACTCTATGAGAGAAATATCTCTCTCTTTACTTTGAAAATATTAAAAGAATACATTTAAAAGAGATATTAAAATCAATGTGTCCCATACCACTTCAAAACATTTGAAAGGGTTTTAAAATAATCATGTACCTATAAATAAATCCTTAAAACCATTTTTAAAACATGGACATGGATGATAAATGTTTAAAATAATAAATCTTTAAAACCATTTAAAACAATGTTTTAATAAAAGAGTCCTTTTCCATTTTGAACATTTAAATTATAATCCACAAGAAAGTAGACCATATTCAAGACATTTAAATGACTTTATTATAGATATATTATGGATATGGAATGTCAAAGGGGCAGTATATACACTTTATAAAAGAATAAAAGTTCATATCATTAAGAAATGTCTCAATGAGAAGAAACTGAGATGTAATCCCAATCAAGTACCATGCCATTATAGCAAGGGTAAAGAAATGACATAATTATGGGTGAAAAATATAAATACAAAAATATAAGTGGATACTCAGTGTAAAAAAATCATATTTAATCCATAAATTTTCATAGCATGACAAAATCAAGAATTAGAGGTTTAACCCAATGAATTGAAATTGGATTAAGAAGTTCCCTTACAGAAATTCGACAGCCTAATGACATCATTTTAGAATTCAGAAAATGAGACGATGAGAGATAAAAAGGGTATCTCATCACATGGAAATATAATTTACATCAATAAGGATATATAATAACATATCCCAACATAATAATATGTAAATTAAAATACCTAACAAAAAGAAGTCTTTTAAAAAGAGGAGGGTGAAAGGTTCCCCTACCGATTTGGGTAACATTCGAAACGTACAACCCATGAAAGAAGGACTATACAAAATTTATGTAAATACAAATAAATTAACGTATATTACACAAAGATTAGAATAAATGTCAGTACATACACCACTCAAAGGAAATAGTGGAAAATGTAGCATAAATCTCACGGGAATAAAAGTGAGATGAAAAATCCCTTACAAAAACTCGGCAGCCTAACGACGCCACTAAAAACTTCCAAAAATAGATTCATGAAATCAAATAGGGTCTCTAATTATATTAACATAAAAGTACCGAATGAGTAATATAAATTAAAATCCCCAAACATAATAAAGATTAGCTTAAAATAAATTACATAAAAGAGAGTACTTAAAAAGAATGAGAGAGGTAGGATCCCTTACCTCAAGTCCGACTTGTCTTGTTCATTTCTTTATATTCCTGAATAATAAACTTTGGTCAATTTTATAATTTCTTAAGGAAATAATTTAAATATTATTATTCAGTTCATATCACATATGATAATGTTATAATAATTGGTTAATAATGTGAGTTCATATCAGACGTTTTTTTCGATGTTCGATACATGAGTCAAAATTGAACTTGTTTGAAAATAATTTCCCATGTAGTTATACGTAAATCATCTAAAGAATAGTATTAATGATTTAAATATCATATATACCCCGTATATATTCATTTTATAATATTCCATAACATTCGGAGAAAAAAAGAAATGAAATGCACCGTTAATGGAGACGGTAGGCCGTACGTACGCATGAACACTACTTTCATTTCTTTGGCACATTAATGGAATTAAAACTAGATGATAGAGAGATATATATTATAATTCCAGTATAATATATATATTATATAGGTCACATATTTTCATCAATATCATTCTTTATATATTACATGTATTGCATGAACGATTCACATCACTTGAGGGGCGGTAGTCCACACTTCCTCAAATAAAATTATCGCATTTGCACAACATGAAAAGCATAAAGGTATGTATTAAATATAAGATAAAAAAGCATATAGAGGAAATAAATATAATATATATCATAAATAAATATAGTTCCATCATAATTCCCACCATGAGAGGTGGTAGGAGAAATAGAACAATCATCGTTTCGTGAGGCAGTAATTCGCCATCCACAGAAACAGTATGTTCTTTAACCATTAGACGAAGGTGTGTGTAAGTGTAGCTCAAATAGTTATCATAAAAACATCCTAGTATATTTAAGATACTGGTGTTGTTACAAAATAAATTAATAAAAATAGTTTAGGGGTTGGAGAAGCAAAATAAAACAAAAGAACATTATTAAAGACTTTACCTTTAAATCGGGTGACTCCCTTTGGTTTGAACCAAAAGGGATTCTTGATGAGATTTCTGCATAATGGATGGATTCTAGGATTAAGAGATGGATTTTTAGAGATAAAATGATCAGATTTTGGCCAAGACAATGTCTTGAGAGGTGTGTGTAATGAGGTAGAGGTGGGGGCCTTTTATAAGAGGGAGGAGGGGCACTCTTTGAAAGTCTGGAAAAGTTACTTTATTATAAAATTATTTTCAGATATCAAAGGTCCCAAAATTATATATTTATAGGATATGGTGATAATGGTTTAAAATTAACCCATAAAATAGGTTTTCGGAAAGTTTATGTCAAAGATTTTACATTATCTTTTCATTTTATTTAAATCGTTCATTAATGAGGTAATCACTGCATCATCATGGTGTCATAAATAAATTAATTTATTTAGTGTCTTAAAATTATAAAAAAAACTCTGATGTAGGAAATAATTTTATCCTTCCAATGTCTATTTATAGTCTAAAATATGACTTCTATAACCCCATGTAAAAATTGTTTTAGTAAAACAATACATGTTTGTGACATTTTTATTTTATCTTTAAATAAAAAGTTATTAATATCATTTTCTTAATCAAGTGGCTCGATGGGGTCTCCAAGTTGACCAATAGATTTTCTTGGTCGGGCATGACTCATCCAATAATGGTTGTACATTTTTCAATGTCATTTCATATTATTACAGCATTGCCTTTTCTTTAAATTACACTAATTACCTTTAATCGCGATTAATAAAAATTAAAAGTTACTATTCACCAAAAAAATTATTTTAATCCCTTTGAAGCACATTTTACATACTAAGTACAACCATTTATGTTTTATTTTTGAAATTTAAATCACATAAGTGTTAAAGTTTCATTTAAGCAAAAAATCAGTTTTTTAACTACCACTTAGTGGTTTCACTATTCATCAAAAATTGAAGTTTTTCAGAAAAATACAAAAAAAATCATCCTAAGCTATATTTGATATTCTGAGTTCAAAAATGATTTCTATATTAAGAAATTAAAAACATTTAAGTTTCATTAATTAACTTAATAATTAATTTCCACAGTCAAAACAAATAGTGTGTTTTTATGAAACAATATCTATTAAAAGATTGACACTAGTTTACGACCAATTTCAATGTGAAATTAATTTCAATGACCACAATTGGATTAAATGGTAAAAATATATTATAATTTAACTTTAAAACAAATTCAAAAGATTATCTAATCATATAAATAAATTAGATTAAAAAGTGGATTCGAATTAAAATACAACATTTTTCACTTATTCATTAAAAATGAACTTTATCGAAAAAAATAAAAAAAACATAAACAATGTAAATTTTAATGTCCTGATTATATAGAAGGATTTTATTTGGTCCAATATAACATATAAAATTGTCAAAATTGGATTTAAAAAAGGGTTCACCATCAAAAGGTGGTTAATCGACATTTTAAAGAATATTAGAATATTTAGGCTTAAAATAGGATTCATTCGCATTTTAATCCACTAACATTTATTGTAAAAAAAATATTTGACAAACATATATAATCATTTTGTAGTTAGTTCTGTTCATTCCTACCATTAAAATGGCTAGGCGTTAACTACCATTTAAAATAATATTATTTTGTTATTATAGTGCAACGTAAGATTTCAAAGAAACTCATTATTGAATATTGGGTACGCCATCGAGCATAGCGTTACCTTTAAAGTAATATTAATATTTTATTCAATAATATTAATAAATATGAAAAAGTAATTATCTTTATTTAACTGGGATGGTACATCCTTCCCCCCTTTTGGAAATTGCATCCTAGCAATTTTAAAATTGGTCTTGGAAACTTCATTGAAAGCCCCACATCGAAATAGGAGTAAATTAAACTGTAACTTTAAAAGAAAGAAAGTGAAGTAAAAAGGTCACCTGAGTTAACTCATACTAAAACTCCATGTAGGAAAACATGAACATAGAAGGTAAAACAAAGGGACATTTTCTAATGGAGAGTGATAGAAAACATGTTTAGAAGAAAGTTAACCACCAGAAAATCACAAACTTGTGATGGGTTAAACGGTATTTGATTCCCCAGTAGGAAAAATTAACAAAAAACGTTTTTTACGCTAAATTTCATTAAGGAATTTATTTATGAGCTTAAATAAAACATAAGGAAACATACTCACTTGTTGTGTAGACTTACATATCTTACTATATTTCTTACACAAACTCATATTTTCTCCAAAAGATGAGTATTTAGGATGACTTGTTCACATTAAGAGTGATATAATCAACTTATGGAGAATTAACTAATCCACAAAAGAGAACTATATATTTCCCATGTCTTTATACCCTTACCAATACCAAAATTGTTAGAACAAGATCAGATAATCCACAAAAGGATAATCCTTTATAAAAATAAAATCTATTATTATTCTCTAAAATTTGTCCAACAAAACCCAAAGTTCAACAAAGACCATTAGATAAACAATTTGTCCATAAAATTCTTCAAAGTAAACCAAACTAAGATTGAAACCAAAATATTTGAAAGATTTAATCACATAGTCATTCAAGGTAAAAATAAACATTTATCTCCAAATAACATCAATTGCTCTTAAAGTCTCATATTGAAAAGTAATTAGCCTAATCACACATCCTCCATGATAGGTTAATCATTTCCATAGATAACCCAAAAGTAGCTTACTCTTGATTCATAAAATCATCTAACTAAAAATAATTAGTCAAAATAACCACGAACTTCATGTAGTCCAATGGTAGGTGATAAATATCAATCGAACTTTGGTTTTTGGTTCGATTCCCACAGCTTTGTCTGACGTGATGGGTTGTCACACGGTCTGCGTGTTGTCCTTTTTCCAAAACTATATAAATCTTAAAACATTCCCCAAAAAGAGATAAAATCTTCTAAAATAACCATAACATAATTTAACCTCAATTGTATCTCATGAATTTCATTTTCCATCATATAGTAACCCATAATTACCTAAAAAGTAAGGATCATATAAAACCTGATGGTTACCATTATAATTATTACCTGAACTTCCACATCGAGTTGGTCATCTCTTACATGATGCATTAGAGAACTCACTAAGGTTCAAGTGGTTAATCATGTCTCCTGATATTTGGATTATAATTACCATGAGATTTCTCTTTGAATCCCCTGTTTCATTTAGTCTCTTAATCAGAGAGCCACCACGGTTTCCTTCAAACCCGTTGTCACTTTGGTGCCTACTAGATCCATCCATTTACTAAACCAAAAAGGTCAGTGTGAGTATATCATTATAATAATAATAATATAATACTAAGATATAATTATTCATGTTATCTAAAACTCATTCACATTATCTAAAACTATGACCCTTTCTGAAATCCTAACCATTCTGGTAATGTCACTTGTGCTTAATGGAAACCATAACCTTTAAAGTTATCTAAATCGACCTCTGATACCAACTATAAGGACCCAGACTTAAACCACACTTAATATTGAATTAAATGAATAATTCACATTGAGTATCTTTTTTAGGTTTTGAGTTTTAGAGAATTAGGACATAACTATTACATCTCAAAAGATTACAAAGTAGACACTTCAAATAAGTTTCCATAAAATAAAAACTATTAAAAAGAGTCATGTCTAGTTCCATTTTTTAGATAGCATATCTTTCCTTGATCCCATCCTTGACCCTATTCAGCTTTACGTCATGTGGAATACATTTCAAAAACATGGGATGAGCATAAATAGTCCAGTAAAGGATACACAAAGAAGGAAAACTGTTAGTTTTTTCAAAAACAACAAGTAAAACATGAATACTTTATCAAAGTAATAATTTTCACATTTATGAAGTAGTAAATACTCTCCACATAAGAAAAGATCATTACTTAACCTTTTGTAACCAAAAGATTACCATAAAACCCATATAAAGAACACATAACATATAAAGGTAACTTGGGACATAAATAACTTAAATGGGATAAAAATACCGTCGTCTTCCACACATATCACTAAATGGAATATCCATACGACCAACTTCCATACCCAATGCATTGAAGGTTATAACGTAACCACATGTCCTGGTATTCACGGCACCACACATCATATGGTTTATCACGTAACCACCCATCAAATGTCCAAGTACCATTACATAAAACAATTATAATTGAAAGAAAACATTTTCACATTAAAATCACAAGAGATCACATCACGATATTATCATAAATAAAAGTATCTAATAAAATCATTAAAACTATATGGGAGAAATATCCCTTTATACTTTGAAAATATTAAAAGAAGACATTTAAAAGATATTTTAGAATCAAAGTGCCCCATACAACTTTGACACTTTTAAAAGGGTTTTAAAACTTTCATGTCCCTATAAATAAATCCTTAAAACAAATTTTTAAAACATGTACATGGATGATAAATGTTTAAAATAATAAATCTTTAAAACCATTTAAAACAATTTTTTAATAAAAGAGTACTTTTCCATTTTGAACATTTAAATTATAAGCCACAAGAAAATAGACCATTTTCAAAACATTTAAATGAATTTAGTATAGACATAATATGGATATGGAATGTCAAAGCAGCTGTATATACACATTATAATAGAATAAAAGTGCATATCATTAAGAAATGTCTCAATGAGAAGAAATTGAGATGTAATCCCAATAAAGGATCATGCGATTAGAGCAACGGTAAGGAAATGAAATAATTATGGGTGAAAAATATAAATACACCAAATATATGTGGATACTCAGTATAAAACAATCATATGTCATCCAAACATATTCATACCATGACATAATCAAAAAGTATAGTTTTAACTGAAAGAATTGAAATTGGGTTAAGAAGTTCACTTACAGAAATTTGATAGCCTAATGACGTCATTTTAGAATTCAGAAAATGAGACGATGAGAGATAAAAAGGGTATCTCATCACTTGGACATATCATTTAAATAAATAAGGATATATAAGAATATATCCCAACTTAATAAGATGTAAATTAAAAGACCTAATAAAAAGAAGTCTTTTAAAAAGAGAAGGGTGAATTGTTCTTTACCGATTTGGGTAACTTTCGAAACGTACACCCCATGAAAGAAGGACTATACAAAATTAATGTAAATACCCACAAATGAAATAATACTACACAATGAGTAGAATAAAGGGTAGTACATACACCAGTCAAAGGAAATGGTAGCAAATGTAGGCTAAATATCACAGGAATAAAAGTGAGATGAAAAATCCCATACGAAAACTCGACAGCCTAACGGTGCCACTTAAAACTTCAAAAAATGGATTCATGAGATCAAATAGGGTTTCTAATAATATGAACATAAAATTAGAGAATTAGGAATATAAAATAACATCCCCAAACATAATAAATATGAGCTTAAAAGAAATAACATAAAAGAGAGTACTTAAAAAGAAAGAGAGAGATAGGATCCCTTACCTCATGTCTGTCCTGTCTTATACGTTTCTTTATATTCATGAATACTAAACTTTGGTCAATTTTATAATTTCTTAAATAAATAATTTAAATATTATTATTCAGTTCATATCACATATGATAATGTTATAATAATTTGTTTATAATGAGAGTTCATATCAGACATCTTTGTCGATGATCGGTACATGAGTCAAAATTGAACTTGTTTGAAAAGAATTGCCCATGTAGTTAAAAGTAAATCATCTCCAGAATAGTATTAATGATTTAAATATCATATATATCCAGTATATATTCATTTTAAACTATTACATTACATTTGGATATAAAAAGAAATGAAATTCACCGTTCATGGAGATGGTAGGCCGTACGTACACATGAACGCTAATTTCATTTCTTTGGCACATTAATGAAATTAAAACTAGATGAGAGAGATATATATATTATAATGATAGTATAATATATATGTTATATAGGTCACATAAGTTCATCAATATCATTCTTTATACATTCCATGTATTGCATGAACGAGTCACATCACTTGAGGGGGCGGTAGTCCACATTTCCTCAAATGAAATTATCGCATTTGCACAATATGAAAAGCATAAAGTTATGTATTAAATACAAAATAAAGAATCATAGAGAGGAAATAAATATAATATATATCATAAATAAATATATTTCCTTCATAATTTCCACCATGATAGGTGGATTGAGAAGATAGAACAATCATCGTTTCGTGAGGTAGTAATTCGGCATCCACAGAAATAGTATGTTCTTTAACCATTAGACAGAGGTGTGTGTAAGTGTATATTGAATAATTCTCACAAAAACATCCTAGTATATTAAAGATATTGTTGTTGTTACAAAATAATTTAATAAAAATATTTTATGGGGTTGGATAATCAAAATAAAACAAAATAACATTAGGGAAGACTTTACCTTTAAATCAGGTAACTCCCCTTGGTTTGAACCAAAAGGGTTTCTTGAAGAGCTTTATGCCTAAGGGAAGGATTCTAGGATGCAGAGAGGGATGTGGAGATATAAAATTATCATAGTCTGTCTGAGCCAATGGCTTGAGAGGGGTGGGTAAGGAGGTAGAGGTGGGGGCCTTTTATAATAGGGAGGAGGGGCACTCTTGGAAAGTCTTGAAACGTTACTTTATTATAAAATGTTTTTCGGATATCAAAAGTCCAAAAATTATATATTTCGAAGATAAGGTGATAAGGGTTCGATATACACCCATCCAATAGGTTTTTTACAAGTGTATGTTATATATTTTACATTATCGTTTAATTTTATTTAAATCGTTCATTAATGAGGTAATCGATGCATCATCATGGTGTAATGAATAAACTAATTTATTTGGTGTCTAAAATTTATAAAAAAATACAATTATGTAGGAAACCTTTTTATTTTTTCAATGAATATTTATATTCAAAAATACGACTTGTATAACCCCATGTAAATGTTTTTTTAGTAAAACAATACATGTTTGTGACATTTTTATTTTATCTTTAAATATAAAGTTATTAATGTCATTTTCATACCCAAGTGGCTCTATTGGGTCCCCAAGTTGACCAATGGATTATCTTGGTCGTACATGCCTCATCCAATAAGGGTAGGACATGTTTCCAGGTCATTTCATATTATTATAGCATTATCTTTACTTTAAATTACACTAATTACCTTTAATTGTGATTAATAAAACTTAAATGTTACTATTCACCAAAAAATTATTTTAATCCCATTGAACCAAATTTTACATCCTAATGAGAACCATGTATTTCAGATTTTTAAAATTGAAATCACAGAAGTGTTAAAGTTTAATTTATGCGAAAAATCAGTTTTTTAACTACCACTTAGTGGTTTCACTATTCATCAAATAATGATGTTTTTTAGAAAAAGACCAAAAAATCATCCCCATCTATATTTGATATTCGGATTTCAAAAATGATTTCTATTTTAAAAAATTCAAAACATATATGTTGAATTAATTAACTTAAAAATGAATTCCCACAGTCAAAACAAATAGCGTGTTTTTAAGAAACAATATCTATTAAAAGATTGACACTAGTTTAAGTCAAATTTCAATGAGAAATTAATTCCAATGACCACCATTGGATTAAATGGTAAAAATATATTATAATTGAACTTAAAAAAAATTCAAAAGATGATCTAATCATATAAATAAATTAGATTAAAAGGAGTATTTGAATTAAAATAGAATATTTCTCACTTATTCATTAAAAATGAACATTATAAAAAAAAACAAAAACATAGACAAAGTAAATTTTGATGTCCCGATTCTAAAGAAGGATTTTATTTTGTCCAATATAACATATATAATTTTTAAAAAGTGGATTTAAAAAGGGTTCGTGATCAAAAGGCGGTTAATCAACCTTTTAAAAAATATTAGAATATTTAAACTTGAAATTGGATTCATTCGCATTTTAATCCTATAACATTTATTGTAAAAAAATTATTTTACAAACATATATAATCATTTTGTCATTAGTTCTGTTCATTCCCACCATTAAAACGGTTAGGCATTAACTACCATTTAAAATAATATTATTTTATTATTATATTGCAACGTAAGATTTCAAAGAAACTCATTGTTGCGTATTAGGTACGCCAACGAGCATAGAGTTCCCTTTAAAGTAATATTAATATTTTATTCCCAAATGTTAATAAATATGAAATAGTAATATTCTTTATTTACCTGGGATGTTACATCCTTCCCCCCTTGTGGAAATTGCATCCTCACAATTTTAAAATTGGGCCTGGAAACTTCATTGAAAGCCCCAAATAGAAAAATGGAGTAAATTAAACGTTCACATTAAGAGAAAGAAAGGGAAGTAAAAAGGTCACCAAGTTAACCCACAATAGTATTCTATGTAGGAAAACACAGACATGGAAGATAAAACACAGGGTCATGTTCTAATGGAGAGTGATAAAAACCATGTTTATGAGAAAGTTAACCACCCGAAAATCACAAACTTGTGATGGGTTAAATGGTATTTGATTCCCCAATAGAAAAAGTTAACAAACTATGTTTTAATTTTAAGTTACATTTCATTAAGGAATTTATTTATGATCTTAAATAAAACATAAGGAAACATACTCACTTATCATGTAGACATTCATCTCTTACTATATTTCTTACACAAAATCATATTTTCTCCAAAAGACGAGTATTTAGGATGACTTGTTCACATTAAGAGCGATATAATCAACATCTAGATAATCACCTAATCCAAAAAAGAGAACTATATATTTCCCATGTCTTTATACCCTTACCAAAACAAAAAATGTTAGAACAAGATAAGATAATCCACAAAAGGATAATCATTTATAAAAAGAAAATCTATTCTTCATCTCTAAAATTTTTCCAACAAAACTCATAGTTCAATGAAGAACATTTGATAAACAATTTGTCCATAAAATTATTCAAAGTAAAACAAACTATGATTTAAACCCAAACATTTGAAATATTTAATGACATTGTCTTTCAATGTAAAAATAAACATTTATCTCCAAATAACATCAGTTTCTCTTAAAGTCTCATATTGAAAAGTAATTAGCCTAATCACATATCTTCCATGATAGGTTAATAATTTCCCTAGATAACCCCAAATCAGCTTAAACTTGATTCATAAAATCATCTAACTAAAAATAATTTTTTAAGATAACTAGGGAATTAACGTAGTCCAGTGGTAGGTGATAAATACCAGTCGCACTTTGGTTGTGGGTTCGATTCCCACAGCTTTTTCTGACGCGATGGGTTGTCACACGGTCTGTGTGTTGTCCTTTTTCCAAAACTATATAATTCTTAAAACATTCCCAAAAAAAAGTTAAAACCTTAAAAAATAACCATAACATAATTTAACCACAATTTTATCTCATGTCTTTCATTTTCCATCATATAGTAACCCATAATTACCTCAAAAGTAAGGATCATATAATCCCTAATGGTTACCATTATAATTTTTACCTAAACTTCCACATCGAGTTGGTCATCTCGTACATGATACATTAGATAACTCACCAAGGTTCAAGTGGTTAATCATGCCTCCTGATAGTTGGTTTAGAATAACCATGACATTTCTCATTGAATCCCCCATTTCAACCAGTCTCTTAATCAGAGAACCACCATAGTTCCCTTCAAAACCATTGTCACTTTGGTGCCTGCTAGATCCATCCATTTACTAATCCAAAAAGGTAAATGTGATTATATCATAATAATCATCATATAATACTAAGATATAATTATTCTTGTTATCTTAAACTCATTCACTTTATCTAAAACTATTACCCTTTCTAAAATCCTAACCATTATTGTAATGTAACTTGTTCTTAAAGGATACCCTAACCTATAATGTTATCTAAACCGACCTTTGATACCAACTATAAGGACTCAGCCTTAAAACTCACTTAATATTGAATTAAATGAATAATTCACATTGAGGACCTTTTTAGGTTTAGAGTTTTAGAGAATTAGGACATAACTATTACATCTCAAAAGATTACAAAGTAGACACTTCTACTAAGTATCCATAAAATAAAAACTCTTAAAAAGAAATATGTCTAGTTCCATGTTTTAGATAACATGCCTTTCCCTAATCCCATCCTTGACCCTATTCATCTTTAAGTCCTGTGGAAAACATTTCAAAAACATGGGATGAGCGTAAATCCTAGTAAAGGATACACAAAGAATGAAAATTGTTAGTTTTTTCAAAACAAAATTTAAACCATGAATATTTTATCAAAGTAATACTTTTCACCTTTATGAAGTAGTAAATACTCTCCACTGAATAAAAGATCATTTTTTACCCTTTTGTAACTAAAAGATTACCATGAAACCCATATAAAGAACACATAACATATAAAGGTAACTTGGGTCATAATCATACATAAATGGAATAAAAATACGGTCGACTTCCACAAATATCACAAAATGGAATATCCATATGGCCGACTTCCATACCCAATGCATTGAAGGTTATAACATAACCACCCGTCCAGGTATTCACAGCACCACCCGTCATATGGTTTGTCACGTAACCACACGTCAAATGTCCAAGTACCACTACATAAAACTATTATAAAGGAAATAAAACATATCCACATTACAATAACAAGAGACCACATCATGATATTATCATAAATAAAAGCATCTAATAAAATCATTAAAACTCTATGAGAGAAAAATCCCTTTATACATTGAAAATATTAGAAGAATATATTTAAAAGAGATTTTAGAATAAAAGTGTCCCATACCACTTTGAATCTTTTGAAATGGTTTTAAAACATTCATTTCCCTATAAATAAACCATTAAAACCATTTTTAAAACATGGACATGGATGATAACTTTTTAAAATAATACATCTTTAAAACCATTTAAAACAATGTTTTAATAAAAGAGTCCTTTTCCAATTTGAACATTTAAATTATAAGCCACAAGAAAGTAGACCATTTTCAAAACATTTAAATGAATTTAGTATAGACATAATATGGATATGGAATGTAAAGAAGATATATATAGAATTTATAAAAGAATAAAAGTGCATATCATTAAGAAATGTCTCAATGAGAAGAAATTGAGATGTAATCCCAATCAAGGATAATGTAATTAGAGCAAGGGTAAAGAAATGAAATAATTATGGGTGAAAAATATAAATACACCAAATATAAGTGGATAATAAGTGTAAAATAATCATATTTCATCCAAACATATTCATAGCACGAAATAATCAAGAAGTAGAGGTTTAACCCAAATAATTGAAATTGGGTTAAGAAGTTCCTTTACCGAAATTCGACAGCCTAACAGCGTCATTTTAGAATTTAGAAAATGAGACGATGAGAGATAAAAAGGGTATATCATCACTTGAACATATCATTTACATAAATAAGGATATATAATAACATATCCCAAAATAAGAAGATGTAAATTAAAATACCTAACAAAAAGATGTCTTTTAAAAAGAGGAGGGTGAATGGTTCCCTTACTGATTTGGGTAACTTTTGAAAAGTACACTGCATGAAAGAAGAACTATAAAAAATTGATGTAAATACCCATATATGAAAGTATATTACATAAATAGTAGAATAAATGGCAGTACATACACCAATCAATGGAAATGGTGGAAATGTAGCATAAATCTCACGGGAATAAAAATGAGATTAAAAATCCCTTACGAAAACTCGACAGCCTAACGGCGCCACTTAATACTTCCAAAAATGGATTCATGAGATCAAATTGGGTCTATAATAATATGAACATAAAATTAAATAATTAGGAATATAAAATAACATCTCAAAACATAAGAAAGATGAGATTAAAATAAATGACATAAAAGAGAGTACTTAAAAAGAAAGAGAGAGGTAGGATCCCTTACCTAAAGTCCGATTTGTCTTGTTCATTTCTTTATATTCCTGAATAATAAAATTTGGTCAATTTTATAATTTATTAAAGATATCATTTAAATATTATTATTCAGTTCATATCACATATGATAATGTTGTAATAATTGGTTAATAATATGAGTTCATATCAGACGTTTTTGTTGATGTTCGGTACATGAGTCAAAATTGAAGTTGTTTGAAATGAATTGCCCATGTAGTTATAAGTAAATCATCTCCAGAATAGTATTAATGATTAAAATACCATATATATCCAGTATATATTCATTTTATAATATTCAATAACATTTGGAGATAAAAAGAAATGAAATGCACCGTTCATGGAGACGGTAGGCCGTACGTACTCTTGAACGCTACTTTCATTTCTTTGGCACATTAATGGAATTAAAACTAGACGAGATATATATATATATATATTATAATTAAAGTATAATATATATATTATATAGGTCATATAAGTTCATCAATATCATTCTTTATACATTCCATGTATTGCATGAATGAGTCACATCACTTGAGGGGGCGGTAGTCCACACTTCCTCAAATGAAATTATCGCATTTGCACAACATTCAAAGCATAAAGGTATGTATTAAATATAAAATACAGAAGCATAGAGAGGAAATAAATATAATTTATATAATAAATAAATATAGTGCCATCATAATGGCCACCATGAGAGGTGGTAGGAGAAGATAGAACAATCATCATTTCATGAGGCAGTAATTCGCCATCCATGTAAACAGTATGTTCTTTAACCATTAAAAGAAGGTGTGTGTAAGTGTAGCTCAGATTATTCTCATAACAACATCCTAGTATGTTTAAGATACTGTTTTTGTTACGAAATAAAGGAATAAAAAGAGTTTAGGGGGTTGGAGAAGCAAAATAATACAAAAGAACATTAGGGAAGACTTTACCTTTAAATCAGGTAACTCCACTTGGTTTGAACCAAAAGGATTTCTTGATGAGCCAATGGCTTGATAGGTGTGGGTAAGGAGGTAGAGGTGGGGGCCTTTTAAAAGAGGGAGGGGGGGGGGGGGAACTCTTGGAAAGTCTTAAAAAGTTACTTTATTACAAAATGATTTTCGGATATCAAAGGTCCCAAAAATTATATATTTCTAGGATAAGGTGATAAGGGATAGAAATACACCCATCCAATAGGTATTTGACCAGTTTATGTTATAGATTTTACATTATCGTTTCATTTTATTTAAATCATTCATTAATGCGGTAATCGCTGCATCATCATGGTGTCATAAATAAATTATTTTATTTAGTGTCTAAAAATTATAAAAAAAGTACCATGATGTAGGAAATCTTTTTAGATTTCCAATGACTATTTATAATAAAAAATATGATTTTTATAACCCCATGTAAAAATTGTTATAGTTAAATAATACATGTTTGTGACATTTTTATTTTATCTTTAAAGAAAAAGTTATTAATGTCATTTTCTTACCCAAGTGTCTCCATGGGGTCCCCAAGTTGACCCATACATTTTCTTGGTCGGACATGACTCATCAAATAAGGGTAGGACATTTTTCATGGTCATTTCATATTATTATAGCATTATCTTTACCTTAAATTACACTAATTAACTTTAATCGCGATTAGTAAAACATGATAGTTACTATTAACCAAAAATTATTTTAATCCCATTGAACCACATTTTACATCCTAATGACAATGATTTATGTAGTATTTTTTAAATTCAAATCACATAAGTGTTAATGTTTCATTTAAATGGAAAATCAGTTTTTTAACTACCACGTAGGGGTTTCACTATTAATAAAAAAATGATGTTTTTCAGAAAAATACCAAAAATTTACCCTAATCTATATTTGATATTCCGAATTCAAAAATAATGTCTATTTTACAAAATAAAAAATATATAAGTTTCATTAATTAACTTAACAATTAATTCCCGCTGTGAAAACAAATAGTGTGTTTTTAAGAAACAATATCTATTAAAAGATTGACAGAAGTTTAAGTCCAATTTCAATGTGAAATTAATTCCAATAACCACCATTGGATTAAATGGTAAAAATATATTATAATTTCACATTAAAACCAATGAAAAAGATGATCTAATCATATAAAAAATTAGATTAAAAAGAGTATTTTAATTAAAATACAACATTTTTCACTAATTTATTAAAAATGAACTTTATCGAAAAAATAACAAAAACATACAAAATGTAAATTTTGATGTCTCGATTCTAAAGAAGTATTTTATTTGGTCCAATATAACATATAAAATTATCAAAAAGTGGATTTAAAAAGGGTTCTCCATCAAAAGGCTGTTAATCGACATTTTAAAGAATATTAGAATATTTATGCATAAAATTGGATTTATTAGCATTTTAATCCTCTAAAATTAATTGGGAAAAAAATATTTGACAAACATATATAATCATTTTGTAGTTAGTTCTTTCCATTCCCGCCATTAAAACGGTTAGGCGTTAACTACCATTTAAAATATTATTATTTTATTATTATATTGCAATGTAAGATTTCAAAGAAACTCATTGTTGTGTATTGGGTACGCCATCGAGCATAGTGTTCCATTTAAAGTAATATTAGTATTTTATTCACAAATGTTAATAAATATGAAAAATTAATATTTTTTATTTACCCGGGATGTTACATCTCTCACCCCTTTTGGGAATTGCGTCCTCGGAATTTTAAAATTGGGCTTGGAAACTTCATTGAAAGCCCCACATCAGAAAAGTTGTAAATTAAACTGTCACTTTAAAAGAAATAAAGGGAAGTACAAAGGTCACCCGAGATAACCCATACTAGGATTCCATGTAGGAAAAAATGAAATGGAAGATAAAACAAAGGGACATGTTCTAGTGGAGAGTGATAAAAAACATGTTTAGGAAGAAGTTAACCACCAGAAAATCACAAAATTGTTATGGGTTAAATGGTATTTCCTTCCCCTGTAGGAAAAGTTAAAAAAATGTTTTTGTTTTAAGTTAGATTTCATTAAGTAATTGATTTATGACCTTAAATAAAACATAAGGAAATATACTCACTTGTCATGTAGACTTTCATCTCTTACTATATTTCTTACACAAACTCATATTTTCTCCAAAAGACGAGTATTTAGGATGAATTGTTCACTGTAAGAGAGATATAATCAACTTATAGAGGATCACCTAATCCACAAAATAGAACTTTATATTTCCCAAGTCCTTAGACCCTTACCAAAAACAGAATTGTTTGAACAAGATAAGATAATCCACAAAAGGCTAATCCTTTATGAAAATAAAATCTATTCATAATCTCCAAAATTTGTCCAACAAAACCCAATGTTCAACGAAGGCCATTCGATAAACAATTTGTCCATAAAATTTTTCAAAGTAAACCAATATAAGATTGAAACCCAAATATTTGTAAGATTTAATCACATATTTTTTCAAGGTAAAAATTAACATTTATCTCTAAATAACATTATTTTCTCTTAAAGTCTCATATTGAAAAGTAATTAGCCTAATCACATATCCTCCATGATAGGTAAATAATTTCCATAGATAACCCAAAATAAGGTTACTCTTGATTCATAAAATCATATAAATAAAAAGAATTAGTCAAACTAACCAGGGACTTCACGTAGTCCAGTGGTAGGTGATAAATTCCAGTCACACATTGGTTGTGGGTTCGATTCCCACAGCTTTGTCCGACGCGATGTGTTGTCACGCAGTTTGTGTGTTTTCCTTTTTCCAAAACTATATAATTCTTAAAACATTCCCCAAAAAGAGATAAAATCTTCAAAAATAACCATAACAAAATTTAACCTCAATTTTATCTCATGCCATTCATTTTCCATCATATAGTAACCTATAATTACCTTAAAAGTAAGGATCATATAAACCCTATTGGTTACCATTATAATTATTACCTTAATGTCCACATCGAGCTGGTCATCTTGTACATGATGCATTAGAGAACTCACCAAGGTTCAAGTGGTTAATCATGCCTCTTGATAGATGGTTTAGAATAACCACAAGATTTATCATTGAATCCCCCATTTCATCCAGTCTCTTAATCAGATAACCACCATAGTTTCCTTCAAACCCATTATCAATTTGGTGCCTGCTAGATCCATCCATTTACTAAACCATAAAGGTCAGTGTGAGTATATCATTATAATCATCATATAATGCTATGATATAATTATTCATGTTATCTTAAACACATTCACATTATCTAAAACTATGACCCTTTCTGAAATCCTAACCACTATGGTAATGTCACTTGTGCTTAAAGGATACCCTAACCTCTAAAGTTATCTAAACCGACCTTAGATACCAACTATAAAAACTCGACCGTAAACCACACTTAATATTGAATTAAATGAATAATTCACATTGAAGATATTTTTAGGTTTAGTGTTTTAGAGAATTAGGACATAACTATTACATATCCAAATATTACAAAGTAGACACTTCTAAAAAGTTTCCATAAAATAAAAACTCTTAAAAAGAAACATGTATAGTTCCATGTTTTAGATAGCATGTTTTTCCTTGACCCCATCCTTGACCCCATTCATCTTTAAGTCCTGTGGAAAACATTTCAAAAACATGGGATGAGCATAAAAAGCCCAGTAATGGATACCCAAAGCAGGAAAACTGTTAGTTTTTTCAAAACAACAAGTAAACCATGAAAACTTTATCAAAGTAATACTTTTCACATTTATGAAGTATAAAATACTCTCCACTGAATAAAAGATCATTACTTACCCTTTTGTAACCGAAATATTACCATAAAACCCATATAAAGAACACATAACATATAAAGGTAACTTGGGATATAAAAATACATAAATGGATTAAAAACATGGCCGACTTCCACACATATCACTAAATTAAATAGCCATATGATCGACTTCCATACCCAATGCATTGGAGGTTATAACGTAACCACCCATCCTGGTATTCACTGGACCACCCGTCATATGGTTTATCACGTAACCACCTGTCAAATGTCCAAGTAACATCACATAAAACAATTATAAAGGAAAGAAAATATTTCTACATTACAATCACAAGAGATCACATCGTGATATTATAATAAATAAAATCATCTAATAAAATAATTAAAAATCGATGAGAGAAAAATCCCTTTATACATTGAAAATATTAAAATAAGACATTTAAAAGAGATTCTAGAATCAAAGTGTCCCATACCACTTTGAAACTTTTGAAAGGGTTTTAAAACATTAATGTCCCTATAAATAAATCCTTAAAACCATTTTTAAAAAATGGACATGGAGGATAAATGTCTAAAAGAATAAATCATTAAAACCATTTAAAACAATGTTTTAATAAAAGAGTCATTTTCCATTTTGAACATTAAAATTATAAGCCACAAGAATGTATACAATTTTCAAGACATTTAAATGACTTTATTATAGACATAATATGGATATGGAATGTCAAAGGGACTATATATACACTTTATAAAATAATAAAAGTGCATATAATTATGAAATGTCTCAATGAGAAGAAATTGAGATATAATCCCAATCAAGGATCATGCAATTAGAGCAAGGGTAATGAAATGAAATAATTATGGGTGACAAATATAAATATAAAAAATATAAGTGGATACTCAGTGTAAAACAATCATATGTCATCCACACATTTTCATAGCATGACATAATCAAGAATTATAGGTTTAACCCAAAGAATTGAAATTGGGTTATGAAGTTCTCTTACAAAAAATCGATAACCAAACAACGTCATTTTAGAATTTAGAAAATGAGATGATAAGAGATAAAAAGGGTATCTCATTATTTGAACATGTCATTTAAACCAATAAGGATGTATACGAACATATCCCAACATTGGAAGATGTAAATTAAAAGGCCTAACAAAAAGAAGTCTTTTAAAAAGAGGAGGTTGAAAGGTTACCTTACCGATTTGGGTAACTTTCGAAACGAACACCCCATGAAAGAAGTACGATAAAAAATTGATGTAAATACCCAAAAATGAATGTATATTACAAAAAGAGTAGAATAAAGGGCAGTACATACACCCCTTAAAGGAAATGGTGGAAAATGTAGCATAAATCTCACAGGAAAAAAAGTGAGATGAAAAATCCCTTACGAAAACTCGACAGCCTAACGACACCACTTAAAACATCGAAAAATGGATTCATGAGATCAAATAGGGTCTCTAATAATATGAACATTAAAGTAAAAAATTATGAATATAAAATAACATCCTGAAACATATGAAAGATTATCTTAAATGAAATGACATAAAAGAGACTACTTAAAAAGAAAGAGAGAGGTATGAACCCTTACCTCAAGTCCGACTTGTCTTGATCGTTTCATTATATTCCTGAATAATACAATTTGGTCAATTTTATAATTTGTTAAATAAATCCTTTAAAGACTATTATTAATTTCATATCACATATGATAATGTTATAATAATTGGTTAATAATGTGAGTTCATATCAGACGTTTTTATTGGTGTTCGGTAGATGAGTCAAAATTGAACTTGTTTGAAAAGAATTGCCCATGTAGTTATAAATAAATCATCTCCAGAATAGTATTAATGATTGAAATATCATATATATCGATTATATATTCATTTTATACTATTCCATAGCATTTGGAGATAAAAAGAAATGAAATGCACCGTTCATGGAGACGGTAGGCCGTACGTACGCATGAACGCTACTTTCATTTCTTTGGCACATTAATGGAATTAAAACTAGATGAGAGAGAGAGAGATATATATATTATAATTACAATATAATATATATGATATATAGGTCACATATTTTCATCAATATCATTCATTATACATTTCATGTATTGCATGAATGAGTCACATCACTTGAAGTGCCGGTAGTCCACACTTCCTCAAATGAAATTATCGCATTTGAAAAACATGAAAAGCATAAACGTATGTATTAAATATAAAATACAAAATCATAGAAAGGAAATAAATATAATATCTATCATAAATAAAAATATTTCCATCATAATGACCACCATGAGAGGTGTTAGGAGAAGATAAAACAATCATCGTTTTGTGAGGTAGTAATTCGCCATCCACGGAAACAGTATGTTCTTTAACCATTAGACTGAGGTGTGTGTATGTGTAGCTCAAATACTTCCCATAAAAAATCCTAGTATATTTAAGAGACTGTTTTTGTTACAAAATAAAGGAATAAAAAGATTTTAGGGGGTTGGAGAAGAAAAATAAAGCAAAAGAACATTAGGGAAGACTTTACCTTTAAATCGGGTAACTCCCCTTGGTTTGAACCAAAAGGATTTCTTGAAGAGCTTTCTGACTAAGGGAATGATTCTATGATGAAGAGAGGGATGTGGAGAGATAAAATGATCAGTGTTTGGCCGAGCCAATGGCTTTATAGGTGTGGGTAAGGAGGTAGAGTTGGTGGCCTTTTATAAGAGGGAGGAGGGTCACTCTTAGAAAGTCTTGAAAAGTTACTTTATTATAAAATGATTTTCGGATATCAAAGGTCCCAAAATTATATATTTCGAGTATAAGGTGATAAGGGTTCTAAAAAACCAATCCAATATGTTTTTGACAAGTGTATGTTATATATTTTACATTATCATTTCATTTTATTTAAATCGTTCATTAATGGGGTAATCGCTGCATCATCATCGTGTCATAAATAAATTAATTGATTTAGTGTCTAAAAATTATAAAAAAATACTATGATGTAGGAAATATTATTATCATTCAAATGACTATTTATAGTAAAAAATATTACTAGTATAACCCCATGTAAAAATTGTTTTAGTAAAACAATACATGTTTGTGACATTTTTATTTTATCTTTAAATAAAAAGTTATTAATGTCATTTTCTTACCCAAGTGGCTCCATGAGGTACCCACGTTGTCCCATGGATTTCCTTGGTCTTCCATGACTCATCAAATATGTGTATGAAATGTTTCAAGGTAATTTCATATTATTATAGCATTATCTTTACCTTAAATTACACTAATTACCTTTAATCCCGATTAATAAAACTTAAAAGTTACTATTCACCAAAAATTATTTTAATACCATTGAAACACATTTTACATCCTAATGACAACCATGAATGTCGGATTTTTGAAATTCAAATCACATATGTTTTAAAGTTTCATTTAAATGAAAAATCTGTTTTTTAACTACCACTTAGTGGTTTCACTATTAATAAAAAATTGATGTTTTTCAGAAAAATACCAAAAATTCACCCTAAGCTATATTTGATATTCTGAATAGAAAACTGATGTCTATTTTAAAAAAATTCATAACATATAATTTTCATTAATAAACTTAATAATTAATTCCCACTGTCAAAATTTTTTGACTGTTTTTAAGAAACAATATCTATTAAAAGATTGACAGTAGTTTAAGTCCAATTTCAATGTGAAATTAATTTCAATGACCACCATTGGATTAAATGGTAAAAATATATTATATTTGAAATTTAAAACAAATTAAAAAGACGATCTAATCATATAAATAAATTATATTAAAATGTGGATTTTAGTTAAAATACAACATTTTTCACTTATTCATTAAAAATGAACTTTATCGAAAAAAATAACAAAAACATGCACAAAGTAAATTTTGATGTCCCGATTCTAAAGAAGGATTTTATTTGGTCCAATATAACATAAAAATTGTCAAAAAAAGTGTATTTAAAAAGGGTTCACCACCAAAAGGCGGTTAATCAACCTTTTAAAAAATATTAGTATATTTACGCTTAAAATTGGATTCATTCGCATTTTAATCCCCTAACATTTATTGTAAAAAAAATATTTGACAAACGAATATAATAATTTTGTAGTTAGTTCTCTTCATTCCCACCATTAAAACGGTTAGGCCTTAACTACCATTTAAAATAATATTATTTTATTATTATAGTGCAACGTAACATGTCAACGAAACTCATTGTTGTGTATTGGGTATGCCATCGAGCGTAGAATTCCCTTTAAAGTAATATTAATATTTTATTCACAAATGTTAATAAATTTGAAAATTTAATATTCATTATTTACCTGGGATGTTACAAAAACAATTCCTATAATGAATGCTAGAAGTGGATAGATCCATATCCCAAATAAATAATCCTACTTTTGTGGTTTTTAATGGGATGAATTGAAATTCATCCCCATTGCATTTGAGAGGGTCTCAATCTCATTAATACTCTCTTGAGTATCCCAAAGGCCACTGATCTCTCCTCTTTATTTCTTGGTTCCTTCTCCTCGTGGGATAGATATCATCTTCATTTCATGTAATTCTTTAGTATTTTCCCCCACCAATGACCCTACTATTTATTTGATTCATCTACATCCATATTTTTCCTCCCTGATTGATGATTTTAATTTCAATTCCACCTAATTATTGTGGATTTACCACTAGATGATGGGTATTTCATGTGTATTATTCTAATGGTGTATTTAGATGACGTATTCATGTTTTCCCCATCCAATGTTATGGATGTAAGTTTTCTACTATTTTTTATGGGATTAATGTTAAATTATATAACATTTCTAATGCTTACAGAGCCAGTTTTTTGGGTATTGGTCATGGTAGTGTATGTGAAATGATGATGATCTTCCATTTTTTATTAGACTTAGTTATGGTGTGTTAGGGGAATTTAATGACTGTTACATAAATTATTATTATGTTTTTATTATAAAAGTATATTTAATTAGAATGTTTTTTGTTTATGTGTGAGTTTGGGTTTTTCATGGTCTGGGCATTGTATTTTGGTTATGTGTGAGCTTGAGATGATAGTTTCCAAAATAGAGTTATGTTGAAATGTATGTTTTAAGGTACATTGTCTATGTGCATTCCCTTAATTCTTTATCTTGTCATAAAAAATATCAATGGTGCATGGAACTGGTGTTTGTAAATAGACTTATATTTATATTTTAAAATATATATTACTTAAATTCATAACTTTTAAGTTAATATAACATCTTTAACAACACCCATAGCTTAGATACTACCCGAAGACCTGGAATGGTCAAGGAGGGTATAATTAAATAACCATATCTGAAAATATTGATTGGATTAATTTATGATCCTCATTAATATGTACTCACTATGAGTGGTTAGATAATTAATTCAACTCATTATATAGACAAAGTAAGGACATATTAGCATCTTGACCTATAAAACATGTCCACTACATGGACCAATTAAGTAAAAATTTTAACATAGTGTATCCAAAACATATATGTAAAGGGATGGTCATGAGGTACTTGTTCTATTATATTGAACATATGTCGAGTTGGAATATTATTACATAGACATAGACCTGGTAACCTTATGTCCCATTGGTTATGGGTTTTTATCAGATGATATATACTTAAATAATAACTTCTAAATTCCTATATTGAGTACTAAATTCAAAAAATGTTAATAATTAATTTAAATTCATTGAGATAAATAGAATAAAGTAATGGTGATGTTGATTTGTGTTAACCATTACTAAAATAAATAATTATTGAAATGTAAATTTGGAATCTAATGTTATAATGACTAATTGATGTATTGTGTTGTATTTAAAATTGATGTACATGAGCGATTATAAATGTTTCCATTAATTAAATACCCCTCTAATTTAGAAGTCCATTATTCCATTTATAATTGGTCATATATATATATATATTGGAACTAATTATGGATTAAAAGTTATTAATGTCATGGGTAAGCCTTGGATTCCAAATTTTCACTCTATGCATAAACCAAGTTCATGTCATAATATCTATAGAAGTAAATGAAATGGGTTAGACATGATAATATATATAAATTGGATATGTATAATAATAATTCAATTGCCTGTGTATACCTTGGATTTTATATTCAAATGCCACGAAAAAACCAAATGTAATTTATATGATTCGTTAATGTGAATGTTAATGGATGCACTATTTGAATTTGTTCAATGCATGATATTCATGAATTCTTTATCGCAACATCATGGATAAATTAGTAATATATAGGTAATTATAATTACTTTTAGTAGTTCCAATATTTTTTTATCAATTGACATGGAATTCCTTTTATCAACTCCTTGAATCACATCCCATCTGTTTCCAAAAATTTCTTATTACATTCTCATTGGGTTCGGTTAGAGAAACCTTGAGAAATTAGAATTATAATAGTTATTATAGGGATCATAATATATGTAAAAACATGCATTTTTATCACTAAGGGATCACTCTCTAGATTACACACAATGATTTCTTTATATATCTCCTTGTATTCACCTAGTAACGTTTGGTGGGAATGCTTAGTCCAACTATATGGATTAATAAATGATTCTTGATCATGTAGATATATGATTACTACCATGTGTCATATGAATAACACATGTATCATGTGTTTAGAGATATCTAGTTTATTAAAATTCAGGTAGGGCCAGGTGGGCACCAACTATGGACCAATACTTGGTGAATTTTCACTAATTTTCCATTTTCATTGGGATAATATAACAAACACCGTATGTTTTTCACTCAAAATTTTGGAAAGGTTTAGACACAATTTTAGGTCGTTTAGTTAATTTTTTTCCACAAGATATTTAAGGACCCAGAAGGTACTTGATAATATAGGTTGGTTGCTGTTTAGGAGTTAGCCAAGACTTTTTTCTATTATTTGTTTTTTGGTCAGACCTGACATGGGATATGTGGATGGAGATTTTATTTAGACTACCTAAAAGAGATGGTTTGACCTATTATTTTTCCATTTCATTATTCCTATCAATATTATATTTGTATTTCATCATTTATCTAGTGGTTAACTTTTATATGCATTGTTATATGTTCTTATCTGGTTAGTTTTATTTGGAACTTGTTGAGTTGTTAGTTTATTACTATATGATTTTGGTACATTTCATTTATTTTATAATATATTTAGTACTAATATTGAGGGAATTATATCTCCACTATATCATCCCTAAAATCATGAATCTAGTCAAAATCCTCTAATATATGACGAGGAATGCTTGGGGATAAGTTACTCTCCAGTTTACTTTGATAGGAATGAACCCAAAAATGAACTTCATTATGTGTTATGAGAGCCTATTTTTTACTTTTATTACAATATAGGGATGTCATTCATTCGATTAGGAACACCTTAGAACATGAAAAATAACTTTTTTATGTAATTTTGTAACCCATACACAGGGAAAGAACCATGTTTCCTAGGATGGAACTCTATCTTAGGTTCTATGTCATTTCAGTTGGTTTCATTTCACTACTAGTGACACACTTGAATTTGATACAACTAATAATTTTACATTAATAATGTGTATATTATAGAGATAGGGGTTGTGATCATGTACCAATACAATCATTGTGGATTCACATGTTTTTGGTAAGATTACTTTTTTGTCCTTAAGTGATTTTCTGTGTTATGTCTTGCTCTATCTATGAAGGTGGAATATTACTAGTTAAAAAAAGTGTCTCCATCAACAAAAGGTGTGCTTTCAAGAATTCCATGATGGTCAGATTCTATCTAACCATCACATCATTGATTAATGCAATGGAATAATCTTAATGAAACAATAATTAATGTAACTATGAATTATTGTAATTCTAATCGAATTAGATAATCTGTTGTTAATTAGTTATGAGTGATTAATACAAGTGGTTAGTTAAATGGTGTACCAATTGAATATAATGTGGTGATTCCTATATATCATGGTAAAGAAGTCCCTATATAAATGAATATATATTCTCAAGTATACCCTTCAAGGTCTATTATAGAGTTACACATTAACATAATGAACCCCTAATGGGTGTGTAATTAAATTCATTAATAAAATAATTACAAATGGGGTAAACATTAATGGGATTTCAATTAGAACTTATATAGTGTTTATGTCCATAAAATATGAATTTATTTTCATTTAACTAGGCCCGAGTTTCAATAACATGAATATCATGGTTTTATAGTAACTTTACCTGACATTGTAAGGAAACCCTTAGGGGAATATATATATTAAATGGATTAGACTGTTTAAATTGTCAAAAAAGAAATGATTTTACCATATAGATTCATTGGGAAATTATACTTAGCTCGGTCTAATTACTGTGGTTAATTGAGATAGATAATCTATACTAATGCTTCTCTAGAAAAAATATATGATAATAAAATAATATTCCTAGTACCGATGAACTCATGTAATAGAATGTTTTTATTAGTGTGACTTTTATAGGATCCATAATACTTATAAATAATGTGATATAAAGAAATGGATTAAAAATAACCCTTTTAAATTATCTTATAAAAGACCGCAGTGTAGGGGTAAATTTATTTTTTCCTTGGGAGATTCCCTGGACATTAAAGTGGATGCATCCCATGGGTTATAGTTGGAGACTTTTATTATGTTGAATGTAGAGGTAAGGGGGGAGAATAATTAATATTTGGGAATAACCATAAATTTGGAGTATAATCATAATGATATGTGTGGGGTCATATGGTTCTTGTAGTGTCCATATTGGAAAGACACATCACTTGGGTGTATGTTCTTGTATTTTTCAATAAATGTTCCATTATTATTCCATTTAGTCTTCAGTAGGACTCATATTTTGTGGACTGAAGCCCTATGTAAGCACGTGGCCATGCAGTATGTAGAGCCTTATGATCATCAATGATGATTGAGTTGTAGGGGACTAACATGCCAATGGCATGGTCAGCCATGTAATTAGTCCTGTGAGATTAATTTAGGTGATGTTGGATTCATCGAGTCCCTAGTATTTTAATAATTTGTCTGGTATGATGACGAAAATCTTATGCTTGATAATTTTTAGTATTATAGTGAATTTTATGAATATGTAGTGCCTATGGACATTTGAATCGTACAATTTGTGAATGTATGTTGTATTTTTATAATATCTAGTTAGAATGTATTTTTATATGTGGTACAATAGAAGAAATGTTTGGTTCACAAGCATGTGAAGGTTCTGATTGTGTATATGGTTAATGCTACTAGCTCTATCTTCATGGAGTGAACCTTTATGTGAATGATGATAGGATACAAAAGTCTTTGTGGAACCCTAAAAGAATAATTAGAGTTGTGTGGTTGTACTACTGGTTTGGATAAGAGAAATTCTCTATTTTTAGGGGTATCTAAGGGTTCTCTAAGATTAGTGGAATTAGCATGGGTGAAAGGCATGACCAAGGCCCAATGACTTCAGATTGGTCTTGTCGTGAACCAACCCAAGTTACCTGGTAACCCAAAAAAACAATCTGGTTCTAACACGCCCAAAATGGCATTCTTTATCACCATAGTTGGAGAATATCAACTCACATCATACAAAAATAAAGGGTAAATTAATTACCCACAAACATTGTGGAAGAATGATAAAAAATCAGTATGTTTACAAAAGAAAATCAACTCAGAGATGTCTACCAAAAGTCAAATAGGTATAAAACCCAAAGTACTTTCGAAAATTTCTAGAAATATAGGATGGATAAAAATACCAAGACTCAATGGATGCAACTCTCCATGTATACTTACTAATAGATGGAACCACCTCCTTGTGCTGATTTACCCCTTCTTGAAATCAGAAGGAGAAAATATATAAAACATCTAACGATATAGGTGAGTGTGAACTAAAATCCCAATAGAGTCTCACAAAGGATTCTATAAAAGATTCCAATATCAAATTAACCAAATAATGACCATTGAATTTTTTAATAAATTACTTTTTCCGTTAAAGATGATATTTCAAAAAATCTTTCATAACATTTAGAATGATGTAAATCCATAAGCAATTCATCCCTTACATTTTAAATGATGGACATACATTCACAAATAGTGATTTACAAAAATCGATTATATAAACACTTTTATGTAAAAAAATTTATATAAATTCACATGGCATGTTGCATAATTTACAACAATGGCATACAATTATATCACATATTTAGTAAATATAGAAACATGGTCATCTACCAAGAGGTTCGATTGTTTTAGGTTATGGGATCCTCACACACTCGTGTGATAAACCACAATGAGTACACACGTCCCCTAGATTTGGGAAGAGGGGATGTCTCTATGTCCCAATGAGGGAGAAATAATTGATGACCAATGTTTTGTTATTATTATAATGCGTCAATCCATTTCATGGGAAACTCCAACCTAGTGTGTTTTCCTCAACAACTCACTAACTACCTAGGGTTTTATGTTATCTAGTATAATACAATTATGGGAAATTTATTTTAACAACCATAAAATACAATTATGTTTCATTCTCCCATTTTTAAAAATATAATTTCATTAAAACTGGGTTTTAAATAAAAATCATTCATTTGTAAAAGATAAAACCCTAATGTTTCTTTCAAAACCAATGTGAGAAATTTTAAAAAAATGGGAATTTGAAATCAATTCATAAGTCAAATTCTCAATTCACATTCAAAATAAATGTCAACAATTTAATTTAAAAAAAAATCCATCAATATCAAAAAAAACATCCAATTCTATAAAATTAGGGGTTTTCAAAACTTTTCCATCAAATCCATTTCACAAAATAAATCATAAAAATTAAATTTCCATGATCCCCATAATCAAACATCAATTCAATGGAATTTGTGGTTTTACAATTTCGTGCCAAAAAACCTTTTTAAAACCCAAATTTAAAGGATTTTTTAATAATTTAATTGAAATAAATTCAATCAAAATCAATAAAGTTCATTTAATTATAACAAATGAAATTAAATAACGCAATTTTGGGTTGACAAAAATTGTGCATGACGATGAAACCATTACCTTGGAATCAATGGATCTCATGATGCTAGACAATAACAGATAAATTTCAATGAAGAACGATAATAAAAAAACTAGGAATCAAACTTAGGATTATGATCGAAAAATGGAGGGTATTACTTTGACAATGAAATATTGGGATCCATGGAATCCTATGGAGGAGAAGAGATATTGTGGTAGATAGATATCATAGTGAGGAAAATAAAAAGTTGAAGATCTAAGGGAATTAACAACGCTTTGAATCACTTCCAGAATGGATAAGAGGGGTCATGAACTCTTATTTGGTGTTCCTAAGGATGATGAATTCACATTTGGTAAATATATATATGTTAAAAACCTAAAATGGGGGTTTTGAATTTTTATGTTGGATTTTTCATATTACGAATATCATTAGGATGGTTTGAAAAACCATGCGGACTAACTGGGTGCCAATTTTAAATGGGCCAAATATTTTTTATAATATGGTGTATGGCTTGAAAAACCTTTAACTAAATTTGAAAAACTACTCTACCTGGGTTTTCACGGTTTTGATTGAGAGGCCGTAAAGTTTGGGAAAACAGTGCGCCAACCGTACACTAGCCTAGATAATTTTAAAACATTAATAAAAATTTGACCAAAAACAACACCAATTGAAACCAAACCAAATATTGGAAAAGGTGGTGTTTAGGAGTAACAGAAAACAATACCAGGATTTTACAACCTCCCCAACAAATAAATTTTCTCTCCCCAGAATGTCTACTCAGAAACTTCCATGCAAAAAATATGAGGACACTAATCTATCATTAGTTCCTCCCACTCTAACGTCTCATGATTATCAAAACCATGATTCCATATCACTTGAAAAAAGGTATCAGCCTCCCATTACATACCTTGGATTCAGAATCTACTATCCTGATTGTCAATTCAGTCACGGATAAATCACGTTCAACATGGTGATCATGGAAGCACAAAATATGAGTTTTATTATATAGATATGTTTTCAGATGAGATACATGAAACACAATATGTATTCACATCAGCTGCGGTGGTAGTTAGAAATGGTATGAAAATTTCCCACCTGATCAATAACCTCAAAAGTTCCCAAAATTTTCTGAGAAAGATTTTTTTCCTCACAAAATATTGATAAACCAAATATGGTGAAACTATCAATAACACCTAGTCACCAACTAAAAACTCCAACAGTCCATGATGATAATCAAAATTAGACTTATATTGGCATTGTGCCATAAAAATTATCTAAAAAATAAATTGAATCTGTTGTATTGTCTATTTCACAAAACATGGTACATCTAAGGAAATTTAATGATTCACTAACCAACATAATAGATATCAACACGGTCAGACAAATAAGGCCTCAGAAGATCCATTATGATCACATACATTTAACTATTGTTATAAGAAAACTCAAACAGCCATAAATGATCACCCAAATCCCCTCCAAAGTGATGAAAACCAGAATATATCATATCCTCAAGACTCTATATATAAATATACTTTTGTATGTTCATCTGACTATAGATGGTATGTCATACTCAAAGAGACGTGAGATACCTATGCCTCCGAAAGGCCACTCTAGAAATAAGAAATGAACTGATGATCCCTATAAGGGACTATAGTAGATGGAACTCCCTGAAAAAGAACATTATATTTTACGTAGAGATTTACCAGCTCATTAATTTTTCTTCTATCATGAATTGGTATAAATTGAGTCAATTTACTCATCAGATCAATCAAGACCCATATAAAATTCTCCTTTATCTGGTTATATGGAAACCCAACCACAAATTCAATTGAGATCACATCCCACTTCTATGTAGGGATATGTAGTGGATGAAGAAAACCCAAAGGTTACTAGTGTTTATACATAACCTGTTGGCACGTGTAACAATAGTTTACAAATTCATCAATGCGCCATCTCATACCTGGCCACTGGAATCAACACTGCATGTCAAAGAGCATGTTAATGGTTCCTAGGTGCACTTCCCAATGTGAATTATCGAAATCCACCATAATAGTTATCCATGTCCCTAATCACACAACACAATGATTCTGATATTATAAAATTCCATCTTTGGAGAAGTAATACTCAGTAACGGTCTCCCCACGATAAAGAGAGTCTCTAATGTGAAAGAACTCATCATAAAGATACTCTTCGAAAAAAATAATCCTATGAAGCGAATATGTCAACTAAACCCTGGAAAAATAAACCTAATTCCATGATTCAAATATGAAATTGTCCGAAGAGATCCATCGTGTTCTACTATTTGGAAAATTCTTTCACAGGATGGGTCGAAAGCTTCCTAATGAAGTCATCTACAATGAAATTCCCTTTCCCTTGGGTATATGTGATGTCGATGTTGAAATATTGTAGGTATTCCACCCATTTCCTATGGATAAGATTCAAATATTTTTTAGAAAAGATATAACTCAAACTCTTATTTTCTAAAAATAGGGTAAACCTGTCACATTAATGGTAATGTCACCAACTCTTAAGCATTTTCATCATAGCTGTCTGTTAAAGGTCATGGGTTAGATAATTATTCTATTGTGGTCTATGTCGATGATATCCATATGCAATGACATGATCATCCTATATAGGAACAAAATGAAAACCAAAAATTTATCCTTCAAAAAAGGCGACATAACCCAAACCTATGTCTGGAAGAGTAAATAACAGAGCAGTATTCAAAATACGTTTTACATCAGAAGAGAAAATATGACATTTTCCATTCCATGGAATCTTTTATCCCATCCATGTTAGATTATTCATTGATAAAATCCATCATTGATAAGTCCTTATTAAAAAAATGATAATATATACGTAGACCACATAATATCTAAATATCAAAAAAAATTCTTGGATGTTCCCATGTCATAAGAGCTCTCAAAATAATATGGTCAAATGATATCTCATGTTCCTTCAAAACATTTCATAATAATAATACCTAAAGAATCTATATATCACATGTAAAATGCTTGGAATAATGTTAGTTACTTCTTATAAGACTTGGAACTACTATCAGATGATGTACATGATCATCTTCAGACATAGAGTAAAAATGGATGGCATCCACAATGTATACAATGAATTTATTTAGATACTCATAGAAAATAATTCTAATTCAATCCATAGTTTCTTTATGATCATTTTATAGAGGTAATAGCATAACAAGATTCTCATAATGGAAATACCTCTTCTGAAAGGTTATTATATGAAAGTCATATTCTTTTATCCTCAACTAATGGTAACCAAATAAAAGATAAATCTTCAAGAACCACTTATACCCTTTAAAATGATACATGAGGTCATCAATCCATGGAAACGGATAGGTTTTATTTATAGTCACTCGATTTATTTTTTGTTAATCAACAGAAAAGAACAATGAAGCATTGACATTCTTATAAAAGAGAACTGTTACTACCCCTGATGACATGCTCTAGATTATAAAGCTATTATCTAGATGATACTCCAAATGGGTATTTATATCATTTAGTTCATCTAGTTCTTTGTGGTAATAAGGAATAAATAAAATTACAATACTAGGGACTAAGTTAATATGAAACTCAACCACCCGTATTGGTGGAAAACTAAAGAAGCCAGAAGGAATAATATCTGGAAACCCGACTACAACTATAGGTAGATCACATCTCTAAATTTCCATCTCCATATCAAACTTAATCAATTATATTACTTCCCCTAACTCTATATATGAAGGTCCAACTCCACTTTATCATGGGTCCCACTCTTGTTGAAATACCCAAAACATATCATTGGGTGTAATGAATGTTAAATGTCGAAGGTAACAATCAATCTAGGATTTTTTGGTAATGATCCAATCCATCTTGAATGTTATTTCAAGTGGTTTCATGTTGTGATCAAATAATATCCATGATATCTCGACATCTAACAGAGAGAAAAAAGAAGAGGGACTAGAAATACCCATCACACTATTCCTACCAAGGGGTGTAGTAATTTTAATAACATGGGATGAAAGATACATAGAAAGATTTAGTCGATTTACATTACTGGTTGAATTAAATGAATGAGAAATGCCAATAAAAATTTGGGTAGTCAATAATAACAATTCTATTGTAGTGGTTCCTCTCACAATCACTAAACCCATATACGATTACTCTATATACTCATCCACTGCATGAAGTAGATTTGTTTTAGATGCCTATGGATGGAAACCTTTTATTCATAATGAACCTAATTTCCTGGCAGTTTTAAGAGGATCTTATGATCCCAATCCACTAGTGGAGAGGATGTTTTGTAAAATAATTCCATAAAGTGTCCTGAACATCAAAAAGAAAAACACACCTTTGGTTCCTTAGTGTAAACCTTCTTAGAATTCCTCAACTTTCCACACTGGTAGAAAACCAGCTGGCCTATACCTGGTATTAATGGATGTTTAGAATAACCATACTATCAAGAACTACCATGACAATCATCATGATTTTTATTTCCTTTAAAGGATCCAATGTTACCACCGGAAGTAAAAGAGACTCTGAATAAGCCTAACCTACTAGCCAGGTCTATTTCAACCAACTTTTCTATATCCATCACATCAATAGATGAATGCAGTTTCAGTAAGAAAACCTGAGAATGAGATCCTAAGGAAATCACAAATTAACCTTAGAGACATCATAAAATCATTCATAACTATATCACGTTTGAAATAAACAAGCTCAAAAAAATGGTTTTCATACTCTATCAAGGTCCATTCATCCTTCTCATGTTTAAAAAAATCTATATCCTTCGCCAACAACATCATCTCTAGATAGATTTATAAAATTAAAATAACTTGTTCATAATTCACCTATAATCCCTCATGATTATTATCTATCACCATAGTGTCCCACTATCTCCTTCTAGGTCATTATGGCATGATAGTGGCACACATCACCAATATTTCGTCAAGTGTCTCCAATAACCCATGAAATCATTATATCACACTTAACATTTCCTCTTCCTCTTGAAAGTCATTTCAGAATTTTAATGATTCTAGCTTCCATTGAATGTATTCATTAGAACATTCTTGGAGAATATCCCTTTTTGGTTCCATAGTTAGATATTGGATGGAAACTGGTGGTTGTTCCTATATCATAGATTGGATAGTAAAAACAATCCCCTCAACCAGATGTGGTATACAAGATGATTGGCTCACTATGGATCTGTAGAAACATTCTCTTTGATCTGATTCACATATGTTATTGGAGGTATTACACTATATAACATTACCAGAAAACAATAAAGACATCAGATGAACAATCAAACTGAGAAATGAGAGAAATTAATCCGAACAGATATAGAAACATGCTTGTTTATCAATCTATCCAAATAAAAAAATTAATAGACTAGAACTAATCCTCCCGATCTATTTCCCTAACAACCCTTGGAGAATTATGTTTCGTTATGAAGAGATCTATCTAGACCCACAATCATAACTTCCTCCCAATTCCAACAGAAATTACACCATGTCATATTTATTTCATGAAAATAATATCAAACTAGATCTCTGATACATCTTTGTCACGAACCAGCTTTGGTAACCCAGTTACCCAATAACTGAGATCATCCTAACATGGCCAGAAGGGCATTCACAACCCCCATAGGATAAATAATCGAACCTGAAATCACATAAAAATTATGTGGTACCAAATTTCCCACAAAAAGAGTGGATTCATGTAAAAGTATAAATTTACATACATAAGAAACTATACTAGGATAAGTATACTAGATATCAATGTGGTGATTTACCCCTACTTGAACCTAGAAGGAGAAAATCTACAATCACCCAAAGGAATATGTAGGGTGTGAGCTAATAACATAGTAGGGTCCCACCAGTGATTCCATAATAAATTCCAGTATACAATTAACACAAGAACATGATTTCAGTTTTATAAAAAATACGTTGGGAATTTAACGATCAAATTTCAACAAATCATGCATTGAATTTCAATTGATAGAAATACATAATCAATTCATGACTTATATTTTAAATAATGGAAATATTTTAAAAAATGGTTCGTTACAAAAATGTATTATGTAAAATATTTTATATAAAATAGTTTATCTAAAATCACTATGCTTATAGAAGAGTTTACAATAATGGAAGATATTTATATATCATATATAAAAAAGTATGCAACCTGGTCATATTCTAGTTGCCAAACTGTTATAAGTTATGGGATCCTAACATACTCGCTTGATAAATATGAATATGAACACATGTCCCCCAACATTGGAAAGAGGGACTCATCTACATCCTAATGGGGATGAAATATGTTCTGAAAAAAGTTTTTTTGTGTTATAAGGTGTCAATTCATATCTAAATAAATTCTAAACCATCATGTTTGTCCCAAAAAATCAATAACTAAGTACACATTAATGTCCTCTAGTAAAATAAAATAATGGGAAATTTATTTTTAAGAACCTTATAATAAAATTAAGTCAAATTCTACCATTTCAAAAAGACAATTTATATTTAAATACCAAAATTTTTTAAAGTAAAAATCATGACTTTCACTATATAAATCCCTAATGTTTATATCAAAAATATTTTAATCCATTTTAAAAAAATATGAATTTGAAATCAATTTACAATTCAATTTCACAATTGAATTTCACAATTATATTTAATAATTTAATTTCATATAATGTTCATCAATTTCATAATAAAACCACAGTTAAATGGAATTGGGGATTTCCCACATTATTTCCATCAATTCAAATATCACAATTTAAATTGGAAAATTTAAAATTCACCAATTCCCATAAACACACCCTAATTCTATAAAATTTGGTGTTTTCTAATTTCCTGTCAAAAAACCGCTTTTGAAAAAAAATGGAATTTGGTTTTTTGAAAAAATAAATAAAAATTTATTAAATCAAAACCATGAAATTGAATTAAATTATAAAAATTGACCATAAATTCCCAAAAATTAGGGATAATATAAATTAGGAATCATTGTGGAACAACCTACCTTGGAATCAACAAATCTCATAATGGAAAGCCCTGATCTTGATTTGAAAATCTGGAATTGGGTTTAGGAAACTAAACGGGATAAGATCTAAGGTAATTACTCAAACATTTAATTTCATATAGAATGGATACTAGGGGAAAATAAATTCTCTTGGGTTCCCCCAAAGAAGAAAAAATCACATGGGGTCTTTCCAGGTTTTTAGTAAACTAAAATGGGGGGTTTATGATTTTTAAGATGGATTTTTCGATTAATGAAATTTGGGGCATGATAAGCTAGGTATATCCACATGGTCTGACAAACCTTCTGGAAAAACTGTTTCCCAATTTTAAATGGTTCATACGGTTTCTCCAAAAAGGTTACATGGATTGAAAAACCACGCAGAAACCATGAAAATCAAATAACCACGTTTCACACGGTTCAGTTTGAGAGGATGCACAATGTGGTAGAAATATGCCCCAACCATTCACTATCCCAGAATCATTCAAAACACTCTAAAAAATTAACATAATACAACCCCAAAAAAACCCATCCAAAGCTTGGTAAAAAATATGGGATTTTAAATACCTAAAATCTGTAATAGGATGTTATAAATATTTGTTATCAGGTTGCATTGGGAAATGTAACTATTTATATTCGATGATATATGGATGGCAAGTTCCCATTAGAGATTCATGGTTCCATTAAGATCATGTTTGGGTTGTACAAGAGTGTACACCCATGCCATTTCATATTCAATAAGTCACTTCACGAGTCTATTACTAAGTGGGTTTAATTTGAGGCATGAGGTTAAGGTGACTCAAGGATATCAAGTGAGAATTATTATGTTGTAGAAGTGGGAATTAGAAAATGGAAGGATTAGTTGTGAAGGCATAGCTGATCTGGGTGGAAGCTCAATTGTAGTAGCCGATTATGATTTACATGATAAGGTGGTGTCTTTTGGAAGGAACATTACACACATGGTTTTATTTAGACCCATTATGGTCAATGATTAGTTAATTTATAATGGATGAATATGATGGTGTGGAATACTTCATCAATAATTTCCATATGTGACTCTCATTATTCAAAGTTTTCTCTAAAATGTATTAGTAACATTTCTCTATTATATGACCTTTAAATGATTAAATTTTATATACATTCATAGGAGTGATCTGTGTGAGCTTCATTCTTCCATTATGTTCAGCGATGGATGAATCTAGTCAATAGGGGTTAGGGATGGTTTAGTCATGTAATATATGAAGACTCTAAAATTGGGGAGTGGGATATTTTTCTTGATATGGAACTCTTCTGTGGTGGATATTTAGTCTACATGAGGCCGAACATTTCCCATTCATTTTAGAGTGATGACACTTGGGAATAAGTAGGTCTAAATAAATTTTTTTTCCTCAGTGAATGCTATGTGTGGACTCTAGTATGGTACATGATGGATTATGAGCATTAAATAAGGGCTGTAAATGGATATAAAAATCCCTAGATAGATCGAATGATGGTTGTTTTATTTTTGAGGAAGCACATGATAATTTTTTATAGATCATAATTTTAATCGGGAAAATGTCGTTGGACTTATTTTATAAACATTGGTAATGGTGTTTAGACAATCTTGTAATTCCATTAGTGTTTATGAAATTACAGTGGTTAATCCTAAATATACATTAGTAGAAAATTCTGAGTGTTTAGGTAAATTCAACAAGAGGTGGTTTGAATTTTTTTCTTGCATGTAGATGGATGTGGTGGATTGGATACTATAATAGGTAGATTATTTGGGTCATTTTTTGGATGATTGTTTGTCTTATTGTTTTTGAATGTGTTGAATGATAATGTTTATTTGTGTAATAATAATTTAATCATGGATAGTAGAAGTTTTGTATTTGGAATGGTAGTGAGGGTAATACTTGGAACACCATAACTGGGTTTTTTCTTACAACTATTACGTTGGAAGTGCTATTTCATTGTTTTGGAATCATTTAGACCATTTATAGGGAGGGAAGAACCATGATTCTGACGACTAGTAGAATTATAATGTCATGAGTCACATGGGGTTTAATGGAGTGGGTAATAATATTCTTGGCATTTCAATGATAAACTCTAGTGGTGTCTTGTGTTTGGTGATTTATGTACTGGAAATTACAGTTACTCCCTAGAAGCACATTAAGTATATGAAATTATAATTCATGATGGGGATGGGTTTGGTGACTGATATAGGTTGTAAAATCATATTTTTTACAACCATAATGACATCTTAAGGATGATTTATTATAGGTAAGGGAGTTTGTAAAACCCTGTGTCTGTACATGTGTAGGGATGGGCTTGAATTTTTAATAGAAGTTGAATTTCACTAACTAATGGCTTAGTAATTTAATGATTTCAGAATAGGTTGGATTTTTTTGGAGAAATGAACCCATCATATAGGAAATTTTTGGTTGAGTTTTTTTGGATCATGAGGTAGTCACAGGAAATTGGTAGGGTTAGAGGATAGGTTAGGTGGTCGAGGCTATATGCTATTACTTCAGGATAGCCAGTAGGCATATCTAGAAGGACTACTAGCTAGTAGGTACCACATGATATTTGATTGTGTTTTATGGCATATAATTTAATATCATAACCCATTTGGTTTTTATTGCATATCACACACCGTTTCCCTACCATGTGGCATGTGGGAACCTTGACGTTCCCCAACCTAACTTTCTTGGTTCTCCCTCTATAAGGGATGGATTTTTTCTCTACATCCTGGTTTTTCCCAGTATGTTTATCCTCCCACTAAGCGTTCTACTTTTTGACCTCATATCCCTATAAATTTTGGACTATCTAGTTTTTTATTTTATGGAATATTTCATTGGTGTATAGTGGAGTCAACCAGAGATAGTGGTTCTTTGATGTGTCTTGCCCTAAGTGTATCCTGAGGTTATTTATACATTATGTGGAAAATGTTTTTGATGAAAACAAGTGGTGTGGTGAGTTGATAAAGTGTTATTAGATTATACTATCCATTTCTATTTTTTATGGTTATATTTGTTGTTAATTTCACTTGGTTAGTGTTTAGGGAATGATATGATCCTTCAGTAGGTCAATTTACATGGTTCTGGTACATCTAGAACATTTGGTGAGGGTTTTTTAATTTATAAAAATTTAATTACCTTGATTTTTTATATTGATAATTAATTATGATTTATTACAATTAATATGTCTATGTTGTTTGGGTGTGTTTCAATGTTGTGGATATTTTGGATGTTGGTCGTTGGATTTAGGTGAGATCGAGTAATGGCCTTTCAGAATAGATTTATATAGGAATATTTAGTTTAAAAGAGAGTTTCTAAGTTTATTCCCATAAATAAATTCTATTCAAAAATAATCATTAGTGGTTACTTGAAATGGCTTCTGACATCATCCATTTATTTAATTTATTTAATTTTTTTTGACTTAATGCATGAGCATTATGATATTTAGTGCATATAATCACACCCATAATTTAATGAACTACCCATGTACCAAAAATAACAAATGGGGATGTCACATATTAATATTAACTCTAGAGCTAACTTGGATTAATTTATCGCCTAAAAAAATTGTACTCACTATGAATGGATATATACTTTATTCAACTCATACCATTTACCAAGTAAGGTCATAAAAGATTCTGGACCTATTAAATGTGTCACTTATGGGGAAACCTTCCTTAATTTTATTAACATAATATATAAAAATTCATGATAATGGATAACATTGTGGTATACATTATATTATATTTAACCTCACCCGTGTTTAAATATTTTAACATAATAAAAAAATTTGTAATATTCAATCCCATATGTAATTCATTTTAAGTTTATAAAAGATTGTAAAATTATAAATTCCAAAATACCTTATTCTATAAAAAAATTAATGTTATTAATATTCATTTAGATCCCTTGTGTTAAATAAAATAATGTAACCATTAATGTGTGTTTTATTACCCTTAATTAAATAATAATTTTTTTGAAATTTAAATATGGAAAATAACGGGGTAATAAAAAATGGATATCATGGCATATAGTTTAAATGGATTCCCTTAATCCATGAAACATAATTTCCTTAGTTATATTTCATTCCCCTTTAATGGGACACTATGAATTTCACCCTTTTTTCCAAATATTGGAAGTAGATATTGAATAATGTAAAGGATTTCATGGGTAGCCCTAGGATTATAGATTTTAATTCCAACAAAAATACAAATAATTCCATACTATTTATAAATTGAAATTATTGGGGTATTCCTTGTTTAAATATATATACTTATTAGGAATTAATCCTAATTCATTTCATGCATACGCCTTGGATTCTAGATTTTAATTCCACATAAGATCCGAATTGATACCAGATAGTTCATTGAGGAAAATACCATGGGTTTTACGACTCAAATTCATTCAATGTATTAGATTTATGAATGCCTCAACATAGTGTCTTGAATCAACATGGAAATAATGGAACATTATAATTATTGGGAAATTTTCCAATATTCTTCTTAATAACTGCAAACATTTAATTCCTCGGATTACAATCACGTATCCTGATATATTATTTTCAAGAAATTACCAAGGACTTCTTCTTCATGTTCCCTCATATAATCCTTTATAAAGTATAATGAATAGGTTTTACCCCTTTTATCATTAAGTAGAGCATAATATATGGTTTTAGAACATTGGGATAACCATTCAAATTCCACAACTATAATTACATAGAGATCACATTGGATTATCATTTTTACATTACATGTGAATTCCTAGACTAGTTTTGTATATTCTCGTATGATTATTTTTATTGGAAGAAAATTATTATTGATATTGGTATTATGAGTACCACTTGTATACTATATTTATAGATAATATATTTATTCCATAGTAGAGAGGGTTAGTATAGAACCACCAACATTATTGAGCTCGATGCATTTTCATTACTTTTTTTATTTCTCGTAGTATTATATAATTAATGCAATTTTATTTATACTAACTAACACCTTTGGTGGTTCCAAATTTAGTTTTACTCAAAACTAATTCTACCTGTCAATTAGTGCTATATTAAATATGCTCTCAAAATTTTAGGACTTATATGTAGCCTCTTTTTCATAATTGTTTTTGGCCTAGTACCTTGTACAAGTGTCTAGGAAAAAAGAATATAATCTGAATTGGTGTTGGAGTTAGGCTCCCCTCCAATCTAATAAGTTTTTCTTGCACTATTATATTAGTATCACACGATTTATGTACTGACTGATGTGTACATGTTTCATCATATGTTCATTCATGGTTGGTTTTAATTGTAACTTATGAAGTAGTAAGTTTATTATTATCTACATATAATTCAATTCAATTGTTTTCTATTATATGAAATTATATTATAGAGAGTATAATCAACCCACCATACCATTATTAAACCCTTGTAGTTTTTTGGTATCCTTTTATATAAATGGATGCATTCTTGGAGCTATGTTTCCCTCTAGTTTAGTTACTTATGATTGAACCAGGTTGCAGATGTCACAACATGGATGTCAAGATAGTGGGATGTTTACAATACCAAGAGAAAAAAAATGTGTGATATGGGTTATGAAGACCTTATTGTAATGATGATCGATCATTGTGGGATACCACATTCATATTTAGCATTAAAATTATTTTGTTTTTTTGAAACACGAGGTCAATGACAGTTTCATTTGATTCAGAAATTTTTTTGAGTGACAATAATGGAAAACACATCAGATATGATTGATTTTCTACATGAACCTCATTCTAAGAACATGGGGGGGGGGGTACTAGGTGGATTCATATGAGGTTCAGTATGATAATATGGGAGTTATGACATGTGGTTTCAATTTATAAATAATTATCCTGATTTAAATGGAGGAGATATCATTTTTTAATTCATGCAGTTGAAGACACCACGAGAGACATCATAGGATCAATTTTGATAAGAGGATGAATGCATGAAGAAATATGATAAAATGTATTCAGGGTTTGGAGTTTTAATATTTGAGGAACCTTGGGTTTTTTTAATGGAATTTGGAGATATAAATTTAGGTGAGTGTTTGGTGTTATATTGAAATGTCGGTAGGTAGTTTATTTGAGTGTTTTTGGGTGCGATAGGACAAGTATTTAATGGGTTGGTCCACGGAGGACTACCATGGTGGAATGTGCAATGATTTATTTGGACCTTTCCATGATTTGTTCATGGATATGAGTGAGTAGAATGATCCTATGGAGTGGGAGAATAAGTGTGTGTTGGTTCTCATGGTGGTAGTGTGGAAGTTTAATAGTTTGATTGATCATATGAATATGGGTCTCAAATAAGAGTGACATTCAGACTCCATTGTTGGAGTTGAAAATTTCCTCAATTCCCAAGTATTATGGAATAATGCTTGGGTTGTGAAAAAAACATTGGTTGGTGTGGCCGAGTGCCAACAAAAAAATTTATTCATAGTTGGACTATCTATTATTATTGTATAGAAATAGTTGTGCTATGTAGGCGATATCATTAGAGGAGATTTTGGGTCATAATTTATGTGGTCAAAGCATTGAACATATGAATTTTTATGAAGGATTATTTTTTTGGGATGGGTGTTTTAAATTACACAATAGTAGAATTTTGGTCATTTAGTGATGCAATGCAGAGTTATAGCATTGTTTTGGAGTGGGAATCCCATGATGGGTGGTGTCTGGATGATGATGAACCTCATTATGATGGTACATAAATCAGTGTCAAGATATATAGTGTCATGTTTGGATCTATGTATGATGCATGACAGCTTATGAAATTATATCATGGTTAATGGTTTGGCTGATGCATGTAGAGGCTTCCAAGATGTCTGGATGTTGGTGGGTTTTTTTAAATCTTCACAAGCTTGTAACATGATATGATATTTAGAATGGGTGTAGACATTGAGTTGAATCATATCTGATTCATGGAGGTGATTTATATGTTACAAGTTATATGTTCACATGGTCACTGGTGTTTAGTGGCCATCTTTGTGACATGCGTTGGATATTTGGTGATGATGGAGTTTCTTGACGAATGTGGGGAGTGATGTGTATAAGAATAAAACTTTGTGAATAAGTACATTATAGTTGTTGGTGTTTGTGTAAATAGATGAGTTTTTATAATAAATGTGGGATTCCCATTTGTGTGCATTGATATTGCTAGGTGGGTTGGTCTAGTGACACAGAAAATTGGAAATATACACACACATTGATGAAGGTTCAAAAGTGATGGTCCATAAACATTTTGGTACTCATTGATGTGAGGGGGACCCATGTGTTGGTTCATTAGAATTATGATTTATTTATGGAAAAATCCATCTTGTGTTGTGTTCTAGAAATGAGTAAGGGGTTATGAGGGACATAAGTGCATTTTCATTGGATTCATGATGTTATGGACATCTATGGGAAGTGAGATTAGTATGGGAGTTGGATGATAGTACGAGATTACATGGTATATAAGGGATATGTCTAGTGATAATTCTTGAGGATGTGATGTTGTTAGATGGGATGTTTATAATTACTTTCATCATTAAGATTTGGGAAATTATAATGGGAATTTGATCTTTCATTTGACCGATTGTTCAATTTTGAGGAACACATCTTCTATAGTGGGGCTCATCCATTTTGAAATAATATATAGGTGTTTTTATATGGGGAATAAGGCCGAGGTAGTGACCTGGGGGTTCAATAGAACCAACAGAAGAATTCTAAGATGGTAATGATGATCCAACATCCCTTATCCTACTAGTTTGATAAGTATAACACAACTAGCTTGTTCGACTCACTGGCCAACCGACGAACTAGTGCCTCATCGATGGCCACCCTATAACTCTTTGGTGAGGTGATTAGGAACGTTTGGTTTGGGGAATACTTGTATTTTCACATGAGGACCCCCATTTTTACCTCTTTCCAATTCTCATCCAAACACTCTATAACCTGGTAATTAAGGGGTGTCAAATCATAGTTAATTTGGATCAATCAAGATCATTTCATGGTAATTTGATGTAGAGAAGGTTGAGGTTGATTGATATGGTTTTTTATAACCTAATACCTACCCTAAACGTCATTTTCTCTCCATTTACTCATTCTAAAATCTCATTATGATTAATATTCATTTTTTTACAATAGAATCCATGCATCCAGATCGATTCAATAATCCTATAATAGAAATTAGGCTTCATAATACATGAATATTGGAGTCTTTATAATCATATAACATTTATATAAAATTTTCAAGCTTATACAACTTGTGTGTGAGGGTGTAACATAATGAGACCAATTATTTTGATGTTATCATGTGCAGGTGTGGTCTGTATCGATGTTGGAATCTCTTAATAGAGAGGGGTGAGTGGTATTTGTTGTGTGCATACAAAACAATGAAAATTTTCCTCGTAATGAGAATGTGTGTAGGGATAACTGCAAGGAATTTAGAGTTTGTAATGATATTTTAAATATTTCATTAGTCTGGAGAGGCTCAAAGACATGATGTTGGGGTTTCAGGTGTATATTCCTTGGTTTGTGCTCTTTGAAAATATAACATGTGGGTTGTGTGATGGTGATAATGTTGGGGATTTATACTTAGGTAAAATGGAATTGAAAGTGTCAGTTGGGATTGGGATATGATAGAATATCTAGGGAAATTGACAAATGGGTCTCTGTGATGTTTTACTATATTTACGATTTCATATGAGTATGATCAAGAGCGAGTTAGTTCAATCTAGTTTTAGATATGGGCTTCATGAGACAGAAGTTGGGTCAAGGTAGTGATGTGACATTTCCCTTTTCATGTGAAAATTGATTCTTATTCATATGCATTTGTATGGTCTCCCTTGACTGTGAGGGTATGGGATGGGGAAAATGGTGGTCCTTCTAAAAAACAATGGATGTACCACTATGTTTTTAGGCCTCCATTTAACCATATATATGGGATAATCAGATTATTGTGTCTCCCAAGAACTCTCGGGATGAACTAGTCATATTTATTAGCCTCCCCAAATCCTATGGGTAGGGTCCTTGTGCTTGATTTTTCTCCCCAGACTCTTTAGTGATGGGTCAGGGTACTTGATGAGGTCATGACCTATAATATAGCATTGTCCACAGGTCACATGTGTTTATGGGTTATGATAGATGTTTCATTTTTCAATGAGATGAAGTAGGTCAAGTTAGGGTTCATTGCAGTAAATTTATGAAATGATGACCGGGAAATTTGTATGTTTGTTAGTGTTTATGTTTTATAACATTTTTAAAACGTGTATATTTCCTACTTCATTTAATATAAGGATGAAATGATTTTTCCCTACTAGTTTTAAACTCACTACCTGCACTATCATCATGGTTCACATGAAACTGTTGTTTCTTATCCATTAAAACGAGGGAATGGAGCCTATTTATGTAGGTTTTGTAGGGGGGTAAGTTTGGATGAGACAATTTCAAGATAGCCTCTGGGATCCTAGGTGTGATTCATTTTACTTATATATTAAATTTTCTATGTTCTATTGATATGTGACATATAAGGATCATTCTGTGATAATTGTATTGGGTATAGTACTCCATTTTTTATAGCATGAGTTGATAAAATAATTGTTTATACACAGTAGTTTTATTGTCCACTCATATTATTATTTTTTATTTTTTACTCTTATTTGTTATTAGTTATTAAGGGTTGATTTTACCCATAGGTCCCCACAAGCCCTCACATCTAGTTGGTAGCCTATTGCATATGGTGTAATACACATGGGGTTATGTGATGCTCCATCGAATTATACCAGGTGATCTATGTAAGATAGTGTAACATCAAGGAAATCTCATGCAGATAAATTAATTTGGAAAGATCAAGGGGACTCCTCGGTCTATTGGTATTTGGGTTTTAATGGATCTCCCTTTTGTTAAGGCATAAAAATAACCATTATGAAATTTTATATATATTCTTACTAGAATATTCATTAAGGTTCATTGATTTCTAGAAACATAATTGGATGGGCTTCATCCTAATAATCCAAGTATGACCAATTCTAAATATTCTCATTAAAAGTCTTCGTAATATGAAATATACAATGAGTTGGACCTCTATTTTTTCCAACAATCAGTTTATGATTATATCATACTTTTATATGATTCAAATTTTTTTCACACTTACCCTCAGTGAAATTTATTATCTTTGAGTTTTTAAGACACATCTATTCATACATAAACTATTATCGATGGGCCAGTAAATTATGGATAAAAAAATTACAGTGAATAAACATTTTCTAGGGCGAATCATCAGTAACCATTCAATATTCACTGAAGAAAAGAATCAAAACAAATGAGTTATTTTTTTATGAAAATAGTGTTTTGTTAATTATAACACTAGATCTTGGGTTTTTTCATGTATTGAATTTGATTCGGTATACGTTATATGAAAAAATATATTATTGGAAATCCTAGTATCAAGGACTGCTTCAATTCCTAATAATTAATTATGGTTGTGAATTTTAGTAAACACTAAGTTGTGGTGATAGATTTATAGGGTCATAGTATGCTTTTTGTAGTAGGATTATCTATCTTATGGGTGGACCCCAACACCAAACATCTCCAATTTGTGAAACCCACTCTTAATTAAATTGAATATATGTTCCTCAAACATTTCAAAAGCCTCATAATTATTTTAAAGGATGATATTCTTCCATAGGACCATATCATCAATATTCCTAGGTAAAAAATCTAGTATTATATCAGCACAAGAGTTATTAGAAATTTCGTAATGTATAAACATCCATATCAAGGGATAAAGATAAAAAAAGATGGTTCTTGTATACATGGTTTCATGTGTGGTGGTGGAATCATCTAATTTTTTTTGTCTCTACCATTGTAGCTTCATCATTTTTATGATGATATGAGTTCTGTCAATGTGAATGAACATTAAATGGGTTATAGTAGCTCTTTATGATCTCTATATATCATCAATGTCACTAATCTTGATTCAAAATCATCCATGGTGGTTGAAAATTTAATAGTTTATTCATCCATCCATTGGTCCATTATGTACACTATCAGATCTTGCTAATATATTTGTATAAACATGTAAAAATCCTCCGCAAGTGGTAGTAGAGGATGAATGTAGAAAACGGTTTCTTTTATAAGGTATTAGGAGGAAGTGGTGATAATCCATTCTGGCACTGTATCTCCACGAAATGTTTGTATAATAATATTATATAAGGACACCCTTAGTGAACATCAATTTTTTATATATTAACTGTTCTCCATTATTTCCCCTATACTATATATTTCCTGTTTATTTTCTTTTCATATTTTTAAAAAATAATTTTTTTAATTCCTATTAAAGTTAGCTCCAAAATAAGAAAAAATAGTGATAATGATTAATTACAAGATGATGGAAGACAAGATATATTGTAATTATTTGATCCATCCTTCAAGAGATATTGGATTTGAGAGAAAAAAGGAAAAAATACAATATACTGGATCATGATTACAAACAATAATTTTTGTAACAAGTAAAGGATAAGTCTGAGATGATGTTATAAAACGAAAAAACATCATCTAAAACACCAAAAAAATATAGGTGATCATTGAGTATAAGCTTAAACTTGGAGAGAAAACCAATGTTATAAATGGTTTTACTAACACATTCAATTACAAGGTCAAATGCATCAAATATCACAAGGATTAGGATTTAAAAATAAGTTGAAAATTAGAAGATTAGGATATATTTTTGACTCATAGTATTACATCATGAATCTAGATCATACATGATATATATAATTTTAATGTAGTGTATAAATGTACAACAATACTATAAAAGGTTATTAAGTATAAATAAAAATCCCAATGGAATATTGATTTGGGTATGGTTCTCTGTTAGAAATATAAAGAATTAGTTGGGTTTTACAATCCCAAAGATCCCACTATGACATTAGAGGGTTAATTTTGTATGATTCAGAATTAGAAAACATAGGATTACCAAGGGATAATCTGTATATCAGAACAGAAACATATGAATGAACCACATATTGAGTGTTATTTTTAATAAATATGGGACACTCACAAAGTGTATGTTCTATATAAAGTGGTAATGTGGCACATATGTTGTAAAAAATATATAGAAGAATTAAATATTTTTTAAATGATTTTTATGGTCATTATTTTGTGTGTAGAGGTAATATAGACATGGAAGGGTTTGATATTACAATGTAATACAATAAAAAAACATGAAGTGTTCAGTCACAATAGCTCCATGTTTCATCAAGAGCGATAAAAATTCAAACGTGATTTTCATATTTGTAAGATGAAGTGGGTCTATCTTACTATATGTTATATCATGTTCTATAATAAAAATAAATTATGAAACCAAATACATTGATAAAAATAAGAGTTCCATGAAGGAAATAATGGCATAGTTTACAATAAAAGATTCAGAACATATGGGAGTATGGAACTTTGATAGTATATATACTTCCAATATGATGGAAAATTCGGAACATTTCATTAGTATTATGTAAAATATGGATGGTTATAATATATTTGGACATGGTGAAGGCCTAAATATTATATTTCACATTAAGGGTAAATTTTTCCACAATTATAGGTTCTAAAAAATGAATTTTTTACTGACGGTATCAGTCAAAAATTTTTAAATGTAATAAAATTATATGAATAAAAAAATAAAATATAATTTTCCATGAATAATTTTATCCTCAAGTAAAAATATATTTTGGTTTTTTTCAAAGGAAGATAATAATGTGGAATGTAAACCTTGTTAGTTGAGACGAATATATTTTTAGTCAACACAAGAAAAAAACACTCTATTGTATAAATGGCATATCAATTTGAGACAAAAAACATAAAATATATATTCAATAGCTATTGATCTCTAGACCCCCACAAGATATCCTATGATAATACACACATGTATGATTTTTTCCAACAATTGTTGATTACTTGAATGAAAATTAAGTATAATAAGAACTAGTCATCAAAATTACTTGTTCTCAAGCATGTAGACCGCTCTGGATCATTATCACCAAGAGAGAATAATGGGATGAGATATTACATTATTATAATTTATGATTTCATGAAGATAGACTAAAAAATAGTCATCAATCACATATCTATGTTGTCCAATTACATTATATAATATCAGAGGAAGGGTAAAAGTATGAATTAATATAGTATTCTAAAGATTTACCCTCTAAATGGAATGAATTTCACAATCACCAAGGTAGAGAATAATCATGAGACGTATAATATAAGGTATTATATCTAAATAGTGACACATCCTTAAATAATGTGCAGGTTAAGAAGAGAAATCAAGTCAGGAAAAACATGTATTGAAGAGTATTTATCTAGAAAGAAATATATGAAATATTTTAAAAAGAAGTAGTGTTAACAAGATTCTATATTTGTAATAGAGATTATATTTATAATAGGTAGAAAATACCTCATATGAGTTATTTTATAGGATGAAGATGACAATAATGTATTTTTAAATCATCATAATTCATTTTTTTATTTTCAATATTGGGAAACACCTGATGTTTGAGTTTGGTGAAAGAATTGTTTTTTGGCTACTCCAGATAAACGAATATAAAATATTCTACAGGAATCTAGGAAAGGTTTGTAATAGTCACGATGTCAACATTGTGGATAATGATTGTATTACTCATCTAAACCTTAAGAATAAATATAATGATGGTAATGATAATTTGAGAATAATAAGGGGTACAGAACGGATTTATCAAGATGTTGAAGAAGACACTATTGATGAGTAGAATATGTTAAGATGTACATCGACGTAGGTGTTAAAATATAGGTATGAAATTATTAAATAGAATATCCTTGAGAATTAAATAGTTCCAATAAATATAAGAAAAATAAATTCCCCATAAGAAATATCTTTATTTTCATACACAAATTTGATGTTTTTCTATGATGTTTATAATGGGGAGAATTGGGTTCAGGTAATGAATAATGATCTATCCAAATCACAATGAACTAAGAAAGAGTGATTGTTTTAATGCTAGTAGATAACAATGTCATTGAAACCAAATATGTATTTTCTAAATAAATGTATAGAAAAACCCTAGTGATTCAGGGAAATGGATGACTTGTGTACAAGGTGTATCACATAGTGAAGGAATTGAAGAGGATGAAACATTTTCACTTATTGAACTGGTATAGAAAATTAAATTTTTTATATCAATATAAATGAAAAATATTTTCAAGGATTTATAATGTCAATATTTCAAAATTTATTTCTAAAAATATAATTTAATATACAATTATTTTTAGTTATCTTTTCCAAGAAATTGAGATCAATTTTTTTAAGTTGAAGAAGTCACTTTATTGATAATATAGTCCCTTAGATCATGGTATTCTATAGTATATTAGTGTTTAAAGGCACTCAATTTTCAATATGTTGGATTTTATTTTGTTTAGACCAAGAGGTCCTTTGATTGATGTTGTGACTCGGGATAGTGAATACGAGGAGAAGAGGATATGAGTTTCTATGTTGTATTTTATTATCAAAATATAAATAATTTTATATTTGATATAATCATATGATGTCATTTTTATTTTTCTTATTGATTATATATAAATAATAATGTTAATGATACTATAAAAATCAATGGAGGGATAGATATATCGCATAAGGTTCCACACCAATGAAACCATTATGTGGTTTCCGTTTCCATTCCATAATGAGGGACCACATAACCTGGGAGGTTGGGTTCATTTTTAGTTTCAATAGAAAATTCAGAACCTTCATGTTTTTGTGAATTTGAAAGACACACAGAACTAGTAAATGTAATAAATTGTTTCTTGAGGATTGGGGACCTCCTCACACCAAGGGGAAGTCCACGCCACATATATCAACTTGATGGAATTCATTGGTTCTGTAGAACTCATGACCTCAACCCGAAAAATGATTTTTTGGGGGAAATAATTTGTTATCAAGAATTAATGACCTCCATGTTGAATCCCTTGGACCACATCATATCATTGAGAGGAAGTTTTGATAAAATAAGTGAAACTAATTAGCCTACATCACAACCCCTAACACCATTCCATAGAAGTTAATTTACTCTAATACTCATAGATTCTTGATGACATTGATTTATTTATTGTGTATTTAAATATATAATATGTAAAAAAATTATTGGTCTATCAGGATCTATTGTATTAAGATCCCAAGGATTTGTTTAAAAGTGTAATGAAATGAGGTCGGTTGTTTGAATTTGAATTTGAATTTTAAATTCAAACAAATAATAATGATATGGAAAATATTGATTTATTAGGAATAATTTTTGAGTAGATAAAATATGAAAAATGAAAATTATATAGGAATAACATAAGAATAAGATTAATAATAATAAAAATATGTGGATGTGTATATTGGATTAGAGTGATGAGAACCTTCTTGTTTTTTATTTGGTTGAAGAAGAAGAGGAAAAAAACAACGTGAACAATGAAAGGATATGGTTGTAGGTATTTTTTTATTGATATCTATTTTTTATTGTTTCATAGTGGGATGAACAATCATTATTGGTATATTTTTTGAAATACATGTTGAATGATATAACATTCTTGTTTTACCCACTTTTTGATACTGGTGGGTTTTATGATCACAGTGGAATCTAGAACATTCATAGGAGAAGCCTTCTCATTTTTTAAATGTGAAACTTGTAAATCTTATGTTCCCTTTTGGATTGTGAATGTTACAAAATGATAAATATTCTTTTTAACCAATGTTTATTATTTTTTTACATGAAAACATAAATGATATAGAGTCAATAATTACCCCAGAGATTCATCAACATTAAAAGTGGTTCGATTTAAAGTAGTATAAAATTATGGTTCCCCTTATTAGTGATTTTTTCTGATGTTTGAGAAGAAACCTCCCTTTATTAAAATTATGCATCACTAAATTCCTTGTGTATGTAATGGAAAATAATAATTCCGTGAATAAGAAGGGTTTTAAAACTTTTGATTGATGAAATTATCATATATATAAGGTAAGGATACTACTTTTTCTTTTTACTAGTCAGTTTGGATGTTCTTGAGGCTACAAATGTTATTTTTCCACCCTATGATAATAATTTAAAATTGAAATCAACATATAAAAATTTTATTAAAAATTATAGTCATTCCTGGATTGTTTTTGTTGTCATACTTATATAAGATTAAATTTCGTAAAGTAAGATGTATCATGATAACCAAAGTAATTAATGATAAACTTATAAATATTTATATTGTTAAAAAAAGGTAAATTAGACTGATCTATAAATAAGGAGATTTATATATTACAACTTTCAAACGAAACAAGTTAAAAATTTATATGACAACATCATAAGAGTTAATGCGATTGTTACTACAATCATAAGTCCTAGAAATAAATTACAAGAAAATAGAATGTTTAAAAAATTACTTTGTATCTTTCTGGATGGTATTGATGGTATAGTCTTTCATATTCATGACATTGATCATTAATCACATCATCTTTATGATTTGTATATCATTATCATAGCCTATGATATGAAAAAATAAATTTTCCTTATGAATTAGGGAAGAGATGAAAATGAAATATCCTTTATGCAATCAAAGAACGATGAGTAGTAAGAATGTTGATGAATAAGATGATAATTATTTAGATTTTGAATCTGAATTTTATAAGATGTTTGATAAGATGATCTCATTATTCTCTAGAAATTTGAAAATATAAAAGGGAATGATATAATTCAATCTACCAGAATAGTTCTAATGGGGGGAGTATTTTGATATTTTTCAAAAATATAACCTAATAATTATGATGATGGAGTTAGAGATGAAGAATAATAAGCTCTAGAGAGATTATTTTAAAATATATTATTAATGTTTGAAAAACCACGGGTTTCTAATAAATTTATGTTAAAATAGTTTCTCAAAATTAAAAAGTGTAATTTCTTATCTAAATGTGAAGGTAGTGATATTTTTGGTGAGAAAGTTGAAATGGATAAATTAATTGATGTTGATGAGAAATTTTGTTTATTAAAAAGGGCTGTGAAGAAGTATTCAAAAGTGGAGGTTGTAGTGATGATGATGAAAATGGAGATATGAGTATAGAATTATTACTGAGAAGAGAACACAAGGAGAGTACATTAAAGACCTATAAGATGGAAGAAGAGACAAAAAATAATATAGGGAAATCAATCTCTTATAAAAATTAATCAATTATTATTGATGATAAAATACTTTTATAGAAAGATGTTACTGAAATGTGAAAGATTATTATGGAAATGAATAATTTAATAGTCAATATTTAATAATATGTGTAATAAAAATAAAATGAGTTCAATATTATATAATAAAAATTAATTTCTATAAAAAATATGTTGAAATTTTATACAAAAATTCCGGAAATGTATTTATAAAGTTATAGAACTGTCATGTAAAGGCAAGGGTCCAATAAATTAAGAGGTATTTGAAAAAAATGATGGGAATAAGGTAATATATTTTTTTCCATGTTGGATAATAAAAATTAAATCAAGAATGTAATATTTTATTAAAAATAAGGTCATTCTCAGGATTCTAAATTTTTTGATTTCATCCACTTGAATTAAAGTATTATTACTAATGGTGCATGAAAAACGAGATACAGATATATTGAATATGAAGACTAACAGATCAGAATTGAACTTGAAATTTGGTTTTTATAATGGACAAAAATTAATGGTGGAAAAAGTATGAGAGGTAGGATCATTATTTTAGAAATAAGGATGTTTATTATGCAACATATACCTTTTATAGTTATTGTTGGGAATGTAGAGTTTCTGGGAACATTGAATGGATTTATTATTTCAATTACCAATAAAATGGTCATTATAGATGGCTAGGATATCAAAATTAAAATGGAATAAATACTCTCAAAATATATTATTTCAATGATCGCATTTGAAATGGTAATTAAAAAATAAAAATAGATTTCAACCATTGGAGAATGTTTTTCATTGATGTGGGTAACATGGTCATCTTGAAAAATGATTTATATTTATAATACATGATTGAATTTTATCAAGATAGACTAATAAGAACTCTCTAAATAAGGGGGATAGAGGAATTTAAATAAGATATCATTGTTGATGTTTCATTTAATTCATGAAAGGGATATTTTAGATTCAGTTTTGACAATGGTTTTTATTCTATTACGACTGGATATCATAATCTACTAAATGTTTTTGAAAATTTTAAAGATGACATGGTGACCTTTGGAAATTATGGTGCTTTAAAAATCAATGGTTTTGAAACCTCATTTATTCATATGATAAATCTAAATCCATAAAATGTTATATGTTGAAGGATTGAACCATAATATTATTAGTGAATCTCAGTTATGTAATGAATGGAATGATGTGATCATACAAAAATAAGGGTTGTTTAGGAACATATAGGTAGATTGATATTTCATGAAAAGTGGTATAATTATTTATATTATCTAATAAGTAAAACAATTTTTTTATATTTCAAATAATAAAATAAAATATTTCTTCGAAGACATGGTCATCATGGAAAAAGTTACTTGTGTGATTTAATTCATCGAAAAAATGTTCGTAATGTTCTAAATTAAAAAAGATAAAGTAATTTGATATGATCCACTTGTAAAAATTGAAAAATATGAATAATATATATATATATATATTAAAGGACTAAATGAAAAGTACTCATCCATTTTAGCTGATTCACTCTAACATTTTTAGGCATGTGATGAAGAATCTAAAATGGGGGAAAATATTTTGATTTCATTACTGATGATTGTATTTTTAATACATGTATTATATTTCTGATATGTTAATAAAGACTTTAAAAAGGTAAAAATGTTTTGGGAGCAATGTTGTGAAACAATTTGATTACACTTTGAAGAAGATTCAAACTAATAATAGTGTTGACTATACTAATGGAAGATTTGAATCCTGTAATGAGAATCATAAAATTCATTAAGAAATTAGGGAACCATATACAACATAACAAGATGGTGGGGTTGAATGAGATAATAGAAGTTATGTAAAGATATCTCAATATATATTTTAAGAGAGTGATTTATCTTATTTTTCTAGAGAAATACTATTGGAGAAGTAGATCATATCCAAAATCATTATTTTCATAGTCTAAATTGTAGTATTTAATACTATGTGATGTATTAATAGGAATATCCACATTATATGTGTCTTAGAGTGTTTGGGATCCCTTTTACTATCAATGATAAATGTAAAAAACTACTGAAAAGATAATGAAGTGGTTTTGATAGAATCTTTCTGGAATACCAACCAAATTGAAGATTATTTCATTATTAAAAAAAAGGGGAAGGATATATTGTTTCTATTTTTGATGATAATGTGATGAGGAACATGTATAAAGTGAACTTTTAGGAAGAATCATGATTCATAAGTGGTGATGAATATATTTTTGCGAAATATCAATATGATGATTCAAAAAATTGTGAGAATATTGAATAAGTTTGAGATGAAGAAATTGGTTCATAAAATTAACTTAATGATGAAAAAATAGCTCACATAATCCAAGGATGATAAAAAAAATTTCCAGTTGAAAATACCATCGGTGATCATCTTAAATATATTCATAAAATAAGAACATTGAGAACAAATTCACATATCAAATATTTTTCCTTAATTTTATCCAAAATATTTAAAATAAGCAATGAAACATTATTTTTCGATTAATGCAATAAATGAGGAGATGGATCAATTTTGAAATATAGAGACTTGGTAATTGGTACCCAAGACCAAAGGAAAGTACATTATTGTGACATTTTCGGTGTTATGAAACAATATAAATGAAAAACGTTATGTAGTGTGAAAGAAATCATGAATTTTTTTAGGATATTGATAAGTTGAAAGAGTTTACATTTGTGGAAAACTTACCCCAGTCTCAAGACTTAAAACTATAATAGTGTTTTCGATTGCAGTAAAAATTCATGTCAATATCTTTTGGATGGATGTAAAGTTAGTTTTCCCTGATGCTAAATTGGAAGAGGAGGTATATATTGAAAACATTTTTTTTATTCTTACCTAAACTAAGAGTTGTGATTTTAGGGTAAATTAGGATTTATATGGGATAATACAATACTTATGATCATGATATTTTAAGCTTAAAACTGACATGATGATGTTGAATTTCATTAAAGAGAGACTTGATTAAAATATCAACATAAAATATGATAATGTGTTATTTTATAATGTCATCATTAATATAGATGGTATTTTTTGGAAATGATAGAGTTTTTGATGATTTTTTAAATGAAATAGAGAATATTTTTTATATTTCCATGATTATTGAGTTATGATTCATTCTTAGATTACATAATTCTCCAAGGAGGGATTTTATTTTTATATATTAACACATGTATGATAATGAAATGTTTATTAAGTTTATAATGGAGGGTTCGAAGATTGCTTCCTCACCAATATCTATAGGATTTATATTAACAATAACTGAATTGTGAAAAGATATTGGTCCAAACTAAATTTGGAAACTGATCCATATTTTAATTTACTTAACAAATTCATAACCATATATTAAGTATGTAATGAAAATATGTGCTATTTATCATAGTAAATTAAATGATTATAATTTTATTGGTTGAATGGGAATATATAGATACATAAATGGAATTATATATTTTCATATGAAATATGAATGAAAAGGGACGATAGATTTTTTATTGTTATATAGCTACATATTGGGTATGATTTTTCAACTAAACGAGGTCTATATATGGAGGTTAAATATTTTTTAGGATAAATATTTATTTTTTATTATTCAAGAAACATTAATTAATTTACCTTCAACATCATTGAGGCAGAATAATTGGCTACGAGTCACGGCTCAATAGGATATATGTAAATAAAGACTCAAATAGAATATATAAAATTTTAATTGAAGTTGTTTTTTATTTTGTTATATAATAATCAAATTTTAGTTAATATTTTCAAAAATACTATTCCACATTCATGGAACAATAAAACTGATATAAAATATCAATTCATAAAATAACTAGTGAATATGAAAAAATTATAAATTATTTTTCCCTAAAATGGGGAAAATTGAATATGTCTTCACAAATTATCTTTTAAGGGAATAAATCTATAATTTATGCATGAATATAGTTCTTTGACGACAATTTTTAAAAGGATATGGTGTGGTGTTTTTATCCCCTATCAAATATATATTTTTTGTATATTTCTATTGAAGGGGTAGAAAAATTAATATCATAAATCTTTCTTTTATGTCTATTTTTCATATTATATTTCACAGTGGATGTATACTATATTGGGGTAGTATAAATTGATTTGTCCTTCATTTGTGGGAAACATATACCAAGGGAGACTTATTGAAGTGAAAACGTACTTTTCATTATATTTTTATTTTTTTAATAGTTTATTTTAATTAAGTGATAGAATATTTTGGTTTTGAAATAATTAATAATTTTATAAAGAAGTTATTTTTTATATTTGTGATGTTCATGTTTATAAAGGTACAAATATATCACTATCTTAGGGAAAAATGGTATTATTTATTCATTTTATTTCCAATAATCTGATTTTTCATCTAGGATTTGTCTTATTTATTGGTAATCTATTTATAAATTTTTATATTTTAATAATGATTTATGTTACTTGGTTTCTAAGAAAAAAGAAAGAGTGAAATTGCTGATCACAAGAGGATTTTGAGGGTTTTGTTATTTGTGGAGTGAATAATTGGAGTAGTATATTTCATTAAGTATTTTTTATTTTCTTCTCGACATGTAAATCATTTTTGATATGATCTAATAATGTAATTATTTGATGAATATTCTTAATTTTGATATATCATGAATAATGTCAATGATCTCATTAAAAATAAATAATTAGAAAGGCTGTATAAGGGACCAATACAAAGAAATGATAATGAACTATCATTATCCATACCACAGTGATGGGCTACAATATAGAGTAGGTTCATTTTATTTGTAGTGTTAATTGAAAATCTGGTACCTTCACCCCGTATTGAAGTTACATTACTCATATAATTTCTAAATAAAATTTTACGATTTTAGAATTTCGGTGGCATCCTCATCACAATGACAAGTCTAGGATGTAAAGATCATATTGAAAGAATATAGTGTTTTTGGAAAATTTGGGACATGCATGTCGTAGCACCAAGATGGTGTTACAAAGGTAATATAGATGAAATTTAGTGTTTCAATGGAATTCATGACCTACACATCACAATCCCTCGACCTTATTGTTGTCTCAAGTGGATGTTGTGAGATAATATAAAGAAATTATTAGTTAGTTCCCTCATGCCTTTTACCATGAAATATAATGTAATTTATGGGTAGATTCTAGGATTCGTGAAAATTTTGATTTTTATAAGGCATTTTGTGGTTATTTAAATAAACAATAACTTCCAAAAAGAAAATTTATGATCATTATCATGTTTAATATGATTGTATTTTTGATGTTAAAAGATTATTTGAATGTATTTCGATGATTTTATTGGTATACAATCCTTTTTCACAAATTACTACATTATTTTTTAATACAAGCATCCATTAATTTCATCCCAAAGATGATAAGTCCTAGTGTTTTTGGAAGTCTAAGTACATATAAAATAAAAAGAAACTGAAACCTAAATTAAATATTTTTATTTTCTTTAGTAGACTCCTAAATCTTTATGTGATCCAAAAACTACATAGGATGACCTACAGAATACATAAAATAATGGTAAGAGCCAAAAATGAAAATAATGGAATAACCATGATAAGTAATCATAATGTGTTATCCTAGAGTATTATATAATATAATATAAAAGAATTATAATAAGTATTCAAATGGAATAATAAAATAAAGAACATGGTATTGTATGATCTTGGAAACTTAGGAATTTGGAATTAAAATATAACATAAAATAAGCATATTTCAAACCTACCTTTGAAAACAACATCACATGATGGACAAAATCCCATAATGGAGTAAGCTTCGTCCATAACCCCACACATAAATTATTATGAGACCAATGTATTATCCAATACATTAAAGAACTATAAGTGTGAAGCCATCAAAACATGTACATTTTTTCCCAAAAATTAAATCAAGCATAACATAAAAGTATAATAATTTCCATGTAAAGAAGTATATTTCATAATATGGCCACATGTCATAATACAATGTTATTTCGTTAATAATATATTCAAAAAAATGAACATAAGTCACATATTAACCCAAAAATGGAATGGATAAAGAGTTTTGTATATTTGTAAGATACATATATATAATTTACATCATATATAACATCAAAGGTTGTCTCCATCGATGGAAATTAATTCAAATGACCATATGGAATATTTTATGATGGAAATACCTTTCTATATTGAAATCAATTTCTTAAAATAAAAAGTATTCAAAATAGCATAAAAATAATTTTTTAAAAGAACAATGAAAAAATACAAATAAATATTGGAATCATTGAGAATTCATGATTGTTGGAAGTACTATTAATGTCTTATAAGTTAAAAAAATTAATTCAGACTATGTAAATCAGTTAAAAGCTACCTTGTTCAGAAATTAATAAAAAGAATACATTAAGAAAATTAAAAAAAATAATTTCGGGTAAAAAATATTTATTAAATAATTAGTTATCATTAATAATAATTTATAAAAAATATTATCGAAAATATAGACTTGGAATAAAAATTTTCTTAATCTAGAAGAACAAACAAGATAAATATTGCTTGTGAAAAAATTCTTGATATTTATTTATTCAAAAAATGGAATAGATGAAAAAAAAACCATATTCATGTTTATATTAGAATACAATAGACATGGTTGAAGAATAAAATTTTATATTATATCCCCCTATTAATACTTGAATGTAAATAATCTCGAATGTGAAGTCTATTGTAACTTAAAGGCTATACAACATTGTTAACAGTAGAATCAAATTCAATTGGTTCCATTAAAATTAATTGTAACATAAAATACCAATAAAAATGAAATATTCAGGATATAAAATTTAATATTAGAATAATATCTATCTTATATAATAAATCATGAACATAATTCTAAAATATTATTCAATAATGGGAAATTGGGATGAACTCCCTTACCTTGAGGTCAAATATTCACGTATATACCTTATCTAATTGAATAATAAAATTATGTCAATTATTTACATAATTAATAGTATTTTTAATATTCATTATTACTATTATTTTATTTATTACTAAGTTATATTTATTTACATAACAAATTAATTTAACTTTAGATGTTTTGATGATATTCGGTTCAAAGTCACATATGTCTTCGGTAGGTAGATATTTGAAAATAAGTCATTGTACCATCATATCATGAATAAAAATCAAGAAATAATTATAATTTTTACATACCCATTTTACTTTTAAGACAAACCATGAATGGTGGTTATGAATAGTTAACTATGTTGGAGTCATGGAGATGGTATACCCACTAGTGGAAAACTAACATATACCAACAGTTTCAAACAGTTCGTATGGGCCTCGAAACCATTGGTATAGCCTATACCAACGGTTTGGAGAACCATTTCCAAGTATGTCATTGGTATAGGTCTATACCAAGGGTTTTGGGGAAACCATTGGTATAGACCTATACCAACGGTTTTGGAAACCATTGGAATATCTATTTCAAAAAAAAAACATTGTCTGGGATTTGATCCCAAGACCCATAGTTTATCATTGAACGACTTAACCACTAACCTAACATGACTTTTGGGAACATAATTACAGAAATATATATATATATATATATTCTCATAATTAGTATAAAATTTGATATATATAATGTTCTCTGTAAGAAGATCTGATAAAAAATCAAAGGATCTATACCAACGGTTTTGACAACTATTGGTATAGATCCCTGATTCTAGGAGCAATTCTGGGTGGAAGGTTGATATATGGGGACCTTTCCCAATGGTTTTCCAAAATCTTTGGGATAGGTATACCCTTTCCCAATGACTTGGAAAAACCTTTGGGAAAGGGTATAACTATCCCAATGGTTTGGCCAAACTATTGGGAAAGGTGGCCACAAAGTGGACTTTTCCCAATGGTTTGGCCAAACCGTTGAGAAAGGTGGCCTCAAAGTGGGCTTTCCCAATGGTTTTACAAACCGTTGGTATAGAAGCATTGGGAAAGTTCAGATTTCTAGTAGTGACCGTATGCAGAAATGATAAATGTAACCATTTTTTAATGATCACGATTAAAAGAGGTTAAATATTATTTTATATATCAATAAATATAATTATATCATAGATTAAAAATTACTTAATGAAATAAATTTATTTTTACTATTAATGATATGTAAGGATGAAAAAGAAATCACATAGCTTCATTTATTTGGTAGTCCACATGTATAGATAGAAGAAGTTATCATTTTCAGTAAATGGAAATGAAAGAAAATAGAAGATATATTAAATTTGTAGGATTATTAATATTTCAGCAAAATCATTTCTATATATATACCTTAAACCAATCATAAAAAATAGTTACTAGAAGTGATGCTAGAAAAAAAATTATAATGGTTCCTTAGGCAGAAATCCATTATACATGATAATTCTATTTTTTTGAAATTTTTTGTAAGAGGATATGGTTGTAGGGAATTGAATTATAATAATATAATCTTGGTATATGAGATATAATTATTTTATTATATAATAATTTTTGAATAATTTTTATGTTGGTGAAAATTGAAAAAAAATGCTCAAGTTGGAACGATACATATTTTCTGGACAAATTCGTAATGATTTCCCCAATATTCATACGAGATGGGTTTTTTAATCATACTAATGATCCAAGTAATGGTAATTGAATTACGTAATTTATTTGAAGAGTTAATAAATAAAAAAATCCACCTTTAAATGTGATGAAAAGTGTAGATGAAGAGACCTTTTATTAGTGATGAGTGACATTTTTGTAAATAAACAAAAGTATTCTATAATGATAACAAAATCATATTAATTATCCCTAGAAAATTGATAAAGAATATACTGAATAGATTATAAGTTCATTAGACACCTCCAAAATTTAAAAATAAACATTTTGAAAAAATTTATTCCATTTTTTTTTATGTTAACTCACTTTTACCATTTATGTTTTCACCAATGGAAATATTTTTTGACATTGTTAATTTACCAAACATAGAATTAATAAATATATACTTTTTGGAAAACCATTACCCAATTATTATAAATAAAAAATAAAATTTATAAAAAAAATATATTTTTTGACTGAAACTTTTAACATTATCTCTTGTAATGTAAAAAACCATGTTTTAACCTTAACACACGTAATAAATGTTTACTATTTATAGTACTCATTATGACAAAAAATTTAATTCATATCATTAAGTAATATTAATAATTATGAATATAAATATGTAATATTTTTTATCTAATTCATTTAATATAATATTTAAAACTTTATATGATGTTAATCTAATAATTCGCAGTAAAAAATGGTGCTTCTAAAAAATTTATTTTTAGGATATATATGATATTATATTAACTGTATAAATAGAAATCATCGTTATTTGAATTAAAATTCATATAAATAGATATAAAATATATAAATTTAATTTAATTACTTCTTTACTTTGGTATAATTTAATTAATTAAGATTGATAAACCTTATGTACATAAAAATAATTTTCAGAAAACTGAGTTTTAAGAAGAAATATAATCTAATACCAAAATACGGATAATTGATTATTCAAATGAAATTAAATATACAATTAATAATAAAATGTTACATATGAAACGTTAATACCTAATTAAAAATATAGTAGGTCTTCAAAAATTCCTAATTTAATGATAAAATAAGATTAATTTAAAATTAGAAAAGTTTAAATTTTCACTGTAAAATCAATTCGTTTAGAAAATTCCAAAAAAACAATGCTAAGTTAATTTGAATTTGATGATTAAAAAAATTATTTTATTTTATAAAATTAATTTTATAAATGTTCATGAAATAAATTATAATATTTTCACACACAAAAATAGAAATCATTTTGGAAGAAAATATATTCATTGAATAGTGAAAAAAATTAATGAAAAATTGAGTTCTTATTTCATTAGAAATTATACATACATTTATATTGAGTATGATCTTCATAAAATTTTAATAAATAATTTAATTCTAGTTTGAAGCATCAATTTAAAGGCTTTGTTATAATGGTTGATTTAAAAAATAATATTTCATCATTCATTGTGGTTCATTGTTGGAAAACTTACATGGTACAAAAAATAGTATCAATTTTAACATCATAGGGTTTTACATCCAACCCATTAAATAAATTACATACTCAAAATTTTAAATCGATATCAGTAATCAATGTTTTTCTGTCTGAAAATTTCTTTTTTGAAATCCCTTATTTTAAAATGGTTTAGTAAAGGATCCTTTTGATAGGTGTGATTCTAGAGTATGAAGTCCATATAGAATAACACATCACTAGGATTCCATGTAGTGAAATATTTGTGTGATGTTAATAAATAGACACACAAGAGAATACTAATTACCAAATAATCATTCAGAGTAATAGATATCATTGATCATAATGAAGTGAATGATCATGAGAATGTTAATGACCATAAATCTATAAACCAAAGAGGTGTGAAGAAGAACATAGATTAATCTGAAATTAATGTAATAAGAACCAATTATAATTTCATGATATTTTCCCTAGATTTGTATAATTTCTTTCTATGGAGACTACGATCATAAAAAAATACCTACTTAACATGTATAAATTCATCCTTTAATCTATTTATTCTGCAATCTCATACTTTTCTCCAAAATAATGAGTATTCAGTGAGAATGTTATTATTACCAAGGCACTACAATCATCTTCTAATTGATCACATAATCTTAAAAATGATAAAAATTTATTCCTCTATTCCAAAGATATTATTAGTAACCAAAATGGTTTTCACAAGGTAAGATAATACCTAAAATGAATAAACCATCATAACATTAAATAAAACATTAATCATTAAAGCTTCAAAATCACACCCAATGTTTAATGACCCATAAAATTCAAATAAATTTTTTTTATTAATTTTATTTGGAATTTTACAAGAATGCAGTTATTGACGGCACCTGATTTCGAGGCCTGGTGTTCCCGGAATCATTTTCTGAAGTTTGGCTCGAGTACGTTCAGTGAACGAACGAGCATGTTTTTCTAACTTTTGAACCGGTGCTCGGAATCGAATTCCGAGGGCACCGATGGAATCGCTACGCCGATATTTTCTTAGAAACACCTTTTTCAGAGTTGCGTTTTCTTGGGTGAGGTTTTTAATTTTTTTGGTGTTATGTTAAGAAAATAAAATAAAGTGGTGCAACAATATTATTTTATTTCTCTTAAAGACACTTAAAGCCACTTAGGCTAAGTTGAAGCGGATATGGTGGAACCCAAAATATCCTACCCTCTTGGTAGAATATTTGTGAGGTGGGGCCCGCACGAGCCCCACCATTTAATTTCCACTAAGTAACCCACCCACAAAAACACTTTTTAAATGAAAGTCAACCGGTGCGTTTTCTTAAACTCTTAACGCTCCTATTAATTGGACAGTTAAGGCATTACCATTAATTCACTAAATTAATGGTTCGTTTCTTTACTTTTTTTTTAAATTGTTGGCATGGAATAAAATAATACCAATACATGTTTTACTTGTGGGTGGCTTGTTGAGAGGATTTGGAGAAACTCTAAGTTCTTCATCTTCCTTCACGATGAACGTGAAGAACACGAAGAACGCGAAGAACGTGAAGGCAACGAAGAACACCGAACCCTCAGAGATCGACAACGCGACACCGTGTTCCACGACGCTGATGATTCTCCTTTTGCGATGCTTCTTCTGTGACGTTTCATCCCCGCAACAATCTATGATCATCAACTGCTTCAGGTAGGGGATTACGGTTCTCTAATTCTTTGTGGATTTATCCTCAACATGGGTTTAAAACGTGAAATTAAATCTGTGTGTTTTCTTTAACCCTCAGAGATCGTCGACACGACACCGTGTACCGCGACGACGTGACACCCCCTTTTGCGACGCCACGATCCTCTTCTTCCACGACGGTCATTTCCCCGAAGAACTCACATCCGACGACAACGACGAGGTAGGGGTTTATTTTATTTAAATCGTTGTGATTTTATACACGCGACATTTGTTTAAACTTTTTTTGTTGTGAGACTTTTAAAACCACTGACTCGGTGGGTGCGGACTAACGAACAAGTCTGAACCCACCGCCCCTTTCATTCTTGGTGTGAGAAATGGCGGACGTCGAGAAAGCATGCCGAACAGGCGACGCGGGGTCCTCGCAGTGATGGAAGGATCTCGGAAGGGCCGTTGGCGAAGACGGCGTGTTTTTCCGACCACCGGAACGTGTCCGGTGGTCCGTGGAGAAAACCGCCGGCGAGCCTCGCCGGCACGGCGGCGTCGGCGGCAGAGGGCGGTGGCAGCAGAGGGCGGCGGCGCCCGGCGCGCCACCCCGAAGATCCACTATGGCTAAAGCCGCGGTGGCGGGCCGGTCGTCCCAGGACCACGCAGGACCAGCGATGGAGGGACGCGGCCTTGCAGAGTCCATTCGCGAGAGGCGGCCCCCCACACGGGGCCGCGGAACAATCAAGGGGGCGGCGCCCCCCTTGCACCTGCTCGGCCGTTACGGCCGAGCCGCGAGGTGACCGGGTCGTGCCCAGGCCGGGCCGGGCCACGCCCAAGCTGGCCGGACCCGGACTAGGGTCGGGTCGACCCGGTTCGGGCCGACCCAGGGGGTCTCGGTTCGGGTCGGTCCGGGCCCTGAACCCCGTTTTCGGACTTTTTTGGGCTTTTTCTCATAACATGAGCTGCAGACCTTCTATCGATGAACCGTCAGCGTTGATGCGATACTTGGATCGAGACGGTCGTTTCGGTATATCGCACTCAAGGTTTCAGAGTAATTTGAGTTCGGCCGGGTTGGTTCGTACACGAAACCAACCGGGCCCTCGGAGCAGAAACGCTTATATCTTGAGCCCCGGACTTTCGATTGATGTGCCGTAGAATTTTTTGGATTCCTATAAGTGATACGGATCTTTTGGAATACTCCGCCCGAGGTTTGGACGCAGGTGGAGTACGGTCGGGTTGGTTTTGCCTTAAAAACAAACCGTGCCCCTATGACGAAAAAGCCACTAACTCTCAAACCAGGAGTCCGATTGACACGCCGTTTGCGACGTTGAGTTCCTGTTGAAGATATGTAACTATTGGATACATAAACTATGGAATATGTGTCAGTTGATGTATCAGCCGCTCGGCTCATGGAGCGGACCCTCCCGAACGAGCTTGCTGTGTGCGAGAACCCTAGAGCTGGTTGCGACTGCGACGACGACGACTGTGCAGAGATCCTCAGTGGATTAGACGGCGATGACTACAAAACTCAGCGATCCTTTGTGGATCAGTGCTACCGATCCTGTGTGGGTCCAATCCTGTGTGGGTCAGTGCTCAGCGGTCCTGTGTGGGCCATCGCCTACAGATCCTGTGTGGGTCTGATCCTGTGTGGGTTTTTGTGGGTGTTAGTTACCTATCGATCATGTATGGGTCAGATCCTATGTGGGTCATTGCGGGGGTTAGTTACCTATCGATCCTGTGTGGTTCAGATCCTTTGTGGGTCATTGCGGGGGTTAGTTACCTATCGATCCTTTGTGGGTCATATCCTTTGTGGGTTATTGCAGGGGTTAGTACCTATCGATCCATTGTGGGTCCGACGGCTTAGATGAATCAGTGGAAATATCTGGTCTTCTTTATCGTCATATGAAGAAGTATACCTGTGTGAGCTGAATCCTGTTTTTCTTTCCTATGTGGATTTTGTTGTTCTATCCTGTGTGGATTTATGTTTTGCTTTCCTATGTGGATAGGGTTGTACTTGGGTTCGGATGTTGGAGCCGAAAGAGAATTGTTGACTTAGGTATATGTATGGGAATATACCTAAGCAGTGTCAGATGTTACTTCGTGATTTCACCTTTCCTTTGTAGATTCTGGGAGACCTTCGGGGGTCTTGGGGTCCCTAAAAAATAGCTTATACTCACCCCTGCATGGGCTATGCCCACACTACGTTGTGTTGGTTGCAGACGACGGACAACACTGATCGTGGATGAGGATTGCGGAGCAGGACGGTACCTGGAGGTGGACCACTGGGTGGGACGTACTCGGAGCGGTCGACTGGACCCAAGGAGCAGTGGAGGCTATCTGTACCAACCCTTCAGGTGGGATTCCAAGTGGTCAGCTCAGCGTTGTGGCTTTACTTTTCAGTTTCTGTTTTCCCTTCCAGTTGTACTTTACTTTCAGTTTGGGTTTGTATACTGGCCCACTTACTTTTCCGCACTTACTGTTGTACTTATTTTTTACTTAGTGTTTACTTCTACTTCTTTCTTGTTCTGTGGTGTTTGTTTACTTTACAAAGGCAATGCCTTCCCTTTTTACCGGGATTTACGCCTTATTGCTAGTCTCCAGCCCCTGGCCTATGGAAGGCGGGTTTGGGGTAGTCACGGCACGGGCCCCGAGGATGGGTCGTGACAAATTGGTATCAGAGGAGTTCGGTTCTACCGCAGAACTTTGGACTCTGATCTTTTTCTATGTGAAGCAATAGTGTTAAGCGTATTGGGTGTGGTTATCAGTCCAGGGAGTCCAGTGTTGGTGTGGCGGCCGACGTATCTGTACACCAGGACCCTGACTTCTGATTTCAGACTTAATGCATGAAAACATTGATTGCATGTGCGATTTAGGTTTTCATTGTGATTACTTTGTGTCAGCTCACCAGGTATACTGTTCTGATCGTGGCTCACATGTTTCCTTTTCAGGATGGCCCCACGATGCAACCAGCTAGGGTTCCGAGAGTTGAGCATGATGACAGCCCGCCGAGCGACGAGGCCTCGGTATAGGGACCTTTGACAGCTGAGGCACCGGTGGTACCTCTACCCGCCGAGCCACCGATGCTTCCAGCCCCAGCCGCTGACGATGCACGTCGCCTTAGTGCACTGCATGAGTTACAATGCCAGCGACCGCCCAGGTTTCGCGGGGAGATGGACCCCCAGGCAGTCGAGGACTGGCTGGAGGCAGTGGTATGAGTTTTCCGGTTACTGAGGACACCAACAGACCTCATGGTGATCCTCGCAGTGAGCCTACTGCACGCGGCAGCGGGCCGATGGTGGAGCTTGATGCTCCAGGTGCACGATGATGCATCTCTTCTCTGGACAGACTTTGAGAGCCTCTTCCGCTCAGAGTTTGTCCCAGCCACACTCCATGTGGTGTGCATCCAGGAGCTTCTTCAGCTGCGGCAGGGCAGCTTGATGGTCGCCCAGTACTCGTCGAGATTTACCGATCTCTCGCACTACTCGACAGACATGGTACGAGACCCATTATTCCAGGCCCGGACCATTGAGCAGGGATTGAGACATGAGATCAGGGAATCATTTATCTCCCTCAGCATCCCGACTTAGGTAGGAGTACTCGAGCAAGCCCTTTTGATTGAGAGCATTCTTGCTGAGCCTTCTTCAGCAGTGAGACCTACCACGGTGCGACACGTAGCAGAGTATTCTGAAGCAGGAAGTCGATGGATGACTCATGGGTCAAGGCAGACCAGACCCTCACATTGATGACCTCAGGACACTGGCTCAGCAGTGCAGGGCACACAGTGCGGAGCCAGTCTTTCGAGAGGTAGGCAGTGCTACACATGCGGCGGGCAGAGCCACATGGCTCGTGACTTCCCGACCCACCATGCCGAGGAGTAGCAGACGGTTGAGGGGCCACCCAGGCAGAGGCATAGGGTCGACTGTGGCGGTCCATAGGGAGCAGGCGGACGAGGCAGAGGAGCTGGCCAAGCAGCCGGTGGTGGGTGACTCTTTGAGGCTCTACCACCACCACCACCAGGAGGTCCACCCCGGCCACAGGGAGCTGGCGGGAGAGACAGGCACAACTCCAGGCAGCGGAGGCCTACAACCACGGCGCGCCTGAGATGATTCGAGGTACTATCTCTGTCTATTACATCCTTGCTACAGTTCTTATTGACACAGGATCAAGTCACTCTTTCATAGCCACTTCCCTTGTTCGGAGATCAGAGATTCCGACAGAGCCGTTGGCTCGATCCTTACAGCTAGAGACTCCTACGGGAGCATACTCGACGATTATGCACTGGTTCCGGAAGTGTGAGCTTACTCTAGGAGGCGAGATCTTCTGCTGGGATCTTATTTTAGCAGCATCGAGGCCATACGACGTCATCTTGGGCATGGATTGGTTATCTACAGTCCATGCACATATTAACTGTATTAGGCGCAAGGTGCGATGTGTACACACCGACGGGAGCAGGTTCACCTTCACCGGTGAGAAAGGAGCCTTCGCAGCACAAGATAGACTTCCGCATAGGAGAAGAAAGCCCATCACTAATAAGTTGGCTAGCCTCATCCTAAGAGCAGTTGACGTGTGGAGTCCAAGTTTTCCTGCAGTGGTGGATCAGTATGCGGACGTCTTTCCCGACGACGTTCCAGGACTACCTCCTCGTAGAGAGGTAGACTTTTATATTGACATGTACCCCGGGACAACCCGATATCGACTCCAGCATATCGGATGGCCCCCGCTGATCTTCAAGAGATATGGGTATAGTTGGAGGTCTTGTAGGGAAAGGGATTCATCCGACCAAGTGTTTCACCCTGGGCTTCCTAGATACTGTTCACCAAGAAGGTGGACGGAAGCTTGCGACTTTGTGTCAACTATCATCGCCTGAACCAGGTGACAGTGAGGAACAAGTATCCACTACCGAGGATTGATGAACTCTTCGATCAGCTCAAGGTAGCACAGTGGTTCTCAAAGATAGACCTCAGGTCAGGCTATCATCAGCTCAGAGTTCGGGATGAGGACGTGCAGAAGACAACCTTTAGATGTCGGTATGGACACTATGAGTTCTTGGTTATTCCATTCAGCGTAACAAATGCACCAGCGGTGTTCATGGGCCTCATGTACAGTATATTTGAGCCATACCTCGATCGATTTGTCGTGGTCTTCATCGATGACATTTTGATATACTCGACGACTGAGGAGGAGCACACCTACCACTTGCGAGTTGTACTGGACACACTCCGAGAGTACCAGCTTTATGGAAATCTCTCAAAGTGTCAGTTCTGGATACGTGAGGTCCACTTATTGGGACACGTCATCTTTGAGGAAGGAGTTGTAGTGGATCAGGTGAAGATCGAGGCAGTGCTAGTTTGGGAGCCACCCAGGAGCGTGATGGAGGTGCAGAGTTTCTTGGGACTAGATGGATACTACCAATGATTTGTGGCAGACTTCTCTTGAGTTGAGGAACCACTCTAATCTTTGAAAAAGAATGGGAAACACTTTGTGTGGTCAGATAGATGTCAGCAGAGCTTCTAGGAGCTGAGACAGAGTTTGACCAGCACCCCTATCTTGAGGTTGACTGAGAAGGGAGTAGGGTACGTAGTCTACTGCGATGCATCAGGGACCAGACTCAGATGTGTCCTGATGCAGGAGCGGGCAATGATCGCCTATGGATCACGTCATTTGAGGCCGCATGAGAAGAGCTACGCTACCCATGACCTGGAGTTAGCAGTAGTGATCTTCGCTCTGAAGACATGGCAGCACTATCTGACGGGAGAGCGCTTTACAGTCTTTTCTGACCATCAGAGTCTCAGGTACATATTCTTTCAGATGGACCTGAACCTCAGATACTGGTGATGGCTCGAGTTCCTCCAGGACTATGAATTTGAGATAGTATATACTCATGGGAAGGGGAACATGGTAGCCGATGCTCTCAACAAGAGGATGGGCATTCCGCTACATGAGGAGGCGACTGAGCAGCTAGCCTCTTTGCAGATATCCTTCGTGGATAGGGATATATAAACCTTCCTATAGTATCTCACAGTAACCCCTCCACTACTGCAGCGGGTCAGAGAGGCACAACATGGGGACGCTGACTGTGAGACGCGGCGTGCGTAGAAAACCTCAGGACATGCACCTGATGGTTTCTCCTTTGGAGCAGAGCACGACATCCTTTTCAGAGGACGTACCTTGGTACTAGTTGCTTTACGGGAGGAGGTTCTAAGAGAGTTTCACACTTCTCCTTTGGCAGTACATCCTGGAGTGGCGAAGATGTACTAGGACCTCAGATGATAGCACTGGTGGCTGGGCATGAAGAAGGTTGTGGCAGAGTTCATTTCTCGATGCCTCACCTGCCAGCAGGTGAATGCAGAGTATCAGGTACCATGAGGCTTAGTACAGCCCTTGGAGGTCCAGGAGTGGAAGTGGGATGGGATATCTATAGTCATTGTGACTGGACTTCTACGCACTTCCAGAGGGCACGACTCCATTTGGGTGATTGTCGACCGACTCACCAAGTCAGCTCACTTCTTACCCATCAAAGAGCAGGGCTCAGTGGAGAGCTTGGGACGTCTCTACGATCATGAGATTGTATGGCTTCACTGTGTGCCATCATCTATCATCTCTGATCAAGATTCTCACTTTACTTCCAGGCTTTGGAAGGGGTTGCAGGAGGCGTTCGGGACGCAGCTACGTCTGAGCACCGCCTTTCACCCTCAGACGGATGGTTAGATGGAGAGGACCATTCAGACTCTTGAGGACATGCTCTGCGCATGTGTCCTCGACTTTGGTCGCAGTTGGGAGGACCAACTACCCTTGGTGGCATTTGCGTACCACAACAGATACCACTCCACCATTAGGATGACACCATATGAGGCATTGTACGACAGACCTTGCAGATCTCCTTTGTGATGGATAGACCCTGGGGAGTCAGCACTTGTGGGACCAGAGATGGTCCAGGCCACGACAGAGAAGGTCCAGGTCATCCAGGAGTGGATGAGGACAGCTCAGAGCCGGCAAAAGTCTTATGCTGACAGGAGGCGGAGGCCACTAGAGTTCGAGGATGGCGACCACGTCTTCTTGTGTGTGTCACCTCGACGTGGATTACAGAGATTTGGTCGAGGCGGCAAGTTGTCTCCACGCTTCATCGGACCATTCCAGGTCCTCAGCAGGATTGGTGTGGTGGCTTATCGCCTGGCTCTACCACCTCAGTTGCACCGGGTGCACGACGTCTTCCACGTATCTCAGCTGAGGAGATACGTGCACGACCCGACACATATCATTGACCATGGGGAGCTAGACGTTGATGATGGGGAGACTTTTGCAGAGGTTCTAGTGGAGATCGAGGATTGACAGGAGCGACGTTTCTTCCCCGCAAAAATCTCTGATCATCAACTGAATGAGGTAGGGGATTACAGTTCTCTAATAATTTGTGGATTTATCCTCAACATGGGTATAAAACGTGCAATTAAATATGTGTGTTTTTATTAACCCTCGGAGATCGTCAACGCGACGTCGTGTACCGCGACGATGCGACTCCCCCTTCCACAACGCGACAATCCTCTTCTTCTGCGACAGTCATTTCCGTGAATAACTCATGTCCGACGAAAATGATGAGGTATGGGTTTGTTTTATTTAAATCATTGTGATTTTATACTAGCAGGGATTGTTTAAACTTTTATTGTTGTGATAATTTTAAAACCACTGACACAGTGGGAGCGGACTAACGAACAAGTCCGAACCACCGCCCCTATCGTTCTTGGTGTGCGAAATGGAGGACGTCGACAAAGCAGGCCGCACGGGCGACGCGAGGTCCTCGAAGTGAAGGACGGACCCCGGAAGGGTCATTGGAGAAGACGACGTGTTTTTCTGACCACCGGAACGCGTCCGCTGGTCCACGGAGCAAACCGCCGGTGTGCCTCGCCGGCACGGTGGCAGAGGGCAGCGACGCCCGACGCGCCACCGGGAAGAACCACTGCAGATGAAGCTGCGACGGTGGGCCGGCCGTCCCGTGACCGCGTGGGACCGGCGAAGGAGGGACGCGACCTTGCCGCGTCCGTTGGCGAGAGGCGGCCCCCCACGCGGGGCTGCGAAACAATCAAGGGGGCGGTGCCCCCCTTGCACCCGCTCGGCCATTACTGCCGAGCCGCCAGGCGACCGGGCCGCGCTCGCGCCGGCCAGGCCACGCCCAAGCGGGCCGGACCCGAACCCGGGTCGGGTCGAACCGGTTCGGGCCGACCCTATGGGTCTCGGGCTAGGTCGGTCCAGGCCTGGATCCCCATTTTCAGAAGTTTTTGGTCTTTTTCTCATAACATGAGCTGCAAGACTCCGATCGACACACCGTTAGTGGCGAAATGATCCTTGGATCGAGGCGGTCGTTTCGGTATATCGCACTCAAGGTTTTGGAGTACTTTGGATTCGGCCGGGTTGGTTCGTACACGAAACCAACCGGGCCCTCGGAGCGAAAACACATATATCTTGAGCACCAGACGTCTGATTGACGTGCCATCGACTTTGTTTGATTTCTCTAAGTGAGACATATATTTTGGAATACTCCGCCCAAGGTTTGGATGCAGGTGGAGTACAGTTGGGTTGTTTTTGCCTTAAAAACCAACCGAGACCCTGGGACAAAAAAGCCAATAACTCTTAGACCGGGCGTCCGATTGATGCGCCGTCTGCGACGTTCAGTTCCTGTTGACGATACAGAAATTTTGGATACATCAACTCTGGACTATGTGTCAGTTGATGTACCAGCCTCTCGGCTCGTCGAGCTGACCCTCCCGAAGGAGCTTGATGTGTGCGGGAACCCTAGAGCTGGCTGCGACTGTGACGACGACGACTGTGCAGAGATCCTCAGTGGATTAGACGGCGACGACTACAACACTCAGCGATCCTTTGTGGATCAGTGCTACTGATCCTGTGTGGGTCAGTGCTCAGCGGTCCTATGTGGGCCAGCGCCTACAGATCCTGTGTGGGTCTGATCCTGTGTGGGTCTTTGCGGGGGTTAGTTTCCTATCGATCCTGTGTGGGTCAGATCCTGTGTGGGTCTTTGCGGGGGTTAGTTACTTATCAATCCTGTGTGGGTCAGATCCTTTGTGGGTCATTGCGGGGGTTAGTTACCTATCGATCCTTTTTGGGTCAGATCCTTTGTGGGTCATTGTGGGGGTTAGTACCTATCGATCCTTTGTGGGTCCGACGACTTAGATGAATCAGTGGCAATATCTAGTCATCTTTATCGTCATATGAAGAAGTATACCTATGTGAGCTGAATCCGATTTTCGTTCCTATATGCATTGTGTTGTGTGAATTTACGTTTTTCTTTCCTGTGTGGACTGGGTTGTACTTGGGATCAGATGATACAGCCGAACGAGAATTGATGACTTAGTTATATGTATCTGAATATACCTAAGAAGTGTTAGATGTTACTTCGTGATTGTACCTTTCCTTTGTGGATTCTGGGAGACCTTAGGGGGTCTCAGGGTCCATACTGAGTAGCTTATACTCACCCCTACATGGGCTATGCATGCACTACGTTGTGTTCGTTGTGGACGACGGACAACGCTGATCGTGGTTGAGGATTCCGAAGTAGGACGGTACTTGGAGGTGGACCACTGGGCAGGACGTACTTGGAGCGGTCGGCTGGACCCGAGGAGCAGTAGAGGCTATCTGTACCCACCCTTCAGGTGGGATTCTCAGTGGTCAGCTCGACGTTGCATCTTTACTTTTCAGTTTCTGTTTTCCCTTCCAGTTGTACTTTACTTTCAGTTTGGGTTTGTATACTGGCCCACTTACTTTTCTGCACTTACTGTTGTACTCAGTTTTTACTTAGTGTTTAATTATACTGATTGCTTGTTCTGTGGTGTTTGTTTACTTTACAAAGGCAATGCCTTCCCTTTTTACCAGTATTTACGTCTTGGTGCTAGTCGCCATCCCCTGGCCTATGGAAGGCGGGCATGGGGTACTCACGGCACGGGCCCTGAGGACGGGTTGTGACACAATGTTCAATTGAGATCATTTAATAAATTAATAATTCTAAATTTCATCAAACCTACTCATAAATATGGTTCAAACCAAAATATTTGAATTATTTAATCACATATTCATCCATGATAATATTATAATTTATCTACAAATAAAATCAATAAGTCATAAAGTCTCATACAAAAATGTAAGTGAAAAAATCATATATAAAAACATGTATTCCAAAATACACATAAATATATAGTTAAATCATAAATTATTCCTAAAATTAACACAATCTTTAGTTATTTCATTATTTTTTAACAAAAAAATAGTTCATCAAAATAATTTTATAATGTAATTGTCAAACACTATTTCTTAAATAAATTAACCTAAAATATTGGTGTAACATAGGTACTTCAATGGTGAAGGGGTTAACCTTTAAAATATAAACTTTACATAGATAATTTCTAGTTTCCCCACATTTAAGACAAAAAACTATAAACATATATCTATAATGAAATTTATTCCCTCAATTTAACTCCTCATTTCTTTTAAATGATAAAATGATTTATTCGTTTATTTTTCACACATAAAACATTTTCAGGTTATTTCGAGACATTATAAAATGGGTCTATTCCCCCATTTCATACATAAAGATAATTGAGCCATTATTACTCCATCTTACCCTCCTTAGAAACTCATATCTTACTCTATCATTCTTTTATATGGTGGGTCTGAGAGTTTCTTAAGGTAAATTATTTTAGTCATATATAATGAATAATAATTATGTATAATAATAATATCATACTATTTAGTCATTAACCCACTTGGTTAGTCAGAATCACTTCATTTTCAACCATATTCAGTGTTAATATCATTCCTCCTATTTCCAAACATAGAATAAATCCAAAAAATATTGGTTTGAGAAACAGTAATTGAAGTCATGAAAAAACACTTATAATATGTCTAAATCATGAAACCATTTCAATCTATGAATGATTATGTTTATCCTTGGTCATCCAGGGTTTTTCCCTATTCAAATCATTCATGATGGTTTAAATTTTAATTATAATTGACCTATGTAAATCACCAGAGAGTGTTAAACTATTAGCAGATTAAGGTCAATCTCACTATGCATAAGAATTATGGTTAAGTTATAGTCAATAAATTTTTTTTTATTACTACTAGTTGAATATATTATAAATCCACACTCACTTTTATTATCCTTATAGGGATATATTTATTTAAAAACAACATAATCTATTCCGTACCAAAATGAAAGGATGTTATACTATACATAGACTAATCATTAGGATTTTTACTAATGTTTTTTTATCGTAATCATAAAAAATAACCCAAAATTTTTCAGATAACAACCACATAGACCCAATCATTTTACACATATTATTAAATCATTTTTAACATAAAAATTCATTAATTACAACCCAAAGACCATGATTCCTAGTATCATTGAAATATAACGTGCATAAATCATCAAATGAAAAAAAATTATATTTATAATTATTCTCCTTCATGAGATTGATAATTAATATAATATCCTAAAATTTTATTGTAAAAACAATGGAATTAAATAATGAATATGGTGGGACAAAAAACCTAGTAATAAAAAAACCATTATAAGAAAACATAAAATTTGATTCATAGAAATAGAATGATATCATAAAAGGGAAGTCTCATGAGTAATCAAATGGAATCATTACAAAAATAACATGGTATACTAGGATAATATAATCATGAGGATGTTGAAGAATAATATAATGTTATATAAGATCTATTCAATGGTAACTACCCAGAAAAAATCACATGGTAAAAAATGTACCATAATATATTTATTTTACTCCCAAATCCCATTCATAGTGTATGAGAAACAAGCGTTACCCAATGCTTTAGAAATTTCATAGGACATTCCTGTTATAACTTATACATGATTATGTGTTCTGATAAATGGGAATAATTCACAAGGAATAAGTATTAGAATTACCCATGTAACCATATTTTATGAAAAATCTTTCCTCAAGTCATAATAAAAGGGTATTTCATAAAAAATGGCATTTTAAATTAACAAAAGGCATGTAGTGGGCACTCAAAGTAAATAGGAATGTTCAAGATGGAAATAACAGAGTCACACACACACACAGTGATATATATTAAAAGTAATTTGCTATATATATATTTTATTTATCATTGATGAAAAAAATATTAAAATGATCACATGGAATATTTCTTGAGTGAATTTGAATTTTAAATTTGACATCACTTCTTCTAAATCTCAAAATTTTAAAAAATATTATATAATTAATTTTCACTAAAAATATCCATGTGAACTCTTAATAGACTATTATAATAACAAATCATTCATTATGTAAGAAAATTCCATTCATGATATATATGTTAGATGAATACAATACATTGACACTTTTATTCAAATAAAGTTATGAAAACCTTGTTTGGAAGGTGATGGAAATATTCTTTTAAAAAAAATTTAAAAATTAAAAAATGGGTAATTTTTTTTATAACAAATCATTTGATAATAGTTAAAATATTATTTAAAATATATTAAGGAATATAAAGAAATTTATCAGAATGATCCAATATCTAGAAGAAGGTACAATTTCAATATTACTTACAAACAAATTTCATGATATTACATTATTCCATAAGGGAGGAAATGGAAAAAAGGTGATCCAAATACATGAATAGATTTTAAAAAAGGATATGTGGTTCAACAATTTAATTGAATATGATTTCATAAATAGTAAATATAATCATAAAAAATAATGACATGTAAGGATATTCTAACAAAAATTCTTTACCGCTTTGAAAATTTTTCAATTAATTACCCATCGATGATAAAAAATTAATTGTAACTTTAAGTAGATTGAAGTATCATGGATTCATTAAAAACATGAAATGAGTTTCACATACACCATATTAAAGAAAATTTGTGACTAGTATGGAAAAATGCCTCAATAAAGGGAAATTGGGATGAAATTCATTACCTTGGGATCAAATCATCATACACATAATTTATCTTCCTAAATAAAAAATCATATTTTAATTAATTACATGATTAAGAAAAATTTTCAACTTTATTATTATTTTAATTGTATTTATTAACATGATATATTTATTTACATAATCCTATTTGTTCATATAATATGTTTTGAAGATATTCAATACATATGTCTATAATGACATTGGTATATTGAATATTTTAAAATAAGTCATTATTCCTCAAATTATAGAATAATAATAATGAAATAATTATTATTTTTTAGAAATAAATTATACTATTAAAACCCACTACAAACAACAATTATTAATAATGAACTTCGTTATAACCAAGGTGACAATTGGTCATATGTATGCATGAGTAATATTTCAATTACTTAGAGATCATGAAGGAATGAAGGTAATTATAATAATATATTTAAATAATTGTAAATATATCATAAATATAATATTATTTAATTATATATTCATATATATACAATCAATGTGATGTAGTGATGAAAAATGTACCACACCGATTCATGGAGATGGTAATCCAGACGTAACCACAAACTATATTATCATTTTTCAATGAAGGGAGAGGTAAGAAAATAAGAGATATATTAAACATCCATAATTATAAATATGTATTTAATATCATATATATACATTAATTTCTTCATTACATCCATCCATGAATGGATTTGATGGAAATCATATTTGATCAATTCACAAGACGATAGTACACCATACACAAGAATGGTGTTTTCGACTCCCATTTGATGGAAGAGGATATGTAAATAGTTTATTTAGTTAAATTAATAACATATAATTATATTTAATAGATTGATGTTATTATTTAAGAATGAATAAATTTTATTCCTGTGGTTGAAGATGAAATAAAAAAAATCGTAGTTAAGAGTGATACCACTTATTCAGACAAAATCAGTATGTTTTCCCCAAAATCCTTACTAGAAGAGTTCTATAATTAAAAAAGTATTAAATAATGTGGAATTATTAGTAGAGAATGAATTTTAGTGGGTTATGTTTCAACAAAAATAATTATTTTTCCAAAGGAAATGATGTGTCCTTTTATAAGAAAAACCAGTTGTACTTTTTAATCCCCTAAAACTATTAAATAATGGATTTAAAACTCAATAAAAAATCCTCTAGAATTGATAAATTATGTATTTTATGGAACATAAGGTTTATCCACAGCTCGAAAATTTAAAAAAAAAAATATTTTTAGTCATGTTTTTTCCTTTACCTTTACGGTTACTCACTTCTTCCATTTTAGTTTTCCCCATCGTAATAGGATATTATTACATAGAGGTAATTAATCTATGATGCCTAAAAATAAAACTAGATTTATTATATAATATTTACCAACATCTAATAAATATGAAATAAAATATATCCAATAAAAATCTTATGTGTGAGTGTAAATTTAATCTTGACACAAGAACATATAATATGAAAAACCATGTTTTACCATCTATCACAGAAATAATTTTTATTATTTTTAATGATAAATATGACAAAAAATTATTTTCAAATTATTAGATAATATAATTTTTTTATTAATAAAAATATTTTAAACTTATTATCAGTTACAAACCACATATGTGGTATAAATTTATTGAAAATTAAACCTACCAAATGTTGTGAAAAGTGGTTATTTAGGAAAATGAGTTTTTGATAGAACATAAGATTTTATATTAAATATATGAGTAGAAGTAATATTTATATTATTTTAAATTCATATAAATATAAATATATATATATATAATAAATTTATTTTAAATATTTATTTACTGGGGTTTATTTTAAATAATTAAATTGGAAAAATGATATGTGATTAAAAACAGTTTTTTAAAAACCATGTTCGGAAATATAAAAACAACTTGTACCAGAATTATGGAAATTTGGAATTAAAGAGAATAATTTTACATTATTGTAAAGAAAATTATTCTTATATGACATCATTACTCAATAAAAAATATATTGTAACTTCTAAATTAAATTATTTAATGAAACATTTGATTGTAATTGAAAAATCCATAATTTTCACTATTCAGTAAAAACATAGTCATTTTAGAAAAACCCAGATGTTTAATCCTTTGTTAATTTTAATATGATGATATGAATAATAAAAATAGGTTTCATACATAATTTTTCTAAATTTTTTATACATTAATTATAATATTCTCTCATAAAAATAAGATAAAATCATTTTTAAAGAAAACATATATTTTAATGAATAAAATGTCTTTATGAAAAATAATTTCGTTTTTAATAATAATTTATCACTACATTTTTAATGAGTAGGATATTTATATATATTTATAAACTAGTTTATACTATTTACACCTAAAAATTTAATGGCTATGTAATAATGGTTGTATTTAATAAATAACATTTCTTATTTTGTTCGGGCTCGGTGTTGTGTGTGTTATAAATTGTCAATAATAGTTTTAAATAGTATAATATTATGGTGTTATAGATTTATTTTTAATTTTAATTTGAAATTCAAAAATTGAATTTGTTTTTTATAAAGAGTGATTTTTCTAGATTAATATTTCCACAATGAAAATTGAATAAAAAGGAAAATAAAATAGTAAGAAGAGAAGAACAAAAATAATATGTGGTAGTGCATATTGGAATAGAGTGGAGGGATTCATCATATTTTTCCACATGTTAAAGAATAATACATATTTAAATTCATCATCTATAGAAGGCTAATGTTGGACATGATTTTTCTTATTTATATCAAATTATTCCTTTGAATTTCAATTTGTGATGTACTATCACAGTCAGGAGACATAATATAATATGAGTTCAAGGATAAAACTGGTTCATTTTACATACATTTGGATACTACTGGTTCATAAATTCTTATATTCTGATGAATTTAGAACAGTTTGAACCCTATGGTAAATCTCTCAAGGAGGATTCTCACTGAAATAATTTTTTTATTCTGATGATTTATACATATTAGTAATATAACGTTAAATAATGAAATAATATAATTTTTAGGAGATCAAAACATGAATGACATTTTTTTATTTTATGATATATAAATATCAGAAGATATAGTTGAAAACAAAACATAGAAATATGATTGAGAGAATGTGTTTTCTTTTATATGAGTTCCCTATGATTCTATCATTTTTCATTAAATATTTAATATCATTATCCCATTCAATGTATAGATCATCTATATCACTGACACCCTCATGTTGTAATTTTTGTTACCCATCAATAAACCTCATCATGTGAGATAAAATCCCTCACATAGTTATCACATTTTTCCACATACCCTCTATTAGAAACATTGTTATAATGACTGAGTGTAATAAATATTAATGAGAATAGGAACACAATAGAATATAAAACAATGTGATATATTCAAACAAAACTAGAAAATAATTTAATGAAATTCTAAAATATTAATAAGTATAATCATTTAATTATAAAAAGCTCATCCACCACCCATACTACCCCAAAAAACAATGAGGCTTGGTTATCTATTTTCATATAAATTTGAAAGATAATGTTGTGGGAACACCATTGAAAATAATTGAAAAGAGAAGAGATGAAAATGACCTAAAATAAATTAAACATGTGAAAAATAATTATAACATAATTATACATTATCCTTGAAATAATGTATTAATAAAGGGTCTAACCCATTAAAAAAATCACAGAGTTAAAATTATTTGGGACATGAGTTCTCATTTTATCTAAAAAACATTTCTCCACAATGGTAAAATTGTTCGTCCGGGTAAATGTATGTATCTATGAAATTTTTATTAATTGTAGTTATTACCCAATTTTACCACCCTTATCCTATGAAATATGTGTTCCATCAAAAACATTTAGATTGAGTAATAATATATCTAAAATTCTTATGTATTCATGATTATAAAAGATGTGAAATCTTGGATGAAACACTTAAATAAATGGTTACCCGTAGATGCTATATATATATATCCTTGTGAATGATTAGATCATTTATAAAACTAAAAAGTGAAATATAATTCCATCATTAAAATCAATTCCATATGGGTGTATATTCCAATGACCAATTGTCAAGCTTCTTTTTTTCCTCTTAATTAGGGATTCGTATGTATGTCCAATTGAATGAAATGTATCCAATCATATTTTGAAGCAGAAAAAAAATTAATTTCACAATTTTGGTTAGGTTTGATGATGTTATGACAAAAAAATACGATATAAAAATATTTAAATTCTAATATTAAACTATTTTTACAATTATGGTCATAACAATAATAACAATTATAATTGATAAAATTAACATTAAAATATGAATTTGGTGGGATTAAAAAAATTGAATTATAGAATCATATATATGAAATTGGGAGTTTTATTAATCCCACTTACATAATCATTGTACTATATAGGAATCATGACATATGAAAACTAGAATCCACACCAAAATTAAAATAATGTGAATTTCAATAATTTTCCCAAAATAGAAAACAATAATTTCTTTTATATTAACACAATCCCCATTCATTTCCATATCCAACATTTTAATCCATTAAACAAAAAATTTCAATCCATTCTAAAAACATAAATTACCTAACATTAAAATTCATGTAACTCTTCAAATTAGATAAATGAAATCTAGTGTTTTGTCCTAAATGGAATATTCATGTGTAAGAATAGTATTATTAAAATTATTATACCTCCAAACCATATGACATAATTTTTTTAATCATTATTAATTTTAAAGGTAAATTTTCTGCTATGTTTTGGTGGGTAAATTATTTTAAAATCTAAGGTCATAAAGTGGATGTTTAACTATTAAATACAAAACATTATTATTAAAGAGAATCCCTATGATATATATAACTATTAATTCCTCATTCCAAATGTAATCTCCACATCATTTATCCTAGTTTTGGTGTAAAAATGTAAATATAATGAACCATTTCATCCTAATTCTCCATTTTATGTCTGTTTTTTCCTTTTTTCCTTTTTCCATGGAAAATGAGATTATAATAAAATACAACATCAAAATTAAAATCATGTAATAAATATGATAGAGTAATATGATTCATTAATTGGAGAAAAATTAATAAATCACTCTCAACTCTATTATTTTATGTTTTTTTTAATATTATTTCATTTTTTCTACGATCTATATGATAAAAATGAACCAAAATGAATTAAAGATACTGATTTAAATTTATTAAATCCCTTTAATAATGACACACACACCCCAAAATGATATACTTCCCCAATAACACACAATAAGATCCATTCCCCATCGCTGAATACGAAATATTAATAATAAAATATTATGAGTGAAGGTAGGTAAGGAATAATTTTCATGTAATATATCTTAAACCTATAATGTAATTAGAGGATTATATGGGATAAAAAATTATAAATTTAAAGTTGTATCTTATTTAAAAATAATACTAGAGAAATAAATTCTTCAATCACATAAAAAATTTATGAATTTTATTTCTTTAAAAGATAATTATCTTAAGTTCGAGTTTCAACCAAATCCAATGTTTCTATTATGAATGTGTTGGTATAAGAAAGAAATTTCCAAAAGGGTTTAGAATACATCATAAGATAGGAAAAATAATTTTTTTAGTATTTTATGGGAATGGATTTGAATATAAGTGTTCAAACTAAAAAATATATTTCAAATAAAAAACAATGAATAATATTACATATTGTTTTTAAAAAAAACAATACATTAAATCCAAAACCATGAAAAATATGTCAATATAAATTTATATGTGAAAAATGAAAATCCCTATTCATCATTGCTCAAAGTACCATAAAATTAAAATTAAAAAGAATAAAAGAAACTAAAACTTCTTATAAGGTTAATAATCCGAACACACATAAAATTTTACTACACATCAAATAAGATAAACAAAATAGGATTATTGGGGAAGAAAAACCAAAGAGAAGGAAAGATATAATCAAAATGTATTTTCCAATGACACCCTTGAGTTAATCATCTAATTGATACCAAATCGATCATGATATCATTAAAAAACCAAAAAATATAAAAATATTAAAAACTAATTTGAAATGTAATTGAAGAAGGATAAAACATGGTTTGACTCCCTATGTTGGTTATAGGGTTTTACTACACCTAGAATTGTAGTTTTAGAACATTATACCCAATTCTAAGGTTGATGTTGTTTCATGTTTAGAAAAGAAATAATTTTATTCCGCCTAATATTTATCATTATGTGAAAAGTGTGTTAACCCCCATAAAAAATAATGAAATTTCCAACCATTAGAATAGATCTAAGATAAAATTTGAGGTGTAATATATAATGGTATATAATTTAGGGGTTCACCCAATCAAATAATGTGACCCTGTTTCCTCTGGAATTCGGGATGAACTTGTTGATTGATGGTTCAAACATTCCAATTGGTTTATAACGGGTTTGTTCATAGAACCGGAAACATCCAATGATTCCATATCCATTTTGAAATACTTTCCAAAGGTAGGCGCTCATTAGTTTTGGATTGATGAGGCTTAGTAATTTTCATTGGTCGAGAGGATGGGAGGTCGGACTCATCACACCTTTTGAGGGAATTATTGTCTACTTCAGGACTCTCTTTATAGATTTAAGTTATGTTCATGAACCCTTATTACATCACCAAGTATAAGATGAGCTTTCCTTTAAATATGACAATCAATGATTGATATGTAGGAAATTTAGAGAATATTTTATATGTATTCGAGGTTCTTCATCAATAGAGAATCATTTGTATTTGTTAGATATTCTTGGTCAATGGTACTCTTAAATACATATAAGTCTCTTGGTCATTATGATGACCATACAGGTTTTAATTCCACTCAGTGTGGCACTTGATGTTTATTGTCATTCAGAAGGACATGGATTCTTTCAGAGTTGGGATCATACCCGCAGATGGGCAACCTACGTATCCTTTGTTTTGGAAATGGAATCAGAACCCACGTAGTTAAATTAAGGTATTATGATGTTTATGATTGATGGATCAATGAAAGATGTCATATTTACAATTAAACTCAAAAATGACGTGGGTCATGCTCGATGTGAGAAACAAGAGGTATTGGTAAAACCAGACAATTGTGCCATGACAGATTCAATCATAAGAAATAATGTGGGGCTTATGTATGTATGACTGCCCAGATAAATGAAGATTAGGATTTACATCAGGGAAGAAACCCGAATATAGGGTCCATACAGGTATATGTACTTTATAGATATTTGGATACTCTAACTTGGGGCTTACACCTCAGAAAGATGCCCAAATTAGGAGGAGATTTATTATTGGGTTTTACTCCTAAAAAAGAAACTCAAATCAAAAGTAACTTAAGACTGGTTAAGAGAAATTATGACTGGGGCTTACTCCTAAGGAGGAGGCCCAGGTTAAAGGGAAATGGGGATTACTCATAAGGAGGATGCCCATATTTAATGATTTTTGAGACAGGGGTTTACTCCTGAAAAGGAATCCCATGTTAAGGTACATGGGGCTTAATCCTAAGGAGGATTCCCAAATTAAGAGAACATGGATTGGGGCTTTCTTCTAAAAAAGAGGCCCATGGATAGGGTTCTCTCATTTTAAAGGATTATATTGAATGAATGAAATCTCTAACTTTAGTGACATAAATATGTGTAAATCACTAGGTTTTGAGAGATGTTCCACAGAATTCCATTCATATAAAGAAGTTAATCAAGAAAACATTCCATAAATGCCTTTGAAGTGTTTCTTGAAGATTGAATCTTGAATAGAAGAGGTGGAATGTCATAAAAGAGGTGAAATGGGCCGGAAGGGCACCCAAAAATTGAATGGTGTGCGAGTCCTGGGGGGTCGCACAAGTACTACATGGGCACGCAAGTCTTGGTCACACAAGTATACTTGTGCGACGCCTATATACATGGGTGAAGGTTAACCAGTAAGGTGTTACTTGGGTGATCCTTGACCAAAGCCTTTAGAATTATCCCGAGGTACTTCCAGAAGAGTGGCGCACAGGCTTCAATGAGTAGGTAAGGAGGCGCGCAGGTGCGTCCATTTCCCTAAAGGGTAAAACAATTAGGCACACAAGTGTTAATTAATTATAAAACTTAGACCTTATTCCTCTTGTTTAGACCTTCCATTCTAGGTAAAGAATTACCTTAGAAGTATTTGGGAGACTTGAAGAAGAGACATGGCCATTCAGAGCTCTGTATCTGAATTCTGGAAAAAACCCTCCTAAATGGGGAGCCAACCGGGGGTATTTATAGGCTGGAGAAGACCCTAGGGGATTTTCAGAGAGGGCATACAAGTCACCTGCGCGACCACTAAGCGGCGCCCAGGGGTACTTGCGGGACCATGCTGGAACATGCACGACCTATGGGAAATGTTCTCCTTGTTCATCCCTTTCCCTTTTTGATGTTTATTCAAAGGATGAATCTTCTTTGTTTGAGGTATTTCCATATTCATTTCATTTAGACTCTGTGACGAAAAAGGAGCATAAAAAAATGTCCCCCATCGGAGTTAGATTCGAAAGAAGGAGGGTGTGACTCTGAGGAAAAAAGGATAAAACAAGGGAAATATGGAAGTTTAAAGTCATGCATGTCAGACTAAAAAGGCTAATGTTTAAGGTCGACATAACTTGGATAGAATGGATTATTATTGAAACAATTTCTTAAAAATTTATCTGAAAATATATTACCACACTCAAGTATGAGGGAAAATATGAAAACTATGACTTAAGAAAAATTTGAATCTGAGTAATGATATTAAAAAGATCTAAAAGGAATTATAAGAAGTAGTTCACAAGAATGAAGTTGCCATTATTTAACAAACCCGTTAGGGGGATTAATTATGCAGGGCCACCTAAGGTCATTGGCTACATTGTCAAATAAATAACATCTTTTGGATAGAAGGTCCATTATGTAGAATACTTATGCAAGGCCACCTAATGGCACGTGCTACATAATCAAGCAAAATAACTCTCATAAATTTACTTTTCTACTTCTAAGAAGCCAGTGAAAGTTTATAGGGATTCAACTTTTCCAAAGTATAGAGTCTGTTTTATGGAAATAGGTACTTGAATATGGATAAGATATTTCCAAACAATATTATCAAAGAAAATAATGAATATCACTCCTACGAAGGTCTGACCCAAACGTAGGGAAGGAAAATATAAACCATAAACATGAATACATTCAGATCATGAAAAAGGATATGGGACAAATATTTTAAGGATGGATATTTTTTGCGGATCCCTACAAATTGTCATTAAGACCAATATGGAGAAAATAGGTTTTCATTCCAAGAATGAAGTTATCAATATTTAACAAACCCGTTAGTGGGTTGAATTATGTAGGGACACCTATGGGAATTGGCTACATAGTCAAATAATAACATCTTTTGGCTGACATGTCTATTATGTAGCCTGTTTATGCAAGGCCGCCTAAGGGAACATGTTGCATAGTCATGTGAAAGAACTCTCAAGAATCAAGCCTTTTGTGATTAGAAGTTAAGAAAAATGGTTATAAAGATCTGAAAATATTTAAGGATAAGATTATGAAACATTGAAATTGGTATAGTTCAATGTATGTAGAGATACATAGATCAATGCTAACCATAATCATGTTGTGATTGGGTCTTGAATTGAAATGTTGGACTTCACTACGTATCCCATAAGGATGGGAATCAAGCCATACGTAGTTCTTGAACTATAGTTTAACGTCGTGCGGGACAATAGGATTGGAGATCATGGTTTAGGGTCATATAGCTCGGACCATTATAAGAAATACACAGTGTGTGCTTTCACGGGGACTTTTCATCCAAGGGATTGAAAGTGTAATTTGGGGTTAGGCCCAAAGACTTGGGGCTGGATTCGAGGGACACTTGAATTTTCCTATGTATCCCATAAGGATGGTAATCAAGCCCACGTAGTTCTAGAAATACCATCTGTACAAATTTGGTTTGTACATGTGAAGGGTGAAAGGGGACAATAGTGCAATGATGGTTTACCCCAAGATAAAAGGATTAGGTATTTCCATGTATGAACATAATTTTCTTTTGAAATATAACATGATTGAAAATCAATGAAAATAATGATTCCCTCTCAAGTTAGGGTATCAAAGAATATTTTAGTTTATTTTCATACAAGACCGAAATGTTGTACAGTTTAACATCGTATAGAAAGGATGAAGGTGAACCAATGTAATGATATTAATTCTAGGGGTGGTTTCACAAATCAACATCATATAAGATGGAGGTGAACCGATGTGAAGAGATTGTTTTTGGGCTTGAACCTTGAAAGGTTGCCTACGTACCCAGCCTGGAAGGCAAGGATCAATGTCCACGTAGTTCAATTTAATGAATGAATTAGTGATCTAGTTGTTCTTGGGGACAACGACTTAAAAAAATGGTGTTGGGACTTACGCGTGGTTAGTGGCCCAAAGAGGGAGTTATGGTTGAAGTTTTATCTAAGCTCATGTGTGTCATACTCGGTGTGAGAAACAAGAGGTGCCAACAACAATAACAATGCACAGTTTAATGTCATGTTGGTCACATGAAGGGACTATGCAGTTTAAAGTCTTGCAGTTATGACTATTGGTGCTGCACAGTTTAGTGTCATGTAGCAGGGAAAAAATACAGATTAATGTCATGTAGGACGTATTAAGTAATTTCTGTATAGTTTAGTATCATGAAGTTAGGATGATGGGGACAATACAATTTAATGTCATGTTAGAAAAAAGGGGACTGTGCAGTTTAACGTCATGCAATAAAGACAACAGAGGACACATTTTAACGTCATGTTGAACGTATTATTGATTTTTTCCACAGTTTAATGTCATGTTGGATGAAAAAAGGGACGATGCAGTTTAGTGTCATGTTGGACTATGGTGCGAATAGTTTAAGGTCATATGCATGGACCGTTTCTTATGTAGTTTAACATCTTGCTGGACGTAATGGAGTTCTGTACCGTTTAACATCGTGTAGTTTGGACGTCACAGTTTAACGTCATGTTGGACGTAAGTGCCAATAGTTTAAAGTCATGTGAATGGACCCTGGATGGTGCAATTTAACGTCGTAATGGACATAAGGGACATGAAAATAGTTTTAGGTCATAGGCTTGGACCATAACAATGTATTTTGTGTTTATACAAAATACATATTCAGAAATATGGAATTGGTTGGAGTATTGATGAGTTCTCCATCCATTGAGATTAATGAATATACTCCATTAGAGTAGACCTTATGTATTGAATAAGGTCCTTCCCATTTTGGTTCAAAATTGGGAGGTTTCTTTCCTGGTATCATTGGAGTTCTAAGAACCAATACCAGTTCTCCCTGAATGAATGAACAAAGATGAACTTTTTTTTGAAATCTCGTGCTATTCGATTCTGGTAGACTTTCATGTGGTGCAGTGTGGACAATATTTTCTCATCTAACCATTCCAATTCATCCAATTGCTGTTTATATTATTCATCTGTAGATGATTGATCACAAATAGCTACTCTGAGCGAGGGTAATTGAACCTCAATTGGTATGACTACTTCTGTTCCATATACCAGTGAATATGGAGTTGAACGCATTGCAGTGCGGGTGGTAGTCTGATAAGCCCATAAAGCATGAAAGGGTTTATCAGGCCATGACCACTAATCCTTATCCACCATATTTTGAAGTATATTTGACAGAGTCATATTGAAGTATTCTATCTGGCCATTGGCCACTGCATGATATCGAGATGAATGATTAGATTTGATGTTGTATTCTTGATATAACTTCTTCACCTCGGATGAACAGAAGTTGATGCCATTTTCCATCAATATGGTATGAGGGACACCAAATTTGGTAATGATGTTAGACTTGATGAAGCTAATAATTCTTTTAGAACTAACTTCTTTGAGAGGTATTTCCTCTGTCCATTTGGAACAGAAGTCAGTAGCAGTAAGAATATACTTAAACTGCTTGGCTGTAGTTGAAGGGTAAGGTCCCACCACATCCATTCCACATGTGGAAAATGGCCACGAATATTTAGCTGTATGAAGCAACTCTGGAGGTTGATGAATGAAGTTGGCATGTACATGGCATGAATAACACTTTATTGTGAAATAAACACAATCTTGTATCATTGAATACAAAAAGTAACCAAGCCCTCGAATCTGATCAGACAGTCTATGTTCAGACTGGTGGGCACCACAGACTCCTGCATGCACTTCTGTCATGAAAGCCATTATCTCTTCATCATCAATTCATCTGATGAGAACTCCATCGAAACCATGCTTGTAGAGAATTTTCTTTAGATGATCTGAGCTATCATAAAGAGTAAAATTGACCACACGTCGCCAGATTTGTTCATTCCTGGATCCATCAGGTGGAAGTGTTCCATTTTGAAGGTATTCCCTGATAGGTGTCATCCATCCTATAGTATGACCATACGGTTCAGGAATGGGATTAATTTCATTGATCTCCTCTATTTTGGTTCGAACATATGGTGAAATTGTAAGATGGTGGGAAATACTGATGGTTGTTTTTTCCCAATTTCGATCTGCCATAGTTGTGGATATATTAGCTAGTGCATCAGCTTGAGGATTTTGTGATCGTGGGACATAAGAAAATGTCAGTTCTGTAGGAAATTCCACCATTAAAATTCTGACGTAATCATACAAAGGGATCAATTCTTCTTTTCTGATTTCATAATCCCCATTTACTTGTTTGATTACCAGATCTGAATCACCTTTCACCATTAAGATATTAAATTGTGCTTGAAGCACCAACTATAATCCTATGATGAGGGCCTGGTATTCTACTTCATTATTGGTACCACCTTCCCACAATAAGAGGTAATTAGGTAACACTGCCTTTTCTGGGGAAATAAGTACAATTCCTAACCCAACATTGTTGAATTTAGGATCTTCCATTTTCATCCCTGTTGGACTTCTAGAAGCACTATCAAAATACATTTCCCATACCTGAGGACTATCCTGAATAGAGAAGACTTCCTCTTCACAGAGTTAAATATATGAAGATGTGTCTTCCACTGAAGGGTGTTTAGTAAGGAAATCAGCCAAATCTTGGCTCTTTATTGCCGTTTGAGACACATATTGAATATCAAATTGCTGCAAGATAACTGTCCACCTTTCTAGAAGTCCTCTAAGCATTGGATAACTAATGAGGAATTTGAGAGGGCTATTGTGAGATACAAATTGGACCTCGTGATATTGCAAGTAGTGTATCAACTTTTGAACACTAAATATTAATGCTAGGCAGCACTTCTCAATACTTGAATGTCAATTTTCTGCTTCAAGCATAGTCCGACTGAGATAGTAGACGCTGTTTTCATTCCAAGCATCATTCTTCTGAGCAATAAATTCACCCAATGATCACTATAAAGCTATCACATAGAGGATAAGTGGTCTTACTTCAACATGTGACATTAACACCGGTGGACTCAAGAGATACTTCTTGAGAATATCGAATGCTTCATGACATTCTTCAATCCACCAGTAAGTGAATCCCTTCTTCGTAAATTTGATGAAGGGTAAGCTTTTGCCTGCCAAATTGGCGATGAAATGCCGAATATAGGCTAAGTGTCCTTGAAGTCCTCTTAATTATTTCAAATTTCGAGGAGGTGACATACCAATGATTGACTTGGTCTTCTCAGGATCGAATTCAATACCACGATAGAGTATAACAAAGCTAAGAAAGTTTCCTGAGGTTACCCCAAAAGCACATTTTCAGGGGTTCATCATCAAATTATGTTGTCAAAGCTTGTGGAATATGACTTCCAAATAAGCCAAATGATTAGAATGTTGTTTGGATTTGATCACCAAATTGACCACATAACATTCAACAAACTTCCCTAAAGAGGGTTTGAAGATATGATGCATGGAACACTGATATGTTGCGCCTGCATTCTTTAAGACAAAGGGCATCACCCGATAGAAAAACACACCCTGAGGGGATCTGAAGGCTATGGATTCCTCATCATCTAGAACCATTAAGATTTGATTATATCTGGAATATCCATCCATGAAGGATAGTGCTTCATAGCTATCAGTTGCATCAATTAAGAGTTCTGTGATCAGAACTGGAAAGTCATCCTTAGGACAATGCTGATTAAGATCTCTGAAATCAATTCAAACTCTAATTTGTCCATTCTTATTTTTCACAGAAACAATATTATCCAACCACTTGGGATATTGAACTTCTCTGACGGAGTTAGCTTTGATAAGCTTATCCACATTAGCTTCAATTTTGGAAGCATAAGTTTTGTGTGTTCTTCTTGTGGATTGCTTAATTCTTCGATGTTCTTCTGGTAAACCCAAATGATGAGTAGCAACAACAGGATCAAGCCCGGGTATCTCTGTATAGTTCCAAGCAAATATGTCTCGATTTTGTTTTAAAAAGGAAATATACATCTCTTGTTCTTCAAGAGTCATGGCCACACTGATTAGAGTGGGGCGTGGATCTTCTTTTGTACCTAGATTGATTTCTCTGAGTTCATCCATAGTGGTAGAGATATCGTCTTCAAATGATGGAGGAGAATCTCTGATATCTTCCACTTCTTCTTCAAAATGTGTTACTTCTTCTGTTTCTACATTAATAGTAGATGATGATGTAGAATTTCCATGATTAAGAGAGATGTTAAAATTTGAGCATCTTAAAGAAGAGGCTTCCATTTTTGACCCAATTGATGATGAAGGGTCTTCCATGGGTAATGAAGAGGAGATGATGGATCGGGAATCGACATCATTGTTCACCTCTGATGTTGCTAACACTTCTTATATCCTAGTTGGTGATGTATAAACTTGCTGGATTTCTGTAGATGAAATAAAGACATCTCCATTAGGGCTTTCATCAGTACTTGGTGGCTGACCAATTTCTCCCATGCTGTCTGGATTGATTACTGTAATTGAAATTATGGAAGTCTCCATAAGAGTATTTTGATTTGGCTCTATCTTGTCAGTTTGACTGATAGGCAACACACAATCTGTACTTACATGTGAAAATGGATTTACTGGAATCTTCTCCAAAACAAATGGAGCATTAAGTTTGGTAATATCTCTTGTTTCGGATTTCTCCTATCCCTTCATGTGATACAATTCCCCCTCAATGTATTGAGATTCACATGTCTTGAACGAGGCCTTATCACCATACAATGTCCCAACTTGACCATCAAAACAATACTTGAGACATTGATGGTATGATGAAGGGATAGCCGCATGTTGATGTAGCTAGGGCCTTCTAAGCAAGATGCTGAAGGCTGAGTCTTTAACAACAACAATGAAATCTGAATTGGATACAAGATCTCCAAAATGAGATCTGAGTGTAATCTCGCCCAGTGGTTCTTGTTCATTTTTATCATATCCTGGTAACATCATAGTAGAAGGAGATAAATAAGATTTTGTGAGGCCCAATCGATGAAGTGTACAAATGGGCATGATGTTGACTCACGAACCGTTATCAATGAAATCCCTTCAGATGTCTACACCATTGAACCTTCCAGATAAGTACAAAGGTCTAATATGCCCTATGAACGACATCATCTTCATCTTCATCTGTGAAAGATATCACTGCATGGCATTCTGCATGATTAATTTCTACGTGGTACACTTCAGCTGCAGCAATTTCAGTTTCAAACTCATGAGGACTTGACAATGCCTCCATGAGTGCCTCTCGAAGATCCTTTGATAAATTCAAATCATCCATAATTGATAACATGGCCAGTATTTTGGCCAAGTGTTTCAATACATCTTACTTTTGATCTAAAGGTCTACCTTTCCCAATAGGAACATGTGGTTTAGTAGGTGCCTTAGAAGTTGATGCTTTGGATGTTGATGCATCATGTATCGGGATATGAGTTGGCAATATTCCTGGATTTGGAATATTAGACCGATTAGATCCATTTACTTGTTGAGAGGATGAAGGTGGAACCCCCAACCGATCCTCCATAATAACTGTGCCAGGACTGAATTTTATATTGGTGGAAGAACTTGCTTGTTCTTGTTGAGCTCGCTGAAGGGCTCTGCCACGAGTTTCTACTGCATACATAGTTCTAGCAGGGGTAGAATTGGAATAGTGTCTTTTGGAATATCCACCTCTTCCTATGTATCTCTGACCTCTGGAACTCCTTTTGATTCCTTTGTTTGATACAGGGAACCCAGGTTTATCGTGATCGAAACTGTTACTGGCATAAGGATCTATTATGTGGATCATATTAACAGAACTAGAGATCAGTTCTTCATCTGATGAAGACTCTGCCTGACTATCCAATTTGAGTTATGCCATTTGGGGGGACGGTGCCTGCGGCTTCGAAGTAGATGGCATGAAATCTGCCAGAGTTAAAGACAACTTAGGCTTTGACATAATTTCATTTTCCTCTGATTGCTTTTTTTCTTTGAACTATGCCTCCCTTTTGAAGATTTTCCCTCATAAGAGGATTTTGTTGTTGCATCCATAGTAGAAGACACAATTGGTTTCTTCAATTGTGTTCAAAAAATGGAATGAGTTCGGTTGATCATTTTCCTGACCATCCAATCATCATATTTCTGCACATTTTTTCTTTTGACTTCTTGTCATTCGCCTTTTTCCTCTGGAACTGTAGTAGTAAAACATGCTACCGGGGCTGAAGAGCCTTTTAGTTTTACTTATCCTGAGTCAACCATCTTTTGCAGGAGGTCATTGAAGACAAATCACTCTTGGATGGGATGCCCCAACATTTGATGAAAGGGGAAATAATTGAGACAGTCTTCATCTCCTTCCTTGATTGGCCTTTTGGGCCTTGGAAACTGAACCAAATTATTATCCAGAGCCGAAATGAAGTAGCAAAGAACTTGTTCATTTCGTAAAGAGTAAAATTTTCTCTTTAAATCCTAAAATTATTTCCATCTTTTATATCTTTGATCATCTTGACGAAACAGAATTTGTTGTTGATGCTCAAGAGGTGGAGCCCTTTGGGAAGATGAATGTTTTGAAGTAGAAACAGGTACAGGTGATTGCTTAAGAATAACTATAGCAGTCTCTGATTTACCCATATTTCATCCTGGAACTGATTGTATTACATGAGATTTAGCCTTATTCTGTATAAGGGACTCATCAATCTGCTGAGCAATTGAAGTACAGTCTCAAAACCCTCTTGTGTATTTCACAGGGATCAACGACGTGCATAATTCATCATGAATATTTTCCACATATATTGGAAACAGTTCTTTTTGAGGGAGTGCTAAGATTAGGGAATATGTTAATCCATTCCTGCAAACAATGAAATCTGAAAACCTTTCATTATCCATTTGCTTACAGTTTGTGAGATAAAAAACTGTTGTCTTTGGAAAAGTTGAGCTAAACTAACGAATGAATTGTTGATGGAGTTCTTCCCATCTGATAATTGACTGGGACTGTAAGCTTGTATACCCAACAAAAGCTGGTCCTTGCAAGGTTCGCAGGAATCATCTGAGTTTCACTGCTTCGTGTTGTTCCAGAGTTCCCATCATAGGATCACAACAAGACACGTAATGCATCAATTGCTCTTCAGGATCGCCTGATCCATTGACAATAGGGAATACAGTGTTCCCAAAACGTGATGGGGGAGAGGTTGAATATACCTATTCAGGCTATGCTTTCTTTTTTGGTTGAACCTACACACTCTTCCCTTCCATAGTCTCTAACAACGATTTTAATGACTCAATGGTAGTTATTAACTTTTTAGAAACATCCGGTTGAACTTGGACTTGGGAAGGTGCGATAATTGGAGTCTGGACAGGTATGGAGGCTGGTACTGCCACTGATGGTAGCACCACCGATTTTTGTTGCACATGACCCGTAGGATTAGACCTGTGATGGTGTACTAATAGAGGAGGATATTCTTGATCCATCTCAGTAGCTGAAACAAACTCCCTTCGCTAACTGACTCCGGCACATTTAGGAGGAAGACTACCCTAAAGTAGTTCTACATTCATCTTCCTTAATTCGTTCATTTCTTCCTCTTGTTGTGAAAATCTTTCATCTAGTGAGAGAGATTGGCCTTCTCCCGAGGAAGGATATGTAACCTGATTCTTTCCTTTCCCCTTGTTTGATCCCCTTCGGAGAGGGGGAAGTGGGTTACTTGAAGGAACTCCCATATTTTGGGTTAGCCTTTGATTTCGTGTACGCACACCTTCTTCATTTGTGTTTGTGCGTACAACTTCTGGAGAAGGAACATTTTCATCTGATCCCTCTGAGTGAACCTCATCTAGTGAATCAACAACAATGGCATTGATGAAATTGATTGATTCATAATTAATTGCATCCCTCCTATCGGCATTTCTGTGATATTTTATTATTCTATGTCCATGTCGAGACAATGCCTTTTGTTGATTTGATCCCTCAAGAACTTCTTAGTGAACCGTAATTTGGAGAGAATATCATGATAATTTTTCTCTTAGTTTCTCTTGGGGCTTCTTCCCTAATCGAAATAAGACCGACTTTCTCTAATGGGGGGATTGATGATTTAAAAAAGTCCCCAGTCCGGTGGACTGGGGCTGTTCCTACCGCTCACCTCCTTGAATCTTATTTGTTGATTGTGAGGTTTGGGTTAAAAGTGTCCCCAGTCTGGCGAGCTGGGGTGGTTCTTGACATGCTATATCTGAGAATTTTTTGAAGGCTCTCCTGATTTTTCAGACTTTAGTCTAGAAAATTGCTGGATGCATCAACCTCTATCCACTTTTATCAGCTGTCTCATATGAACGCTTGTTGATTTCTGACATTTCTGTCAATTAATGATGTGTTTTCTCCAAACGATAGGCATGTTTAGTATTCTTGTATTCTTGATGTAGGTTTAATTCAACAACTTGTTCTCTATATACATGATTTTGAGAAGAACTAGTTGAGGCCTGTTCTTGAGAAAACCATTGATTACAAAAAAAATCCAGTTGACTGTGGCCGGCAATGGGAAATAACATTGCATGAGACCATCTTCGGTGGGCTTTGCTGACTAGAGAGTACATTAAAATGTAGTGATCCATGAACACCCCATCCCCTGATATGAATACCATATGGGGAATTAGTAATTAACTGACGCAATATTATTATTGCGCCAAGGCATGAACACTAAAGGAATCCGTGCTGCTTTTCAGCCTTCGAATATTGAGAGACTGAGAGAGATGCCAAATCAACCTGGCATTGTAAACCTTAGATTATCTTGACATGATTTTCATATTCATCATAAGATATATTTTCTTTTTCAAATGAAAAAGAGTTTTCCATATATTGAGATGAATTTCATCAATCCCATCTTCCATCAACATCTCTGGAATGTCATACTGAGAGTCATCCAATGGCCAAAACATGACTGGAACTTCAGCTTTCGCCAGTTGTTTTCTCATGTTCAACATTTCCTCTTTATCATTCAATGAAGATTATTCTAACTGTTTAGACCGGAGCTGGTGCTTTCTGGTTGCTTCATTAGATTCAACAAGACTAGTTGAGAATCCACTTATCAAACTAGAAGATACATGAACCAGGGGTGGTTCGGAGATTGACCTACACCCCGGTCTATCTTCGGATTGAGAAATTATTTCACTTGGTGATGGTAAAGCATCATACATGACTGGTTTCACATTTGAAAGTGCTTCAAGATAATAGGGCTTTCTCGGCACTACATTTTCCACTATAGAATTTTTTGGGCAATGTGTATCACTACCATAGAGAAGACTTTCGCAGCAAAATTCATCATCATGTGGAGGAACACCATGGTGGGTTATAGCAAAAGATGAGATCTCTTGCTCCTTGGTCTTCTGGCCACATAGAGGGTTCATGTGGATCTCATATGAAGATGAAACTTTTAGATCGACTGAATCATCATGAAGCCAGCCTTCATGAAGAAGTATCTGATGCAGACCTTCAGAATTAATGTTCCTTCTATTGGGAACTAAGAGAGCAGAATCTTGAGTTGCAACAGATAGTTGTCTGAGTGTAGCAATAACTCCATCATCGAGTAAGGCCTTGTTAAAGATTGGCCATTGATTTCTTGAATGTGCTGGGCAGGTCTTCTCCTTAGATGCCTTCTTATTCAATTTGGAAAGTGTATGTGCCTGCTCGGGGGAAATGATCAGGTTAGGCTGATTATCTCCACTCAAACCAGGTGTATGTGCCTCATTTGGTTGTCCTTATGATATGGGGGAGTACGCCCCACAACCCTCATGGACTGGAATAGATGTGTGTGTCTATTCTGAAGTGAACTATTGATGTGCCACTCCACTAGCAGGGATAGATTTATGTGTCTTTCCCTGAGATGCTACTAAAGATTTTATAATATCCTGAAAGACATCCAGAATATGAGCTGGGATTTGCTTCTTCTCTTTCACCATTGATAGAATATTCTTGGTGACTTCAGCTACTGGAACGGGGATATACGTCCATTCTATGCTTGAAGTAGGTGTGTGTTCCTACTCCTGTCCCCCTTTTACTATCAGTGAATCCTAACAGTACTCAAGTTTGGGGGTAGAGAGTTGAGTCGGCCTCCTGTTTGTCGCCGGAGCTTTCTGACTGACCTCTCCTGGTGCTACCAAATGAGACTGTTGGTAGGCTTGATCAATACTAGCAGGTGTATGTGCCTAGTGATTAGACTCTTCCAAATGTGGTTGACCAGCTTCCTTCAACACTGACAGACGAGGTTGCTGGCAGGACTGATGAGTGTAAGTAGGTGTATGTTCCTGTTTACCATTTGTAAATACATTGGGTTGGCGGGATCCATCGTATGTAGTCAGACGAGCCTGATGACTAGATGATGATTTATACACAGGTGTAAATTCTTGTCTACAATACTCTACTGGAATTTCCTGGAAGGATTGGCGTGCTGCTGCCAGACGAGTCTGCTGGACAACAGAATCAAAAAAGATGGGTGTGTGTTCCCGCTCGTTGCTTGCCACCAAGTTAGGTTGGTGGACTTCTCCGGAAATGGCATAGATAAGAACATGCTCACTGTTAACCAGTTTTCGCTTCTGGTGGTTCGTCTTGCCTGCTGGAGTTTGAGGAACCTGAGCCGAACACCTTGAGACGACACCCTCATCATGTTGAGGGTGCACTGCCACATGAGTCTGGTGGCGATTGTTGATGGGAGACCTCAGGAAGGACTCCTTTCTTTTTGAGTCAAGGCCCTGAGGGACCTTCTCATTCACTTCCCCAGAATACAGGAGGGAATGGTGATTGTGTTCCAAGGATAACGACCCAAAACTGTTAGAGATGGTAGTTAGCACTTCCTACTTCTTGATCGATGGTCGTCACTGTCCAGATGACTAGGGTGAGTTACTCACTTGGAGGGTTGTCTAGCGGCCTCCAGAGTTGGAATGGTACTGTGTTGACGGTACTCCTTAACCAGCACATTCGATACCCATTGTTGAAGACACGATGTAGGTGATGTCTTCCTTAGAGCGGAAGATGATCCATTAGGAGTAGCAGTAGATGAATTAACAGCAGAGGTTTTCACAGCAGAAGTATTCACAATCGTAAACTTAAGAAAATCCATTATCGTAATGCAGAAGATCTTAGAATAGAGTGCCTTCTTGATATAATAGACGTAATCAAGATAATTCCAGCCACTATAGCTTTTGGATGAGAACATATGTTAATGATTTCTTTGTTGGCCCTCTCATTGAGTTTAAATAGGGGCCTAACAAATAAGTAAAACTTCATCTTAACTTGGTTAAGGATTCACATCGAGTTCACCATTTTTTGTTTCCTCTGGAATTGGAGATGACCTCATTGATTGAAGGTTCAAAAATTCCAATTGGTTTCTAATGGGTTTTTTCGTAGAACCAGAAACACCCAATGATTCCATATTCATTTTCACCTACTTTACAAAGGCATGTGCTCATTAGTTGTGGACTGATGAGGCTTAGGAATTTTCATTGGTCGAGAGGATGGGAGGTTGGACTCATCACACCTTTTTAGGGGAATTATTGTTTAATATGAGAATCTCTTTATAGATTTAAGTTATGTTAGTGAATCCTTATTACATTACCAAGTATAAAATGATCATTCCTTTAAATTTGATAATCAATGATTTATATGTAGAATATTTAAGGAATCTTTTATATGTATTTGAGATTCTTCATCAATAGAAAATCATCTGTATTTGTTATAGATTTTTGGTCAATGGAATCCTCCAATACATAAAATTCTCTTGGTCATTATGATGACCATACTGGTTTTAAAGCCACTTAGTGGGGCACTTGATGTTTATTATCATTCAGAAGTACATGGATTATTTCAGAGTTGGGATGGTACCCACAGATGGGCTACCTATGTATCCTTTGTTTTGGAAAAGGAATCAGAACCGACATAGTTCGAGTAAGGGAGTATGATGTTTATGATTGATAGCTCAAAGAAAGATGTCATAATTAATTTTACACTCTAAGCTCTCCTGAGTCATGCTCGGTGTGAGAAACTAGAGGTATTGGTAAAACCAGACAATTGTGCCATGATAGATACAATCATAAGAAATAATGTGGGGCTCATATATCTATGACTGCCCAAATAAATGAAGATTAGGATTTACTTCAGAGAAGAAATCCGGAAACAGGGTCCATAAAGGTATATGTACTTTATAGACATTCATATACTCTAACTTGGGCCTTACCCCTAAGAAAGATGCCCAAATTAGGAGGGGCATTATGATTGGGTTTTACTCCAGAAAAGGAAACTCAAATCAAAAGTAAATGAAGAATCGTTAAGAGAAATTATGACTGGGGCATACTCATAAGGAGGAGTCCGAGGTTAAATGACTTGAGAACTGGGGCTTACTCCTAAGGAGGAGGCCCGGGTTAATGTTACTTGGGGATTACTCATAATGAGGATGCCCACATTAAAGGATTTTTGAGACAGGGGTTTACTCCTGAAAAGGAAACCCAAGTTATGGGACTTGGGGCTTAATCCTTAAGAGGATTCCAAAATTAAGAGAACATGGATTGGGGATTACTCCTAAAAAGGAGTCCCAGTGATAAGGTTCTCTCATTTTAATTGATTAAGGTGAATTAATGAAATGTCTAACTTTAGTGACATAAATATGTGTAAATCACTAGGTTTTGAGAGATGTTTCACGGAATTCCTTTCAGATAAAGAATTAAATCAAGAAAACATGCCATAAATGGCTTTGAAGAGTGTCTTGAGGACTGAATCTTGAATAGGATAGGTGGAATGGCATATGAAAGGTGAAATAGGCAAGAAGGGCACTGAAAAATAGGAGGGAGTGCAAGTCCTGGGGGTTCGTGCAAGTACTTTATGGGCACAAAAGTCTTGGTCGCGCAAGTATACTTGGGCGATCCTCGAGCAGAGCCTTTAGAATTATCACGAGGTACTTCTAGAAGAGTGGCGCACAAGATTCAATGAGTAGGTAAGGAGGCGTGCAAATGTGTCCGTTTCCCTTAAGGGTAAAACACTTAGGTGCACATGTGTTAATGAATTCTAATATCTAAACCTTATTCCTCTTGCTTAGACATTCCATTCTAGGTAAGGAATTACCTTAGAAGTAATCAGAAGACTTGAATATGTGACTTGGGAGTTCAGAGCTCTGTATATAAATTCTGGAAAAAATCATCCTAAATGGTGGGCCCACCAGGGGTATTTATAGGCTAGAGAAGACCCGGGGTGATTTTCAGAGAGGGCGTGCAAGTCACCTGCGCGACCACTAGGCGGCGTGCAAGTGTACTTGCACGACCATGCTGGAACTTGCATGACCTATGGGAAATGTTCTCCTTGTTCATCCCTTTCTCTTTTTTTATGTTTATTCAAAGGATGAATCTTCTTTGTTTTAGGAATTTTCCTTTTCAGTTCGTTTAGACTCTTTGACGAAAAAGGAGCGTCAACAGACACCATTATATTTTTTGAAATATTTACTTGAAATAAATTTAATTTCATTGAATGATTAGGTTACAAAAATTATAGAGTTTATAAGATCTTATATAGTAAAAACCCATGATTTTTATGGTATGTGTCTTTTAAAATTAAATTTATTTGATAACATATGTTTCTTGTAACATCAGGCTTATAAAACCTAATTTTTTTTTTAAAAAAAAATTAATATTATAACCTTGATGTGAAATTAGTTTTTACAAAATGCATTAAATAATATGGTTTATAAAAAATATAATATAAAATCATTAGTTACTAATTTATTAGAAATAAAAACATAAACTAATTGAATACAAATAAAATGTTCTTTATTTTTATGCTCTCAAGGGTGTTTCATCATAATAAATTAAAATAATTAAAATTTAAAAATAATATTAATGAAATATATATTTTTATATTCAATCATATATTATTTATATTCATACAATATTTATAATAGGTATAACATAATAAAAAACTAAATTTTATGCATAAAAACCTATATTTTTTAGAAATCATGTTTGGACAGATTTTGATAGGTAATATATTTTAATTCCAATTTTTGAAAATTTTATAAATATTAATTGAATGAATAGAAAAATTAATTGAATGTACTATATCAAAATTTAGATTTATTTTTTTTGGAATTTTTATGATAAGATTCATTTTTTAATAATAATGAAATAAATATTGCATTTTAATTGAAAATAGATTTATTATCTAGAAAATTCATTGACATAAATTATATTTTTTATTGATTTGGAAGTATAAATAGATTATTATTTATCATTTATTCCATGTTAGGTTGTTGGAATAATTTTTTTACTTAATTTTGAAATAAATATTTTGCAATCATTTTAAGGTTTTTACTTTAAAAACATGTTTTCTCCTTTTGTTAACAAGAATAAATTTTATTTAATTTATACTAATAATATTGTTTGAATTTAGAAAATGGTTTCATTATTTGGAATCATAAGGTATATATTATTTAAACAGGTAAATTATATTTTCTAGAAAATATTAATAGTAACTTTAGTAATTTTTTTTATTACCACAGTTAAGGGTAAATGAAGTGATTAAAAATAAATATTATTTTATAAATATTATAAATTACCATAATACGTGTAAAAATTCCATTTAATGAGTTATTTCTGACTTAGATCATCCATGGTATAACTTTGGGTGCCCTCTGATCCACATCAATGACTTTAAGAAATTTTTTTGTATTTAATTCAATGAAAAGTTAATTTTTTCACACTTCTGCTTTTAGTAGTGAATTTTTTTAACATGGAGTTATATAAAAAATAGTTTAGAAAATAAATATTATTTAGAAATATAAATTTTTTTTATAAATCATAATAATATATTTATAATTTTTATGTATAAAATTATTTACTTAAATAGTTATATAATTATGATCACGTAATTTTTTAATAAGTGGAAGAACGAAAGAAATGATATTAAAAATATTAAAATAAAAGTAATTTGATAAAAATAATTTCATACGATTTATTTTTTAAAATTATCTGATATATTATTGATTCATTATTGGTTTTTTTCGATGTTATATTGTGTTTTGATATTTTTATAAAAGTCCTGAAATGAATAGTGTTAAGGGTGACATTAATGATATTGTAAATTAATTAAAATTTAATTAAATGATATAATATTCATAAAAAGATGAAAATTAGAAAAAATGGATATTATTATGTTTCGTATTACATACATGGTCCTTTAATGGCTCTTTTTTAATTTTAGAGTGACTATATTAACCCTTAATGAATAAAAACACACGTTGAAATAGTAAGGGTTAGATGAATTAATTTAAAGTCAATGACAAATGAAAAGGGTTAAAATATAACATAAACATGAATATGAATTATTTATGAGAGTATTGAAACCCAAAATCAAATTTTCTTCAAGAAAACTCACTTTAGAGACAATTTTTAATTTGAAATTAAATTATAGTAATTTAATATTTTGAAAGTTTTCTAAAGTGACCTCCCCCTCTCCTATAAAATTATCCCATTCTTCCCCTTTCATAATATATGAATGCCTATATGTTCTAGGCATTTTATTACCAAATGTCTTACTATAATCCCACCGAACATTCTAGATTCTATATTTTAGGCATAATACACTCCATAGAGGTGTTAAGATGTTTATTAAAGAATGTCCTCAGAAGAAGAGGTAATATTTTTTAATAACTTATCCAAGTTCATTTCATTTTACACATTCTCTTGATGTGTTGTTTTTCCAAAATAATTTAATGAAAAAATAGTTATCTATATGATTATATTTTATTATGAGTATGGGACAACCATATTCCATGATTTATCCATATTATTAAATATGTTAACATTATGCATGCGTACGTACGACTCACCGTCTCCAGGCTGTGGTGTGACCAGTTTTTCACCAAAACATTATTTGGATAGGTAAAAGTTTTGATATAATGGATATAAATAATAAATTTTACATCATATTACTTATTTATAATTAATATACCATCCAATTACATACCTATTCACCACTAATGGAATGATATCATCGCCCGTGCGTACGTACGACCTACCATCTCCACGACATGATGTGATTTATTTTCTGTGTTAGCCATATGAGAATGATTTTAAAAATTTATATAATTCGTAAATATGATATGTATGAACTTATTATATCTATGGGGATTTTTAGATCTATATCCTATCCAATATAACTATGAAATTTATGATAAAAGATGCATCATAATGTGAGGTAGTTAACACATGAAACATGGGTAAAAACAAAATGTTATGAACAAATGGGTGATTAAATAATATAATAATACCATAAAATAACTCAAGAATATGAATTGGATTATTATAAAAGTCAATAAAAATAGTAAAACTATTATTATTGAGGTTGAAGCACATTCGGCTAAAGGATGTGTATGTTAAGAGACATTGTCTCAATATCCTTCCATTGAGGTATAATTAGACGTTATACACGCAACTTATATTATGAGGGGTATATACATCCCAATTCACTAATCATAATCTAGATTTTTCATTAAGGGGTGGGAACAAATGAAGCCTGAGGGAGTAAGGCTACGGGGAATAAAAGTGGTGAAGCCCAAGGGCATCCCCTCAGATAATGTTAGTCCTGATGAGAGTCATGCTATGCATTTCGTGCATAATGAGATTCTACAGTCCATTAATGTTGAAGGAGGCCAGGTATTATGCCACCTTTTTACCCTCCCTCCAGATGTGGGATTCATAGATAATTTTTTCAATGAGGTAATCGAATTTTTATATGACATACTCAATGGACCACGGGGTTCCACCAAGACCCTTGAGAGAATTATGAACAAAAAGGGAGTTTGTTTCTGCCTCCATGAGGATGACCCTACTTTACTAGAATACCATGAGTCCCATGAGCATAGTGTTTGACTCTACTAAAATTGATGAGCCATGTCCCAATCGAGTGGAGAAGGCCAACATAATAGAGCCATTGGATTTGAGGACAAGACCCCTGCCTCGCATGAGCCCCACGATACAGGATCTGTCAATGTTATGTTTGAGGCCCTAGAGTGGGGGATACCACCTAACCCATCTGATGACAGAGTTTCCACGAATGGGAGCGTGGCCATGAAGGTAGTGTAAGATTTTTTGTAGGGTGGGGGAATTGCTAAAGATCTTCACTACCCTGTCCAAATCGAGTAGGCGTTTTTTAGTCAGGATCATGATCGCCCGAGCAGTGGAGGACACACCATCATGAAAAATTCTGTTCCTGTCCTGCCATATTCACTAACAGCCTGCATTTAGAATAAGTTCATGCGCTTTTTTCCTCTGACTTTTGAGTCCCCAAGCCGTGGAACCAGCGTGCAAGGAAGGGTTCCTCGGCCAAGTTTGGAATCGATATACTAGTAAAGTCACCGAAACCTGTCCAGATGGCTTTTGCCCAGCCGATCTCAAAAAAGAGATGATCAATACCATCCTCCTTATGCTATTTGCAACAGACATAGCAAGAGTCCATATAAACGCCACTACACTTGATGTTATCATCAATGGGTAAGGAACTATTGTGAATCCTCCATGTGAGGATGTTGATCATCGTCATGATTACTCTATCCCACAATACCTCCTTCCAATCATCAACCTCCACCTGTTGGTGGGAGAATCGACGGTAATCCTTATAAGTAATGTAACCAGAAGAGAATGGGGTAAAAACACACCATTTAGGGGATAATGACATCGCAATGAGGTGGATCATGTCCTCTTATTCCCTATTCTGAACTGCATTGGTGATGGACGGATATCTGCTAGCCTCTTGAAGGAGATGCTTGTGGCTAGAAAGCTTGGGTAACCGATGTGTTCCCCACACTAGTTGTGATGCCCGAAGAAAATCTCTCTTGTTCTGATGTGCTCCCCACACCAATTGTCATTTTATTTTGTTTTTGGTAAAATTTTATTCATTCATAAGGTTTATGATTTAAATATTCAATGTGGTATGGGACACCTTCAATATTTGAATATTTAATTTCTAAATATTTTATACCATGTCCATTTTCGCTAAAAAGGAATTCAATTTTTTTACTATTACCATATAAAAGTTATATTTCTATAATTTACCCTTTTTTATTTTATATTTTTTTTAAAAGGAATCATTTTTTCATTTTCCATACAATGCACATTTTATCTTTTCCAATAGAAATACAAATGGAATGATTTTTTTAACTTATACGGCATAAGAGGATTTTCCAGCTGTCATGACTCCTTAACATTTTTATGATTATTTTAGATGTTTATAAGGTTCTTTTCAAATAAAATCGACTAATTTATAATTTCATGAATTTTTAATAAATGATTTCAATGTAGAAATGAATATTTCTCTAACTGAAATTTTAATTATTTTATTATATTATTTTCATCTATGTGTGCATCATTTTTTAGATATTATGTTCAGTTAAGGTTCATTTTCATATATTATCATTTACCATATATCATTGAATATTTTATGATTTATTTTTACTATGGATGTGCTATTTTTATACCATTAATATTAATTCTTAATGTTTCCAAATGTTTTATGCTTGTTTTTATATGAATGTATATGATGATTATGTTTCACACCCCTTTAGTTTGAGGAATTTATTAGACATAGTAAGTGATAGGCGAGGCCTACTATAGCCCCTCGATTCTCCAATAGGTATCCTAAGAAAAACTAGTTTCGGTATTGGATAATATATTACATGTTTAGGTATGGTTTCTTGGTCAAAGTCATGATGATATGTTTATGATGTACAACATTATGAATTCTCTCATTATGAGATTAGTTTTCGAAAATCCATGGGATTATTTGAATATTATAATATCCATGGTTAATATTCGTTCCCATGTGATTATTTATATAGAACTATTTGATCACTATTCAGTCATAGTATATCATTCTCACGTTATTGACTTTTTGGAACAATGGGACCCTTGGATTGAAAAAAACCAAAATCATGGATTGAGAAAATTTTAATAAAATAGATGACACACACATCCCCAAAGTCAAGGATTAAAAGACACATATTGCCCAATTAGTGCACCAACTTCTTAAAATATCAGTCAAATTCCAGATCAGCAAATAAGAAAACTAACAAAACTAGTTTCATCTGGACATCATCTTTCCACCAGCCGACCATTCATTCATTAATGATCATCATATCCAATACAAATCCTTCAATCATTAAATTATTCTTCGAACTCTTCCATATAGAGCTCCCCCTATGATATGTTGACCTCGGGTCCACACTAACATTATCTCTTGCCTATTTCAATAGATCATGAGTATCAATTGACAAACTGGATCAATCCTATTTAGACTCATCACCATTACTGATAACATCCCAAATGAAATAGAATTTTAATTTACCACATTAGTGTACAGAGTGTAAACAGATTATTTGGAAACATTAACCATAATTAGTATAGTGTCAAAAGTGTCAACACCCTTTGTATCAGATATGATGATAAAAAATATAGCATTAGTGCACAAAGATCATGCTACATCAGACATAATAACAGAATCTTATAAATTTGAAGGCATAACAGCCCCCTTTTTAGCAGTAATGTCACAGTTACATGAGAACTAAATCCTTAGAAGGAACGATTTCAAGAGTCACATCAATCTTAGAAGTATCCAAAATAGGAACCCATATACAGGTTTCAACGGGAACTGTTGACCTCAAATTTATCACATTATATACAAAAACAAACAGCTACCATTTTAAAGCTTGATCACTATATTCAAATGCGGATATAAGTCAAACCAGTCTATATATAGAAAAAAACATTTATCCCTTTTAAAAATAGGGATGAAATCCTCTGGGATTTGATCAGGACATGAATGGTTCCCTACATCCACTCATTTATTAGCCAGACTATCAGCCAGAGCATTACCCTCCCTGAAAAAATGGGTAATAAATAATTCAATAGATGAGATAAATTGAAAAGATTTATTCCATCTATTCATAAGATTTGAAAGGATATGAGTAGAAGAGGGTCTAAATGCATGAATGACTGTGGTGGAATCACACTCCAATAATATCACATTCAAACCCCTCTTTTTAGCAAGATCAAGGGCAGTAAGGACACCAAGCATCTCAGTCTCAAGAGAGGAGGCGATACCACAAGAGCTGAAGTAGCAACCCAAAAAATCACCCATGATGTTCCTGAAAACTAAACCATAACCAAAAGGAACTAGATTTCCTATGAAAGAGCCATCAATATTAATTTTAATCAATCCAAAAAATAGGATGCCAAAAATCATCTATAGTTCCCAGAAGAGGCTGAAAATTACATTTAACCTTAATATGCCTAAGAACTGAAAAATCATGCACTGAGTAGTGACTATAAACTTTATAAGGAAGATTTTCTTGTTTTGTGACTGAAGACATACCCACAATGTAGTCATGGGTATTGAAACCAACTCCATCATGAAGACACTTGTTTATCACCATCCATAGGGAATGAACATGTTCAGTAGAAGCAACATGGAAAAGAATCAACAACATATGAGATAAAACAAGGTAGAACATACCTTCATGAATGTATTGAATAGTAGAAAAATTCTATATTTTAACCTTGAAAATATCATAATGTTCTGTCCACATAGAGGTTGTTGTAGCACAACTCAAAAACATGTGATCTAGGTCCTCCCTGTGTATATGCCAGAGAATATAAATCGAACAAAGAGAAATACCACAGACCTGTAGATATGAATCAATAAAGTCTTTTCCACGAACCATTCTCCATAAAAACATGAGTCGAGAGGGGGAAATGATTATCCTATTAATCTTCCCAAACCAATATAAACCTAACAAAAAAGTATTTGTATAAGAGTAGAAGTCTTTATAAGTGATCATACAAGGGAAATTGGTTTCCCAGATCCAAAAATCAGAAAAAGTGAAAAAATAATAATGATTAATTATATTTTTAACAAAATCAGGAACAATAAAAATATCATGTAATTGATCCTTAATATAAACATCATGGTCATAGTTTGAAATGTCATGACTAAGGGTATCAATAAGGGAATCACTAGTCTAACTATCTTTCTAAAACATGAGAGAAGAATCCTGAGAGACATACCATCATGCATTAACATTAATAAGAGAAAAGCTGAATTTTAAAGAAGACCAAACAGAATAATCCACATAATTAATGTTTCCCATTTTGAGTTTATTAAGGAATCTAGAGCTTTGGACAGAATTAGCTTTTGATTTTTCATTAATTATATTCCAAAAAAAAGAACCCTGAAGTGCTTGATTAAATAGATATAGATTTTTGATACCAAGGCCCCCTTTCTCAAAAAAATTTCAATAGGTGTTCCAAGACATAGTTACCAATCTTCATTCCAAAATAATACCAGTCCAACTAAACTATTTGATTTCCATGTTAATTGATTTGATAAAACATTCAGGCCATTTTTAAACCATAAATGAATAAGAAAATTTTGAAACAATAACAGCTTTAACCAGAAAAACACATCCAGCCATTGAAAGGGACTTGCCTTTCCATGAAGCAAGCTGTTTCTTGATCTTACTAATAATCCCAAAAAAATAACTAGCCTTCGGTTGACCCCAGAACATGGGAACACCAAGATAATAAAAGGGAGAAAACCTTCCCTAATACCTATATCAGTGATGACATCTGATTTCCTAATTTGTGAAATATTTCTTCCAATGTAGAAAAAGGACTTATTCCAACTAACTTGTTACCTAGAAACTTCCTCATAATGTAGAAGTGCTTTCTTGATATTATTAATATTTATTTTATCTCCATGATTAAAGATGATAATATCATTAGCATAAAGGAGATGGGTAGGAGCAAAGAGACCATGAATAACACCAGTAGCCTTAATATTTCTGTTCTTGTCCATGATAGAAAACAATATACAAAGAAAATATTCTGAAATAGAGAAAATAATATATGAAAGAGGATCACCATGCCTAACTTCTCTAGAACAAGTGAAATACACCTCTGGGGATCTGTTTACAAGAATAGAGATACTAGTAGAAGAAAAAATATTCTTAATATAATTAATGAATATGTCCTAAAAACCACACATTGAAATAATTTTAAATATAAATCCCCAATACATTATCTCAAAATCCATTTTAATATTTAATTTTAGGGCAATGTTACCTAAGGAACATGTTTTTATGAAGATTGATATATTCAAAATCCATGACAAGACAATATTGAATAGACCTTACTTTGATGAAACCAAATTGATTATAAGAAATAATTATTTTGGATATGGGATCAAGTCTACTGGAAAGGCTCTTAGTGATTACATTTTATAATTTGTTGATAAGAGCAACTGGCCTGAATAAATGTATCTCAGTAGCATTTTTCATCTTTTTAATAAGAGAAAGAAATTGAGAATTTAAACCATCTAGAATACAACCTCCTTTGAAAAAAATGTAGAACAAGGTTTTAAACATCATCTCCAATGATCTCCCAATAATTCTGATAAAAGAAATTTCTAAATCTATCAGGACCTAGGGAGCTATCTGACCTAAGACTGAAAACTGCAACATTGATTTTAGGTTTCAAAGGAATATAGAAAAGTCTAGTATTATCCTCATGGTTTACCTATTTGGGTATAATACCCTATGTATGGGGGGGGGGCAATGGTAGATGATCCATTAAAGTGGTCTTCATAATATGTTAAAATATTCTCTAAAGGATCTGGTCTATTATCTAAAATTTGATCACCTATTTTATATAATGCAATAGGCATAAATATTTTCTCAACTCATTGAATATTGTTAAATAAATTTTTATTTTTATCCCCATACATGAGAAAATTTTCTTTGAAAGAAGCCTTTTCTATAAAATATTTAATATTGAGAAAATTATTTAGTTTTAGAGCCATCTTGGATTCCAAATAAACATCACGAGAGAAATCATCATGGGTATATTACTCCTGGAATGACTGAAGAGAGGATTCAAGATAGGAAATTTCTGAGTCACGATCACTAAACCTATCATTACTCTAGATTTTTATATTTCCATTGGGAATCTTATGTTTAAGAATACAAGAACATACATTCCTCTTTCTCTTTATGGAACACCAAACATCCCAAACAAGATTGTCACATTCAGGATGAAGAACCCAAGATTTATTAAATATAAAGGGGAATGAATATTTAGTACCCTTGACTAAGAGGTCTATCATAATTGAATGATGATAAAAATTTAACCTGGATAAAGACATACAAGAAATAGATTCCCATGAATGTAAAGAGAAGTCATTATCAAAATCTGTTTAAATTTTACTAGACACCAAACCATTATGGTTCCTTATATACCATAAAAACATTTCCCCCACAAGATTTACTTCAATCATCTCATTTTGTTCAATAAAACCCTTACATTATCTAGAAGAAATATAACAATTCATATGACCCATTATTTCCTTATATTAAAGAATCGAGTTAAAATCTTCAATAATGTACCTTTGATCATTAATAATACTTTTGATAGATCCAATTTCTACCCAAAGAGATCTTTGATCTTGAAAACTATTTCTAGATTAAATAAAATAACAAAACTACTTGATTCCCAAGTCAGAAAAGGAGCATGTAACTTATTAATTGCTTGATCTGGCCCTGAGAGGATGAGATAAAGAACAATGATCCAAGACCCATAGATTATTGACCTTTGAAAAATAATTGTTCAAGCCTAGTAAATTGAAAACCATATTTTCCAATCTAGAAAGATAATTATAGTTAACAGTTTTGGGAAAATAAATCCCAATTAAAATATATCTATGCTTCCTAATATAAAGCTTAAGAGACCTAATTGTGGCTTCATTACCAAGGCTATAAAAATTCCAAAAAATAATCATCATTTGAATCCGTGTTTGGGGTGAACACTCCTATTATTTCCACCCCCTCATTCATTTTAGTAATTTTAAGAGGAATCTATGCTTTCTTATTAGGTAAATCAAGAGTTTAAATTAGTCTAGTAATATCTAAAACTGATTTGGACTTCTTTTCCTACTCTTGTGCAGAAACAAAATCAACCTTGTCCATGTTTTTAGAAGCATAAATAGAATAATCCTTTATTTTAGGTTCAGATTCCCTTGGATCAAAGATTTATTTGATTGTGTTGTGGGAAAATCAATATTTTCCTTTCTAGAATCACTAAAACCAGCCTATAATTGCTGGGTGCGTCATTAATGAAGCAATATTTTTGGAGGAAATGAAATTCTTTTCTCTAGGTGAATATAATAGGGCCTTATCAATTATAAGAGTAGGAACTAAATCTATAATTATTGATGAAATCATATTTTCAATAGGGGAATTATGCTTCAATGGGGGGCTATAGAGGACCTATGAGGCTACAGACTCTAAACAAGATCTATAATATCCTTTGAAAAAAAAGGTGAAGATGGATTCTTCTTCCAAATACTGTTGTATATTATATACAGGTTCAGTTATACTTTGAGTGATCTATAATGAAATTTATCTATCATACATGTCTCCAGCTGATTCTGGTGGAAGAGATTAAGGGTAGGTATCAGGAGGAAAATTATCTTCTTCCTCAACAATATTAGCCCATGATTTTTCTAGGGTGACTTTCAAAGTGGAAGGAAGGGAATGTAGATCTTTACTCATGGAATTGCAATCAATAACCAACTCAGGGAAAAGAACTTTATTATTACGGAGAATGTTATCATTATTTAAATCATTTACTTTATAAGGAAACCTAAAGTTCTTTTGAATCACCCTACAAGATTCAATAGAATGTCCTAAAAATTTTCAAAAGTCACAGAAAGGGGGAATTCACTCAAACACAAACATAACATCAATTCTATGTTCATTTGCAAGTAGAAAAATGGACTTTGTCCATTCAGAAGTCAAATTAACGTCTACTAAAATTCTAGCATAAAGGCTTAAATCTCATTCAAAAGTTCATTAATCCATATTTATAGGAGATCCAAAACAAGAAACATGATCATTTAGATTTTTTGGATTCCAATAAACCATGTATAATCAATGAAGCCTGATCCAAATTTGGGCATTAGAATACATCTGATTAAAACGATCATAATTAAAACTCCATTCAGAGATTCGAAATAGTCATGGTTTAAGATGATGGTTACTTGTAGACAGGTCCATTCGCATATCATTTTTTATGAAAAACCAAATGAAAATAACCCTTACAAATTGGAATGAGTTTCCATGTTCTTATACCCCAACCGATGGAAATTCGATGTTTAATTCCATCATACAACCAAGGTTTATCCCCCATGAAGATTAACATTCTTCCTTTAATTGAGAATTTGTAACGATTGAATCATTGTAGAAATGAATCCGGATCCGCCACCACCAATAAAGAACTGTCTTACAATTTTTTGATAGAATAGGTATTAGGAATATCCGATTTCACCAGATCTTGCGAACATGATAGGGCTTCTGACAAGGAAACTCCAACCTATTGAAGAAAAGGAGCATCCGTAATACCATTTGTAGAAGAACTCAGATCACCCTTGAAAGAGAACTCCCATTCATTATTGAACGAATCCATTTCCAAGAGAAAGTAATGAATCTAAGAAAGAATCCACTTAAATGAATATAATGGTCGTTCTTTGCTCTTGAACATGATTCCATATCTCATCTTCAATTCATATTTGTTTCTATATCAGGTTTGTTTATATCAGATCTGAGGTTATTTATTAAATTTCGTGGGTTTCAGATAATCATCTTGCATTAAAAACTTATTTATGTTTATGGTAGCTTATGCTATATGTGTACACTTACTCAGCATATGAGCTCACCCCTTTATAAGGTGTCCCCATTCCCTTGGTTGACATGGATTATAGTATGACTAATATTATAGGTTAAGCTAAGAGATTAATGGTAGTGTCAAAGGATTGACAATGTTGTATTTTATAGAATCAATTGCATGGTATGTTTTAGTAATGTAATGTCATTTCAAAAAATGCTAAATATAGAATTAATTTGGGATTCAAGTCTTGTATCTTTTCAAATTTTATATAGTGATGCACTAAATCTATGATTCTAGGTTTTAGGAATTATAGTTGGTATCAGATCATGTTTAGTAGAATTATTTGAATCTAAAATTTTAAATCAAGGATTATGGAACATAACACTATAATAAACATTAAGGATATGTATATAAGAACATCATAGTATTTTGGTATTGTTGAAGTTATGTGGGTATTCCTTGAAAAACAAAACTATCTAGATACTACAAGTGGACATGGCTTTGATGCTAATATACCTATGTATTAGAACTCTTACAATGCATGTCAATCCTGACTCATCATAACCCTCTTCCAAACAATAGTCTTTACATCACAACTAGTTTGAAACTCCATAGGGATATTTTTAGGTGAATTCACATTTTCATTACAAAATATTTTTATTTATTTAATAGTTAATATGGAAACCACGTTTATGATTATGAAATTAGCTATGTATAAATTTTCAATTTAGGATTAGTTTTTGTATAGATAAAAGTAATGAATTATGATTCATAACCAATATAGAGTATTGCATTGTTTAGAAACAGAACCTAGTGGAATAAATGGAAACCATCATAATAAACGTAATCCATTTTTGGATTTCCCTCTAATGCATGATAATGAAATTGGAGTTTTAGGTTCAATTGGTTTTATGTAACATATAACCATACTTGGATATATGACTCATATTATGAATAATAATATCACTCGTATGGACCATCCATATCCAAAACATGTAGGAATAAAGTTGTACCACATCATGTAACACGTTCCTCTAATATTTAATGGGACAAAAAATCCATTTATAGTCAAACAATGGATATGTAATTTAGAGAATATGTTTTTGTTCATTGGAATGAAACAAAAGGGAGAAGGTTTTCATGGATGTTTATTATCTCTCATGAGATGCAAGTCAATGGTGGGCACTAATTAAAACCATTGAGGAGGAGGAATAATTTTCGTGAATGTAATGGAAGTATTTTATGGAATATTTTGAGAAATATTTCCTTGAATAACAACAAGAAGATATGGAGAGATAATTTATTCATCTGAGGCAAAAGGAGTTTTTGAATATTTCTAATTATGAAGTAAACTTGACAGTATTATCAATGATTTATAAAAACTACATACATAAGCCCAGTATTAAGACTGTCCATTTCATTTATGGGTTGATTAAATTTCATAAAAATGAATTTATCTCTTAAACATTATAATGATATGAAGATATAATATCATGTGAAATCAATATATATAATGGATTTTATTCATCATATGAATTTTAAAGAATGAAGTTGAAGAAGAGAATGTTAGAACATGGGGAAGAAAAATGGAAAAGGGGAAAATGGAATGTTTCCATATGTTATAATTGTAGGAATAAACACCCAAGAAATTTTCTGAAAGGAATGGATATTTATTACAAGTGTGGAGAGAAAGGTCACTAGACTCATGATTGTAGGGGAACAAAAGAAGATATACATGTGGAATGCTATAATTGTACAGAGATGGGATATTATGCAAAATAATGTCCATATAATTAAGTAAATATACATTAGCAGAATAAAATGGATCAAGGTCAAGCTTCTGATGTTATTACAATCAGTGTGAAATAATTAATGTATTTTTATTTTGGGATTCAATAATTATGTTTAGGTATTACTCTTATAAGAATCATGAGAAGTATAAGGATTGTATTTTTGTACTTATTCATTAAGGATTTGGATGCATTCATGTTTTTTATTAAGATTTTATGATGAATAAGTTATTCATATATTTCAAATGAGACATAAAGATCTGCATTATTTTATTTGTGGAAAATATAAATTTAATTTGACTTTATAAATTTACTTACCTTCATTATAAACACTTGAACTATGAGTTTGGAATGATGTATTTTGGAAGAGTCATTATGTTGGAATCAATTAAATAGAAAATTGGATATTATTTTTTTGGATAAAAAATTACACTAATTTTGACTATGTTATGGTTATTTCGGGAATGTTATAAAAATATAGTTTTTAAAAGGGAAACCACCTGGTTTAGTGACTACCCAACGCATCTAGCAAGGCTACAAGACAAGAACTCAAAATTGATGGGTGACAAGGTAGTTCCACCTACCTGTTGCCTATATGATTTCATGGTTAGTATAACATAGAATTATTTATTTGAAAGGTTTTAAATATGAACTACATGTTCATTTTTAGAGCCCAATATGCTTAATATAAATAGTTTTTTAGAATTTTATTGTCTTTTGGAGAAAAAGATGAGTTTGTGTTAGAAATTGGTTAAAGGATGAAACAATACTTATTAAGTAAGTATGATTCCATATATTTGTATTATGTGAATTAAATTAATTCTAAAACTCTATGGAATGGATCTTGAAAACAATAAATTCTATACTCGTACCTTTTTCCTAATGAGTCAACTGGTCCCTTAGATCATCACATATTTATAGCGTTATGATTGTTACCTTTCTCCTAAACAAGTTTTCTGTCACTCTCATTAAGAACATGATATGTACATTTTTCAATACATGGAACCTTTATATGTGTTATCTCTGGTGACCATTGTACTTCCCTTTATTTTAAAGTTGACGTTTTATTAGTCCCTGTTCCAATGTGGGATTTTAATTAATGTATTTTGAGTAGTTGAACCACAATTACCGAACATGAATTCTAAAATTATGAGGATGAAATTTATTAAAGGATGCGAGAATGTAAAACCCCAATATTTTCATGGTATATAAATTTTTAAATTAAATTTTGTTGACAGCTGACATTGAATGCAATAACATGATTAAACAAATAACTAAAAATTATTATTTAAATATTACCCTTATAAACTAGATGTATAATTAGAAGTTATAAATAGTATTATCTATCTTATTAAAATATAAAAGTTATGAAAAACTTAAAATTAATTTGTTAGATACCAATTATTTAGAAACTAAAATGTAAACCTGTTGAATATAAAGAAAATATTTTTATTCTTATGCTCCCAAATTAGTTTTGTCATAATAAAATAAATTAATTACAAATAATAAATAATATTAATGAAATTTATTTTTCATTTGTTTATTCAAACCTTATTATTATTTATCCAATGTATTTTATAGGTATAACATAAAACAAACCCATTTTTACACACAAAAATGAATAATTTTAGAAAATTTAGTTTTTCCACCATCTGACGGTGAACATTTGTTAATTTTATTATTTGAAACATTTGAATATTTTTTTTACCAAATAAATTTATTATTTTACATAGTAGTATAATTTTTTTTTTGAATTTTCGGTAATTTTTCGATAAGATTCATTTCTTAAGGAATAGTGAAATAAATATTGCATTTTAATCGAAAAGAGTTGTTTTGACTAAATAATTTATGTCATAAAATTATAAATTTGATTGGTTTTAAATTATAAATTGATCTAGTTTTTATCATTTAATATAGTTTAGATCATTGAAATAAATTTTACATTGAATATCAATATAATATTATTTCAATCATTTGAATGTTTTTACTTTAAAAACTCATTTTCTCGTTCCATCAACCTGATTAATTTTTATTTCATTTATTCCAAAACGTTGTATTGAATTTAAAAAAATTTATTCCATATTTGGAATCATAAAGTATAAATTATGAAAATATCACCCATTAATATTTGGAAAAATGAATAGTAACATTAGTAATATTTTTATTACCGCTGTAAGGGTAAATTGAGTTATTAAATATAACAATTTTCATAAAAATATTATAAAATGACCCTAACAGTTGTTATAATTTTACTCGATGAGTTTTATTTTACCAAAAGAATCATACAGATGAATTTGTGAGCCCTTGGATCCACTTGGATGACTATAATCTATATATAAAATGTTATTCAATGAAATATCAAATTTGTAACACTTTTGTGGTTAACAAGTGAAATGTTTTCAATATGGTGTTATATAAGGGATATATTTTACTATAAATATTAATTATAATGATAAAATTTTTCTCTATATCATTGTAATTTATTTATAATATTTAGTGGTAAAATAATTTGAATAAATATATACACAAAGATGATGCACTAACTATTTAAATAATTGAATAATCAAATAAATGATACTAATTTTTTGAAAAAAATATAATTTGATATGATAAAATGTCATCATTTAATTTTTCTGATGATGAGTTAAAGTGTTTTTTTATTTTAATTTTTTAAATATTCTTAAAAGGTCATGAAATTACTAGTGTCAATATTGAAATTAATGATATTCTAAAAGAAATAATATTTTATTAAGAGATATAAAGTTTATAAAACTATAAAATTCTGCCAAATTATTGGGATGAAGTCAGATATGACGTTAATGGTCCATTTATGTCACTTTTTTTCATTTCAAAGTCAGTATATTAACCCTTAAGGATTAAAAATACTTGTTTTCATTGTAAGAGTTAAAAGAATTAACGTAGGGGTAAAGTCAAAAGATATAGAAAATAATATTACCTAAAGTTGAGTTCAAGTTATTTATGTAGAGGATTTTAAAACTAACTCAACATATACTCAAAATAACTCACTATAGATCCATTTTTAATTTTAAATTAATTTTTATTAATTAAATATTTTGAAATTTTCATATAGTGGCACTCTCCTCTCCTAAAAAAGGTCACCCATTCTTCTCCTTTAATCTTACATAAAGACCTATTTGGTCCAAAAATTCTCTTAAACAATTTATTAATACAATCCATCTACACATTCAATTGGTCTTGGTTTTGGTATAATACACTTTTTTTAGCTCTTAATGTGTCTATCAAAGTATGTCCACCGATGAAAAGGTAATCATATTTACTAACTTATTCAACTTCATTTCTTATTCTACTTCCTCTTAATATGTTTTTCCCATACTAAATTAGTAACTCTAGTATCATCTATAAAATGAGATGTTATTATGAATATGGTACAACCAAATTACATGATTTATCTATCCTATGAAAAATGATAACAATGCATGTGCGTATGTTTGACTTACCATCTCCCAGTCGTCATTTAATCTATTTTTCATGAACAATTTATTTGGATGGGAATAATTACGATTATAATGGATATAAATTATAAATGTTACAAGATAATAAATAATTATAATTAATATACCATCACATTTATTAACCTTTCACCATTAAGGGAATGATATCATCGCTCGTACGTACGTACGTTCTACTATCTCAATGATATGATGTGGTTCATTTTTAATGTGAACCACTCATTAATGATTATAAAAATGTATATATTGATGGAATATTATATCTATGAACATAAAATAATCCATGATATGTTAGATCTATATCCAATGATAATTAACTGGGACCATTAGAAAAAAACATGCATTGGAATAAGAGATAGTTGGCACTTGAAAAAATTGTAATAACAATATGTTATAAAAAACGAGTGATGAAATAATATAAGAAGTTTATTAATGACCTAATAAATTTGAAAAAGGATATTATATAGGTTAATAACATGCTTTAAACTATTATAAATGAGGATGAATAATTTTCCACTAAATGAAGTGTAAGGTAAGGTACTTCATAACATTCTCCTTTCACTATGGCATGGTTTGATGTTATACACCCGCCTTATTTTATCAGGTTTATATAAAACCCCATTTAGTTATCATGTCATTAATGTATTTATTATAATGTAATTAATTTTTGTAAATTTTTATTCTTTTATGAGTGTTATGATTAAACACTTCAATGTAGTATGAGACAGCTTGAATTTTTAATGTTTTAATTGGAAAATGTTTTTCACCATGTGAATGTTTTATAAAATTTTTTAAATTTTTTTTTAAATTATAAAATGAATTTTTAAAGCCATTATTTTACTATTTTTTTAATTTTTCTAAAACATTTTAAAAGGAATATTTTTGTAACTTTTTAAACAAGGTGTTTATGACGTTTCCATCAAAAATATGAGTTGAATTATTTTTTAACATCGGTGGAATGGGATGATTTTAGTGACATTATGAGTCTTTAGACTTTTGAGTTTACATTAATAGTTTAAAATGTAATTCAAAAGTAAAATGTTTTTATTTAAAATTGTGGGAATTTTAGATAAATTATTTCAGTGTAAAAAAGTATTATTTCTATGAATAAACTTTTAATGACTTAAATAGATTATTTTCATCAATGTCATCACCCATTTTTCGATCTAATGAATTAATGTGTTTAATATGATTTGATTTTAGTTACCATATTTCCTTGAATGTTTTATGATTTAATTTTACAACAGATGTGATATTTTGAAACCATTCATGGTTTAGGAATAAGTATTCACATTTCATATATTAGTTTTAATACGAATGATTTTTTATTATGATTCACCACACATTTCATTTTAAGAATGATTTAAACATAATATGTGACATTTGGGGTCTTCCTTATCCCCTCTATGTATCAATAAGTATCATGAGAAAAACTAGTTTGGTAATTGGATGATATCTTACACATTTATGTATGGTTTCTTGCTCAAAGACATGGCAGTATGTTTATGATGTGTGAGAATATGAATTCCCTCATTATTATATTAGTTATTGATATTCCATGTGAGTATTTGATTAGTATAATATCCATGGGAAATTTTCATTCTCATATTTTTATTTACATGGAATTATATGATCATTTTTCATTCCTACCATATTATTATCATGTTATTGATTAAATGGAATGGGTTTTATTTCATTACCTTTCCATAATCATTTATTATTATTTATGATAGATTTTGTTGTATGTATAACATTGATGATCATCTGAGCTTACCCCTTTCGTAGGTTTTATTTTTCCCTCAGATTCCAAGGAATACACTATGACTGATATACAATGTTGGGTGTAAGGAAAAATGGTGTTCTCAAAGTATTGACTATGTTTTATTTAATAGTATCAATTGTTATGAATGTTTTATGTATGTAATATTGATTCCCAAGCATCTAAACAGATAGGTCAATGGGATTTGAGTCGTGTATCTATGCCAATGTAATAAAGTGAGTCACCCACTCCTGGATTCTAGGGTGGGGGAGTCACATCGATATACTATTAAAATATTTTTTTTTCACATAGATGCTATAATGGAATTACAAAATTATTAAAATATATGGTTAAACATTTATGAAATTAATTTATTTGATACTAAATAATTATAAATTAAAATAAAAATAATTTAAAAATTAATCAGATGTTTATCTAAAATACATTGTTTCTATGCATAATAAATTTTTTTCATCTCAAATTAAATTTATTTCTATTAGTGAATAATTTAAATAAAAATAATATCTTCAATAATTTTTTTGACATTAATAAAATATTATTTAGCTATCATAATATTAAAAATTGAGTTTTATACATAAAATGTTGTTTTTATGAAAAGAAGTTATCATCACATTTTGTTCACATAAATTATAATAAATTTCAGGTGTTTATTTGTATATAATAATATAAAATCAAATAATTATTTTGAATTAGGAGTATCTAATTTTTTAAATATTCGGCTTTTATTTTTAGTCAATTTGAATAAGAACTACTGTAAAATTTATCAATTTTCTAAAGATTAAATAAGGTTAATATATATTAAAAATAAGAGGAATGGTCATAATTTGTCATCTTACATATTAAAATATGAATTTAATTCAACCCTTATCACCATAGGCTTAAATGTTATTACTTTAATGGAATCTTTTTGACGAAAATAAACTACTTATGATTTATATCCTAGAAAATTTCAAAATGTAAAAAAAAATTTATATGTCATGAGATTCTACATAGGGGACAAAGTAAATTATGATTTAATAAGAGTGTATATTTTGAGCTTAATACAATAATTTTATTAATATGACTTATTCTTAATTATTATTAATTTTATTGACCTTGATTTGTTATGCAACCCAAATGAAATATTTCTCAATTTAGTTAAAAATTAAAAAATGAAATTTAAAATATTATAAGTGATTTAATTTTAATTATTTAGTTTGCAACATTAGTTTTATAAATCCATATGAAATATTATATAGGTTTTAAATTAATATATTTGAATTCATACTCTCTCTTGATTTATTAAAATTTAAATTAAATATATAGTGTTAAAAATAAAATTTATGATATATTATAAAAAATAATATTTTAGTAAATGATCAAACATTAATAGAAAATATTTTTGAAAAATGAATTTTTTATGGTGGTAAACAGAATCCATGGTCCATTAATGGGTCATTTTTCATTTTATGAAAAAATTATTAAATAGTAAAATGTAAGAAATTTAATTATTATGGTAATTTTAAAAAGGGTTATTGGTGTATTAAAATTAAATGATAGGGGTAAAAGAATAATATAAACTTCTCTAAAAATTATTTCATGAAAGGGGTCAAAATCAACCGCATTTTATATTTGAATATAATTAATTTAGACCTATATGGTCAATAAATTAATATATATTGATTAAATATTTTATGAAATTTCAAGGGTAACTCTCCTCTCAATTATAAAATGGCACCCTCCTTTCCCCACTTCACACCGACTTAAAACATCATGATCAGAAAATATATTGAAATTTCTTTTATCCACATCTAAATAAACATCTTATAGGTATTGGTATTCCCAAAATGGAAAATGTAGACACCTCTATAAGCGATCTAATGGTGTGGTTTAAAAGAAAAGGCAATTGTCTTATCCAATAACATTCATTTATATATTTATTTTAACTCCAATAAATCAGAAATAATCATAATAAAATTACAAATTTTGTATCCAAAAAATAAATAATTTTTATTATGTTTACTAAAATTCCAATATATACCCTCTTTCCCATCAAATGAGAAGTGAATGTATTGCTCATGTGCACGTACAACTTTTCATCTCCATGTAGTGAAACAATTCATTTTTATCGTGATATTTTATTATTGGGTATTATGATTTGATTAATATTTATAAAAGATAGTTATGATATAATTATACTTAAATAATAAGAATATAACATCTAACTTCTGACCATCTAATCCATGGGTAAATGATAACATCACCCGTGCATACGTGTAGAATACCACATCGAAGAAGCGATGGGATTAATTTTTCATTTAAATTTTACATTGAAGGAAAAGCTGAATAATTTTATGAATATATATGATTTATATATGATATAATACTGGTCTTGAAAATGGACTTATTATTAACCTTCTTTATGTTCCATCCATTCCAAAATGTCCATAATGTTCATGTCTGTCTACGAGATTACCATATCCATGAATAGTGTAATTCATTTTTCTATGCCTTACATTTTTAGGTGACTACAATTGAATAAATGTTTAATATATATGAAATTTATTTCCTTATTAATATTATTTTTAAATGTAAATATGATTTTATATCAATGAATGAAATATCCACACGAAAACATAAATGAACAATGTGGTTATTATCACCTGTAATAATGATTTTAATAAAAATTTATTTAAAAGTATGTGATAAAATCATAAATGAAAAAATATGGTTTTATATATTTGATTATTTTTATGTAATATTATTTATAATTAACCTATATTTATTATATAAGATTTTCAAAAACATATGGAGGAAGTAAGACTAGAGGTAATGGGTTTTATGTTACAATCTCATTGTTTTTTCATATTGTTTATTATTATGATTCCCAAGATGAAATATTATTATATAAAACATGATTTTATAATTAATTTTATTATACTATTGTTATTATTTAATAAATAAATTATTTACAATCATTTTCCAACACATTCATACTCAAAATATTGAAAATATTGTTTTTGTAAAATAGAATTAATTTATCTCTTCAGTCAAATTACTCTTTTGTTCGACATCCATGTTTTCTAAAAATATTTTAAATAAAGATTATAATTTTATTATATAATTTATAAAGTCATTTTTAAACATTTATGAGTTATTAAAAAATATATTAAAATATATTTATTTCTCATTTTCTAAATGAGGTACTTTTTGAATTTTCTAAAATATTAAGGTGTAATGAATTTTCCACAAATAATGTATATAAATTTTTGTATGCCCATGGCTACTAAATTATTTGGATATTCATTTCATGTTTAAATTTTTATTTGAAAATAAATTTTTTAAAATAATGTTTGGTAAATTTTTATATTTTAGAGACGTGACTTCAAAATAGAGTGGGTATTTTCTTCATGAATGTTTTAATGATAATTTGATTTATCAATGGAATAAACTCCAATGATGCAAATTATTTAATGGTAATATGATCCAAGGATATAATTCTTAATATTCATTGTTATGGTATATTTTTATGATTACATGATATTTATGAAACACGTTCCTTTTCCTTAGGTAATTTTATGATGAAATGTTTATGAAATCGATTAATTTTCATGGGTTCTGATATAATAAATGGTTTATGATCATGTAGCACCAATATGTTTTATTTTTATCAATTTATGGGAGTGAATTATTTACCAATCTCATTCAATTCATATAGAATGACATTTCATGGGATGAATTGGACTATAATGGAGTATGAAACTAGTTCAATAATAGTTTTTTTGACACAACGATAGTTATAAGAGTGAACCTTGAATACAATAATTCCATTGGGTGTGACCCCATTCAACTATCAAAGTCTTGGAAAAGATCATTGACTATAAAAGAATAGTAGTTTCTATGATTTTATTTATTCCCAAATTCCATGTCCTATTATTTTATTATTCTCTCATTCATCATGTTATTAGATTCTTTTACAAATAATTTCTTATAAACATCCATTATTTTGATGATGAATTGAAATTATAATATATGACATTGAGGATATGATTTTTAAATGATAAGATCATGTTCTCATACCCTTTTTCTCATGCTATTATTTTATTAATATCCACCTAAATTATAGTTACAGATAATTATAGCATAACCTTTCTTATATTTCCTTTCCTAAGTTATGTATGATATGTTTGAGAAGGGTGATTGTAATAAATATGTATGTGGGAGAATATGTGGAACTATTAGAAATAATGTTATATATATTTTTCAATGTTTTCAAACATATTACATCTATATGATTCTTGTAACACCCAAAGAATCCACGATTTGTTTCTCTTTGAATAATACAATAGCGTGTGTTGTACGCAACTTCGAGTTCTAACACACACCACAACTAATCAAACTAGCCGTTATAAATATTAATACCAACTTTTTGAAATTTCATACATTTTATCTTTCAAAATGGACTTCATTTTTGGATTCAGAATATCGGATTTATCTTAGCGTGTATTTTTGGAACTTTTTGGATAACATTAATAATTTTATGAATAGTGAAAATAACTAAATTTTAATTAAAAAAACTTTTTTAATCGAAATAATTAATAGTGATAAATTATGAATTTGAGTTATTTAAAAGTATATTTAGAATATGTTTTTACCATTTAATATAATTTTGGTCATTGGACATAATTTCACTTTTAAATCGGACATAAACAAGGGTCAATCTTTTGATAGTTATTATTTCTTAAAAACACTCTTTTTGTTTTGACAGCGGGAATTAATTTTAAATTATTTACTTCCACTTCTATGTTTTCAATTTAGAAAAATGGATTCCATATTTATAATCAGGAGGTTTAAATTGTGTAAATAGGAAACTTTTATTTTTTTTCATTTTGAATAATTACTTCAGTAAATATTTTATTTACCGTGGTTAAATGGTAAATCCAGTAAAAAAGGGTAAACAAATAATATGATAATAATAATAAATTACCCTAAAACATGTCCTAACTAGATGTTTTGATACATTTCCGACCATGGTAATCTTTGGGACGATCTTGGGACATCATGGATCCACATGTAAGTGATAATGTCACTTTATATTAATTATGTTAAAGTACATAAAAAAATGACATAAGTATATTTCTTATAGAAACAAAAATTTTACGTGGGGTTATATATGTTATATTTTTTACGATAAATATTCATTAGTAACCTAAAAGGATTCCCTACATAATTGTATTTTATTTATAATGTTTAGACATTTAATAAATAAATTTATATATGACATAATAATGAAGAGGTATTTTTATTATTAATGAAAGAATCAATTAATTAGTATTATGAATGTTAAAATAAATATAATTTGAACGTTTTGATGCCATAAAATAATTTTATTGCTTAATATGACATGTTAGTATTGTTTAAATAATTTTTTTTCGAATCAATAAAGTTTTTATGAATTTAAAAAAAATCAATTGTTAAATAGTGACAAAATTGACAAAAAAGAGTTTTTAAAACAAATATAATATTATTAATTTATATTCTAATCCTAAAAATCTACGGTTTGGAAAAAGGAATTATATAATGATATTTATATCATTAATGGAACACTTGGGGGTAGCTTTTAAGTATATAGTATGTTTATTAACCATATAATAAAAAAATACAATGTGACATGGTAAATGTCAAACTAATTAACTAAGAGTTAAAACTAAAAGATAAGGTTAATATAGTGACCCAAACCTATCTAAAATATATTGGATGAAAGTATTTATACCCATCCACACCTTATACTTTTAATAATCCACTTTGGATCCATTATAATCCAAATATAAATTTATTATAAATTAATACTTTTTGTTTTTCCTAAAGAGCCCCTCCTCCCCCTTATAAAAGGACACCACTTATAACCAATTATTCATACCTTCAAAGCCTTTTGGTTTAGCCAACCTCTACCCAACTACCATCTCAACTATCATATCTTAATCCTAGAGGCCTTCTTTTAGTTAGAAATCCAACTTAAGGAGCTATTTTGATCAAATCAAAAGGAAGAACCCAAAGAAGAGGTAATGATTTCACCACCCTCTTTCAAGTTCCTTTCTTCTTCAACTTATTCATTCATTGTTTACCGTTCTAAAATAATAAATCCAATATATTTTATATATTATGATGTCATTGTAAATATGGTACAACCATATTCAGTATTCTATCCATCCTTTGAATGACATGTCGCCATTCGTGTGTACATACGACCTACCGTCTCCGCGTCAATACATTATTATTTGGATGGGTATAATAATGATGTGTAATTCATATAAATAATAAATATAACATGATAATGATTCTATATATATTATATACCATTCAATTATATATTATTGTCGCTCGTGCGTACGTACAGATTACCGTCTCCTGGAACACGATGAGATTCATTCCCCATCGTATCCATTCAAGAATAAATTTTATTTGATGATTATGAATAATTTTTAGCGACATGATATTATTCTGGATATGAATAATATAAATCCCATCCAATAAAAAATATGACTCACATAATAAAGAATATAAAGAAAACAAATCCGTTAACTCCCGAAACGATGATAATACTAAGATATTATTAACAAATCAATGTTAAAATATCATATATGATATTATATTAATGTATATGATTCTTGAATGATTTAATAACAATTATTTCACCATTATACAGGAGGTTAACCTACCCTCATCCAAGTAAAAGTACATGGTAATGGTTTATTTCACAATCTCTTCATTATCTGAGGTTTTTTTATACCTAATTATCTACTGGGACCTATTTATCATCCACATCCATGTTTATTAAAAATGTATTTCTAATCATTCTTACTATTTTCTAGACTATGGGATAAAAACAATTATATCCTTGTTGACTTTTTATAAGTTTTTTATAATGTAATATTTCTTTCGCATTCCAAACAAGGCCCTTATCATCCTTTTCGACAAAATTAAGGCAAGAATGTATTTTTTTAACTTATACGGTGGGTGAGACTATTTCCCGCCCTTATAGAATCATCGATGAATCCTTTACAAGATTATAAGAATATTTTAAAATTAAATGTTTAATTTTATAATTATGTGTCTTTTAAATTATTTCAAAAATATATATATTTCTCTCAAACGGTTTTGATTTCATCTATGTCAACATCCTTTGATGTATTTTAAGCTTATTTGAAGTTGATTTATTATGATACAAAAAATTAATATAGTATTGAAGGTTTTGTGATATGTTTAAATATGGATGTGTTATTTTTATATCATTCATGGTTGATAGAGTATGTATTGACATTTCATATGCTAGTTTTAATACGAATGTTTATGTTATGTTTAAACTTGTTCATATGAGGAATGCATTGGACTTAATAAGTGACGGGTGGAGCCCACTATTTCTCCTCAATGAATCGGTAGGTCTCATGAGACAAACTACTGTGTTGACACAAGGACTTGACAGAATCTTATTTGTAGTCTTGGCACAAGGCCTTGACTATGTGGTTATGATAGTATGCCATTATTCATTCCATCATTATGAAAGTTGTTATTGATATTTCATGTTATTATTCGATTAGTAGAATATCCATGTGAATAATTAAATGCCATTATTTAATTTTATTTCTACCATATTATGCTGATGTTCAAGTTTAAAAGGATTTTGTTTTAGTTATACATTGCCTTAAATGTTTATGCTTATTTTTGAAAGTTTCAGCTATATTATTATCCTTACAATGCATTTGAGATCACCCCTTTCTATGTTTTATTTTTCCCAGGATGTGAAGAAGTATTTTATGTATGACCTGCAGGGATAGTATGAGAGGATATGAGTGTGGTCTATAAAGACAAGATGTTTTTTAGTAGTTTTTCATTTTATGATGTAATGTAAGACTCATGAATGTATCTAGTGATTGCAAGGCTACTAAACAATTCGGTGTTTCGAGACTTGATCTTTTGTGATCCTGACAATGTTATGTAATAATGCACAAGACTCTAGGTAACTGGGGTCGGGGCGTTACAGTTGGTATCAAAGGAAGTTTAGTACAAACCTTGGAAGCCAGATTTAGATGAGCTCTAATTAGAGCACATAGACCAAAGATCGACTTTGAGGATTACTATATAAGAAATTCCTAGAATTTTGGTATTGTAGAGATTTTGTGAGTTTTCTGAGTAGTACATCCTTGTCTGGGTATGAGCAGGTAGTGGCGGCTCAAGCACAGATGTACCTAGGGGTTAAACCTGAAAACACCGCTTTGAGCTAGACTCGAACGGGAACTTGTACACGACAACATGACTTGATTTACTCTTGGTTACGACACTCCTGGGGGATATGATTTGGATAATTTTCACTTTATTTAAAACCATTATGAAGTGTTCATGAGTATATATTTCCTCAAAGAAATTTTTTTATGATTATGGATTATATCCATAAATTGTTTAATTTATGTTAAGTGTTTTACAAGTTGGATTTATGTATTGTGATTCATAAACTAATATAGTGTATGCCATTGTTTAGAAATGGTGCCTAGTGGAATAAATGGAAAAAATATCCATGCATGCACTTCATGTAGGTATTTTCCTCCTACTCAAGATAATTATAGTGGAGCTGGTGATACAATTGGTTTTTATCAGCTTATCACCATACTGGGACGACTCACTCAGGCTGTAAATAATAAACTAACCCTTATAGAGCACCATGATCCACAACTTGGAGGATCAATGTTAGATCACATCATGAGCCCACAACCACCAACATTCAATGGGAGTAAAAATCCCTTAGTATCTGAGTAATGGATAAATTCCTTAGAAAAAATATTCCATGCCTTGGGGAGTATTGAAAAGGAAAAAGTTATCATGGCAGTTTACCGCCTCACTAGAGATACTGATCAATGGTGGCCATTAATTCAAAACACAAAGGAAGATGATGCAGTATCAAATATGGAATGGAGGGAGTTCAAAGTGGTTTTCATATAAAAATTATTTCCTCATGACCATCGAGAAGATATGGAAAGACAATTTCTGAGTCTGAGACAAAAGGAGGATGAGAATGTCGCAATGTATGAGGCTAACATTACAAGGTTAGCGAGGTATGCTGCAGATAATATATGTAACCCAAGAAGTATGATTGATCATTTCTTTGATGGGTTAAAACCATTTCTCCGTCGAGCATTAGTCTCATAAACCGTCTCGTTATACGAAGATATTGTCTTATTTCTATCAAGATAGAAAAATAGTTCTAGATGTCTTATGACATTAAAGAAAATAAATAGAAGAAGCGATCTACTGATCACTCTGGAAATGGAAATAAGGGGAAGAAGTGAAATGTTGAATATCCATAATGTAGTAAATGTGGGAAGAAACACCCTGGTACTTTCTTGAATGGAATGGGAGTCTGTTACAAGTGTGGTTAAAAAGGACACCAAGCTCATGATTGCAAGGGAAAAAAATAAGCTACCGATGTTAAATTCTACAACTACAGGGAGATGGGTCATTATGAAAATGAATGTCCTAAGCGTCAGGGGAACTTACCTTAGAAGAGTCCTAGGGATAAATTCCATGCTTATGCTATCCCTACTACTAAGTTAGAAGCTCCGAAAGACGTAGTGGCAGGTAATTTAATGGTTTCCTCAAGTTTAGAAAATTCATTATTTGATTCTAGATCATCACATTGCTTCATATCTTCCCGGGTTGCTATGAAAATTAGATATATCCAATTTGATTTAACAATGGATTTTTTAGACATAACTCTTAAGGGAAGTATCATTGCAACAAAGTTTTGTGAATCATTCCACATTAGAGCACATAAATGTTCTTTATCTGCGGATCTCATCATCATACCTATGATTGAATTTGATATAATTCTCGGTATGGATTGGATTTCGGACCATGATACAATAATTTATTGCAAGAATAAGGTTATTACTATTTTTGATGATGATGATAAGGAGCGCATTATCTTTAAAGAGGAATCGTCACCACCTAATTCTTACTTAGATCCACCCCCAGTAGCTCAACTAAATTCAATTATTGGAGAGGAAGAGAATGAAATGACCGTGGGTGAGGAATGGAATGTTCAAATAGAGGATGTACCTATTGTGAGAGAATATGTTGATGTGCTTCCAGAAGATTTACCTATACATCCTCCAAAACGTGAAATTGTGTTTTTAATTGATCTAATTCCTGTTTCAATGCCTATATCGAAGACCCCTTATAGAATGACCACTGTGGAATTAGTCGTAATAAATAAATAACTAGAGAAATTGAGTAATAATGGATTTATTCTCCCTAGTGTTTCTCCAAGGGGAGCCCATGCCCTTTTTGTTAAAAAGAAAGATAGATCTATGAGGTTATGTATCGACTACAAGGAGATCAATGCTATAACAACAATGAACAATTATCCCCTACCTCGCATTGGTGATTTATTCTACCAACTGCATGGAGATCAATACATTTCAAATATTGAACATTGATCTGGATACCATCAATCGTGTGTGATGAATGAAGACATTCCAAGGACATCATTTCGAACCAGGTATTGGCATTGGGAGTTTACAGTAATGCCGTTTGGATTGACTAATACACCCTCTGTATTCATGGATCTATTGAATAAGGTTTTTAAGGAATATCTTGATGATTTTTTGGTGGTATTTATTGATGATATCTTGGTATAATCCAAAATCTACAATGATCATGATAATCACTTGCACATTATCTTCAAGACTCTTAGAAGACATGAATTATATGGGAAGTTTAGCAAGTGTGAATTCTGGATTTAGGAGATCTCTTTTCATGGTCATATTATCTCTAAGAATGGAATCTCAATTGATCCTTCTAAGACAAGATCAATCCAAGAATACACAGCGCCAACGAGTATAACTGAGGTATGTAGTTTTATTGGCTTAGCATGTTATTATTGGAATTTCGTCCAGAACTTTGCCTGATTGGCTTACCTATTAACAAAGCTCACACGTAAAGGGGTTAAATTTGTTTGGAAAAAAGAGTGTGAAGAATGATTTGAAGAACTTAAGAGAAGATTAGTCAATGCTCTTATATTGAATCTACCATCGGGGAATGATGGGTTTGTTATTTATATTGATGCTTTAATGAAAGGACTTTGTTGTGTCCTTATCCAGAATGATAGGTTTATTGCCTATGCATCATGACAACTGAAAATTCATGATCAAAACTATCCTATTCATGATCTTGAGTTAGCTGCTGTAATTATTTCTTTGACAATATGGATAAATTATCTCTATGGTGAAAATGTGAGATTTATACTGATCACAAGAGTTTGAAGTACATTTTCTCACAGAAAGAACTCAACATGAGGCAAAGGCGATGGCGTGGACTACTCAAGGATTATGATTTCCCAATACACTACCACCCGGGAAAAGAAAATAAGGTGCCAGATGCTTTGAGAAGGAAAGATCATGGAGTTTTGAACATGATGAGAATTGAAAGGGATCTTATTTTAATGGATCTAGTAAAGATGGATATGGGAATTACCATGGAAGGTGAAATATCGATATTTTTTCAAATGGTTTCCAAACCATCATTACAAGAAAGGATAAAGAGTTCTCATACTGGTGATGAAGAGTTTCAAAAGAATATTAAATCTGTGAATGATGGGAGATTGAGAAACTTTCTGTATGAAGATGGAATTTTGAAATTTGGGAAGAGAATTTGTGTTCCCGATATACCAGATTTTAAAAGGAAATTGTTAGATGATGCTCATAGCTCCAATTTCTCTATACTCCCAAGGAGCACCAAAATGTATAGAGATTTGAAGGAACATTTTTTGTGGGACAACATGAAGAGGGAGATTTATGATTTTTTGTCAATATGTATGGTTTTTCAACAAGTGAAAGCTAGAAGGAAACTGCCTGGAGGAGTCATGCAACCTCTTCCCATACCAGAGTGGAAATGGGATAATATTACGATGGAAATTGTCATGGGGCTACCAAATACCCCTATATGGAATAATGAAATATGGGTTATTATTGACCATCTTACCAAGTCAGAACATTTTATTGCTATAAGAGAGGATTTACCACTTGAAAGTCTAGAAAAATTATATATAAATGAAGTTGTGAGACCTCAAGGAGTACCCCTATCGATTGTTTTTGATCATGATCCCTATTTTACTTTAATATTATGGAAGGGTCTTCATAATTTTTTGGATACTGAACTTCATTTGAGCACTACATACCACCCTCAAATAGATGGACAATCCGAACGGACTATTCAAACGTTAGAAGACATGTTAAGATCTTTCTCACTTGACTTTCAGGGTATGTGGGATCAATATTTACCTCTGGTAGAATTTTCCTATAACAATAGATTCCATTCGAGTATTCAGATGGCACCATATGAAGCGTTATATGGAAAGAGATGTCTCACACAAACCTATTGGGATGACGTTTGTGAAATAAGACTCGTAGGCCCAGAACTGGTGGAGGAAACAATGGAAAAGTTGAAGGTAATCCAAACCACATCAAAGTAGCTCAAAGTATGCAGAGGATCTATGACGCTAACAGAAGGAAGGATTTGGAATTTCAGGCAGGAGATCATGTTTTCTTGAAGCTATCTCTATGGAAGGGAGTTATGCATTTTAGTAAGAAAGGAAAATTGTGTCCCAGGTACATTGGACCTTTATAAATTTTAGAACGAATTGGGGTTGTAGATTACCATTTTTCAATGCCCCCAAATCTCTCCAATGTTCACGAGGTGTTGCACGTATCACTTTTGAGAAAATACATGCCTGACCCAACACATGTACTATCTTATGAGGAAGTAGAACTAGAACCTAATTTGTCTTATTGCGAAGAGCCCATAAGGATTCTTGATACAAGAGAACAAATGCTGAGAAAAAAGATGACTCGTCTGGTAAAAGTTCTATGGTGAAACCATAAGATGGAAGAGGCAACATGGGAACTAGAGGAACTTATGATGAAGAACAACCCGAGTCTTTTTATGCAGTAATATTTTAGAAATTTCGAGGACAAAATTATTTGAAAGAGTATATAATGTAACACACTAAGCTTCCTTGCTAGGTTTCACTTTGAATAATAAAGTAGCGTGTGTTCTACACAACTTCGAGTTCTAACACACACCACAACTAATCAAAGTAGTCGTTATTAATAGTAATGCCCACTTTTTGAAATTTTATAAATTTTATATTTCAAAATGGACTTCATTTTTAGATTTTTAATATCGAAATTAGCTTAGGGTAAATTTTTGGTACTTTTCGGATAACTTTCATATTTTTATGAATAGTGAAAATTACTAAATTTTAATTAAAAAGATATTTTTTAATAGAAATAACTAATAATGATAAAATATGAATTGGAGTGATTTTAATGTATATTTAGAATATATTTTTGAAATTTAAAACATTTTTGTTCATTGGACATAATTTAACATTTAAACCGGACATAACAAGCATCAATCTTTCGATAGTTATTATTTCTTAAAAACACACTTTTTGTTTTGACAGCGAAAATTAATTTTAAATTAATTGTTGTCACTTCTATGTTTTGAATTTATAAAAATTTATACCATATTTAGAATCAGGATGTCCAAATTTTTAAATCGTTAACTTTTAATTTTAGACATTTTGAATAATTACTTCGGTAAAAATTTTATTTACCATGGTTAAAGGGTAAATGATGTAAATAAGGGTAAACAAATAATATTATAATAATAATAAATTAACCAAAAACGTTTCATAAACCTATTGTTTGAGACATGTCCTACCATGGGCATCTTTCGGTCGATTCTGGGACACCATGGATCCACTTGTAAGTGATAATGATACTTTATATTAATTAAGTTTAAGTAAATATAAAAATGACATAACCATATATCTTTTAGAAAAACAATTTTTACATTGGGTTATATATGTTATATTTTGGACTAAAAATATTAATTATAAATTTAAAAATATTTCCAACATAATGTTATTTTATTTATAGTTTTTAGACATTTAATAATTAAAGTTATTTATGACACAATAATGATGCAGTATTTTCCTTATTAATGAAAGACTCAAATAATTAGTATTATAAATGTTAAAATAAATATAATTTTAAGGTTTTGAAGCCATACACTAATTTTATTGATTAATATTACATGTTATGATTTCTTAAATGAATATTTTTCAAATTCATAATGTTTTTAAGACTTTAACAAAAATCAATTATTAAATAGTGTCAAAATGACATAAAAGAGTTTTTAAAACAAATATTATATTATTAATTCATATTCTATTCCTATAATCTATGTTTCAACCAAATGACTTATATAATTATATTTGTATCATTAATGGACCACTTGGGGGGTCTTTTGAAAGTATATAGTATGTTTATTTACCTTACAATATAAAAATAAAAAGTGACATGGTAAATGTCAAACTAATCAACTAAGAGTTAAAACTAAAAGATAATGGTAATATAGTGACCCAAACCTATCTAAAATCTATTGGATGAAAGGAATTTTACCCGTACCCACCTTATACCTTTGATAATCCACTTTGGAGCCATTAGAAACCGAATATTAATTTATTATAAATTAATACTTTAGGTTATTCCTAAAGAGCCCCTCCCTACCTTACAAAAGGACACCACATCTATCCAATTCTTCATACATTCAAATCCATTTTGTTCGGCCAACCTCTGCCCAAATACCCTTTCAACTATACTCCCTTAATCCTATAGTCCTTCCTTTAGTCATAAGTCCAACCTAAGGACCACTTTTGATCAAATCAAAATGAAGAACTCGAAGAAGAGGTAATGTTTTCACCACCTTCATTTAAGTTCCTTTCTTTTTCAACATATTCATTCATTTTTTTCAATTATAAAATAATAACTCTAGTGTATTATATTTACTGTTATGTTATTATAAATATGGTACAACCATATTCAGTATTCTATCATTCCTTTTAATGACATGTCACCATACGTGCGTACGTACGACCTATCGTCTCCACGTCGTGGGGTAATTATTATTCAATACATTATTATTTGGATGGGTATAATAATGATGTGTAATTTATTTCAATAATAAATATAACATGATAATGATTATATATATAATATATACCATTTAATTATATATTATTGTCTCTCGTCCGTACGTACGGATTACCGTCTCCCAGAACGTCATGAGATTCATTCCACATCGCATCCATTCAAGAATAAATTTTATTTGATGATTAAAAATATTTTTTAGAGACATGATATCATTCTGGATATAAATAATATACATCACATACATAACAAATATTTCTCACATGACAAATAATATAAAGAAAAAGGAATCTATTAACACCCGAAACAATGATAATACTAAGACATTATTAACAAAACAATGTTAAAAAATCATATATGATATCATATTAATTTATATGATTCTTGTATAATTTAATAAAAATTATTTCACTATAATAAGGAGGTTAACCTACCCTAAACCAAGGAAAATTACAAGGTAAGGGTTTATTTCACAATCTCTTCATTATCCGATGTTGTTTATACATAATTATCTACTGGGACCTCTCTATCATCCACATCCATGTTTCTTAAAAATGTATTTCAAATTATTCTTACTACATTATTGACTATGGTTTAAAGTCATTTATACCCTTCGTGACTTTTTATAATATGTTTATAAAAGAATCTTTCCATCGCTTTCCAAACATGGTCCGTTTTAACCTTTTCGACAAAATTAAGGTAATAATGTCTTTTTTTAACTTATACGGAGGGTTTAGCTATTATCCACCATTATAAAATCGTCAAAGAATAACCTTACAAGCTTTTTAAAATATTTTCAATTAAAATATTTTATTTTATGTTTATGTGGATTTTAAATGAATTAAAAAATAATAGATATTTCTCTCAAATAGTTTTGATTTCATATATGTCAACATCTTGATGGATTTTAAGCATATTTGAAGTTGATTTATTATGATACAAAACAATAATATAGTATTGAAGGTTTTGTGATATGATTAACTGTGGATGTGTTATTTTTATACCATTCATGGTTTATGGAGAATGTATTGATATTTCATATGCTAGTTTTAATACAAATGTTTATGTTATGGTTAGACCTGGTCATATGAGGAATGCATTAGTCATAATAAGTGAAGGGTGGAGACCAATATAGCTCCTCGGTGCATCGATATGTCTCATGAGACAAACTAGTGTCTTGGAACAAGGCCTTGAAAAAATATTATTTGTAGTCTTGGCATATGGTCTTGACTATGTGGTTACGATAGTCTGTCATTATGCATTCCATCATTATAAAAGTGGTTATTGATATTTCATGTGATTATTCAATTTGTAAAATATACATGTGAATAAGTAAATGGAATTATTTCATTTTATTTTTGCTATATTATTCTAAAAATCATGTTTAAAAGGCTTTTGTTTTAGTTATACATTACCTTAAATGTTTATGCTTCTTTATGAATTTTTCTTCTATATTGTTATCCTTACGTGGCATCTGAGATCACCCCTTTCTATGTTTTATTATTCCCAAGAAGTGAAGAAGTATATTTTGAATGACCTTCAGGGATAGTATGAGAGGATATGAGTGTGGTATATCAAGACATGATGTATTTGTAGTAGTTTTTCATTTTATGATGTATTTTAATACTTATAAATGTATCTAGTGGTTCCAAGACTACTAAACTAATCGGTCTTTCAAGACTTGATCTTTTGTGAACATGCCAATGTTTTATAATAATTCACTGACTCTTGGTAACTGGGGTCGGGGCATTATAATTCTTATTCGGATTATTATATCATGAAATTAATATTCATGAATAGAGATTTAAAATATTTGAATGAAATGTTCAGGTTTCTAGGGTTGTTATTTGATTAAGGTATTATTTTTCATTATAATATAGGATAAGAAAATATTAGTGAGAACCAGATGGATAATTATAAGTATATGATAAAATCCTAAATGTTGTGTAATGATTGTGTATAAATTATGTTTAACCTACATTTTTATAAATGATGGATTCATTATTTAGAGAAAATATAAATTATTGTTGTAATAATGTGGTTTCCCACTATGATTATAGTTTCTCACTCTATAATATTACTTTTAGTCAATGGATAAAACCTGAAAAAATTATGTTAATGTTGAATGTAATGGTTAATTCAATGATTTTACTACGATGAAATTGAATTTTATGGGTGATTTAATGAGATATAACATTTTCATGATCACTTAACTTTTTAAAGAAATGAATGATGATGAGGTTCAAAAAATGAAAATGATGGAACAATGACCTATTTAGTCCCTTATAAGGAAACACCCAGAATCTTATAGTGGGTTATCTTATTATCTAGTTTCTTATCAATAGATTAGTACCCATAAAAAACATTTTTCTATTATCTAGTTTTTTTGAGGATGAGAAAGTTATTCAATATATTAATCATTTGGAAAAAAAAGATCACTGTTAGAATCTTATCAAGAACATGGAAAAAGGATGATTAATATATTGTTAGTTGGGACCAAAATTTTACTAAACATGTGACGTATTCATATGGCATTATCATCAAACCATAGTAAACTATATTGAATTTTCAACAGATTAAAACAAATTTGTTGAAGGTAATTATCCCTAAGGTATTTTCGTAGATATTAAAATTTTATTTTATGTGATATTAATATGGAGTTGGAGATTGATGTTACCCACAAATCTCTTGGTTTTGATAGGAAAATAAAAAATAATTCAAAGGAAAATTTAAAATCCATAGAGAGTTGATGCTGATCCTTCCTTTATGAAAAAAATGTCAAAGTATTAACAGTGGAAATTTTCATAGGGGAACTGTTCAACGATTAATGTGTGGAAATGAATTTTATTAGGAATTTTTATGATGACGTGATTAGAAGAAGTAATATAATGATGGGAATATAGAGATAACAATAAATAACGAACCACCCACACTATACTTTTTAAAAAATAATGAGTATGAGAATAAGTACAAATAGTAAACAAATCAAATTGATAATTATGATCATTGACGTCAAAGACCAATTGAGATTAATTATATATGGAAATCTCATACTATAACTATTTATGATGAGGGGTACATTATATAGATGGTTTAAGGGACACTTAGAGTCCAATATTTAATTTTAAATGTCATATTGCATTTTATATATACCCACACTATTATATATAATGATTTTTATGATATTATTACAATAATATGTACAAAATAGATGTTGGGATATAAGTAAAAACACTAATTGTAGGATTACCACATTCCAAGTCTATTATTATTTTTTTCTTGATATTTTTTGGAATGTTTCTACATCAAATCCTTTCATTCGTCCACTAGTTGATTTCAATTTTTTGGGAATACATTTTTTTTGCATTGGATATATCCCAGATCATTTTTAATGGTGTAGATGATAAATTTTATATTATCGAAAAACCTTTTGTTTTCCATTAGTGTGATGAAAAAAAAATATTCTGGATGGAAATTGAATCCATCATATTTGTCTTCATTCTTATTGAGAAGTGGTATTTAACTCAGACGGTTGGGGATAAAATCAATATCAATGATATGTATATTTTACCCAAGTATATTTTTGTCTTCCTAATAAAATTTATAGTTATTCCAATGAATCACGATGTTTAGATATTAATAGAACTCATCCCTAATGTTAAAACTATTTTCAAGAATTTATATAATATAGTTTTCATTGTAATGTTGTAATTGAGAAGAAAGACGGGGAGAATCATTATAAGTGATTCATTCAACAAGGTGGATAACCATGTTTTGAACATGTTTTATTTGTAATGAATTAATATGGATATATGTGACTCTGTATTGATTATTGGGATCCTAACATGATCACTATCAGGAAAAAGTATCCTCCACCCTATATTAATTTCATAGATGATCAACTATTTGTAGATTAATACATTAAAAAAATTGATCCTTTTTTTGTATATCATTAATTCATGTATAAGATGGAGGGATTACCTAAGAAAACATTTTATACAAGGTATGGACACTATGGATTTATAGAGATTCCATTTGGTATTATAAAAGACCATGTTATATTCATGGATTTATATAATAAATCCTATTTAGAGTACCATGATCAGTTTGGGGTAGTCTTTATATATAAAATTATTATATATTCAAATGCAAATAAATAACATGATGGGGAATACATTATTATGGTGAATACCATGAAGAAATAGAAGATTTATTAAAATTTTACCTAGAGTGGATTTTTGATCTGGAATGTTTTATTATTTTTCAATATAATTTCCTATAAGGGTATATCAGTATACCCATCAAAAATAGAATCTACTGAGAATTCTCATAGAATAGACTCTATGACTGATATCTAATGTCCTCTTGGTTTGGTAGGATATTATTAGTGAATTATGGAGAATTTCTCACATATATATAATCCACTCACAAAGTTAGATTATAAGGGATCCCAATTACTTTGGATGGATTAATGTGAGGAATACTATGTGGAATTGAAGATAAAGCTAATAAACTAACCAATTGAAACACTACTATACATTGAAGAATGTTTAATAATATATTTAGATGTATCAAATAAGTGAATGGGATGGGTCCTTATGTGGAACATCATTGTTATATCTTTTGTCCCTAGATAAATGATGGTCTTTGAGAAAATTCTCCTAACTCACAATTTGGAGTTAGATATAATAATTTCTGCATTACTGATATAGAGGTGTTTTAACTTTATAAAAATATCATATATATATACTAATCAAAAAATTCTAAATTATATTTTCACTCAAAAATACTTAATCATATGGAAAATAAGATTGTTGATGGTGATTAATTATTCTGACTGATCCACTCAATACCACCCTTGGAATGAAAATGAGGATGTTCATTATCAACGATTAAAGGGACATGATAGATTATTAATGATGAGGATAAATAAATATTATTTTTTTATAATTTTGAATAATTTATCATGTAATCTAGTAGGAAGGGGAGAAATATTATCTTTCTCAATGGAGTGTTAATCCATATATCAAAGTGATGATTAATGAATCATAGACGAAAGATGTAGAGATAAAATATAAGATGAGAAATGTTTTTGTGTTAAATATTTATAATGATATAATTATATGGGTCAAGAATCATGTATGTTTCCTTTTGGTGTCATATTTGAAAAATGATTAATTAGATAGAGGGTATAGTTCATTATTTTCTATTCATCAATGAAGTGCGAAGCTGTATAAAAATTTGACAGGTTTATTTTTTGGTGGGATGTAATAATGAGATAAATTGAATAGAATTTATATTTTTTATTAGTATTAATACATTTTATGTTTGAGTGAAATAATTATAAATGAATGTTACTACCGTATTCCATATCAGAATAAAAATTAGAAAACATCACTATGTATTTAGTCATCGTACTTACCAAAACATCAAAAGAGAATAATGATATATGGATCATAGAAGATATCCATATAAATTTAAAACACTTTATTTCCATTAGATAAAATATTTACATGGATCAAAATACTCTCTAAGAGCATGAGGTTATGGTAAAATAAAATAATTTACCACTATCAATTGTATCTGATCGGTATTTGAGGTTTACCTGAATATTATGGAGAAGACATAAGTAGTCTCTAGATACAAATTGGATTTTTTTCCACTACATATAATTCTATGATATATTGTTAGTATGATAGGACCATTCAAGCTATATAAGGAATATTGAGAGCTTACTCTATGTATTTTAATAGTGTTTAAGATAAATACCTTCTTTTAGAGATATTTTCTCAGAAAAATGGATTTCACTCCAATATTCAGATGGAACTATATAATGCCTTTAATGGTAATAAGTGAAGAAATCCAAAATGCAAGAATAAATATAGGTAATGAGTAATTTTGTGATCTAATACAACTAAGGAAAAAGAAGAGAAGTTTCAATCAATTCAATAACACATAATAGACACCCAATGTTAATTAAAAAGTTGGGATATAAATCATCATAATTATCTAGAGATTGATTTTTATGGTATGTTATTATGACTAAAATCTCCATGGTAGATAGTGATTAGATTTTTGATGAAGGGAAATATACCCCTTATGTATATCATTCATTATTAAACTCTTGATCCTATCAGAATAGTAATTTATTGATTGGTGATCCCAGTGAATCTCAATCAAGTTCCTGAGGTGTTCAGCATATCTCTCCTGAAAAAGTACATACATGATTATAAAAATGTATTTAAATAAAAGATCATATCACTGCAGCATGATCGTTCTCCTAAGGAACAACCAGTGGATATTCTAGAACATATAGATAAGGTTCTACAAAATTATATCACTCACATGATCAATATTTTAGTGAGAAACCACCAATTTGAGGAATCTATATGTGAAGTAGAGGATATGATTAGGTATAAGTAACCAAATTTGTTTTTATTAGAGTGAAATAATTTTGATGGATAAATTCTTGTAAGGGGGTTATATTCCAACACCTTGAAATGTTTAGAAATATATATATTTTTCATTTAAATTTACTTTCTTTAATTACACAACATACACACAAAAAAAGGTTTATAAGAAACTTAATATACCAATAAAATATTATTATCATATTCATATTGGATTGTAATAAATAAAATTTTAAATTAATGGTATACACATATACAAAATGTATTTATTATTTACAAATTAATTGTAAATGAAAATAAAAATCAGTTGAAAATAGGGGAATTTTTTTCTAAAAAATATACATATATGTTAAATGTATTTTTTTAATATAAATTTGATATATCATTTTTAATGAAATGGTTTAGTTAAATATATATATTTGAGAAACTTTTTAACACTCATGAAATATTTTTTATTCATTATATAATAATAAATTCAGTTTAAGGCCTTAAAAGTTTTTCTGTCAAAAAATTCAGTTTAATCATATTTTGTGCACTTTCATTAATTCATTTATGTTCACTTATAGATATTGAATTTGATAAAATTAATTGCATATTTAGAATTAGGATTTATATTTTTGTTATATATTTACCTTTTATTTTTGGTTAATATGAATAGTAACCATTGTAAAATTCATCATGTCGGTAAAGGGTAAATATGGATAATTTATGATTAAGTAAAGTGTTTAGGCAATAATTTTTCATCCTAACTCTTATTATAATTATAATTAGGCTATTATTTATTTTTTCTTTTTATTTATTAGTTTAATTGATGATTCTCCATTAAAATTACCAATATAATATTTAAATCATTGAAATTTTAAAAATATAACTCTATTTGTTCATAATATCTCTTATGTGCCACATAAGGAAAAACTAATGTTATGAATGAATATTAGTGTTTATTTGGGGATAAATTGAATAATTTCCAAAATTTTTTTTAAAATTTTTATTAATTAAATAATGTCCATTATTTCATATGCAACACTAATGTAATATTTCTATATTTAATAAAAATATAATAAATGATTTTCAATAATATTAATTGTTATATATTTTGTATTATTTAATTTGTGCCCCCCAATTATATAGATCTATCTGCCACATTAATATTTTATTAAAACATTATATTCAAAATCATCCTTTTTTCTTGAGTTATATTAATTTATTATACATAAATAGTGTCAAAATGGCATTAATGATGTTTTATAATATAAAATATTTTATTAAATGATTTAATATTCATAAAAAACTTATATTAAGAAATATTGATACCATTTTGGTATAAAGATCAACCAAGGTCCATTTATGTGTCATTTATCATTTGACATTAATATTATTTACCATTATACTTTAAAAAGCATTAATATTATGGTAATTTTTAAATGGGATAACGCAGTGTTACAACTAAATGATAAGGGTTAAAATATAATACAAACATGTCCAAATATTATTGGATGAATTTATTTAAACTAATCCTTATTTTATCATCATATATTATCAATTTGGAGAAATTTTATAGTTAAAATTGATTTATATTAATTTTAAATTTTAATAAATTCTATGAATGATCCTACCCTCAATTAGAAAATGGATCCCTCCTTTAACTTAATCATACAACTTTTAACCTTATAGATTGAATAATTCTAAAAAATACTACTCTTAACACCTCTATCCATATGATAAATGAATTTTTCAATCCAAAAGACAAACCCTCGATCTCATTAGAATACATCAGAAGGATTCATTTCAATGAAAAGTTATTCCCATAACTATTCACTTTATTTTACTTTATTTTCCTCCCATAAATGGATTATATTATTCATAAAATATTAAACTAAGTATCCTTAATATACTAAAACGTTTTTATCATTATTGAAATACTTTTTACACCATCTACATAAAATGGGATATGAATGTATCCCTTGTGCACACTTACAGCTTACCATATCCACATAAAGATATAACACATTTTTTTATCACCATATTTAATGGAGGGGTTTTATGATGGGTTTAATATTTATTTATGATATTAAAGACACAATTATATTCATGGAATGATAACATCATGTTTTACTTCTTACCATCTATTTCTTTGGAAATTGATAACAACACTCTATTGTATGTGTAGACTAACACATACAGGAAGCGACATGAAACATTATTTATTTATTTTACAATCATTTAAATGAGAATGAAATTGATGAAAATAGATGGTATATATGATATAATAATTATATTATTAAGATGAATTGTATTTATATAAATTATTTCTTATCCTTTGAAAAATAATACAACGTTAATGCATACGTACAACTTACCGTCTCCATCAATAGTGTAATATATTTTTTATCACTAATATTTAACTCTAAATATATATATATATATATATATATAATTAATTTATATGATATTTCTAATTGGATTAAAATTATATAAATGATGAATGTGTAATCAACATATAATAACAAAAACTACGAAACCAAAACATATATGAAAAACAATAAAATTTTTACCCAGAATAATGATTTGAATAAATAATTGTTAACAAATACGTGAGAAATAGTTAAAATAAAACAATATATATATATTGTTCTATTATATGATTTAAAATTACATTATATTTATTATATAGATGTATCGATAATGTTCGATGGAAGTCGTGCATGAGGAAATGGGTTTATGTTATAATATCATTATTTACTAGGATTGTTTATGATTATGTTTTTGATGACAAAATATTATTTTATACCTCTTTATATTTAAATTAAATTTCTTCTACTATAGAAATTTCATTATAACACATTCTCTTACTTTTATTTTCCACAAGTGGTTATTTGGAAACCAAAAATATGTATTTAAGGAAAATCCATATCATTTCACTTTTTAGAAAATAATCCATTTTCACCCATATCCATGTTTAAAAAATGGATTTAATACTTTTTAGGATATTTTTAATTCATTTTAACCATTTTTTACATTTTAAAAATAATTTTAATGTGATAATATTTTTATTTTCAAAATGAGATAATTTGTGACTTTTTGTAAAAAATGTATGGAAGGATTTTTTTTCAACTTATATAAAATTAATATAATTTTAATCAATCATAGACATGAATTTTTTTGAATATTATTCAAAATTTTATAATTGTTGTATTCAATGAATGTATTTTCAATTTTATATTAATTTTGTAGATATTATAAAAGTAACTTCAAAAGGTAAATGTTATTTTCCTCAAGAAAATGTTATAGAGTTTTTTATTCATCAATGACAACAACATTCAATGATGATTACGATTTACTAGGAATATGAACAGAAGATACCATCTTTATTATTTATTAATATTGTTTATTTTAATAATGGGGTGATTTTTATCAAGCCCATTAATTTCTAACGGGTTATGCTATAATAAATGATTTATCACCCCTAATTCATTTAATGGGTTCTACTATGAGTAATCTCTTATGATCTTATGGAATACATGTGTATGAACCACATTATGTGATGTGCAGTACCTATATCACTACATAATGAATTAGGTAAAAAATTATATCTGATGAGATAAACTAAACACGAGTTGGGAGTAAACCAAGTCCTATAAGGTACTTCGTCTACTTTTATAGTAATGGGAGTGAAACATGACTACTACAATTGTTTGGGGAGTAAACCAATTAAACTATAATATTATTGGAAATGTGATTTTAATAATAAAGAAATTATTTGTTATTATTATGTGTATTACACAATTCAATGTATTAATATTATATTAGGATTTCATATATCGTCTTAGTAAATTACTTTATGATTCTTGTATTATAAATAGAAAATGATTTATTCCACCACTTATGATTATGATCTCTGATATGTAGGGTTTCATTTTCAAATGGTACATTCATGTTCATATACACATTTCACCATGTTATTATTTCCTTGATATCTCCCTTTTATATAATATAATTGAATAAAAGGTTACTATTTATTATGTTTTTTACCCTATGTTATGAAAAAATATTTTTTTGTATGATATGTAAACTAAGGGTGATAGTTATGAAGATCTAAGTAAGAGATGATGTAATACAATTATGAACCAGTCCATTAGGTTTCCAAGTCCCAATGATACTGGACATGTACATGTATATCACAGATCCTTATGTTATGTAAATAATATTCATCAACATTGATGTAATTTCAATTTATTAAATGTTTGTGTTATTATAAATATCAAGGTATCCTCCTCAATGTGATATGAATAATGATGTTGTGGGTGTAGTCTCATTACCAAATAGTTCTTGATTTCCTCTTCTTCTTCATCATCATATTCTATAACCATCTTCTCCTCAATGGTTTCCACCTCATCCTCAAAATCAATACTCTCTGTGTAATTCAGTTTAACTAATTCTATATAACAAAATATAGTGAAGTGAATTTAATTTTGTAAAATTGTAAAATAATAAAACAAGAGAGTCTTGTACTATTTTCACTCCCTTTACATGATAAGATTCAAGTGCCAGCTCTTCTTGAATGGTGTATAGGAGGATTTTGGAATTTTGTTGAAAATATGGGTTGTTCAATTTTGTTTATTTCTACATTATTTCACTATAAAAAATAGAAAAGATAATTACTTTCATGTGTCATTCTACACTTGATGGAACAATTAAATGTTGAGTGAAAATTCTTTGAGCTCCTTTTGCAATACATTTAAAACTAATTTCACAAAAAATTCATTGATTTCCTCTATGAGATCATCGAATTTTTATCTATAAGAATTAAAAAAACTGTGTACATGTATTATAAATATTTTAATTGTTTTACACAAACATTTGTATGGTTCATCATCATTAAAACCCATTTTTTAATTTTGAAGATTAAGGACAATTTTGTTTTTTTATAAAATATATTGAGAAAGAACACGAACACCCATGAAAAAATTTGAAAATGGATGCATGGTATTTTTATTGAATAAAACATAAATAAATTATAACATTATTTATAATACAACATTTTGATTAACAAAGGGTCGATCTCTGATATAGGTCACCCACACACATTGTTTTTCTATTTTGACTATATACATAACAACTAATATAAAATTAAATAATACAGTAATATAATGTTAGGGTGAAAATTAATTATATAAGAAAATACATAAATGTATGGTATAAAATTATATAAAGATAAAAAAGAAAATAAAAAAAAATAATACTTTAGTGTTGATATTTTTTCATTCATAAGAGATCATGACATTTCTATCACTATTTATTTTATAATATATTATTATTATCTATTTCAATATAAATTTTCAACCTATCTCCCTTGACCATTTTTTTAATTTTAGTTACCCCTAATTGAAACAAAATTTTCTATAATATTCATCACATTATCCATATAATTCTACACTGACCCTTTGTATGAAAAATTATGATAATGATTTAGGGGAATAAATGTGAATGCGATAAAGAAAATAAGATCATATAAATAATAGTCTCCCCTTAAAAAAATATTTATATACTACTAAATTTTTTTGAGTGAAATAAAGATAATAATTTAACAGAAATAAACTCATTAACTACCTCTGCCTCCACTCCCCTAAACAACAATTAGGGTTAGTTTTCCGTTATGATGGAGATTATAAGGAGCCCGATAATGAAACATAGAAGATAAAAAACATAATTAGATGTTTTGAAGATGAAAAATATATACTAAAAATGAGAAAATAGTTCAATCAACATAATCCCTACTCATATGGAAAATGGAGCACCTATTTTTGCAACCCTTTTAAATGGATTTGGTGTAATAAAATTTAGGGAGACTTTGTCACATTTTTTATCAAATAAAATTACTCCAAAATGATTCAATTGATTAGAAAAATAAATGGAATAATATGTAATGTGATATTTATTTATGAAATTACTCCATTTATACTATCTTAACACATTAAATATTAGCTCCATTGGAAATAATTACATTACTTTTAAAAAATTAATTTTTCTATTTGGATTAGTGTAAAGGATGTTTTATCCCAAAAACCAATTTAACAAAAAAAATTATTCTACAATTAAGACATCATATAAATTAAAATAAAATTCGTATTAAAACCTATAATTGTAAAAATTACACTAATATAAGAAATTAAGTGGATTATAATTTTGATTTAAAAAATAAAATATCTCAAAATATCTTATTATATATTCATTACTCAAGGAAGAAGCACATTAAAATAAAGTATCACATTAATGAGGGGAAATTGGATCATGTTATAGTGATGTTGGAGTATATGGATGAAAAATATAAATTATTATATTTTATTTAAAACTTATTAAAAAATAATTCTTTCGAAATGAACCAACTAACACTCAGAGCCACTCAACCCGCAATACTTAAATAGTGTGGATATTGGACCCCAACTCCCAAAGGTGAATTCTAAATTTTCATGTGTTATAATATATGTTCTATTATATATTTTTGACTAAAAACGAGTGAAATTTATCTTTTTTGATAAGGGTTTGGGTGATATATCTTGGGTAGATGTGATTTAATGAACCCAATATTGAGTATAAAAAATTCCCATAAGGGGTAGATAATTTCTATGTTGAATCTAGGGGAGTAATTATGTAGGGGGAGTGTGTAAAGATGGTGATATGGTAGATGTTTTGTTATTGAAGTTATTGTATTAATAAATAAATACAATAAAATTAATGACCATCTGGATTATTATTTATGTAGTTACTATGTTTAATTTTTTATCCTAATGGATGAGCTTGATTCATTTTTTGGAACTTAGAATTATTTAACAAGTTATATCGATGATTATGTGATTCAAGGTTGGATTTCCAGCATACTCTTATTTATCATGTTTAGATTAGGTTATGGCATCTTATATTATGTGTTACATAAATCACTGAATGGTATTAGGATTAACAAAAAGGAAATTCATCAATGATTTAGAAGGAACACATTTATTATCAATAGAAGGTCCAATGTGTCTTTAAGCTGTTTTCATCAAACCTAAAGGGGGATATTATCATCCAAAAATCCATCATTTTTATATTTCATGGCTTTTGTTAATTATTTAAAAAATAAATTTTATAAATACCAATATATTTTTTAAATAACAATATATTTTATAAATAAATAATTTTGAAAATATTAGATTCGAATGTCAATGGAGTGTTTTTGAAATTTTTTATATAACGTGGAATATTTTCCGTCTGTCTTCTATTTTTTTTGCATGAAATTTCAAAAAATGATCCAATTTTATTCCATATAATGGTAAGGATTCCTTTAATTGAAGCTATTATTAGAAAACATAATTGAATTAATATGAATTTTATCTAGGAAATCTCAATTACATACTTTATAGAGTTTAAAATAATGTATACCAAGTTACAAAAATGTATTAATATATTATGTACATGACCACATAGAAAGATTAAACTATATACTCATCATTTTTTTTTGATAAAGGTGGTCTTTTCAAGGAGTTTATGAAGTAGTTGGACAAGTCTATTTTTTGGAGAAAGATGTTAAATCAGAGTCAACCACATTAATTCACTCTAGGTAGAGCTACTTAAGAGAATTAATACTTGAATGGTAGTTTTTGAAGGAAATGAATTGTAATTTTTTGATTATTTGGGTTTTTAGGTTTATTCAAAAAATATAGACTGTTAATTAATTTGTTAACTAGAGAACAAAAATTATATAGATGATCATAAATAGAAAATTATGAAAAATTAGAAAGTGTTTTTATTAACGGAATATCATTTGTGAAGCATTAATAAATTTTTGAATGAGATTAAAAAAATAGAATAAGATATTCTAGGAACACAAGATGTTTATAATGTTTTATTAGTTCTAGTGGTAGGGAAAATTTATTATGGAGATTAAATTTTTAGAGATGTGCTATGAATTGAATAATGTTCCATGACTACATCACACTAAGATACTTATTATGAAGAAGAAAAATTATAAAATGTGTTTTCTGAGGGGAGAATGTTACATAGAAATATGGATTTTGTATCAGAAATTACCGAGGATGGTCATGTCATATAAATTTTATTGTATACCAGATTAGAGTTGAAATATTTCATTAAAAGTGTATTCTGTATGAGGAGTGTCATCAGTTCAGATAAAAAAATCCGAGTTTTCAAGTGTTAATGGTTGTAAACTAGGAGGGATATTGAGTCAACTTGGAATATTCTAATAGTAGTGTCATTTCTTGATTCTAGTATATTGGAATACTTTCCATTAATTTTCATTATATTACAAAGGTTTGGGTGAACCATGTAAAATTTTGGTTTCTATTTGATAATTTCATTTTGGTTTATAAATTTATATGTTGTGAAGAGATAAGGGAGTTTTATTTACCATTGAGACATTAAATAAATGGGGAATTGTATTATTCCATCATAACCTGAATCACCCCCTCAATGGGAACCTACCATAGTGGGTGAAAAATTAACATCCAGGATTCCCTCATATTCCAAAGCATTGCCCATATACAAACACAGTTGACTAGGTAATACAAATTTTTGATAGGGTGAGGGTTCTCCCAAAATGGAGTAAATGACCCCATAATCCAATACATATTACACATGATAAGGAATGTGTCCCATGTAGGGGTATGTGCACCCTTTACTAGAAAACACTCACTACCCCATGAATTGTGACTTTCTATTTATTTTTTTTATATTTATCAGGCAGAAGTGGTGAAAGATATATAATTTTCATAGGCTAAGTGAAGTTCTAATTTGAATAATATCCATTTAGTTTATTATTATTATGAAGACTAGTTTTGAAATTTGAAAATTTTTATGTTCCCTTAATCATATCAAATTTTATTCAATATTGGGATGACTAATTATGCTAATCTTATTCATTGTTTACATTGCATCCCACTTCGTATGTGTATACTCACCCATGCCCAAGCCTCATTACACCATAAGTTGTGTTTATAGAAATCATGCATAGTTATTCAGAACTTTGGTAGATGTAGTGATAGTGGATATGTATTTTAGTTTCTGTAGAGGGTTATTATAAATTATAAATATCGTGTTAGTGTTTTAATGTTATATATTTCAAATTCTCAGTTTTGTGAGGTTATAATTTTTTATTCTAGGATATAGGGCCTTAAATTTAATCCTTATTTAATATACATATAATACTTATAAAAATGGGATATTAAATACGTCACATAGATGATATGCATAATATGGTTATTTATATAATTAGTTTTCAATATTTTAAGAGATATATGTAGTGTCACAAATGTTTCATTTTTTAAGTATTATCATATGTGTGAGATTCCTTCTTTGTGCTAGTATCCATAGCCTTACCTATAGATAGTGAGTGTGGGGTGGCACAATCCGCATACCTATAGCCACGGTGGGGTATCTTTATGATGGATCTTATTCTGTTTTATTTTTAGAGGTTGGATGGGAAATTATTCTTGAGTTGGGGGGGGAGGGATTTTAGGATTTTCATGTTTTTTTGAGATCATCACTTGAGTGTAGGGTCACCATTAGGTTTGATGAGGACAGTTTGGAAATCCCAAATGAAAATAGGGGTTCGGTAAGGAAATTATAGTTACATAATGTGTTTATATTTACCATGGGACACGGGATAAAATATCTTATTTCTATAAATTGGAATTAAAATGTTTCTTTAACACTTATTTAGTTATTGATTTATAAAAAATTTTTTTTTTTTGAAGAATAAATTTGTTCTGCTAATATCTACCATCATGAGTTGGTGATATTTCCTAAAATAAATACGAGGTACAAGGTTATTAAATAAATGGGTTCAATGCTATGTAACCATGGAAATCATAATATATTAGCATACTCAAACCTGGAATTTTAATTGTTATGTATAAGGAAATGTTTTTTTAATTGAAACTTCTAGAAGTCATTTAACTATTAGATTAGATTGAGTAAGAAATGTGGGCTAGTGGATAATATTGGGGTACCGTATTTGGGTTTTAATTTGATATTTTTATAGTGATATATATGTATTTTCATATACTATTTTCTTATTATAGAATATATGGTTGTATGAATTCACATTCATGGAATTCTTCTAGGGACCATTGGTACGGGGATATCATGGTTTTTTGTATTAGGGTAAAATACCATTCCCAATGCATTAGGGTTTTTTTTAATATTTATTTAGCCTTTAGAGGTTAGTGAACGTTTCTAACGGGGTAGTGACGTTCTCATTATGATCCTAATCAGGGTTGTGACACCATATGGGGTTTAGATATTACAACAATACACAATGGAGTGTATTCAAGTGAATCATTATTTCATGAGTACTATAAGGAGTATAAAAAATCTTTTACTTACTGAATAAAAAACCATTATAAAAATCAGTTGGTGATTATATATTTTTCAGTTATTAACCATAATATGAGAAATGTATTTTTTGGTTGGGGTAGTACAATTTCAACATGATTTATTAGAATTATGAAGTTATTGGAAAAAATTAGGGTGGAATCATATAACTTATCTCAATGTCCATACCAAGAAATATTTCATACTATTTCTCATTTATCAAATATTTAGAAGTGAAATCATGATTCGTTGAATGTAGTTGATTAGAGTGATCAATATATTATGGAGGATAAAATATTTATATATATTCCTATATAGATTTAGGACCATTGTGAAAATTTTATTAATTGGGATGGTTTTCCATTATTGTAATTTAATTATTTACATGGTTGAATTTTTAAAACTATTGATAAAATAAAATCTCAAATGAGATTTAATTATCCAAAATTATCCTGGTCTTGACTTGACATTACCAAGAATCTAAAATGAGTGATGAATGTGATTGATTGTAACCTGAGAATACCATATCTAATAGTCTATAATGTTTAATGTTTGACCAAGGGTATACCACACAATTTATAAGAGGCCTTAAACTTGTTGAATGTAATTAAACAACCCAATTGTTAACCACAACTAGAAATTTTAAAAACAATTTCCTCAAAAATATGTCGTAAAATTCATGAGTATGTAATGTAATAAACAAAAAAAAAAATATTTTATTAGTCACATGAAATAGAATAATTCTTATAAGGACTCCTCTTACTCGCAGAAATATCAACTCATTAGTAAATTAATAATTTTCATCACCTCCCTTCAATAAAACCTTTTAATATTGAAAACAATAACGATTAAGAGAGTGTGTATATATAAGGTCACAACCTTAAAATTTTACATAATATTTAATTTCAGTACATTGCTTACAATGTTAAAAATTAAGGATCTTTTCCTGTTTAGAGTTTTATGTAATTTGGAAAAAATACATACATAACATCTCATAGTCATACATGTCGATACAAATAAAACAATATACATTTTTTTCAAACTATAAACATTTCAAATATAACAAAATAACATGGAAAAATCTTCCAAAAAGTTATATTTCCTTCCTTATATCTCTTACAGATTCTTATAACCTATGAAAAACATTTAAAATCATGGGATTAGAAAAAAACCTCAGTAATGAATATAAGAAATGAAATAGTTAGTCAAATGATAACATAATAAACAGTGAAACCCATTTCAGAAAAATCGTTAAAATTCATGGAAAGATCATGTAGTTTCCTAGGGATATTTTTATGATATCAATCTTATAATCACCCTTATGCATGGAATAACCATTTGGTCACATTCCATCTCCAAAGTATCCAATGCATTTGAGTGTTATAATGGGTCTCACCTATAATATCATGAGCTATAATGGGGATCACCCATCACATCATGATATATAAGCAAAAAAACCCAATATAAATAATTTCCAAATAACATTTCAAGAAAAAAAAATTCACATCTCATTTACACCATTGAGAAAAACACATTCACATTTCAAAATATGCATTTTTCATAAAAATCACTCTAAGAACATAATCATTTCAAAAAAGATAAAGAAATAATATTATTAAAAATCATAAATTAGAGACAAAATGTAAATAGAAAATAATTAAATCATAATAGTACACTCATGTCATAAAAAACAATCTCTTTGGGTTTCATAAAAGAGAAATTTAAAAGGAATTGAAGAGGAAAGTCCATTAAAAATACCATAACATTGAAGATAGAATTGATTAAATTAAGAGAATATGTATATGTACTATTAATAAGAATAATACAACAAAATATAACCAAATTAAATTTCACTAGTCATCTTATTATGATAAAACCATTGATGTTGAAGGTTAACCCAAAGAATTCAAATTGGGTTTAGAATTCACTTATGAAATTCCAGCACTGTATCGGGTGTACATATGAGGTATTAATGAGAGGCAAAGGGGTATCTAATCATTAATAGATCATAAGTTAAAAAATTGGATGGTTAATAATCTACCCTATCCATAGGATTTAATAATAAAATATCACAACATAGACGAGATTCTAGAACAAAATGGAGAAAGAGAGTATCCCTTACCCCGAGTTCAACTTCCCTCAATTGAGTTTAATACTCATGTATGAAGGTTAACATAGTATTATTTTTATTTTAAATAATCATATTAATGTTTATAAAACCATTCAAGATCATTTTAAAATAGAATTCCACCAATTCCTTAATAATACTTTTTAATTCCATTATTTTCATGTGCGTTCATCAAATAGTTTCCATGATCAGTTCATGATGGATATTAATGCCGATTGGAAGTGAAACTAAAACATTGAAATGAAATTGTATTTATATATTTCATAAACCATAAATTATAACATTTATCATTTATAATTCTCACACGATGATGATTTATAAGTTAAAACATTATTGATATTTGTTTAGGTCTTTTGGCGATTCTTCGATCATAATGATCGCATTATGTTTTTTTAAATTAACAACATGTGTACAAAATTATTCAAGAACCTTATATGAGATAAAATAAATTTATTATAATTTGGTTCAACCATAAAAATGGTTTCATACAAATAGTGTTATAATTTATAGATTAAGTGGGAGAGGAGAATAAGTATAATGGTAAATCATACAAATACATTTTTAAATACATAATATTCTTGATAATCGATAATTCATGCCTCTTGGATAAGGAGAGGTGAGGAAATAAGAAGAATATAAAATAAAACGAAAAGATAAGAAAGAAAGAAAAAGAGTATGTCTACCTCTAGATATCATCTCCTTGATAACCTTCTTAATGCCCATGGTTTTGGCATTTTTTTTGAGACCATATGGTATTGGACGTGGGTAATGGTCTTGGGTGGAGTACTGGGAAGAACATTGTCAACGATCAAAGCTTGAGAGGTGTGGGATGAAGAGGGGAAAAGGGTGGTATTTATAATCATGGAGAGGAGGGATATTACATAATTTTAATCATTATTTTAATATTTTTGTGAGAGACTATGAATAATATTCATTCATGTGAAAAAATGTTAAATAGAACATGTGAGTTCAAAACAAGTGTTCTTACATAACCCATGATGTCAAAAATAATTTATTTAAATGATAATTTATGTATATGGTATTTTACCGTATTTTTCTATTCATAAAAAATTAAAGAATTTCATAAATATATAAAAAATCCTCCCCAACCATTTTTCAACTGTAGAATTAGAAAATGAACTACATTTTATTCGAATAATTTTCTAAATATGATAAATTTAGTTTTTAAATAAATTAATTTTTATTCGATAAATAACAATTTTAAAACATTTATTTACATATTCCAAGATAAGGAATTATAATACTTAAATGATATCTTATATATATACTTTCATAAGTGAGGTTACTATTAATAAGGATTTGATACATTTAATAAGGTTAATATTACTATTCATAAGGGTATGTTAATATTCTTAAGGGTAAGTTACTATTCACCAAAAATTTAGTTTGTATTATCAGACTCAAAATAACTTACTAATCGCAACCATATATGTCCATTATATGAAATTAAAATCATAGAAGTGGAAGAATTATTCTTAATGGATTACTATAACTATCTTCCTAAAAATATATTTCCTTCATTTAAATATATTTTTAAATCCATGTGGTATAACATTTTCTCCCGCTTCTAGAAATTGCATCCTCAAAATTTTATTTATGTATCACACAAGTGAAGGTACTTTTACGCATATCATTTTCAGATTCCCAAGTTTCTTCTTCAATAATGTGGTTTATCAACAAAACATTTACCTGATGGATTACCTTATTCCATAATAGTTTTCATCTTTTATAAAAATATGAACATTTAAAAAAAAGTTTCTCTTCTATATGAATTACTCCTGTGATCAAGAGATGAGATGAATCTAACACATACATTCCCAACATCCTGATATGAAAAAAAAATTATGTTCCAGATATAAACTTGTTGGCCAAGCTACTCGGTATGAAACTGGTCCAACATTCTGTAGGATTTAATAAGGTTCAATGAACCATGGAGATAGCTTTATTTTCTTACCAAAACACATGAACCTTTTCCATGGCGAGATTCTAGGAGAAAAATAAACAGCTACCTCGAAAGAAAATTCATTTATCATGTTGTATGCATAACATTTCTACCTGATCTATGCTTTCCTCTTTTATTGTTGGATCATCTTCAAATTCTCATCCACTACCGACACAAAATTTTTCCGCATCAATATTCTTTCAAAGGTAACATCCCAAAACGATGGAGTCCAACACCTCTTCCCATTCAATACCTCAAAAGGTTTCATCTGTATACTGGAATAAAAAATACTATTATAAGAAAACTCAACCAAAGAAATATGTTGATTCCAACATCCCTAGTAGTCTATTGAACAAGTTCAAAGAACATACTCCAATGTATGAATCATCTGTTCTAACTTCCCATATGATTCTAGATGAAATTATTTACAGAAACTCAATTCTATGCCCAATGACTTTTAAAGGCCCTTCCAAAAATTATAAGTGAACCTTGGTTCTCAGTCAGATACAAAAGAATGAGACTCTCCATGTAACTTTAATATTTCTTAGAGTTTCAATATAGAAAGCAAATCCAAAGATAGTGTATCTCGAATAGAGATAAAATTTGTTGATTTTTTCAGTTGGTCAACAATATACTATATTTCATTGTTACCTTGAGATGTATAGGGTAGTACAAAAAATAAGTCAATGAATATATTCTCCCATTTACACTCTTTCACTGTAATAGAAAAAAGCATCACCTTCGGTAACTGCTGCTCTCCCTTAACATATTTACATTTCAGACATTTCATAGTAAAAGTATCAATATCCCTTTTTACTCCACCACACTAGTAATACACTCTAATGTCTTTTTACATCTTAGTACTGCTAAGATGAATAGAAAATGGAGAATAATGAGTTTCAAAAAACAATTCTTTATTCAATTGTGGACCACAATAAATAGAGAACCTTTTTCCAAAGCTAAAATCACAATATTTATTAATGTTAAATTATAAAAACAATCCCCTTTTAACAAATTCTATCATTTTTTGTAGCTCCCTGTCAGCCTTATGTGCTTTCTTAATTCTATATAAAAATGATGACTACACTGACACCTAAAACAAAACAGATAAATTTCCAGTACCAATAACTTCCAATTTTTTTTATCAAATCATTTACCTATGTATCATGTTTCAAACATATCCTGGTTAATTGTGATTCACATTTATGACTCAATGTATCAGCCACAATATTTTTATTACCAAGATGGTAATGAATCGAGAAATCATAATCCTTAATTAGTTTTATCCATCTTCTCAATCTCATGTTTAATTACTTTTAATTAAATATATACTTGAACCATTTATGTTCAGAATATATTTCACATTTTACTCCATAAAGATGATGCCTCCAAATTTTCACGGAACAAACCACAGCCTTCAATTTTTAATCATGTGTGGTATAATTTAACTCATGAGTTTTTATTTGTCTTAATGTATAATCAATTACAAGATCATTATGTATTATAAAAAATCCATTTCCTTTCAATGAAGCATCACTATAGACAAAAAAACTAGCCATTTCGGGGAGGAAAGGCCAATACATGAGAATTCACCAATATCTTCATTAGTTCCTGAAAATAAACATCGCATTATTCTTGTGAAATAAATATAACCCTATTTTATGTTAACTTATTTAGCGGGCTAGATAACCAGGTAATGTTTTTAACAAAATGTTTGTAATAACTTGAAAATAAAAGAAAACTATAAATCTATGTAACATTTGTTGGTCTTGTCCACTTGTTACCCAATTCTTTTGGAAGGAGAAACTGTTATTTCATCCTAAATTACAATGTACACATGAATGGGAATATGTTTCATGTAGAGGCCTGAAGCTTGATGTACATGGACAACACATTAATTTTTCGGAATACTTAATACATAACAAAATTCAAAACTCAAGGACCATAATAGTTTAGTGTCTTTGGAAACTCAGAACATAATCTTCTAATCGTGGTGAATGATCTTCAACATCTCCCATAAAGATATTCCCCTTATGTTTTCTAACCTAAAACCATTCATTATATCATGGGGAAAAGAAAAAATATAATGGGTGAGCTCAAATGCTCAGTAAGGGTAATCATGGATAAAATAAAACAAACCAGATACATTTGAACTGAAAAACATGAACACAGTGTTTAAACATCAAGATCACGAGAAATGAAATAAAACATGGCAATACACAAGGAATAGATCATAAAGAAACATTAATCCTGATAAAATAGAATGGGAATAAAACTTTTAATTTTGGCAACCATTAAGCACATGATATGATTTCTATAGAATCCATGTCATTACTGCCAAGACCATCTTAGTGGACAAAGTCCCTTTCTGAATCGAGTTCACTCCTCGTTCTAGTCCTGTATTAATGAACCAGTTTAACTTGTCGTTCCATCCATGTCTATCTCATGAGATATAAATCTTTACCCAATGAATTGGAGGGATATATATTTCCTATCCATCTCATAATGAAATCATTATTACTTATGCCACAAAATAAACTTGAAACATTCATCATAACCCAAAGAATAAAATGGGTTTCATAAACATCATCCCATCATCACATAATCCATATAAAACAAATGGAGATATCAATATAAGAAAAGTGAAACAATGTAAATCAAAGGGACATTATGTTTGAAACATACACATATAAAATAATGTCATCTTAGATGGAAAAATGGTTTTGATAAAACACTTGAAATGAATTCTTGAGGAAAATATCCTTTCTTGTTCAAAATCAATTTATTTTCACAAAACGTCATTCATTTTTTAAAGAAAGAGATTTTTTTTGAAAATAGTCATGAAATATTTTGGAGGAAGATTAATGAAAATAAGGCTTTATAAAACCGTAAAAATCCTTTCATGTCGTATATGTTAAAAAAACATTCTTCTCGTACTTTTGTCAGAAAAGTAAAAAAGTACCTTGTATGGTAAATAAAATAAATATTCCTTCCATACCATGGGGTAAAAGTCAGAATGGGTAAAATGTAATTTAAACATACATGAATACACTTTTATAAAACATGGACATGGATGATAGCAACAAACCCAGTAAATACTTATGAATAAGCAATCTCAGATAAAAATGAGATTTGCAAAATTATCCCTTACCTTAGGTCCGATATGCTTTGTACGTATCCAAAACTCCTATATAATGATTTAAATAATGTCATTGACTTATTAAAGAATCATATTCATTGTTATGATATCATATATGGTTCACTTATGACTTTATATTAACCATTATTTTGTAATTTAATGTTAAAGTAGCGTTTTGGGTAAAATCATCTTATTTATCGTACGTGTTTGGACTTGTTGTTCTTGATGTTATTATTACTTATATCATGATTTACTTACTTAAAAAATTTAAATCATGATTTATATATCATATAAATTCATTATATATCCAGAATATACAATCATTTATAATGGTACATAACATATGGAGGTAAGAAATGAAACGCACCGTTCATGGAGACAGTAAGCCGTACGTCCGCATGAACGCTACTTTCATTTCTATTTCTTATTTTAATGGAATTAAAACATAATGATACATAGTTATATTATAATTCCAGTATAATATCATATATAATATCATTAACCACATCCTTTATACATCCCACATAATGTATTAACGAATTACATCACTTTGAAGGGGCGGTAGTCCGTACTTCCTCACATGAGATTATAGTATTTACCGACTATAGAAACTGTATAGGCTTGATATAATTGTGAATTAAAGAAGAATAAGGAAATAATAAACATAATATATATTTTATATAAATATAGTGCCATCATAATGGCCACCATGAGAGGCGGTAGGAGAAAATCGAACAATCATCATTTCGTGAGGCGTTAGTTTGCCATCACAGAAACATTATGATCTTCATCCATTAGATGGAGTTGTGTGTAATTGTATTGCGAATACATATCATAAAAACATACTTGTATATTTAGGATATTGGTTTTGTTACGAAATAAAGGATTAAAAAGAGTTTAGGGGTTGGAGAAGTAGAATAAAAGAAAACAACTTAAGAGAAACTGTTACCTTTAATTTCGGTAACTTCCTTTGGTTTGAACCAAAATGACTTCTTGGAGAGTCTTCTGCCTAATGTAAGGCTTCCAGGGAGAGGATAGGGATGTAGGGATATTATTTGGGAAGAGTTTTGACGATCCAAAAGGCTTGAGAGATGTGAGGAATTGCATAAAAGTGGTCTCCTTTTATAAGGGAGAGGAAGGGATCTTTAAAAAAGTGTGAAAACATTATTTTATTATAAACTGATATTCGGTTTAAAGAGGTCCAAAACACATTAATAACGAAGCTAAGAAGACTTATATTCGAAATAAAATCATCCAATTAAAATTTTACATGTTTTGGATGATATTGTAATCATTATAATCTTATTTATTTAAATCATTTATTAATGAGGTAAACACTACATCATTATTGTGTCATAAATAATTTTATTCATTTGATGTCTAAAAATTATGAAAAAAATACCATGATGTAGGGAATCTTTTTATAATTCCAAATAATATTTATAGTGGAAAATATAACTTATATAACCCCTTATAAAAATTAATTACTAAAAGATTTTTGTTAAAGTCAATTTTGTCTTTACATTAAATTAATTAATCCAAATTGTTATTCTCACAACCAAGTGGCTCATTGGGGTCCCAAAATCGGCCCAATGATTCTCATGGTCGGCCACTACTCATACAATAAGGTTAGGATAAGTTTCAAGGTAATTTTGAATTATTATAATATTCATTTAACATTGAATTACCCTATTTACCTTTAACCGCAATAAATACAAATTACCGTAGTTACTATTCATAATATAAAAAAAAATAAAAGTAACCTATTAACATAATTTGGACCTAATTATTCCAAATATGGAATACATTTTTCAAAATTTAAAACACCGAAGTTGTAGAAATTAAATTAAAATTATTCCCATTGTTAAGCGAATAGGTTTTAAAAGTTAAAACATTGCCAAAGATTGAATTGATTTAACCTATGAATTCAATGTAAAATCAATGATAATGGCATAAATTATATTAAATGGTAAAAATATATTCTATTTATACTTTAAAACCATTAAATATTACAATTTATCCATATAAATTATAACAATGAAAAAATTTGTTTTTAATTAAAATATAGCGCGTTTTTACTATTCATTAAAATATGAAAGTTATCAGAATAATATGAAAATTTTATCCAAAGTAAATTTTTATATCCTTATTCTAAATAAGAATTTTATTTTGTCAAATTGAACTTATAAACATGTCAAAAACTAGATTTAATTTGGGTGCATCATCAAAAGGCGGCAAAACTGCATTTTTTTAAATATACCTATTTTACCCGAAAATTTTATTTTGTTCTCATACCATGTTCTAGAAAATGTGTAAGATGAATAATAATTTTATAAAATTCAAAATTTAATTAATAATATTCATTACGGCTAGTTCATAATAATATTATAATAATATATTGTGGTTTAGTAAAACTCGGTATTGCGTACAACACACGCTATCGAGGAAGGTCGCGATTGCGTGTAATGAAAGCCAAGTCAGTGTTACGTGTTGTGCAAGAATCCTTTGTTGTTTCGTATAACAGAATCCAACCATATTTCATTTATAAATTGAATATATATATATATAAACACACTCAATGTTACGTATAATGACTATTATAAAACGAACATTAAATTGTGTGTAACACGATCTAAGAATAGCATTGCCTATACTGCAAGCTAATACGGTGTTGCGTATAGTACAAGATAAACTTGGTGTGTTGTATAATAGAAGACATCAATGAAATTAAAAGATTTTTTTTCATAAAATCTCGGGGTGTTACATTCTACCCCCCTTAAAATGAATTTCTCCCTCGAAATACGTCGAGGTTATAAATAGTTTACTATTCATAGAAACCCACATCGTAAAAAGGAATTATAAAACTAAATTTTAAAAACTAAAGTATGAAATGTAATGATTACCCAAAGTAACTCATCACTGGGTTTCCATATAAGAGAACATAGGATAAAATATGGATATAGAAGAAAAATCTAACCATCAAGTTCTGATGGCGAGTGGTTGAGAACATGGCTATAAAAAATCCAACAATCACAAAGCCATAAATTTGTGATGATCTAAGGTACCATCTGATTCATCAGATATAAGAGCACTATGACAACATTTTTGGGTTTCAATATCATTTCCCTAAAGTTGATTAATTAAAATAATACTAACATGATTTTCATACAATCTCACTATTGTTCGTGAATTGAACAATTTCCACTTCATCTCTTAAAGAAATGAAGTTGAGTTTCTTATTTGTGAAGAATTAGCAGATCATGTGATAGAATGATGGGTCATTCCATCTATTTAAAACAAAAGATTAGAAAAAGTAATAAGTCCATCATATGGTGAGATTAATCGTATATGGTTCCAAAAATGTACTTAAACATTATTTATCATATCGCTTAATAAAATAAATCTACTTTCCACAAACTAGGGACTTCCTGTAGGCCATTGGTATGCGATAAAGGCCAGTCGCACTTCAGTTGTGGGTTCAATTCCCACAGCCTTATCCGACACGATGGGCTGTCACCCGTCCTGCAAGTTTTCCTTTTTCTAAATCTACATTACTATAACATCCCATCAATAATATCAAAAAAAATTATCCTTAAACAATACTAACTTATGTCCAACATAATCCATTCCAATCTTTAGGCTTATCTAAAATACTTCGGTCCAAGCTCATAGTACAAAGAAAATTATTACTTACAATTTCTTAAACCAACCTTCATTTATCCCCCATTATCTTGTTGGTCATATTCCAATAATGTGAATACCTTAATCATGTATTCTCTTGAAAAATGAATACCCATTAAACCTTAGTGAAAACATGAATACTGTCAAAAGTTAACTCTTTCCACATACCAAAATTCAAAATTCTATATAATCAAACCATGATATAACCTTCTCATTATATCAGCCATGATCTCATAAATACTATCAAACATTTAATTTTCTTCTTATCCCTTCATTATGCGCATATCATCTAGTTTCCAAAAATACTGGTACCATTCATCACACACTTTCAAAACATAAGGAAAGACAACCTTGTAACAATCCTTAGATGTATCTTTATTCCATAGTACCATGAGATTACTTGTACAACATTACACTAGATAAACATGTAATCATTCCACTACCTTCTTAAACCATTAACCGAGCTTCAACAATTCTTTCATCTCACATATCATTTGTAGTATCTTCATCATCATCAACATAAATATTACCCCTACGACCATACTGATTCTCTTCATGAGACTTTCCCTTAGGGAATTGATTAGCATAATGCCCGTACATTCCACATTTAAAACATTTAACCATTGTTGATGTCATAGCAATACCATTATCCTCATCTATGGTGTTAACTGAACCTTTTCCTTTTCACTTACTGGATTTATGTCCTTCTTTTCCACACCCAAAGCATCTTCCAGTTCCTTTGAATCATTCTCCTTGATACCTCTTCCCACATGATTTTCATAGCGGAAGTTGAACTTTCTTTCCTCTATGATCATCATGAAACTCCATCTTTCTCTTATTAGCCGAGTTAGGAAACTTACCAAATTTTAGTTTATTGATCATATTATGAGATTTCTGATTTGTCATAATAATGATTTTTGGACTTCCAAATCCCATTTCATTTGGTTAATCATGAATAATATCATTCCATTGTCCATGTTTTCCTCCATTATCGTGAATCATCTTGTTTCCATCCATTTTCCCAAACCCAAAAAGAATAGCGTGAGAGGAAAAAATCATAATAAGGGGGGAGTAACTTCAATATCTAACATCTTAGGTTTAATATAATATTGTTACCATAATTATAGGACTATAACCTATACTTATACTTAACCTTAGGGACATCCATAGACATACCTTAAAAATATCTCTAGGGATCTCAATAAAGTTCTTGCATCCTAGTTTCCAAAGGTTGAGTAATCCTTTCCTCTGATACCAACTGTAGAGGCCCGAAGCATGATGTACATGGAAAACACATTACTTTTGCGGAATACTTAATAAATAACAAAATTAAAAACTCAAGGACCGTAATTGTTTAGTGTCTTTGGAAACTAGGAATGTAATCTTCTAATCGTGGTGAAAGATCTTCAACATCTCCCATAATGATCTTACCCTTATGTTTTCTTACCTAAAACCTTTCTTTATATCCTGGGGAAAAGAAAACATATAAAGGGTGAGTACAAATTCTCAGTAAGGGTATGCATGGATAAAATAAAACAAACCATATATATTTGAACTTAATAACATGAACACAATGTTTAAACATCAAGATCTTGAGCAATGAAATAAAACATGGAAATACATAAGGAAAAAATAACAAATAAACATTAATCTTGATAAAATGGCATGTGAATAAAACTTGTAATTGTGGAAACCATTAAGCACATGATATGATTTCAATAGTAGCCAAGGCATTGCTGCCAATACCATCTTAGTGGACAAAGTCCCTTTCTGAATCGAGTTCACTCCTCGTTCCAGTCCTGTATTACTGAACTGGTTTAACTTGCCGTTCCAGACATCTCTATCTCATGAGATATAAATCTTTACCCAATGAATTGGAGGGTGATATAGGTCCCACCCATCTCATCATGAAATCATTCTTACTTGTGCCACAAAATAAACTTGAAACATTCATCATAACCCAAAGAATAAAATGCGTTTCATAAACATCATCCCATCATCACATAATCCCTATGAAACACATTGATATATCAACATAAGAAAAGTGAAACCATGTAAATCATAGGGACACTATATTTGAAACATACACATATAAAATAATGTAATCTTAGATGGAAAATTTGTTTTGATAAAACACTAGAAATTAATTCTTGAGGAAAATATCCTTTCTTCTTCAAAATCACTTTCTTTTCACAAAACTTCATGCAATTTCAAAAGAAATATTTTTTTTGAAATAAGTAAAGAAATATTTTGGAGTAAGCTTCATGAAAATAAGGCATTATAAAACCGTAAAAATCCTTTCATTCCGTATACGTTAAAAAAACACACTTCTCGCACTTTTGTCGGAAAAGTCAAAAAGTACCTTATAGGGTAAATAAAAGTAAGATTCCTTCCGTACCATGGGGTAAAAGTCGGAATGGGTAAAAATGAATTTAAACATACATGAATACACTTTTATAAAACATGTAAATGGATGATATAAATAACCCCAGTAAATACTTACGAAGAAGCAATCTCAAATAAAAATGAGATTTTCAAAATTATCCCTTACCTTAGGTCCGATATGCTTTGTACGTATCCAAACCTCCTGTATAATGATTTAAATAATGTCATTGACTTATTACAGAATAATATTAATTGTTATGATATCATATATAGTTCACTTATGACTTTATACTACCCATTATTTTTTAAATTAATGTTAAAGTAGCGTTTTGGGTAAAGTCATCTTAATTATCGTACGTGTTTGGACTTGTTGTTCTTGATGTTATTATTACTGATATCATTATTTAAATACATCAAAAATTTAAATAATGATTTATATATCATATAAATTCATTATATATCTAGCATATAAAAGAATTTATAATAGTACATAACATAGGGTGGTAAGAAATGAAACCCACCGCTCATGGAGACGGTAAGCTGTACGTACGCATGGACGCTACTTTCGTTTCTATTTCTTATTTTAATTGAATTAAAACATAATGATACATAGGTATATTATAATGAAAGTATAATATCATATATAATATCATTAATCACATTCTTTATACATCCCACATAAGGTATTAACGAATCACATCCCTATGAGGGGGCGGTAGTCCACACTTCCTCAAATGAGATTATCGTATTTACCAACTATGGAAACTGTAAAGGATTGATATAATTGGGAAGTAAATAAGAATAAGGAAATAAAAAAAATTATATATAAATATAGTGCCATAATAATGTCCACCATGAGAGGCGGTAGGAGAAAATTGAACAATCATCGTTTCGTGAGGCGTTAGTATGCCATCCCAGAAACATTATGTTCTTCATCCATTAGATGGAGTTGTGTGTAAGTTTAGTTCTAATACATCTCATAAAAACATCCTAGTATATTTAGGATATTGTTATTTTTACAAAATAGAGGATTAAAAAGATTTAGGGGTTGGAGAAGTAGAATAAAAGAAAAAAACTTAAGAGAAACTATTACCTTTAATTTTGGTAACTTCCTTTGGTTTGAACCAAAAGGACTTCTTGGAGAGTCTTCTGCCTAATTTAAGGTATCAAGGGGGAGGATATGGATGTAGGGAGGTTATTTGGTCAGAGTTTGGACTAGTCAAAAGGCTTGAGAGGTGTGAGTAATTGCATATAAGTGGTCACATTTTATAAGGGAGAGGAGGGGCTCTTTAAAAAAGTGTGAAAACATTATTTTATTTTGAACTTATCTTCGGTTTCAAGATATCCAAAACACATTACTGTATATTATAAGATGAATCATATTAAAAATAAAATCATCCAATTGTAATTGGACAGGTTATGGATGATATTATAATCATTATAATCGTATTTATTTAAATCATTTATTAATGAGGTAAACACTACATCATTATTGTGTCATAAATAATTTAATTCATTTGATGTCTAAAAATTATGAAACAAATACCATGATGTAGGGAATATTTTTATAATTCCAAATAATATTTATAGTCTAAAATATAACTTATATAACCTCTTATAATAATTAATTACTAAAAGATTTATGTTAAAGTCAATTTTGTCTTTACATTAAATTAATTAATCCAAATTGTCATTTTCACTACCAAGTGGCTCATTGGGGTCCCAAAATCTTTCCAAAGATACCCATGGTCGGCCAACACTAATAAAATAAGATTAGGTCAAGTGTCAAGGTAATTTTGAATGATAATAATATTCTTTTAACCTTGAATTACCCTATTTACCATTAACCGCTGTAAATAAAAATTACCGTAGTTACTATTCATAATATAATAAAAATAAAAGTAAACTATAAACATAATTTGGATCCACTGATTCAAAATATGGAATCCATTTTTCAAAATTCAAAACACCAAAGTTGCAGTAATTAATTTAAAATTAATCCTGTTGTTAAGCGAATAGGTTTTAAAAGTTAAAACATTGCCAAAGATTGAATTGATTTAACCTCAGAATTCAATGTAAAATCAATGATAATGACATAAATTATATAAAATGGTAAAAATATATTCTATTTATACTTCTAAACCATTAAATATTATAATTTGACCATATAAATTATTACAATGAAAAAAGTTGTTTTTAATTAAAATATAGTGTGTTTTTACTATTCATTACAATATGAAAGTTATCAGGATAATATGAAAATTTTATCCAAAGTAAATTTTTATATCATGATTTCAAAGAAGAATTTTATTTTGTCAAATTTAGGTTATAAACATGTCAAAAACTAGATTTAATGTGGGTGTTCCATCAAAAGGCGGCAAAACTGTATTTTTTGAAAAATACTGATTTTTACCGAAACATTTATTTTGTTCTCATACCATGTTCTAGAAAATGTATAAGATGAATAATAATTTTATAAAATTCAAAATTTAGTTAATACTATTCATAACGGCTAGTTCATAATAATATTATAATAATATGTCGTTTTTTAGTAAAACCCGATATTGCGTACAACACACGCTATCGAGGAAGGTCGCTATTACGTGTAATGCAAGCCAAGCCAGGGTTGCGTGTTGTGCAAGAATCCTTCATTGTTTCGTATAACTGAATCCAACCATATTTCATTTATACATTGAATATATATATATATATATATATATATATATATATATAAACACACTCAATGTTGCATAGAATGACTATTATAAAATGAACATGAAATTGTGTGTAACACGATCCAAGAATAGTGTTGCCTATACTGCAAGCTAATACGGTGTTGCGTATAGTACAAGATAAACTTGGTGTGCTATATAATAGAATACATCGAGGAAATTAAAAGAATATTTTTCATAAAATCTTGGGGTGTTACATTCTACCCCCCTTAAAATGAATTTCACCCTCGAAATTCGTCGAGGTTATGAATCGTTTACTATTTATAGAAACCCACATCGTAAAAAGGAATACCAAAACTAAATTTTAAAAACTAAAGTATGAAATGTAATGATTACCCAAAGTAACTCATCACTGGGTTTCAATATAGTATAACATGGGTTAAAATATGGATATGGAAGAAAAATCTAACCATCAAGTTCTGATAGAGAGTGGTAGAGAACATGGCTATAAAAAATCCAACAATCACAAGCCATAAATTTGTGATGATCTAAGGTTCCATCTGATTCATCGGATATAAGAGCACTAGGAAAAGAATTTTGGTTTTCAATATCATTTCCCTCAAGTTGATGAATTAAATGAAATACTTACATGATTTTCATAAAATCTCACTATTGTTCGTGAATTGAACAATTTCCACTTCATCTCTTAAAGAAATGAAGTTGAGTTTGTTATTCTTGAAGTGTTAGCAGATCATGTGATAAAATGATGGGTCATTCCTTCTATTTCAAACAAAAGTTTAGAAAAAGTTATAAGTCCATCTTATGGTGAGATTAATCATATATGGATTCAAAAATGGACTTATACTTTATTTATCATACTGCTTAATAAAATAATACTACGTTCCACTAACTAGGGACATCCTGTAGGCCATTGGTATGAGATAAAGGCCAGTCGCACTTCAATTGTGGGTTCGATTCCCACAACCTTATCCAACGCGATGGGCTGTCGCCCATCCTGCAGGTTGTCCTTTTTCTAAAACTACATTACTATAACATCCCATCAATAATATCAAAAAAAATTCTATCCTTAAACAATACTAACTTATGTCCAACATAATCCATTCTAATCTTTAGGCTTATCTAAAATACTTCGGTCCAGGATCATAGTATAAAGAAAATGATTAATTGAAATGTCATCAACCAACCATCATTTATCCCCCATTATCTTGTTGGTCATATTTCAATCATGTGAATACCTTAATCATGTATTCTCTTGAAAAATGAATACCCATTAAACCTTAGTGAAAACATGAATTCTGTCAAAATTTAACTCTTTCCACATACCAAAATAAAAAAATTCTATATACTCAAACCATGATATAACCTTCTCCTTATATTAGTCATGAGCTCATGAATACTATCAAACATTTAATTTTATTCTTATCCCTTCATTATGTGCATATCATCTACTTTCCAAAAATACTGGTACCATTCATCACACACTTCCAAAACTTAAGGAAAGACAATAGTGTAACAATACTTAGATGTCTCTTTATTCCATAGTACCATGAGATTAATTATACAACATTACAATTGATAAACATGTAATCATTCCACTACCTTCTTAAACCATTGACCGAGCTTCAACAATTCTTTCATCTCATATATCATTTGTAGTCTCTTCATCATCATCAACATAAATATTACCCATACGACCATACTTATTCTCTTCATGAGACTTTCCCTTAGGGAATTGGTTTGCATAATGCCTGTACATTCCACATTTAAAACATTTAACCATTGTTGATGTCATAGCAATACCATTATCCTCATCCATGGTGTTAACTGAACCTTTTCCTTTGCACTTACTGGATTTATGTCCTTCTTTTCCACACCCAAAGCATCTTCCAGTTCCTTTTAAACATTATCCTTGATGCCTCTTCCCAAATTATTTTCATAGGGGAAATTGAACTTTCCTTCCTCTATGATCATCATGAAACTCCATCTTCTCTTATTAGCCGAGTCAGGAAACTTACCAAATTTGAGTTTACTGATCATATTATGAGATTGATGATTTTTCATAATAATGATGTCTGGACTTCCAAATCCCATTTCATTAGGTTTCTCCTCAATAATATCATTCCATTGTCCATCTTATCCTCCATTATCGTGAATCATCTTGTTTCCAGCCATTTTCTAAAACCCAAAAAAGAATAGTGTGAGTGGAAAAAATCATAATAATGGGGGAGTAACTTCAATATCTAACATCTTAGGTTTAATATAATATCGTTACCATAATTCTAGGACTATAAACTATACTTATACTAATCCTTAGGGACATCCCTAGACATACCTTAAAAATATCTCTAGGGATCTCACTGAAGTTCTCTCATCCTAGTTTCCAAAGGACGACTAAACATTTCTTCTGATACCAACTGTAGAGGCCCGAAGCATGACATTCATTGAAATAACATTACATTTGAGTAATAATTAATACATAACAAAATTAAAATCTCAAGGACCGTAATAGTTTAGTATCTTTGGAAACTCGGAACGTAATCCTCTAATCATGGTGAAAGATCTTCAACATCTCCCATAAAGATCTTCCCCTTATGTATTCTTACCTAAAACCTTTCTTTATATCCTGAGGAAAAGAAAACATATAAAGGGTGACCACAAATGATCAGTAAGGGTAAGAATGGATAAAATAAAACAAACCATATACATTTTAACTTCAAAACATGAACACAATGTCTAAACATCAAGATCTTGAGCAATGAAATAAAACATGGAAATACGTAAGGCATAGATCATAAAGAAACATTAATCCTGATAAAATATCATGGGAATAAAACTTGTAATTGTGGCAACCATTAAGCACATTATATGATTTCCATAGTAGCCAAGGCGTTGCTGCCAAGACCATCGTAGTGGAAAAAGTCCCTTTCTGAATCGAGTTCACTCTTCGTTCCAGTCCTGTATTACTGAACCATTTTAACTTTCCATTCCAGCCATGTCAATCTCATGAGATATAAATATTTACCCAATGAATTGGAGATATATATAGGTCCCAACCATATCATAATTAAATTATTCTTACTTGTTCCACAAAATAAACTTGAAACATTCATCATAACCCAAAGAATAAAATGGGTTTCATAAACATCATCCCATCATCACATAATCCATATAAAAAATGGATATATCAACATAAGAAAAGTGAAACCATGTAAATCATAGGGACATTATACTTGAAATATAATCATATAAAATAATGTCATCTTAGATGGAAAAATGGTTTTGATAAAACACTTGAAATGAATTCTTGAGGAAAATATACTTTCTTCTTCAAAATCAATTTCTTTTCACAAAACGTCATGAAATTTTAAAATAAAGAGATTTTTTTGAAAATAGTCATGAAATAATTTGGAGGAATCTTCATAAAAATAAGGCTTTATAAAACAGTAAAAATCCTTTCATGCCGTATACGTTAAAAAAACATTCTTCTCATACTTTTGTCGGAGAAGTCAAAAAGTACCTTGTAGGGTAAATAAAAGAAAGATTCCTTCCATACCATGGGGTAAAAGGTAGAATGGGTAAAAAGGAATTTAAAAATACATGAATAAAATTTTATAAAACATGGACATTGATGATAGAAATAACCCCAGTAAATACTTACGAATAAGCAATCTCAGATAAAAATGAGATTTGCAAAATTATCCCTTACCTTAGGTCCGATATGCTTTGTACGTATCCAAACCTTCTGCATAATGATTTAAATAATGTCATAGACTTATTAAAGAATCATATTTATTGTTATGATATCATATATGGTTCACTTATGACTTTATATTACCCATTCGTTTGTAAATTAATGTTAAAGTAGCGTTTTGGGTAAAATCATCTTATTTGTCGTACGTGTTTGGACTTGTTGTTCTTGATGTTATTATTACTTATATCATGATTTAATTATATCAAAGATGTAAATCATGATTTATATATCATATAAATTTATTATATATCCAGCATATACAATCATTTATAATAGTACATAACATATGGAGGTATGAAATGAAAAGCACCGTCCATGGAGTCGGTAAGTCGTACGTACATATGAACGCTAATTTCATTTCTCTTTCATATATTAATGGAATTAAAACATAATCATACATAGGTATATTATAATTACAATATAATATCATATATAATATCATTAACCACATCCTTTATACATCCCACATAAGGTATTAACGAATCACATCACTTTGAGGAAGCGGTAGTCCGCACTTCCTCAAATGAGATTATCGTATTTACCAACTATGGAAACCGTAATGACTTGATAAAATTGGTAATTAATGAATAATAAGGAAATCATAAACATAATATATATTATATATAAATACAGTTCCATCATAATGGCCACCATGAGAGGCGGTAGGAGAAAATTGAACAATCATTGTTTCGTGAGGCGTTAGTTTTTCCATCAAAAAAACATTATGTTCTTCATCCATTAGATGGAGGTGTATGTAAGTGTAGTTCGAATAAATCTCATAAAAACATCCTAGTATATTTAGTATATTGGTTTTGTTACAAAAGAAAGGATTAAAATGAGTTTAGGGGTTGGATAAGTAGAACAAAAGAAAACAACTTAAGAGAAACTGTTACCTTTAATTTTGGTAACTTCCTTTAGTTTGAACAAAAAGAACTTCTTGAAGAGTCTTCTTCCTAATGTAAGGCTTTAAGGAGGAGTATAGGGATGTAGGGAGCTCAGTTGGGCAGATTTAGGACGAGCCAAAAGGCTTGATTGGTGTGAGGAATTGCACAGAAGTGGTCTCATTTTATAAGGGAGAGGAGGAGCTCTTTAGGAAAGTGTGAAAACATTATTTTATTATAAACTTATTTTCGGTTTCAAGAGGTCCAAAACACATTAATGTCGAATATAATATGACTCATATTAGAAATAAAATCATCCAATTGGAATTGTACAGGTTATGGATGATATTTTAATCATTAGAATCATATTTATTTAAATCATTTATTAATGGGGTAAACACTACATCATTATTGTGTCATAAATAATTTAATTCATTTGATGTCGAAAAATTATGAAACAAATACCATGATGTAGGGAATGTTTTTATATTTCCAAATAATATTTATAATAAAAAATAGAACTTATATAACCCCTTATAAAAATTAATTACTAAATGAATTTTTTAAAGTCAATTTTGTCTTTACATCAAATTAATTAATCCAAATTGTCATTTTCACTACCATGTGGCTCATTGGGGTCCCAAAATCATCCCAAGTATGCCCATGGTCGGCCAATACTCATAAAATAAGGTTAGGACATGTGTCAAGGTAATTTTGAATTATTATTATATTATTTTAACCTTGAATTACCCTATTTACCTTTAACTACAGCAAATAAAAATTACCGTACTTACTATTCATAATATAAAAAAAATAAAAGTAACCTATTAACATAATTTGGACCCACTGATTCAAAATATGGAATCCATTTTTCATGATTCAAAACACCGAAGTTGCAGTAATTAATTTAAAATTAATCTCGTTGTTAAGCGAATGGGTTTTAAAAGATAAAACATTGCCAAAATTGAATTGATTGAACCTATGAATTCAATGTAAAATCAATGATAATGACATAAATTATATTAAATGGTAAAAATATATTCTATTTATACATTAAAACCATTCAATGTTATAATTTAACTATATAAATTATTACAATGAAAAAAGATGTTTTTAATTAAAATATAGCGTGTTTTTACTATTCATTAAAATATGAAAGTTATCAGAATAATATGAAAATTTTATCCAAAGTAAATTTTTATATCCTGATTCCAAAGAAAAATTTTATTTTTTCAAATTGAACTTATAAACATGTCAAAAACTAGATTTAATGTGGGTGCGCCGTCAAAAGGAGGCAAAACTGCATTTTTTTTAAAAATACTTATTTTACCCGAACAAATTATTTTGTTCGCATACCATGTTTTAGAAAATGTGTAAGATGAATAATAATGTTATAAAAAAATTTTAGTTAATACTATTCATAACGACTAGTTCATACTAATATTATAAAAATATATCATTGTTTATTAAAGCCCGGTATTGCGTACAACACACGCTATCGAGGAAGGTTGCGATTGCGTGTAATGCAAGCCAAGTCAGGGCTGTGTGTTGTGCAAGAATCCTTCATTGTTTCATATAATAGAATCCAACCATATTTCATTTATACATTGAATATATATATATATATATATATATATATAAACACACTCAATGTTGCATAGAATGAAAATTATAAAACGAACATGAAATTGTGTGTAACACGATCCAAGAATAGTGTTGCGTATACTGTAAGCTAATACGGTGTTGCATATAGTACAAGCTAAACTTGGTGTGCTGTATAATAGAAGACAGAAATGAAATTAAAAGAATATTTTTCATAAAATCTCGGGGTGTTACATTTCAACAAAAAATAATAGTTGCAGAAATTTACATACATTTTTTAAGGTTTTCGAAAGAGCCCTTAGTTGGTTTTCAGGATCTTTTTTACTTCTAGAATATAACAGAATGTCATCAATAAAACCAACAAAAATAATATACAAGAACTCATGATATATTCAATTCTTAAGATCTCTGAATATATTAGGTTCGTTATTTATCCCAAAAGGCATCGCTACAAATTCATAATAACCATATCTAGTACTGAATGTAGTCTCCTGGAATTCTTCATCCATTACTTTGAACTTATGGTACCCCGAACTACGTTCATCCTTCAAATAATTCTATACTCCCAAGAGAGGATCACAAAATTCATTGATACGATGCATACGATACTTTTATAAACACTAATGTTATTAAAGGCTCTATAAATAATGAAAAGGATCATTAAACCATCTCTATTTTTAACAAACATGTATGGTGCACTCCATGGTGAATTGTTATGTCGGATGAAACCTTCATCTAATAATTTCAGCCACTTCTTTTTTAATTCTAGAAGTTCCATTTAAGATAATCGATAAGGGGGTTTAGAAACTAGATTAGTACCAAGAGCTAAGTCAATAGTAATCTCAACCTCTCTATCACAAATAACATTAGGATAATCATCCTAAAAAATATCCATGTATTCATTTACCACTGGTATGTTATTAATCTGGATAGTTCTCTTATTATAAAAAATTTGAGCATTATAACTTTCATTTTAAACTTTTATCATTTTCTTAGCTTCATGATATATTATTAATGGTATAGGTTCATTCGTGTACACAAACTGAAACTCATTATGAAAAAAACTTCTTTTTATATGAAATCTATCATAATAAGATAAAAAGAAAGGCAATCCCGACCCAAAATAACACCAAACTCCACTAGAGGAAATACAATGGGGTCTTCCGATAGACTCCTTCAACAAATAGGGATTGGTAGATTATTTTATTTTCTTCTAGACACAATATATCCCCTAGGTGTTTTCACCATGAGTTCTAGTTTCATTTCATAAAGTGGAATTCCATATTTCAATGTGAAATTTTAAAAAATGATGGAATATGTAGACCCTGAATAAAACAAAAAATTTATAAAATCTGTAAAAACAACCAATATACCTAATTCCACTTCATTTGGAATATCAAATTCTACTGAAGTGGTTGAAAATTATTTTTCTACACCTTTATTTTTCCAATCTTACTTATTTTCTACCTATGTGACTAGATTCGGGCAAACATTAGCAAAATGGACCAATTCCTTTCTATTATAGCATCTCACCATAAGCTTTCAATTAATTTTTAGATCATTTCCTTTCACTCATGAGACATGTATCCAAACACTTCACATCAGTATCATTTCCCATAATTTTGAAGACATTCACCCGGATTCCTTTTAACACAATTTTCACATGAAAGGAAATGGATTTTCTTACCTCCAGATTTCAAGGAATAATTCATCCTAAATTCCTACCAACCTGACTGCTTCTTATTATTTCCATCAAGAGACATATTTGTGTTGGAAAACCTTATCTCAACATTATCATCACAAAGAACTAGTTTTTCATAGATATTAAAATATTATAAATCCAATAAACATCGTAAAAATGGTTTCAAACCAGAGTAAAATCTATTTAATTTACTATTAAACCCCCGAGTAAAATCTGGTACATACCTAGAAAGACATGTAAAATTGGATTCATGTGCTAACATATAATCATCAACTTTTTTTCTTGAGATCTATGATTTGTATCTCCATTCAGAGTTAAATAGTTTTAGGAAAATATTTTTCTAGAAAAAAAATCCTAAAATCATCACATTACTGACTATCATGATCATCTATTTATCTCTTATTCTTCACCGTAGATGACCATTTTTCATCTTCACCTTCAAAATTATAAAGGTATAGTTTTACCATTTGACATTCCAAACATCCCGTGACATGAAATATTTTATCTAAAGTGTATATTCATCCTTCAATTTTCACTAGGTCTATGGTTCTACTAAATTTTGTAGGATGTTTCCTCATAAAATTCCCAAAAAAGACATGATTTTTTGTTTTATATCATGTTCCCCTCTAGCATGGATACCACCCCCATTTATTTCTTGAGTCAACTGAGCCATTTCTCTCACAAACTGCTTAGTTCTGATTCCCAATATTCTAGGCTACATATTCAGACAAACATGAGTCTCTTGATTCCTTCCTACAACATCTTCCCAATATCTTCTATGGAAAACCATTATGAATAGACATATCTTAGATGAAGAAACATGGTAATCTTTAAATGTTATAACATTTCAGAATAACCATAGAGTAATAATTATTTATGGTATTCTATTAACATCATTCTAACCACTATAGTAATCTAAACCATCATCAGCTACCAACTATAAGGACACAACCTTAAAACATTACTTAATATTGAATTTTATTCCAAAACATACATTCTAACAAATTGAGGATATTTTCAGGTTTAAAGTTTTAAGCAATTGGGACAAAAAACAAACATAACATCCCATAGTTATACATGTGGATACAATTAAAACAATATCCAATTTTTTTTACAAAATATAACACATTTCATATATAAAATAATATATTTGAAAATTATTCAATACATTAAAATTTTATTCTGTCTTTCTCTTGCATATCCTTATAAAATGTGAAAAATATTTAAAGACTTGGGATGAGCACAAAATGCTCATTAAGGGATATAAGGAAATAAATCATTAGTTGAATGATAACAAAAAATAAAAAAACCCCATTTTATATGAACACATTTTCTTGAATCTAAATATTATTTAGTTTCCTATAGACATATTTACCACATCTTACATAGAATTACCCTTTTCACATGGTATAACTTTTTGGTCAAATTCAATCTTCAGAGTACCCAATGTATTGATGAGCTATAATTGGGATGACCCATCATATCATGAGCTATAACGGAGATCACCCATCTTATCATGATCTATAATGGTCTCAACCCAACATAAATAATTTCCAATTTACATATCATGAATAAAAAACTTCATAACTCATTTACCGAATTGAGGAAAACACCTCCACATTTCAAAATACCCTTTTTTGTAAAAAAACTCTTAGAACATAAAAACTTCACAAAAAGTAATGATATATTATTATTAAAAAACATATAATATCGAAACCATTGGAATATAACTTCATGAAATCATATGTGTACACTCTCCTCATAATGAATAGAATCTCTTTGGATTTCATAGAGGATACATTTAAATGGATTTTGAGCAGAAAGTCCTTTACTAAAACAAAAAAATTGAAGAGAAAATTGGTTAAATGAATTGAATATATATATATACAGTAAATAAAAACAATAAAACAAAATAAAATCAAATTAAATTTCACTAATTATCATATCCTGACAAAACCCATGAAGTTTAAGGTTAACCCAAAGAATGAAAATGGGGTTTAGAATTTACTTACGAAATTTCAGCCTGGTATCAGGTGAACATGGGATGGATTAATGAGAGATAAAGGAATATAACATAATAAATAAATAAAAAGGGAATAATGGGGGAGGTGAAAAATAAACCCCATGATTTGGAAATAAAAATAAAATAGGTCAACAAGGAGGATATTCTTGAATAAAATTGAGAAAGAGAGGATCCTATACCTCGGGTTTGACTTTCATCAACCCTGTTTAAATATCCTTTATCAAAGTTAAAAAAGTTTTACTAATATTTTAATCATAACATTATATTTTATAAAATCATTAATAATCATTTTATAACAAAATTCCACCAATTCATTTATAATATTTGGTTACTTCCATTGTTTTCAGCTATGTTCATCACATGGTTTCCATGATCAATTCACGATGAATATTCTTGTCGATTGGAATAGAAAATCTAGAATTGGAATGAAATTTTATTTAAATTTTTCCAAAACCATAAATTATACCATTTCTAATTTGGAATTATTAAATGAGGATGATTCAGAAGTTAAAACATTATTGATATTTGTTTTGATCACTTTGGCGATTTATCGATTATAATGAACTCATTTTTTTATAAAATAATAGCTTGTGTAAAAAATGATTTTAAAACCATATATAAGTTATGATACACAGATTTTAATCTATTTCAATAATAAAAATGGTTTCATGATATATCTCTAAGGATGTAAATGAAATTAAAATCACATCATCCATGATGTCGGAAAATCGACACATCACAGACAGTGTTTTAATTTCTAGAATAAGTGGGAGAGGGGAAGAAGTATAATAGTGAATTATTCATAAACCTGATGAAATACATAATACATAATATATTTAATCATTAATTACCCTTGTAAAATAGTATTCTAGGAAATAATAATTATATAAATGAAAATGAACTGAAAATAAAGAAAACAAAAGAGGGTGTTTATCTCCCGATCTCTTCACCTTGAGAATATTCATAAGAGCCTTAGTATTGGCCTTCGAGTTAGAACATTAGGTATTGGACGAGGAAAATGGTCTTCAGAGTAGTATTGGGTAGAACTTAAAAATTGATCATGGCTTGAGAGGTGTGGTAGGTAGAGATGAATGATCGTGGTATTTATAGTGGAGGAGAGGTGGGATTTTAGATTATTTTAATAATTATTTTAGCATTTTTGTCCCAGAAAATGAATAGTCTTAATTATTTTGAGAAAATAGTAAAAATAGCATGTGATTTTTAACCAAGTGTTATTATATCTACTATCATGTTAAAAATATTTCATTTAAAAAAAATTTTATATGTTATATTTTACCATACCTAACTATTCATCGAAAATTCAAAAATTTCATAAAAATACCCAAAATTCACCCCAACTATTTTCCAACTTGTAGAATCCAAAAATCAATTTAATTTTATTAAAATAATTTTCTAAATATGAGAAATTTATTTTTTAGATAAAATAATATTTATTCTAGAAATAACAATTTTTGGCCATTTATTTATTTATTCCAACATAAGGGTATATCAAACTTTTAATAAAATCTTGTATATATAAAATCATAATTTATTTTACTATTCATAAGGATTTGTAACTATTCATAATGGAAACATTACTATTCATAAAGGTATGTTACTACTCTTAAGGGTATGTTACTATTCACAAAAAAAATTAGGTTTGCCTTATCGGACTCTAAATGAAAAAATGACCCCCCGTGTATATCTGTTTTTCAAAATTCAAATCCTAGAAACAAAAAAAATATGTTTAAATGCCAAGTAAAACAATATAATTAAAAAAATGTTTCATGAATTTCAATTTATTTTTAAAACCATGGGGTGTTACAATCTATAAGATCAATCAATATGTTACTTCATCATCCTCTCTTATTTAAATTGAAAAATATTATTTTTTTCATCTATTAATGAAATATATAATTTTTATTATTATATGTATTAAAAATAGGGAAAACAAGGCAGAATAAACATCACCTTCATTTCAAACTAAAACTAACAAATTATTTATCTATTGAAATTAGTGAAGATAATATATTGTGTATTATAACAGAGTTCCATCAGTGATGTAATCTATTTTAATTGAATAGAGATATAATCTCATTTCATTGATGTTTTGGTTATGATCTACGGGGTTTAAATCAGCGATGAGCAGGCTTCAATGAATCTAAATGTACAAATTTTGATTTATTATTTAATTATTTAAATATTAAATTAATCATTAAAAACCCAAAACAAAACAAATAAATAAATATAAATTATTTTATGATAGTAATAAAGTTCTCACTGTAATCCACAAAAAAATATCATTAGCATTTTTTATGTATGTTGTTAAATTGACCCAAACATGAACATAACTGAATTTGCAGAAGATTATGAGGTCATTTAGATGTAATGTAATTTTAATAGAATAAAAAATATCTATCATAGTTAATATTCGTATGATATCTAAATTAAAAGTATGTATAATAAAAAATAATGTATATAAGAACATTATATAAAATAATTAGAATGATTCTTTATATGGTACACTTCTTTAAAATGTTTAAAGTAAAGATAATCATATTTTTATTATAGCATTTATAGGATATTTAATTTTTTATAATATAACATAAATGATATTAAAAATATAATATTTAACCATAAAAATAATTCTTATTATAATCCATTTATGGTGGTGATGAAAAGGATAATGAAAATAAATTGTTCCCTAACGGCGGTAGTCCACACATAAGCATAGTTGATGATTTCATTTTCTATATAATGGGTGGAATGTATAAAATATTTTATCATTTCAAAAAATATAATATGTTATAAATATAATACTTATTTACTAAATTAAACATTAGGATGATCCATGCAATACGGTTTAGTAAAATTAATCATGTCACATTGTGGAGGTGGTAGTCCATTTTTGTATTTGAAATTAGCGACTTAATACATTAACAACCTTATTTTTTGGACAAACTACACTCTATTGACATTTTATTAAATTAAAAAGTGTTTCAATTAATTAATAATTTATGGTTAAATATTCTAAAAAAAGTTTTGTCTTTTTTATAATGATATTTGTTAAACACCTTAAATTGATAATTCCAGTAATTATTATATATAATTAAGTTCAATTTTGTTATGTAAAAATATTTTCCATTCACAATGAGCCACCATGATAACCCTCAGTCACATAGGGGACCCATTAAGATGGCTCAATAGGAATTCCCACCACATTAATCTCTTAAAGAGGCATCATATTTTGGTGTGCATAGTTTATTCTCAAAGCATGTGGGATTATGTATAAAGATTGTTGATCGTGTTGGGTTGGGCTACGTCACCTACTGGGTCATGGGCATGTCTGTGTGATTTGTGTTATAGCTGTCGATTGTTAGTAAAAAGATCAAACTAAGGACCAAAACCAATTCTATGATATTTAATTCGCCCTTTCTTCACCGATTCATTGTGGTATAATGATGTATGTCCACTAATCAACCGAGTTAAAAAACACATATATATTTCAGTCATCTGGTCTTTCTTCTAATACAACATGTTATTATTTTAAAACCCCATTTATTTTTACATTATTTTTGTTCTAGAATATTCATTGGCTATGTGACTGTTGACTTCTAGTTCAATAAATATAATCACAATATCTTTGATGAATATAACTGAGTTTCTTCAATCATGCATATTTGTTTCAATTTCTATTGGAATCTTTGTATGTATATCCCCGTATTCTTATAGAATCCCAACTATTTCTTCATTGTTCCCACTTTGCAACTCAACTGAACCTACATTACTTAGTGATGCCTCCTCCATTGGTTTTAGTGCTGATAACATAGTTATACATCAACTGTGGAGAATTTTTATCCACCTCTATACTACATAGATGAATCATCTTTTAATTTCTTTTAGTCTTCAAAGATGAATCATTTTTATCTACCAATGTATAACTTATGGGGTTCAACTAATATAATCGAATGGTATCACCACTACTTTTCATCCATTTGAATCTGATGGTAGTATCTATATATTTCTACTATTGGATTTCAAATTTATTGTCCTTTTAAATGAAGCATCTTGTTTACCAGTAGTTATTCAACTCGTTTTCTTTAGTAATATTCCTACTATTCCTATTTTCTTTTATTGTTTTATTACCATCTGCTTCAAGTGTTTTATTTCTAGTTTTACACCATAAGACATCATCCAATTATTTGACCTTCATTATTCCAGCTACATATTTTATGTAGTATTTTCTTTATAATAGGTTATTTAACCTTTTATTTGATTTCTTTTTTATCACAAGTTTATTTTATCTTATTTTTTATCTTGTACATTTATCATGTTTTTTCCACCATTTGGATATATATAATGATTGGACATTTTTACATAGTATTAATCTAATAGTATGTCACCTTCCACCTTTTGACATATAATAGTAGAATAAATTTCGGGCATCTCTTGAATCATTTGGTTTCTCTAACAAATGGAATTTTGATTTATTTTGGTCTTCTAATTTTATTTTTTTTATTATATATGACATGGAATCATGTTTTATGTTTTTGCCTAGTTAGACTTCCAATGCTCTCTATTTTTAGTTGTAGATAAAATCAGGCACATTTTACTATATTTATTTCAATGGAAAAAAAGGTTTTATTATTTATTCTAATTGTGTATTATATTTTTTTCCATAGCTGGGAAACAATAGTATTTCATTCTACCACCATATGTTTAATCCAGAATTAATAAATTATCTGTTTCTAAAATTTTTATTTTTGAGTTTTATTTATTTTATTAAAATTATTTCAATAATAAATGTTTTATTAGATTACCTTATTTAATGTAAAATTTTATCATGTGTAAGAAATAATTGTTACATCATATTTTATGTGCCCATCTACATGAAATTTGAAAAAAGAAATATACTCTAGTTTTTCTTCATTTTTTTAATATAGAAGATTATTTTTTTCAATTATTTAATAATTTATAATCGTTTAAAATTGTTATAGTCATAATATTAATAGTTCTAATTTATTATTTCTTGAATGAATTTATATGAGGTTTGTTCAATGTTTCTTAACACCAATTTATCAAACAATGTAAACCATCATTTTATTATAGTGTTATTCTCTAAGAAGTGTCTTGTGGATATTAGAAATAGACATTCTCTTAGATGATAACTATCTTAAGGATATGAGAGACTTATTCTTTCAATAAAATTAATACATATATAGATCCTTCGATAAGAATATTACACGTGATACATATTTGATACATTATTTGATATCTTAATTGTTCACATGCTTCTATGACCAATTTTAACTGGATGTGATCTATGAAGGTATTCAAATTTGATATTTTTTCATTCATTTGATCAATGATCATCGAACATCCAAAAATTCTATATTTTTATCTTCTAAAATTTTTCTTAAATTATTTTTTTTATGAAATCATTATATTATTTTTTATATTTATTCATGCCTATTTTATGTATTTCACCATATAAAGGATGTCTTTGTTTATATGGTTAATCCACCTAAAAAATGAAGTCATGGTTGTGACACCAGATCAAAATTTAGGTAAAATAATCAGGTCATTATTTTTTAAAACACTAGTTTGTTCATCTGGGTTCTTATAAAAATAATGGCATGTAACAAGGTTCTGAAACCATTAATATTAAGGTTTATAGTGCTTAATAATCTCCTCATGGAGTAGAGGATATTGAGGAGTGTACTAGGATAAATTCGATACATACCACTATAAATCCTTATGTTAGTAAATTTTATTAATAATAAAACCCTTTTCCAGAACACTACACTCAGTATAGTTCCTTTATTGAATGAACTCTGATGTTTTTTTACTTTCAAATTTTAGTCGACTATTCACCCCTATATTCATAATGTTCATTAATAACAATCCACCAATTGTTATTAGAGCTAAATCAGTAGATTTTTGGTTATGATATCAAACAATTGATATCAATGTCTTGTCTCTAATAGGTTATCCATTTTTATTATTAGTAATTACATTGTGTGAACATGTTATATTAGACATAAAAGTCTACGGAAGAATATAAATGTTTTCATTGAATTATGGAAGGTGTCAATTCCATTGATGGTTGGATTCTATAAAACTCCCATTCCTTGATGAGAGTGACTATGCATACTAGAAATATACAATAAAATTCTACTTAAAAAATAATTATGGATCCTTGGACCATCATGGATAATACATATGATTTATCGATGGTTGATCAAGAGACACTGGTAGGTAATAAAATAAGAAAATATATTTTGAATTATATAGTTATAAATATTTTTTATTCTACTATAAGTAGTAGTGTCTACTGCCATTTTTCTACTAGTAATACAAACTGTGACATACGAAGGATACATTTAGTTACCCATTATGTGACTTACAAGATAAAGAGAACCAAGCAAGGATTTATTTGATAAGAATACCAATAAATTAAGTAGAATGATTATGGATTTTTTAACTATATGTTCTATCAATTCACATGGATAAATTATTGTATGTGTTCTCTAGGGGAATTCTTGGACAAGAAAACTCAAATGGAAAGTGTACTGAGAAATATTAAAAAAAATTGTATTTAATGGAGATTACTATTAGTGAGACTAATAAGTTTAAGGAATATATTTTTATATAAACTAATAAGCTCTCTAATATTGTATGAGTAAAAAATGAAAAATATTCTTGATGACGAATTTACTAAAATATATGGTATTGAATTTAAATCTAATGATATTGATTCCTCTAACACCCCTGAATTTGAATCATAGAAAATTAAAAATGATATTGATCACGTTAGTATGATTTTTTTCACTTTCATGAAATAAAAATGTGGAATGTGGAAGTTCAAGATAAAGTATTTAGAGGACCATAAAAAAAGGCAATACCACTATCAATAAATATATTTCTGAATTATAGTTTTTATGAGTGTAGAATGTAAGGTCACATAAGGATTGACTATCCTACACTCAAACATAGAATGAAATAAAATGATAAATGAATAAAGTAAAAACATGATATTTTTTCAAGTTTGGGATAATTTATACTTTTTTAAATCTATTATTATTTTGTATGTGGATATGAGACACAGAATAATTCTTTATTGGTATTTAATGTGAGGTAAATTATTAAATTTTTTACTCAGTTAATGAATCCTACAAATGTTGATCATAATTATTTATTTTGAAATGGAAATATTTTTTGTTTATGTTCTAATTTAGATTATATAAATTCATATGTTAAGAAGATTCATAAAGAAAATATATAATTACAGAAATTTAGATAACTAATAATTAAAAATTATAATCATATATAAATTAATAATAAGTATTTGAGTAAATAAAATTATGATATGGGAAGGTAATATAATAATTTGAAAATTATAGATTCCTATAATGAAAAAAATAAATCTGATTATGATACAGATATGCTAAAACTAAAATATGAAAATGAAAGGTTTTAAAAAATTCTATAATTTAACAATAAATCTAAATGTAGAATATTATGTTTAGTTATGTGTGACAAAACTGATGTAGACAAATATTGTATGAAATTATACCAAGAGAATAAAAAATTAAGAAACACAACTTCTACTACCAATGAATATTTCTTTACAAATTTATAATATATTTAATAAGATAAAATGAATTTCAAAAATGATATTGATAATATTAAAAGGTATTGGACAATTTTTTCTAATGGAAAATAAATACATTATAATACGATGTCTTTAATGGAACTAAACTCCAGTAAAAATGGTTTAGGATAAAACAGTCTCAATTCAAGTTTAAATATGACTAACTTTTATAAAATCTCAGAATGAATCATTTTAACTTTATCCTATATTAAATGTAGAATGACAATGAATCATTCCAATTATTTTTCATTATGATTTAAAATATCTTTATGGCATAAAATATCTTAGATTTATAGTGATTTACTTTCTAAACCATCCATGGATAAATTATTTTGATCAATTTGGATGCCTTAGTTATCTACTACTAATCCACATATACCCACATTGGTGTGTGTTATAAAATATTCTATTTGATATTTGAATTTTTAGAAATCATCTTAAGAGGACTCAATGACTCATTGTACTTTTTCACTAGTTAATCCATGCATATGAATGGTGATATATAAAAATTTCATTCATTTAACTCATGTGATGGTGGCCTTGACATATTTGAAGACAACTCTTAGAGTAAGATTAAGGTATTTGTGAGGTTGTTTTCTTAAAACTATTATTATATCAAAATTAGTTTATATACATGGTTTAAAAAATAATATTTTATGAATATTAAAGTTATGTGATGATGGATTAAATGTTTTATTTGAATGTGATAAATGCACTATTTGGAAAAATAAATTAGTTTCATTTTATAAAAATCTAATAAAATGAATATGGTGATGATTTTTTTAATCTAAAAAAATGATAAGTTTTTGAATTATTTAGAAGAAGATGAAATTGTGGGGAATATGAGGCTTGGCCCGAAAATTTCAGACTATTGTACAAATAGTCAAATCATGACGCAGTTCAATCAAATCCCATGTTACATACACGTATGTACTTCATTTGTGATTCCTATCTGAAGTTCAATCAACACAACAAAACTATTTAAATCTATAAATGATTTTATTACATCTATATGTTTATAATTAGTGTATTTTTACATGTTTATAACTATAAAACCTAATATTTTGTGGTAATAAGTATTAATTTTAAATATTATATTACTGTAGTAGATTCTTATGTATTTATTTTTTATCTCAAAAAATGAATCATTATCCTAATTTTGTGCATTCTGTAATATTATTCAAATTTAAAAAAAATTACTTCACCTCTATAAGAACTCATTGAGTTAGTGATTTTTTGAATATTTAATTTCATAATATTTGTGAATGAAATGGATATATTAATTATTTCTACTCCCCAAGGACACCATAACAAAATGCTATGGTATTAAGAATAAACATATCTATTCTAGAAATATAATGTTCTACCCTAATGAAATTTAGTGCACCAAATTAATTTTTGGTAGAGGATTTAAATATATCCTTAACTGTTTCAATCCTTGTTTCAATTAGAACATTCAATAATAAGGTACCTTATGAACTTTTTAATGGATATTAACCAAATTTTTGGTACATTCAGTGTCTCTAGATGTAAAATGTTAATGGTAAATACAAAACATAATTTAGACAAATTTGAATCTAAACCAGATGACTAGAATATGATAGGATATTACAATACTACTAATTCTTATAGTGTTTTCAATAAGATAACACTAGGGTGTCTTCGGTTAGTATTGAAGCATGGGTTAGAAGTGGATATCTTGGATATCGGGGACATGTCATCCTAATCTATCACTACCATGGTGTCTTCAGTTAGTATGGATATATTTTTCACCTTTTTTTATGCAAGTTGTGACCCAGGGGAAAGGATACTTCTTTAGAAGCACCTCTTTAATTTCCAACCAGCTAATAAACCATGGTTCATTGAGGGAGAATTCAACATGGTGGTAGAGGATACTAAAACTAAGGGTGGTATTGGAGGCTTTAACAACACTATGCATGACTTCAAACTCTGCATGGTAACTAAAGGGCTCATGGACAATGGGTTCAGTGGAAAAAAAATATACTTGGTTTAACAATCAAAAAGGTATTCAATGTATGTGGATACGCAAAGACATATGCTTGTACAATGTTCAAGGATTTGATTTATTCAAGCATGCATCGATCTTGCATCTTCCTAGGATCCTCTCATAGCATGCCCCCCTTTTAGTTACTTTGATTTGGAATTTAGCAGGATCGAAGAAATTATTCTACACTTCTAAATAGAATAGAAGGGTGGGGTTCCTTCATATACTAAATAATTTGCGGGGAGGAGAGGCCCAAAAGTATGCTTGGTTGAATCTCTTCTAATGCTTGAGATGAATCATGATATCCATACATTAATGGATGAATTGTAACCCCAGGGAAGATGTCAACATTAAAGACCTTAAGAAGGATATTGGGAAGCTAGAGGAGGCCCTCCAGGAAGGATGGGCATGTGATGTATTTACTCTACTCAACTCCAAATGCTACATGTTGGATGAGAAGCTTCTTGAAGTTGAGAGGCTCTACCATACGAGATCTCGAGCATGGTGGCATAGGGAGGGGGATAAAAAATGTCATTTTTTTAGGTATACCTGAAGGATTAAATTAATATTGGACATGTAAAAAATAATATGGAGAATGCTTCCATTACCTAGGATATTGATGTGGTCGGAATCCTTTCATTGAATCTCTTTAAAGGCATTTTGGCTGATCTGATCAATATTAGTGATAGTGGAATGCCTCCATACATTAGGGTGGATGTGCTCTAGAGTGCCATGTCTGGGTGGGTTTGAAATTCGGATAATGAATCAATTTATATTTTGAAAAATGCGTAGCATATCAAGGAATCCACCTTCGTCTTAAGCCAGGATAGTACATTAGGCCCTGATGGATTCTCGAGGGTGTTTTATGTCTCTGCTTGGGACATTGTGAATCCTCAGGTAATCCATATTGTCCAGGGTTTGTTTAGAGTGTTCCATTCCACAAGGGGTGTTTTCTTCTAGTATTATTATTATCCCCAAATTCAATAACCCAACAATTTTCTCCCAATACCATCTGATTTTTCTTTTCAACTTTTCTTACAAAATCTTCTCAAGTCTGTTGTCTGGACGGCTGAGTGGAATTTTTCCATAAATTTTTTAGCTGAGAACATGGCATTGTTATTGGTAGGAGAATCAAAGGGGACATTGTCGTTTCTAAGGAATTAGTGGGGGATGTTAAGAAGAGGAATGTGGGATCCAATTTTTTTATTCAATTGTATATGGATAAATCCTCTGATAGGGTAAAGTAGGGATTCATTATCCCAGTGTTGATGAAACATGGATTTCTGGAATGGGTCAACAACTTGTGATTCAAATGTCTCTCATCGTGTTGGATTTATATCTCTTTCATGGGTAAGGTTTTCAGTTTTTTTAAATTTACTATAGGTTTGTGTCAAGGTGATCTTATTACCCCTTACCACTTCCATCTTTCCCAAGATGCTCTCTCAATGAATTTCCACCATAGCATAGGGGATCGTAGGGTTACTCCCTATTGGACCAAGTAAGGGAGTCTCACTATTTCCCATATTATGTTTGTGGATGACATTATATCTTCATTAATGGAAGTCATAGATCTCTCCAATGCCCCAGGGGCACCTTATCAGCCAATGGGGACTAAAGTGGAATATTATTAATGATAGGAAGTGTAAGGTCTTCATCCCGAAATAGTGTCTGACAAAGAGAAGTCACACCATCCGAGAGATCTTAGGAATGCACATGAGATATCGTCTAATGTCCTACCCAGTCACACCTATTTTGAATATAAGAGTCAAGAAATTCCACTTTGAAGATATTATCAACCACATCATAGGTATAATTTTCAATTGGAAGAACAAATTTCATTTCTTTTGGGAAGGTTCACTCTCATCATAAATTCATGTAACATGATTCCCATGCATGTTCTTTGAATCATAAATCCTCTAAATAGAACCATTACACAAATTGGGAATGTGATGTCTTTATTCTTAGGGGATTTGGACCAGGTGGGGTGATGCCACTGGGCCTCTTGGAAATGCATGGCCAAACTGGTGGATGAGGGTGGAGCTGGAATTAGAAATATCTTACAGACCATGTGTTCCATTCAATCGTAGATTTATTGGGAGGTTATTGAACGATAATCCCTCTTGATGAGGTTTATCAAAGGCATGTATGGGTAGAGATGGGAAGAATGGTCAGGATGATGGAGGATCATTTTGTGACTTTCCAAATGCATGATTACTGATTTGACTAACCATCAAGGGCACACATTTTGGCAAGTCATGAAGGGTGATATTAATTTTTTTTGGGATAATTGGGATGGTGTAATTATTTTCTTCCTAGGATGTCTAGCACAATCTATTACATTTAAAGAGGCCATTAGGCATCCAATTATGATAAATGTCATCCATAATACTGATTAGATGAACATGTTCTCTGGAATCATTCTCAACGATGAGATGGACCATTGCTTCTTCAATGGCGCGCCCTCTAGAAGGTTGTCTTGAAACATCTATAGAACCACTTTCGATGGCCATGTTGAGTGGCACGAGACTACAGTGACTCTCTGGTGCAAGGAGATCCCCATGAAATTCTTCTTCCTCATTTGGAATATCTTTCATCATATTCTCTGGACAGATGAATATATTCAGTATAGTGGGGTGAGTATTGTGTCCCACTTCCATTTCTCTATTAACCCTCATGTGGAGATAACCTAGAATGTATTTGTTCATAGAGACTGGGAAATGAAACTCTGGGGGACAATGGGGTCTCTATTAAACATTGATCGAAGAGGGGACTGTTTCTAGGAGGTGATCGAGAGATGTTTTTGTAACTATGGATATACTGATTTGAAGAATATGGGATGAGTTGTTACAGTTTCGGATATTCATTGGTACCTCAGGAAGGCACATGAAAATGAATGAGAATGGGGGATTCCCTCTTTCATACTCATTCTTTCTCACATAAGAGAAATGGTGTTATTTCTCAGCCATATTATATACGGAAGTGATGGTTTATTAATTATTCATTCGTTCACGTCTAGATATTACAATATTATAGGTCCATGTCTCAGAAGCTAGGGAAAGTGGGTGAAGTGGATTGCACCTTATAGGGGACTGAAACTGAATGTTGATAGATCTCTTATTGATGGAGAGATGAGAGGTGATGGATTGGTTCGCAACCCCTATGGGTCAGTCATTCTTGGATTATGTGTCTTTTTGGATAGAGGCTCATCCTTGGGTGATGTATTTCCTTCCATGCTCATTAGACTACCCTTGTGCAAGTTTTTTAACCACAAGGTACAAGAGTTGGAGTCAGATGCAATAGTTTCTGTCCAATTGCTCCAAGGAAGGACTTACCACCTAGGACCTCATCTGCCTAGTTTGTCAATACAAAAATAAACTCAAACAATGTATGGATAACGAGCATAACTAGAAAAAATGGAACCATGAAATGAACCACTCGACATGTGAGGTAAGATAATAGAATGATCTTATTATTTATAGTTGTTTTGGTTCTATACAAAAGAGCTGCAACTAGATTATTCATAGTGATGTGCTTGGCCTGCATCATTTTATGCTTCCGCAGTCCATTGTGGGTTTCCACTATCCTTGGGTCCTTATATGTTTATAATTTTGTATAATAAAAATTTATTTTTAGTCAACACTAGTATTTGAATAATATTTTCATATTAAAATTATGGAAATAATTCTAATATGAAGGTTTTTTTATCATTGAATGAAAATGATGAGTTTAGAATATTTGACTTTGTTGAATTTAATGTGTAATAAATTGATAAATCAACAGTTGAGGGGGGATATATCTTTTAAAACTGACCCAATAAGGTAGAAAACTCTTAAATATCCATATATTGAGAATGTAATTAGTAATGTGGAATTTGGAACTCAAACCCCAAAAATCTGTTTTAATTTACTATACCAATTTATATTTTTTTTCTTACATTTTTCCTATTCATATTGAAGATGATTTAATTTTATAAAATTGGATTAATGATATGAATGATGAATTAAAAACATTTGAAACGAATAAAGTGTTGGATTTAGGTTCTTCTCAAAAATTTAAACTTGTCAGAGGAACAAAATGGGTTTTTTCATAATAAATATGAAGAAACTGGAACCAAAGTAAAAAATAAATAAATACCAGTAGCTAAGAATTATTTTATTGAATATGTAATTATGTTTGAAGATTTATTCCGAATTTTTCTAGGATGAAACCCATTATATATCTGTTATCCTTTGATACTTTTTAAAATATAAAATTATTACAAACAGATTCAAAAGGTTCCTTTTTAAATATAATTATTTCTAAGTATCTGTAAGTACAACTAAACCTATAGTTGAAAATGACAATTTTCCTATTCATGTTTTTATATTAAATAAATCCTTATATAGTATTTATTAATCTCCAAGAGCCTCATATGAAAAAATTCAAATGTTTTTATAAAAAAATAAATATTTTTTATGGTGAGGTTGACCCAGCCTGGATTAAAATATTAGTTTAAAATGATATACAAATTTTAAAAATATATGTTGATGATATAAACTATAGTTCAATATATGATTCTCTCTCTTATGAAATTTCTAGTCTCATGAAAAATGTATTTGTCATGACAATAATGGGAGAAAAAATATTTTTTCCTTGGTTTACAAAATAGTAAAATGAATGATGGAATGTTCTTTATTTAATATATGTATAAAAAAGAACATGTCATGATTATTGTAATTGATTCTCATTGAGGTATGAAAACAACAGTGAGAATTAATTCTAAATTGCAATTAGATGAATACTCTGAGTCAGCTGATATTAAAAAGTATAGAGGCATAGTAGGTGGTCTACTATATCTTACTATTTCTAGACTATACACAATGTTCATATTTTTCTTGGGTTCTAGGTTTCAGTAGAACCAAAAATTAATTAAACTCAAATATATTAAGTAATTAATTAAATATATCAATGTTATTATAAATATTAGACTCTGTTTTTGGGTCATAATTCTCTTGATTTACCATCTTACCTTAATTCCCACTTTGGAGGTCACATACTTGGCCAGAATAGCACTACACGTATGTGTCAGTTTTTAAAAAATGTTTATTTTCATGGAGCTCCAAAAAACAACATTATGTATCACAATCATAAACTATTTCTGAATATATTTCTAATTATAGATTCTTTTGATTGAGTATTTGGATGAAACAAACGTTCCGTGATTTTACTATTAGTTCTGATACATGTCCTATTTATTGTGATAACTCAAGAGATTTTGGAATTTCTAAAAACCAACATAGACAATCTAGAGCTAAACAAATTGAAGATATATTTCATTTTCATTGATATCCTATTAATAAAGGTTATATATGATTATAATATTTTCCTACGGAGATATAACTAGATGATAATCTCACAAAACCCCTACATTCAATTAATCCTGAAAGATGAATACTGAATTTTGTTTGTTAGAATCATAATATCTCAGTTAGAATAATCACTAATATCTTTTATTTATTCTTACATGTATTTTGTAATTAAATTTATTTTATTATCTAAATGCATAATACTTATATCGTGCTTTTTAAAAATTCATTTTCAAATTATAACACTATCATAATTCTACATTATTTGAATATTTTTTATTTCTGTTTACTCCCATGATATTAAACTAATCACATTATTTCATATAATGTGTTTATTATTAAAAGGGATATATATTATATGTAAATTAAAATGTGTTTTTTTAATAATTTTAAAAAAGGGTGTGGATTTTTTTGAAAATATAATAAACGTTATATTCTAAAATTTATAAAAAGGGGGAGTATTTTTTCTATTAAAAAATGTTGAATTAATACATTAACAATCTTATAAATTTTCATAATCTAATTACTATTATCATTTTGTTAAATTATAAACTCTCTTTATTGATTAACATCTCGTTAAAAACTAAAAACATAAATATTCATATTTTTTATAATGTTATTTGATAAATGTTTTAGAATTCTAAATTCAAGATATTATATTCTTATTTACTTAAGTACAATTTTTTATTTATAATTTTTCCCTCACATTGTGAAAAACCTAGCTATACCTCAACCACATAGGGGACACTTTGGGTTGACCTCTTGGGAAGGCTCGCCATAGGTATCCTACAAGGAGGAATTGGATCCAGATGTGCACAGTGCACGGTTAAAGTGTGTGGGCCCATGTATACGATATGTAGATTATGCATGCATTAGGATATGTCACCAAATGGGTCATAGAATAGTGTGTGGGGGTTGTGTAACCCATGATAATCCCCATTATCTAGCTCAAACCTAGGGTCAACTTTTTTGGTTTGATATATTATTCCCCATCTCCACCATCACCTCGAAATCAGATAGTGAAGAATGTTCACTTGTCTTCCATATTAAAAAAATAAATGTATTATTCCATCTGATATTTTTTCATATCTTACATGTTCATATTTAAACCCCAATTCTTTTTTCTCACTTCTTTTTTCAGTTACCTTCCTTTGCTGCCTGGTTGTAGAATCCCAGTTCATGGGAGATCCTTGCAGAATCTCTAATGAATAAATTTTTTTTCTTGATTCCTGAAGATGTTTATTATTTTGTATCAGTAAATATTTATCAATATTTTATTTATCTCACAAAAGGTCTAATTCCTAATCATTATTCAGACGACTCACCTAGACTCAGATTTTTACACTATCTCAAAGACTCCTCCAGTTTTTTCAATGATTGTGACATCATTAGGCATCAATGAAGAATCATTTCTTCCACTATTACACGTCAATAGTGGATCAATTTTAAAAAACCCTTATATGTAAATAGTATATATTTTTTAATCCACTACTAGATTAAATTTGTTTTCCTTTCATTTGAATATAATGAAAACACCTCTATTTTTCGGCCATTGGAATCCAATGGTAGTTTCTATGTCTTACTACTATTGGATTTCCAATGTTAACAAATTCAAATTGATTTAGCTAGTTTAATAGTACCTCCTCATCATATTTGTAAATTAATATTCCTGTAGCATTAATTTTGTTTTTTTATTTTAATACCAGAAATTTTGTTTGTTTTAATTTTAGGGTTCCGCCATTAGACATCCTATAATGGTAGAAACATCATTTTTTAGGTAGTATAATTGAAGTATCATTATTTATTGTAGTATGTCATTTCAATTTAGATTTTTTTTATTAGAAATTTTTTTCATCTGATGTTTTATCCAAAACATCATTAATTATTTTCTTTTACTACCATTAGAAATTCACTAATTCCAGGTCGTGTTTCCATCATTAGAATCTAATGTTAGTTCATATGGCACCGTTGGACATCCAATGGTATCATGATTTATATTTTTTAATCTGAGTTTTTTTGGTTTCTATAAAGAATAGAATTTTTTATTTTTTTGTTATATTTATATCATCTTATATGTTCAATGGTTGAATCATCTCTCATTTTGACCATCAGAATGCCACCACTCTCGGTTTTTAATTGTAGAACAACTCAGTTATAGTTCTCTATTTTTCTACTATTGGAAACCAAATGAAGCTTATTTCATCTAACTATAGATTATTTTTTTTGAATCTTTGACACAAATGGTAGGTCAATCTACTTCCAAAAGACTAGTTTACTATTAATTAATTTCTTGTTCTAAATTTTTTATTTTTATTTTATTTGGTATCACTAAAATAATTTATACATTGAATGTTTTATTATTTAACATTGATGAAATTAAAATTATGGAGTGTTCCAAAAATAATTTTAGCATCATGTTTTCTATTTTCAAATTTATGGAATGTTAAATTCAGATGATTCGTTATTTTTAAAATCAAATTTCTATCTCTATATTATATATGATTATATTTTATTTTACATGTATTATAATTGATAATTGTTTACAATTTTTATAAATATAATTTTAATGTTTTTATGTGAATATTTTATGGTGAAAATTATAGCACTTTTTTTATGTCTTTAAAAATGGATTAAATTAAAAATTATTGCAGTCATATTATTTTTCTATTATTCTCAATGAAGTGTCACATATATATTGGACATGAAAACACTCCTAGGATATGTCTATTTCATTGATTCAAGAGACTTCTTCTTGGAATAAAAATAATACTCATGCATATAATTTAATTACAATATATCATTTGATGCAAATTCGACACATTCTCTATATTCTCAATGGTTAATGAACATATATATCTTCTATATTATGAATGTGATAATAGAAGTACTTAAAAATTGACATTGTTCCATTTAAGTGATTAATGATCATTAATCTTCAACAACATGGACATTTTTCTCATCAACTAATTCCCCTCTATTTTTTATTCATGTAATATTTATATTTATGTTTGTATAACATTTTTTTCAAATTTATGATTATACCCATCAAAATAATAACTTTATTTTTCTATTTACCCCACTTCAAAAAAGGAGGTCACTGTTGTATCTCTAGATGAAAAGCATGGTAAACAGACTAGGATGGTCTCTTATAAAAGTCATGGTGGTTCATCTGGATTCTTATAAAAGGAATGGTTGATAAAAAGGTTTTCATACCTTTAAAAGTGAGGTTCACAGTGGGTAAATATCCCCTCGAGGTGTATTGGTGGTTGAGGAGTGTATAATGATCTTCTAGATTTGTGCCACTATAAATCCACATTTTATTAAAATTTATTTCCTCTATAACTCTTATTAGGAACACTGCACTCACGATAGATCTATTATTTAATGAACCATGTTATTTTATCATAAATATTTTAATCGACTATTCACCCCCTTTATTCATAATTTCCATCAATAACAATCCAACTGTCCTCACAAAAACAAAGATAGTTATCTCTTTCTTTATGGGAGAAAGGGAAGGATGGTTAATGTTTTTACCATAATTATAAAACCATATTAATATAATATTGATGTTATTTATATCATTCTAATGTGGTTTATCTTAATTTTATGATTATGGAGTGAAAATAATGAATATTAAATGTTAAAGTGGGGCTAGGAACTTGTACCTGTCTTCGTAAATTTAATCCTTTACAATGGAGGTTAATCCATTTAGGGATAATACTTTTAAAAGAGAAGAGTAAAATTATAGTCTATAGTAGTTTTTATGATAGGGTTAAAAATAATTTGGGTTAAACATAGGTTTTATGGTGTAAGGGGTTGTGACAATAGGATAACCCTTTTACATGTGAAAAGGGATTGACATTTCATAAATACCCAAAAAAACTTAAAAATTGAAATTTAATCTTGGTGGAGAGATGAAGTCTTTACACACCTATACAACTCAATTGGAAACATTGTTTTTTTACAAGATACTCCCCATTAAATCCTATTTTACTTATTTATACCATTTATTATCTACCATGATAGATAGTTATTCCCTCAATAATTTACCCTTTATTCACAAAATTGAAATGATTAATATTATAGATTTTTGATATAATGATTGAAAATATTAAAGAAGATTTTTATTCAATTTTAAACACAAGTAAATTCAATATTAAATTACTAAAGATATATTATATTAAAAACAACTTATTTTTTGGAAAATAAAATCTATGTGTATAATTATAAAATACTATTTTGAAAATTAAAAAATATTTTTAAAACTATAAAGTCATTTATGAAATATATATTTAGTCATATATTAATAAATCGTTTTTTTCCAATTTATAATTTTACTGGTAATTTTATTAAATCCATTTTATTCATAAACAACACATTTTTACTATTCACATTAAATGCAATCTTTTTTGAAAAATTCTAAAAACTAATCATAATATAATATTTAAATGTTAAAAAAAAGTTGATTTTATTTGATCCAAATTCAATTAAAAAAATTATAAAATTAACATGCAACTAGAAATACAATATATAATGAATAACGACTTTTTTTAAACCCTTTTTTAAATAACATGATATTGTTTTATAATTTCAAAGGATTTTATAAATAATTGTAAATTGATATAATAGTTTATAAGTATAAATATTACCTATTATAATTGTTTTTTAACTATGACCTGTTTAATTTATTAATGTATAATATAGTTACCAATTTCATAAATGGTTCTTCAAAATTCATTCATTCTTTTAAAATTTTAATCAAGGTAAAATGATAATTTACAAATATTTTAATTTCTTTGAATATATTTAATAACTAATTATTATTTGATAAATATAATTTTAATAAGTAATTGTTTAGTTTAGATGACTATTGCATTACTTTTCTGTTCTATGTGACAAAATATGTCCATGATAGTATCAATTTAGCGAGTCGAAAACATAGAGTCATTCATTCTAGCCACATAAAAAATTAGCCTCACAACTTCATTAATTACTCTCTTATAAATGTATGTGGGGGTAATCATATCTAATCCATCATTCAAATTGTATCTTCTAGTATGAAATCTACCATGCTCACTTATGTGGTACCAATTTACTTATCTTTCCTCAAACCATATTAGTGATTCATAAGATCATGAAACCAAATATATATACCCTAATCATATATTCTATATTACACAACATTCCAAACAACATTATACTTTTTATTAAATTAAACAATAGAGATGTAAAATATTCTTCCATACTAACAATATTTCATTACCCATCAAATTTATTAACTACTTGTATATAAGGTCACACGCTGTTAAATATATATCATAGTCCCAAAATGGGCTGAACCTATATGAAATTAACAAGGACCACATTTTAATTAAATTAATAATTAATATATTAATAAAATTACTTAGAAATAATCATATTTTATTACATATAATTTACGAATATATTAATCTTAAGAGTTTCCCATACCACAATCACGTGCTCTCCAATAGTAATCCCCCTAAACAATACATTTTACCAAAAACTGATTTCCAAGGATATATATTTCCATTAAATTAATGGAAATAAATGAGGAAAAATCCTTAAAAGTTTTATAAACTCATTATTGATTTTAGAATATAGTAGAATATATAGATAAATTTTAATATCTAATAAAATGTGATTAAATTATCTTTTTAATATTTATATATTGATAACAACCCAAATACATTCTTTCAGAACCCAAAAATAACCATTTATATCTCAATAGACATATAATATATTTCTTGACCATTTAATTATACTAAATTATTTAGTGATTATACTTTTTAGTCTATATATTTGTACCCTTTTTAGATTAATTTTTTATCATGTTTCATCTATAAATAAAAATCTATATTCTAAGCTATAAAACTTGTGTAATGAGTCATATGAATTAAAAAAAACCAATCTTATGATGTCTTCTATATTGAATCCATTATAACATATTTGGTACTCTTCTTCAAACAATTTTTGGTTAAGTTATATGATCGTGTAATTCACAACCATATCCTTTGAAGTATTTAGAAAACCAATCCTTCATAATGGATTATAAAGGGAACATTATTAACTAACGAATTTCCCTAAGGATTGTAAAACTATTTGTGATTATAGGAAGAATTTTCATGCACTAAAAGATATATAAATTAATACCCAACTCACCCTTTTCTGATTTTTTAACCTTAGGTACATCTTTTCCAAAACAAGTAGCCACATGTATTATATAGACATGGATGATATCTTTTCTAAAACCATAAAATATATACTTCATGAAAATTTCATAATGTTATAATATATATTTTAATATCTTTAGGAATTTATCTCATGAGATTTTGCAAAAATATTCTTATCATAATCCCATAAATATTACCTAAAATAACATTATGGGCTCTCGATTACTTTGAAATTATGATAAAAATTATCTTATCATACTTTTATGGCATTTTAACTATTTATTTATCCCAAAATAATATCATCCTAATCATAATGGTGGTATAAAAATAAAGTAATAGAAACTATATAATCCTAAAAATTTCATAATCCACATTCATAATTTATGCAAAATATTTCATTACAATACCTCTGTATTTTATTTTTGTGTTAGCAATGTAGAGAAGTTGGACAAAAAATTAAAAAAATAAAACATATATTCTTTCTATCAATTGGAAATTTTTCTCTTTATATATTAAATTACCAACTCCAGAATGTGTCTTTACCATATCCATCAAATTATCAACATTTTACACTATTCTTTGTCTTTCATGTTTTTTCAATATTCAAATATTGTAGAAATTGAAAAATATGAAAGGGGTGAGACTACATCTACAGTAGGGGTAAACATATGTAAGAAAAATTGAATATTATAAGTGAACATAAGATTTAGAAATGGGTGTAATCATGATACATAAAAATATATATATCCAATTAAGCATAATTCATAAATCATGGAATAAGGCTTTTCGGAACATAAGGAAAGAATCAAATGAGTGATTCAATAAGCATGACCCATGGGAGAATATAATGGTCATGAGAATAATAATAAATCAGTGAAACCCACATCAAGTATCAATTTAAGATTATTATAAATAACATATGATTCATGATCCAAACAATTATTACCATAACAACAAGAATCTAAACAGCACTTAAAAACAATTATCACATGAGATACAAACTGAAAACTTATGTATTGGAAGGAGAAATAGGTCCACACCCACTATCATCCATACTTAAGAGTTCCACTTGGCAGTTTTTCACTTATAATACCACAAACAACACATATAAATAAGATGGGTTTCATATTGTTTTTAAGTAGATTCACTGTAGGAAATAATCAACATGATAATCCTATAGAAAATGGGTATCCAAAGATATTCAGAATTTTTATTGGTAAATTAAATTAAATCAAAATAATAAGGAATATGGTAGTTAAACCATAATTTTTAAGGGAATAAATACATGATAATACTTCACTGAATCAATCTATGAATAGAATATAAGTGAACATCAACCTATCAATGCAATGAAATATATAGCATTCAAAATAAAATAGTATTTGACGAAATGTAATGATTATTTATAGTGTATGCTTAGAAAAGGAAAATGTAGTGAATGATCACATATTTTATATAAATTTACTTTATATAATACACTTAGATAAATATGTTGGATGTTTAATTTTCAATATCATCCTTGATCAAGACTAGTATATGTAAAAGGAAATGACTAAGGCATAAAACACTTTTATGGGGGTTTTTAAAAATAAATTGGAAATTAGAAATGTCCATGATAAATTGAAATCTTTTAAAAACTGAATTTTTTTTATATAGGATAAAATTTGTCACGTTTTAGATTCAATGAAAACATAAAGTAAACATTTCAAATAAAATGACGGTGGTTGTGGAATGATGTGTTCACGTGGAAAATGTAAAAAGTAGAATGTTTTTAACATATAAATAAAATGAAAAAGATATATGTCCCACTAAAAAGTCATTTTGAAAATGTTTAAGGGAAAAATTCATAGAACATATTCCATTGAAAATAAACATTAATAAATGATTCTAGAAATCATCATTATAATTGTCAAAATAAATCTATTGTTGAAAACATTTTGAAAACCCATTATCTAAAAATGCATATCATTAAAATATTTCTATAATTTCAAATTTTAAAATGGTTATCAATGATTATTAGAAAAATATAAAATAATCCATCATATAGTTCCAATGAATAGAGGATAACATTTGCGGGCAAGAAAATATGGACTTGAATCAAAGAGAAAATTATTAGATGGAGGATCATTCTTAATAATGTTACAATTTTACATTAGAATAAAATAGAGTGGGAAAAGTTCAATAAATATGGACATTCTACCAAAAAATATAAAAGATAATTTGATATAATTTTTCTCTCAATTAATAAATATAATATTGACAAATTCATTTCAAAAGTAACCGTATAACTCTAAGAAACATATTTGAGTTAACAAAATTCCTTAAAGACAACATAGATCATGAGGCATGTAACTTTGAAAAGGGTTTTTATTTGATTAATATTACAATCCAATTAATTAAGGATAAAAAAGAATATAATAAATTAATATGGAATAATTGACCCACTTATATTAAAAGAAAATAAGTTAACAAAAACCCTTAATACTTAAGGATAATTTAAAAAAACTCTTGAAAATTAAATCATAAAATTAAACTTATAAACCACAAATAAAAGTTAATTAATGATATAATAACTATATTAGGATGATTATACACCATATAAAATAATTTAGGTTCATAATACAAAACATATCTCAATGAGAATAATTTTAGATGAATAATATTACACTGTTCCTGATTCACTCAACTCATGAACAGAAAACTTTGAATAACTTAGTTATGTTCATTAAATAAGCACCCAAAATAATTTATTCATTGTAAATATTTATACTCCTAATTTATCATCATTAAATATATATATATATATATATTAATTAATTTTTACAAAAATTTAACACCAGGCTTATGTAGTCTTTTCCCATTGAACGAGTTTCGTGAAGGTGATGTTGTTTTCTATTATTTTCCATGAATTACATTATCCTTATGTATTATAAGGTATTGGAATATATTTTCTATGATATTATAAATATCTATAATCTCTCTTTGTTGTAGTTTTACAAATCCTTAATGTGGTTGAAATCAACAATGATCATATTTTGGCGATTCTTGAGGGTCAAAGTGTGTTTTCATTAATAATTTGATAAATATTAACATGGCATGTTCAAAAGAAACATAAATCATTATAATCATACTTTTATCGTTTTATTCCAGTATTTAACATGTCATATTCATCCATGATATAAATTAATATCAATTTTTATGTAAGTTTTAGACCAATATAATTATGAAATATCATTAATAATGGATTATTATAAAGTAATTTATTTATAATATTATTATATAAAAAGAATAAATATTTTATTTACTGTTAATTAGTCTGAAATGTTGGAATTAGAAAGATTGAGAAGAAGAAGTAATGGATCTATTAATACTGAATAATATAATTAGAATGAATTTCTATTTTTATGCTCACTTTAAATGGATAAATTAACTACAATAATTTGTTGATCATATAACTAATACACTATTTCATATACACAACCATAAGGATATCATAAAAATAATGTTAATCCATTAATTATTTTCTAATTAATGACCATGTAAGGTGGTCCGAAATAGAAAAATATTAATCCATCATTCTATAGAGGTTGTAATACACAAGTACACATGTTTGGATATTTCATTACACATGGAGTGAGAGAAATTTCTAATAAAAATTTTTTTCTTTTAAAATAAATAATATGTTAAAAATATCATACTTATTTATAAAATTCACCATTAGCACCCCCCATAAATGGATTACTCCCTTTATAGTGGATGTGAACATTAAGAAATGGAATATAGAAAGAGTGGTTATTAACCTAGAATTCAAATCATGGATTACTCACTTTGTATTGAGGTTTACATGCGTGATAGATTGTCCTTAGAGATGGAATTTAAATAATTACAGTTTATTATATTTTGGAAGATGTATTTGTTGAAAATTTTGAGCCAGTCATAGGGGGTTTTGGTATAATATCTAATCATTCTCTAGGTATATGCCTCTTTTAATTTTTCATTGATCATATTTTATTTTGGATTTAAATTATCTTTGAACCATAGTGGTCAAGTCTATTTTGAAGCCAGATATTTTATTTGGGGATATGTAATAAATTTTGACGATATAAGTTTTTTATATAAATTGAGCCAAAATATAAATTTCTTAAAGGTGATTATGATAGTTTTTGTGAGTTTAGAAGGCTTAATATGTGGTTTAGTATATTTTATAAGTTTTGTGCTTCAAATTAATATATGATTAATTAAATTACATATAAATGTATTAAAAGAAGATTAACTCCAAGAAAGATTCCATGAAATTAATATGAGAAATTAACGGGTTCATGGAATAAACCAAATTACATGCTTTGAATTTACGTTACATGATATGTAATGTTTGATAATGTTTAAAATGAACCAACATGGCATGTTTTTCAACGAACACATAATCAAGAGTTTCCCTCTATGTATTTATCAAGAAAGGTAGTTTTAAGGAAACAAATTTCTTATGTTTAATTTCTACATTTGTAACCAACCTTCACCCTTGAACCAAAGGTGATTTACAAGTGGTTTTGGAGTTCCTTATTACTTTCTTGATGACCTAAATTTTCATCCCATCCCAGGTGAGTTTTTTTGTTCGGTTTTTTATCTTTCTCCATTTCCTTTACCATTATATTATAAATCACTTGGCTATGGAAATTTTAGGTTTTCATCACATTGTTTAAAGGAAAATTTAAATTATTGTGATCTTCATAACCTCCATTAATGTCACTAATTCATGTTATAATTATTGTGTTGATCAAAAGTTAATGGTATAAGGTTTGAAACCTAACTATATGGTCTTTTTAATTGGCTAGAATGTGTAATATTGTGATTTAACTAGAATAATATGAGTGGTTACTAATTGAATATTTAATTATTATAAATCATTCAATGGATAATTTGTTAGATCCATTTCGATTAAACTGATGTTGCGACTTTACATGTGACTACCCACATAGTGGGAGAACCCACGAAAAGAAATGAGGTGGATTATTGATTTATGTGTGTTTAGTATGAAATGAGACCATAGGTTATTTCTTGATATAGATTCAACTTAGATATAGATTAATTTAAATTAAATGGCTATTTTGGGTATGATATTTCATAATAAAAACTGTCATGTTGATTGTTTAAAACCCACATGATAAATTAAATGTGTAATTGAAAGATAAATGGTAATTTTCAAAAATTCCCCAATATGGATTAATATATGATATTTTTATATCCTTACTGTTATGACTTGTGATGAGTTTCATGTTGTAATTCTTAAATGGTGGGCTACACTGAGTTTCATTTTGAATTTCATATATAGTTGGAAAGGACCAGTTTCAAGTAAAAATGATTATATAGTTTTTTATGCTCATATAATGCGGATTATATTATATATTTTTCTTTTACGTATGCATATAATTCTTAAATATAAGGAATGGTCTGGTTTGATTCCAAAATTTTTAAAAACTGCATTGTCTTAGTTGAGGTAGAAATGTGTATATATAGGGATTTTCCATTATGATGAAATATCTATAGAGAGTTATTTTCCATGTTATGTGATTATAAAATTGTTTATGGCTATATATTTAATGATTATGTAATATTTTTAATGAAATTTTATAAGGAATTGAAGCAATTTTATTATTGTATTCAACTAATTAACTAATTAATACACCTATTTATCACATTATTGGACACACTTATTATCATACAGGTTTCCTTTAGACACAATGGTATCAACCTACTGATTTTTAACCACACCCTATTCAAGCCACCATTTTTTACCCAATCATACTTCAAGGATGTGGGTTTGGACATGGTTAAACGACCTTGTTGACATTTGTTACCTGCTAGGTGGTTTGAGGTTAGGAGATGCTACCAATATGGGGCTTATGATCAGGATATTTTGAGTTCATTATGTGTTAGTTTATTCTTTTTTTTATTTCTTTAGTTCAACATTTAGATGCATTTCATCATTTTATTACACGATTCATTATTTATGGTTTATTTATTACCCATTTTACATTATAGTTTTATGTTTTTGTATTCTATAAATCCCATTACTCTGATATTTAATTGAATTGTTAATTTTTCCTTTATTGTAAATGTATTATTGGGGCTATAATATCCCCACTATATTCTTTCCATCAATTCTGCTAGTTGGCAGCCTCTGGAATATGGGGAGGTGCATGTGAGATCCCGTAACAAACTTTATTTTTCCAAATGAGAGAGTTTCATAAAGGGGATGTTACAAAGTGGAATTAGAGGGGACTATTTTTCTTTTATGATACATTACTATTTCTGAAACAAATAATTGAGACTAGGATGTTTCAAGAATTTCTATTTAGACCGTGCATGGGTGTATCGATCCAATGTTAGAGGGAGTGGGGGATCTGAAATCCAAGGGATTTGATTAATTTTCATGATGTTCACCTTTTATGGATGATGTTATTTCAGCTTTATTGACTCATATGGCATGTGATGTTATTTTTTTGAGATTTTTCATCCATGGAATAGAATTTTTTGAGAGGTGTATTCATGCATCATGTTACGAAAATAGTGAAATATTTTTACATGTGTGGTTCACTGTAGGCACTCATTTAATGCATGTGATATCTATTCATTGATGGACTATGAAATGAATCCCATTTTATTTAGGAATAATGGAAATGGAGGAATCGTTATGTCACACTAAAACACTTATAAGTCATGTTTAGTGTTACCAAAAGTTAGTGTTTCTTTTTTTGTCACATATTGCAATTGAAATTGTTTTTATCCAACGGTCTAAGGACTATTTTTGTATTTTAGAGAATATTACGCATTGTTCTTATTATCTTGAGAATTAGTATAGTGTAAATTAGCATGATAACAATGCATTTATGAAAAATCTACTTGTATTCTTATGGAACATATGGGTGTTTAGAAACATGATAGCTTCATGAGGGTCATATTATTCATGTAATTGTATTTTTCTCACCAATCTGTTTTTAAAGATGATGAGACTATTTTAGAAATAGAATACACCTATTTTTACTTGGGAGGGTGGCCCATAGGAAACTATGTTTTAGACTGAGCTAGTCTGGATGATCTTTATTCCCTTCGAGACAGGAGTAGATATAAGGGGAAAACTTGGTTCATATCTACTTTGTGGACCTACCAAGCATTGTTGGGACATTCTACAACAATTTGGGTAAAAAATGAGTTATATTGGAAGGACCTTGAGGTGATGTTCTTGATCCACTTCTCCCCCAACTCCATGAGAGATGAGAAGGATCATGAGTATATTCATCTAACTTGGGAGATCATATAAATGATGGAATACAATTGATGTGTCACTACCTTATAGTGCTTTGTGACATAATTATAATATGATGAGATATACAAGGTAATATTTTTATGATGTTGTTCTCTATGAGATCTATTTATAGATGAACATATTCTTAGTAAGTAGTATTTTACATTTAAAGAATTAGGTACTCATCCTGGAGGGGAATCATAGAGATGCCTTGTGTAACGGTCTAGTTATTTAATTATATTTAAGTAGAAGTTTTTTTCTCATTGAAATAAGATCCACTATGATTATTTTCATCGAGGAAAAATTTCTAGATAAGTTAATGAATTTTTCATCCATCTCAGGATCATGTTATATTTCATTTCTATATGTGTGGCATGCTAGGGCACAAGCATCGTCCATGTTCATACCCAACATTGGTGTGCCATTATTATAGAATTTCAGGTCGTATTAAATGGTTTTTTAGAAACATATCACATAAGAGTTGTGGAAGAGGATCAATAAAGATACTAGAGTCTAAGAAGAACTCAACTACCCCTAATTAGATTGCTTAGTGGAACTCCATAAGACATTTAGGTCAAGGAAGGGGATGTGGTACCCCAATTCTGAAATTCTAGTACCAGGATGGTTTAATAGCTCAATGGAGTCGGATTAGATCCCAATGAAAAATCGAAAGTCATATGCTCATTATGTTGTCTACATAGGCTATTCTAAATTCAAGACCTTATTCTGTAAGAGGTAGGACTCTTCGATCATATTCCCTTTAAATGTGTTTTTTTATGGAATTACATTCATTTTTTATCTTTTATTTTATGATGTAATTTTTTACTTGAATGTGGAAAACATGGATGCAATCATGACTTTCGATACACCCTTGGGAGTGCAGTATGAGAATGAAAAATATTGTAAGGCACGTTCTCCAAAAAATGATTGTTAAAATTTTATTTGGAAACTATTTTTATAGTAAATGAATGTTTTCAATATCATTTTTGTTTTGGATTGTGTAGTTATATACCATGATTACATTAATGATATAGAAGGGGAGTTAACATCCAATAACCTGAAGTAGGTATCCATTTTCCCCATGGAGAGTGAGATCATTAGACTATTTATATAACACCAATTTAGTGTCAGGTGGATTACCTCCTTGCAAAGATTGTAGGTCTAATTATGCATGGTGCTGGAATAAAGTAGGATAATTTTCCTCCATTTGTAGATGATTTAAAAGATATAGTTCTTGATGGACTCTATGGTGAAAAACTAGATCTAGAGATCCCGTTAAGAAACAAGTGGGTGATTGTAGTAGATCCATTTTACATTATACATTATAGTATGAATCCATATGAACATAAAGTGTCATATGTCTAGCTGGATGATTGGTTATCGAACAATTTCATTCAACCTAATACGTCTCATAGAGTTCTCTAGTTCTTTTCTCCAAGATGGGTGAAGCGACATTGATAATATGTGTTTATTATTGAGGATGTAACTAGATGATAGTCAGGAACTAGTAAAATTTCCATGTATTGATGATCGTTTTGATAGTTTTTGAGGTTCTATGATGTTTTATAAGATCTACTTGAGACTTGGACGGTATCAGTTGTGGGTAAAACTATCAAACAAACCTCATACTTGTTTTTGGACCAGGTATAGATTGTATGAATTCATAGTGATGTAGTTTAGTTTGATGAATAAACTGATGATATTCATGAACCTGATGATTCATTTTATTCATCCTTTTCTAGATCCTTTTTAGTGGGGGTTTTCCATAAAAATCTTGATATACTCCCTGTAATGTGGTGATCATTCCCAATATATTTAAATCACTATTAGTACATTGAGACAACATTGTATTTTCACAATGAAAACAAAATAATTATTTTTGGTTGATTAAGTGAACTTAATAGGACATTTTATCTCAAAATTATGAGTGTTAGTGGTCCTAGAGATGGTTGTAGCCATAGTATCTTTGGAACGGCCCAATAATTCCTTCATGATTCTGATTTTTCTGGGTTTAAAAGGTTGTTATTAGTTATTTACCGAGGACTTATCTTATTTGGAAGCAATAATGTCCAATCTAACCAAGAAATGGGTGTTGTTTGTTTGGTTAGATTCATATGAGAGGGATTTCCAAGATAAAAAATTTATGTTGATCTCAACACCTATAATCTCCATAACTATTCCAGGTAAAGCATACACGGTGTACTATGAAGTCTCTTGATTTAAACTAAGAGTTCTTTAATGCAGGAGGATTGAGTGGTTTCTTATATATCTAGAAAGTTTAGACCACATGAAATGAAATATCCTACTCATAATCTATAGTTAATTGTGGATATAAATTCCCTAATATGTACGAGAAAAAACCTCATGGGTGAGTGTCTTATATTGTATGTGGACGATATGTTCCTCATGAACAGTGGTATTCATCATGACCTAATCATTCACCGAGTAGGTGGGTTGAGTATATATAGTCTTTTGACATTGACCTATCTTATACAACAAGAAAGAAAAACATTATTTCTGATGAATTGAGACTGATGAAGTAGAAATAGGTTGTGTGGGAGTGTTACACTTAGTTTAGGATAATGTCACTCTTTTCAAAAATGCATTTAGATATTCATGACTCTTGTAGATGAGTATCTCAGAATTCGACATATATCATACTTGTGCTTCACGAATAGAAAAATATATAGTATCAATTTGAACTAAAGGTATTAGTTCTAAGAGACAGGTTATATGGTGGGAGGAATCCATCCAGATGATCTTGTGGAAGTGGAAATATTCTTTTTTTCCAAAGACATGTATGGGTTCTTACAGGCTCGTGTGAGGAGTTGATTGGAATGTTTAATTAATCTAAAATTGTAAGTTAATCATGTTTTGAAAAGAATGTGTCATGATATCCATTTGCAGTACTAGTATTAATGATTCAATAATGAGATAGAGGAAACCATGGAGAGATGATTCACAGATCAGCAGGTGAAAATAATTAACCGGCGGGCAGCTGTGATTTTTCATCCTTTTTTTCCTATGAAGAAATGGTATGGTGTCACTATGGATTTTGTGGTTAGATTGCCTTGGAAACCCATTAATACTAATGATGTATGGGTGTTTAGGGATTTAAAATCAAAGATAGAAATATTTTTACTTACCTGGGAGATATTTAATATTACGAATAAGAATATTCTATACATGAGAAAAATATTTTAGTTTCTTGATGATATGTGGAGTATCATTTTTATAGAGATCCAAATTTCAGATATCAGTTATCAATGGGTATATATAAGTATATAAGATCAGACATTAATTTGAGCACAACCTTCCACCCTCTGATTGATAGATTATCTTGGTGGACTATTCTTATTCTAGAGGATATCTTATAATCATTTTTTATGTATTTTAGTGGTTTATGGGATTAGAATATGGAACTTGTGATGTTTTCGAATAATAACAACTTTCATGAATAATTCCAAATAGAACCTTTTGGGTATTTTTATGGTAGGTCATCCTATTAACCTACTTTTGTGGTAAATGTAGGTGAGGCCATTGTTGTTGGACCTAGTTTCATAGAGGATATATATGACTAGGTTTATTTGATTAGCAGATAGTTGGTGATTGCACAAATCTAACAGAAATATTATGTCGACAATTGGAGATGTAATTTTGAGTTTGTTGTCGGTCATCATTTTTTGCATCAGGCATGGCCTAGTATGGAGTATCTTTTTATCAAGAAACATGGAATGTTTGTAGCCAAGTTTTTTATGCTATTTGAGATTGTGGAAATTGTTGATCTAATGAAATATTGATTAATCATTCCACAAGGATAATGTTCCATAAAATATTTGTTTCGAATGTTCTAAAACTGTAGATATGATCTGGAAACTTCTCATTTTATAAACGTTGAGGAATTCAACATTTCATTAGAAGAATCCTTTATGGATCCAACGATACAAATTGTGTATTATAGTTTGTAATATCATTGATTTGTGACTATAGCTTTGGTTTGAGTTCACTTTTAGCATTGAAATGTTCAGGAGGGGTCCTAGGTGAAAAAGTTTAATATGCAAGAACAATGGTATTATATTCTCACCAAGCCCCATAGTGATTCATGGAGAATATCATTTAAAATACATTATATGGTGTGTGGGGGAGAGGGTTAAAGGACAAATTTTTTTTCTTAGAATATCAATATTTTATTTTTTCATCATTTCTTTTTCATTAGGGTTTTTTATTTTTCCTAAAACATTGGTGGACAATTCCTATTTTGGAGAATATTGATTTTATTAGGGAAAGAGACCTAATTTTTATTGCTATATATTTTTTCTAATAAATGGAGGAATGATATAAAAATGATAACTGAGATTAAAAGGGATTCCCACGGTTTTTTAGGGAATAAATTTTTCTCTGGATTTTCTATGATTTTTTGGATTAAAAATGCCAGTGGGAAAATTACATGCCTTGTAAATGTATTACATGATGTGTAACTACCTCTTGGTAATTTTTTTGAAATTAATATAGTCCTAAAATTTCTTAATGGCCTGAATTTTTTTTCACAATATTAATTCAACTTACATTACATGTAATGATCGAGTAGGTTTAATATCACTTGAGGAAACACATTTTTCATCATACATCATAATATTGAATTATACACTTTGTAAACATTTTATAGGGAATGTATTTCTCCCGCCCCATCGTTTTAAGGGAAAACAACTCTTTATTTTTATTTATTATTCCAAAAAACCCTCGGCTCTTGGAGCTATGGTGATTTATAGGCAATTTGGGGGTGCCTTCCACCATTTTGAATGTCCTATTAACAATTATGATCCTTGGTTAGTTGTTTTTTATAGGTTCTACTCCCATATAGAATTTATTTCTTTTTTTGTGGTATAAATATATTGTATGAATTTGTTTTGGGTTTCAATTCCATTGATATGTGGTCTAGGTCCCTTATTACGATCTTCTTCAGCATCATTATTTTTGAAACTTTCCTTTGTAATTGCATCATTGATTAATAGAAATTGATAGGAGGTCTAAAACCTAACCCTAGGATCTATTTAATTATTAATATATTTTAAATACTACGATTATCACAATATTATCCGTAGATTAAGTAATTGAATAATTAATTATGATAAATATTTCACAGGATTATTCATTAGATTCCTGTGGATTCAATTAATTTTGTTACATTTATTTTGGCTACCCATTAGGTGGGAAACCATTTAATAATAATGAGATAGCTAAGAGAGTAATGGGTGTGTCGAATTTAATGACACCACAAGTGATTTCTAGATATATATTAATCATGTAAATGGTCTAATGTATATGAAATGGATGTATTTGAAATGATATGATTGGTTGAAAACTATTATGTTAATAGTCTTTAAACAACATGATTAATGAAATTAGTAAATGAATGAAAAATGGAAAATTATTGTATTAACCATCAAGGATAATGATATGATATTTTGATAACCATACTATAGTGAGTTTCATATTTTTTTATTTACACATCAAGATATTCATGGTTTTTTTATATAATTCTTATATTAAATGATTGGCCCAATTTCATGCTGCAATGACTATATTTAGAGCTATGTACATTTGATACTAAATTGTTTAGATATTGGAATTTTCATGAAGCCTATAATGATAATATACCTGGATATACACTATTGTTGTTTAAATGTCTATAACACAGTATTTTCTTAGAGGATGAATTTATTATATAGAGGTATTTTACATATTATGTGATTATGACATGGTTTATGGTCATGGTGGGCATGATTGTGCCAACTAATCATAGATATTATGTCATGGTGTGGTAGAATATTGATTGTTGTATGTTGTTAATTGATTGAAAAATACACATGTTTATTTCATTTTTTCTGATCTTATTATCTGATTAGTTTTTTTAGACATGATTCTCTTAGCACACAGAGTGTTTTTCACACAATATTAGGGCCCCAATTTAGCACCCGAGATGATTACATGGATGTAGGTTTGGAAAAAGGAAAGGTACATCGTGGTAAATTTTTACATGATATATTGGATAATGTTTAAAGATGGGATCAAAATGGGGTTCATGATTTGGTTATTTTTCGTTTATTTTGGGTTAAATTATTATTTTTATTTATTCTGATTGAAATGTAGATACATTTCATTATTTCAATTAATGATTTATTATTATTTGGATACATTATTCTTTAATTTACTTCCTAGTTTTTTTTTCATTGTACCATTGCTTTAAATACTATTATGTTTATTTGTAATGTAAATTTCCACTATTTTATAACTATATACTAGGGGATATAGTCTCCCAACTATATTATTTCCATTAGACAACATGTTAGTAGACTCTGGTATACGGGGAGGCATGCTTGAGGTCCCATAACCATCTTGATTTTGAAACATGAGAGAGTTCCAGATCTAGGGATGCTACATACGTTGTTATAGTATTTGATGAGATGAAAACCCCTTTTATAAGAGAAAATAGAAGACAATTTTCTAAATACCAAAATAATTTCAATAATTTCAATTCATTGTCAAGGAATATGGAACCACAATTTAGAAATAATTGATTGGGGATGAAATTTTATCGATCCGATGATACAAAACAAATTTCAAAACAAGTTGTCATCATGTTAGTCCCATTTACCTCTTATGTTAATCATTTCAACTATTTTTATTTTCACTATAGTATGTAATTTTTACCTATATCATTTATCCATTATGTTAAAAAATAAAATTGTATCTGTTATATAATTTTATCCCTATTTTTTAATTTACGTTTTATTTTAATTTTTAATGACGATATTTCTTTTAAAAAACTATTAATGCCATAAAAAGATTTTTTGTTTTGAAATATATAAATTATATTCTAAAATTTCAAATATTTGTATTAAAATTTTCACCAACGTATTTATAATTAAAGAGTGAATTATAAAATCTATATCTTTTCTATGAAAAATGTTTCCATTATCTCTAATTCATGCTTACACAATAATAATAAAATCAAATTCACATTATTTATACAAATGGTATTTTCCATTATTCACCTAATTTTTTTTAGAAAAAACAAATAACATGAATTAGGTTAAATTCACAAGGATAATAAAAAAATAAAGATATATTTTTGAAATTAAAATTTAGAAAATTATAATTATTATTCTAAATGAAAATATAATATATAAGGAAAAATGTTATTTTAAAATCTATAAGTTTAAACATCAATTTTTTTAATCTTATTTCATAAGGATTTATAAATTATTGAAAATTGACATTTATTTTTTAAATATAAACGATACTTACAACAGTAAACCTTTAACAATGTTCAATTTAATTTTTTATTGTAATGTACCATACCCCAATAATAAACTGAATGTTGAAAAAAAAATTTATTCTAATATATTATTCAAAGGAAAATAATAAAATTTATCTATTTTCATTCATTATTATCGTAGAATCTAATTGAGATTAATTTATTATGCTATTTTCAATAATCCTTGGTTTTTTAGAATACATTTCAATTAGTTGGGTGTTATGTGTGCAACAAGACATTATAGACAGTTCCAATATAAAGGTATCAAAATATAGAGAATATATATTTAATGTAATAAAAAACTCAATACATAATAGGTGGGAGTTCAATCATGTACACCAAATCAATATTACACTCCAATGACACAAAAGTACAAGAAGTATATTGTGATATGTTATTACCACAACCAAAACTACATTATTTTCAATTATGATAACCCTTTAAGAAGTCATCATTACGATCATGAAAATTTACAATTATTATATATTTATCCGTAAAAGGATTTTGATGATCTTGGGAAACCATCATACATTCTAAAATATCAAATTTATTCCCAACATACTCTACACTACATCTCTACAATCAATTGTTGACACACAAACCATCGAACAATATAATGATGATCTACTTGGTTATAAATAAAATTGTTCGAATAGTGTCATTAAAATAAATGTGTGGTAACTAATAGTATAGTAGATTTATGATAATAGTCATTTCTTCACCAATAATCATTGAAAACAAAACATTAATACAAAAAATATGTCCTTTAATGTATGGACAATGCACTACCACTTCTCTCTAATCTATGGTAGAAATTTCATTCTATTATACAACTAAGATAAAAAACTATGTTATATTCCCTACATAATGAAGAATTGAAAATGATAATTTTGATAAGAAAGAATAATTCCTGAAATTTAGTGAAATTTCTTCACAACATGAACATAAATCTTTTCATATGCTTCCACTTCCTTCGACTTCTAATTCCCTAATCAATGTGTTTCCATTATCAAATAGACTAAAATAATGCATATGGAATAATATACTACAAAATATCAAGGAAAACCATTCAAAAAATCCATTGATATATCCTATAATTTATATGGATAAAAATACAATGTATAAAAAAATCACACTAGGATATGATGAGTGTATTTAACATATAAATATATAATGATTTAATGAAAAAAATTCTCTTGCTGACCTATCCATACTGAACCTCCGAAATATATTTTTAAATTTGTGATATATAATGTAAATACCATGATAAAATGATATAAGTGTGATATAAGACACATGAATCATCATAAATAATATAAAACACATCCCAAGAGACAGATCATTATGATCATAATCCCATATCCACACATCCAAAAAATCCCAATGAATTATTTATTATCTCAACACCTTCACTACAGGATCTGACATAATATATTTCATTGTTAGAGAAAACATTATTGTGTTAATTTATTAAAAAACAATAACAAATCACTAATAAGATCTTCCAGGTCTATATATTTAATGAAATAAGCTCATCTATTATCTTCCACTCGTCACCACACTCATAAAAAATATCATCACAAATATTTCAAAAATGTGAAAAAATCACATTAAATATCTATAGGGTATAAGTGAATAGAAAAATTGATTCATGAAGTACACTTGACCATATCATTTAATACATATTCGAAATTAATAAAGAGAATATACTACACAATCTCTTTTGTTATGTGAGGATCACAACAAAATATCTAATAATTTAATATCACAATAGTTTCAATTAAAACTGCACTACTCTAAGATTAATATCATTGTAAAAATAATTACTTTCAATGGTATATAAATTAATTAACAAAAAATATATAATTACACTACCTTTAATAACCAATTTATACTATGAAAATAAATTAATAGTTATTGTTTACCTCAAACACAACTCCTTACTCAACTAATAAAAATAAAATATCACTTATTAAGTCCTCTTTTCAGTACTTATTCTACTTCTGAAACTACTAGTTTTAGAAAAATTCAAAGTGATTCTTGGTAAATATAGTAAAAGGTCCAATGATTGATAAAATCTAAGATTCAAACCATCTATATTATCAAATGAGATCATGAAATTTATACAATTTTATGATGTTCTTGTGTGTTATCTATGAAATGAATCCCATAGTTTTTGAAGGGTCATCAACCACAACTTAGAGTGATATTGAAATACATTGAATGTAGAACCCATAAATCATAATGTTAATTTTTAAGGAATTATATGTAGATGTTTTATGATGATCCTAGTTATATATTTAATAAAGGAACTTGGGCTACCATGTCTCAATAACCAAACCTTCCTATTATATGTAAAGATGTGCATTTTTAAGGGACATATGCTTGAGAATTGGATTGATGAATCCATAAAATAATAAATGGAAATTATTAATCTATATATATATATATATATATATATATAGTAAAGGAAACTACTACATATAATTTTGGAATATCTCTTATATCATCCTTCAGATCATACATGTGTGACTATTAGTTTCCAAAAAGAATAATAGCAATCAACATTTAATTAAATAATGAAAATCAGAAAAATAATAATGACAAAAAATAAAAAAACATATGTTTATAAAGAGAATTAAAGAAAATTATATAAGATTAAAACATATACATATATGTTAAAAAACTAATTGATTGATGAGGTTGGTTTATACAATAGATAATCTGTTGATAATTAATAGACGAAAATGAAAAAAACCATAATTTTCTCATCATATTAATAGGTGACCTAGAGCGACCTGTCATATAAAAACATAAACTATGAGCCAATGATATTTTAGTACATCATATTTGTATCATTAGTGAACATCATAACACATTATAGGTTATGTTTAAAGCTAATTTTTATATATTCCATGAGGATAAAAATTACATTAGGATCCAACTATAAAATCCATGAATAAGTTTTAAGAACTAATTCATTCTATTCTATTTTGAAAATATGACTGAAAATAACCTATACACATTAACAACTAAATAACTCTTGAAATTGACATTTTATGGATACATTGTAATATTTACAAGTTATTCATTTTGAAATATACTAATTTTATTTATTAATTTAAGAAATTTGATAAGGTAAATAATTAGAAATAATATTAATAACAATATTGAAGATAAAAAATATTAATTCTTTATAATTCAAAAATATCCATCAGTATGATATATATTACAAAAAATTCATTTTTTCATACGAATAATATGAAGGATCTCACCCTATGGGTAACACAATAATAACATATTTCACGAAAAAAATATTTTAGTTATTATATACTATGATATATATAATTGAAGTCCTCAAATAACATCATTAAAATATAATTAATTCCTTTCAGTTAATGGAAAAGTAAAAAATTTAAAATGTTATATGATATTAGAAAATATCATTCAATGTACCCAAAAACATTGAAAAAAAATAAAAAAAATTCTATTATAATAATTCATAATAGTTCCATTTATAAAATTAACATTTATTGATTTTAGAAATTGTATGGTATAAATTTGACTAAACATTTAGCATTCATGCTTCCCATAAATACAATTTTTAGGAATATAATTAAAGTAAAAACATTTGGATGTAAATATAATATTAAGAAAACATTTTGAAATAAATAATATTGTTATAATTATGTTTTCTATTGTTTATATCAACAATAAAAAGTGATTAAAACATGCATGATCTCATGATTTCTTGAGTAGTGTAGTCTAAAATATTTTACAAAAATTTGATCAAAGAATCCAATAAGAATTGTTTTTCGCACTAAAGAAGAGTTGACTATATAATTAATGTATCATTAAGAAAAAATAACTACGGAAACATAAAATAGATTTTTTATAAATAGGAAATGGTGGAATAATTAGTTTGGGGTAGTAAGAAAATAGATGAAAAAAAAGATACGTTAAAGTATGGGACACAGAATATTGGATGAGTTTACTATGTGTAATTAAAATGAAATAAAAGATACCCACTAGGAGAAATCATTGAGACGGTGATGAATAAAAATGAGATAAACACCTAAAGGAGGATTTTTAAGTGTTAGAGATAAAAAAACACGATTTTAAGAAGTTATGAAAGAAAATTCATATGATAAATTTTAAGAATGTTCACCAAATAGAAGAATGATTAGTTACAAAATTATCCAAATTATTAACAATTTGTAGATAATTTCTTTTACTACATATTGTTAGGATCCATCATTAAGAAACATCTATCCAAAAGTGAAAAATCCCCTAGATCATAGAATCATCGACACACAAGGTTTGTGTGGATGGTTCATCCAAGAACACACTTATTATGACTAGATTTTAGAAGTACATTTTCAATGAGCATGATCCACACGAACTCCATCATGGATTCCTGTAATTTTCTACCAATCATTGAATCTATATTCTATTTTTAAAAATAATAAAAATTCCCCAATAAAATTATCTATAATTTTTCCAAATAAATGATGAATAAAGGATATAAAAAATGTTACATATTGGGTGTTACAACTTATCCCACAATATAACTTTCTACCCTTAAAAATTATATGTGGAATGGTTTTTTGAAGAATAAGTGGGGATTAGCTTCTTCATCGATGATGTTGCTCAAAATTCCCCAATTATATATGTTTTAATTGGTTATTGAGTATATAACCCTCTATTTTAGGACATCTAGATAATCATAAATTTGATTAGTATAATATTTTGTTATAAGGGCCAGGCATAATCCACCAATTTATAATCAAAAAATTCTGGAATGTTAAGATGTGTCTCGACCCAATAATAACTCTAAAAAATCACTTTTTTGAATTTCCTTTTGATGTGAGAACTCACTTTATATATTTATAATTCATGATCCAATATTATTCCTAACATCATCATGTATTTATAGATTAAATGTATCTAAAATTGATTACCCATTGATGAATATAGTTAGTAGTTGATGGTGGTATCTAAATGATTTCATTTTTATATAATAAGTATAACATTTATAATGCAAAAAGTTTCCTTCAATAAAATTGAAAATCAGATGAAATTTATATTGTCTTCACAACATTACTTGTCCCTTCCACACATAATCTCTTTGATGAATACATCAATGGTGATGAATGGTAGAGGGAATTCCCCAAATATATCTCTTATTGATTTAGCAGTATGAATATAGAGATGTAGGTGTTAAGAAGATTCAAAAAACCCATTAAATTTATAATCCTGAATATTTCCACTCTGCATATGGGAAATTACCTGAAAAATGAATAACACAAACAATTATATATATAAAAATACATGACATGGAATATAATAATATCTTTTAGAAATTAAAAGAAGAAAAAAGGTTGTGGATGCATCAAATTTAGATTCAACCGGTCTATTCTCCACTACCACCACTTTTTCATATTAGGTTTTACTAAATGTCATTTTAAAAGAATATAATTGAATTTATATTTGTTTCATAATGTCTTTCTACTTTACAATAAGAATGACCCAAAAATAATTTTTTTTGACAGATTCTATATCATTATCGACATGGAGGATTCTAATAAACTTATATACCATATTTATGGTACATCATTGATTTACCAATGGAAGAATGAAAAGTAACAGAACTATATACTATATTAATGAAAATAATTTTATATTGAAATATAACCATATTACACATTCTTATACCATAATTATCATTACCAATTCTTGGAAAAGATGAATCATTTTCCAAATTTGGAACCACTACAATAATAACCTCATGAATATGAGCATGCTTCACCACCATCACATATAATGTTGGTACAATCATAGAAAACTAAGTCTGTATGTCACATTGGTGTCCATGTTTGAATAATTGTTATTTCAAGGAATATTCTGAGACTAATATTCGATGATATATACTTATCTCAACAATGTTATGAGTATACTCTAATAATAACTTATTATTATTATTGAGAAAATTTAATTATATAGCCTTTATAAATTTTATGGTATTCAGATAATTATATTTAATATAACACACCATGAAACATTATCAATAATTTTATAACTATAGATTAGTTTATTTTTTATTCTATCACGATTTTAGACATAGACATTCATATATAAAATTGATGAACATGAAGTTAAGGGATTCCAAAAATTTGATGATATAAATTATCCACTAAATATTTTTCAATAACTCTTTCCCTCCATGGGAACCTTTTCCCCTTAAAAGATAAGAAGATATATATTCTAAAACTCTTTATCATAGTATCCAAGATAATCTGATTGTAGAGGAACATAATTCTATTGATCCAAAGTAGTATAAATTATGGAAGGATGCATACTTTATTCATATATAAGATTAAACAATTATAAATAACAAAACTCACCCACATAAAAATCCATTGGTACTTTTGAATAGGATTATAAGTGTTTGGGGGAAATTTTTTATCCCAATAATGATGTATGTGTTGAGATATAATGTTAATGAAGAATCCCCTAGATATTTGGTGAATTTTTAGAAAATAATAATTATAGGAGAATTAGATATGGTAGTAGTGAATTATTTTATTATTATTATTATAGAAATCTGGTACAATCTTAATTTATATAATTATTTCCTTTTTTTAGTTACTTATATTGTTATAGAGTTTTTTTTGGTGTTTGAATTAACATTGGAGATTTTTTGAGTTATTTGGATAAAGTTTTCAGTTGATGAATATTTAGTCTATAATATTCCTATGTACTATATAATTAGGTGTAATTCTATATAGAACATAGAAAATTTTAAAAAGTAATAAAAAACCTTTTATACATAGTTGTGGTCTTTTGAAAAAATAAATTGAAATTTCGAAATTTTTATAATGTGTTGAAGTTACTATGTTTATACAAAATGATCATATTGAGTGGATGGAAGACAAAAATAGAAGAAATGGATTGGAATTATAAATTTTTAATGTATAATAATGGTAAAATAGTAATGATATGAAGAATAAAATTACTCATTTATTGGAGGAAAAAATTGTTCCATGTGGTTGTGATTTTTAATAGATGCCAAAATTAAGTCAACAATGACATTCCATGGAAGTGAATAAAGAGAATATTATGAGATGAAGTTATGTTTTGATGAGAAAATTTTATTCTTATAATTTTATATATTTTAAGGTGATTCATTTAATTATATATATATTCATGGTGTTTGTACCTAACATGCACACCTAGAGGAAAAGGAAGAGAAGTATTTCATTATGAAATAATTTTTGAATCTATCTTTGAATGATACTTTTCATGTCTTTAAGTGGAAAATAATTTTTCATGATATGATAACTGAATTATGGCCCTAAATTATCCACATATCTATATTATAACATCCAAAACAATGAATAATATGTGTAATAAGTTCTAAGTGTCTAAAAAATAGATAATGGAGTTTTATGAAATTTTTTTTAAAAAAAATTGTTATTTTAGAATAATCCATTTGAATTAATGAGAAATTTATTTATGTATTTTGAATTATATAGTTCCATTAATAGGATATATACTACTGAAACTCATACTGTATTATATAAAAAAGATAAAAAATGTTGTTTTTCATGTAGAAAATAGTATGAATAAAAAGAAGACGATGTAGAAGAATCACTATAAAAATTTCATGGATGTATAATTCTATTGAACAAACTCTTGTAATTGATGCTATAATTTATTTTTTATTACAGTGGGATTACCAAAAATATTAAGGGGAAATTTTTTATGACACATTTTCAATAATAAAAGCTACTCCAATATTTATAAACAATGATGTTAGTAGTTGATTGTATAATTGTAATAATCCAGATAAATAAGGAATAATACACTATTCATATTTATTAATATTTTTTAATTAAATATTAATTTTACATTAAAGAGGATTCTATGTTCGATAGAGTACCCGATACGCAACAACGGGTTTCTTTGGAATCTTATGTTGCACACTAATAATATAATATTATTATTTTAAATGGTAGTTAAATCCTAGTCGTTGTATTGGTGGGAATGAACAAAACTAACTACAATATGATTATACATGACTGTTAAATGTATTTAAATTATCTAATAAAAAGTTAGAGGCTTAAAATGTGAATGGATCTAAATTTAAGCAAAATTTACATTAAAAGGCCGATTTATCTCCTTTTAATGGCTAACCCTTTTTAAATATAGTTTTGGTCACATTAATACATTCTATATGACTAAATAAAATATTTCTTTAGAATGGGGACATCAAAATTAACTTTGTATAAATTTTTGGAATTATTCCGATAAAGTTTATTTTTTAATGAATAGTGAAAAATATTGTATTTTAATTCAAAAGTGCCTTTTAATATATTTTATTTATATGGTTATATTATCTTTTTAATTGGTTTTAAAGTTAAATTAAAATATATTTTTACCATTTAATCTAATTTTGGTCATTGTAATTAATTTCACTTTGAAATTGGATATAACCAAATGTCAATCTTTTGATAGTTATTGTTTCTTAAAAACACGCTATATGTTTTGATAATCGGAATTAATTTTAAAATTAATTAATTCAACTCATATGTTTTGAATTTGAAAAAATATACATCATTTTTGAATTCATAATATCAAATATAGCATATGCATACTTTTTTGTATTTTTCTGAAAAACATCAATTTTTGAAGAATAGTGAAATCACATAGTAATAGTTAAAAAACTGACTTTTTAATTTAAATGAATTTTTACCACTTCTTTGAATTGAATTTCAAAAATCCGACATACATGGTTATTAACATGAGGTAAAATGCGGTTCATTGTGATGAAAATAATTTTTGGTGAATAGTATCTTTTGACTTTTATTTACCGCGGTTAAAGGTAAAAAGAGTATTATAATAATTCAAAATTACCTTACCAATTTTCCAAACCATATTAGATGAGTCAATAAATACCATGGGAATATTTGGTTAGATTTTGGGACCACATTGAGCAATGTGGGAGTGATAATTAGAATTTAGATTAATTAACTTAAAGTAAAGGCAAAAATGATAAAAGAAAATATCTTTTAGTAAATTAATTTTTACAAGTGGTTATATAAATTATATTTTCGACTATAAATATTCATTGGAAATATAAGACACTTTACTACATCATGATATTTTTTTTATAATTTTTATACAAATAATAAATTATATTATTTGTGACATAATAATGTTGCAGTATTTACCTCATTAATAAATGATTTCAATAAATAAAATTATAATGATTATAATATTATCCAAAACACGTCCAATTCTGATTGGATGATTTTATTTTGAATATGAGTCATCGTATCATCGACCTTAATGATTTTTGGACCTTTAGAAACCAAATATCATTATATTATAAAATAATATTTTTCACACTTTCCTAAAGAGCCCCTCCTCTCCCTTATAAAAGGATACCATTTCTAACCAGTTCCTCACACCTCTCAAGACATTTTTTATGTAAAGAATCTTCCCAATTAATCTCCCTACATCCCTCTCATTCACCTAGAATCCTTACCTTAGGTAGAAGGCACTTCAAGAAGCCCTTTTCTGCAATCCAAAGGGAGTTACCCAAATTAAAGGTAACATTTTCTATTAATTTGTTTTCTTTTATTTTACTTCTCCAACCCCTATACTCATTTTTCTCCTTTCATTTGTAAAAACACCAGTATCCTCAATATAATTAGATATTTTTATAATATTTAATATAACTAAACATACACACAGTTACATCTAATGGGTGAATAACATAATGTTTCTATGGATGGAAAAGTAACCCCTCACGAAACGATGATTGTTCAATTACATCTTACCGCCTCTCACGGTGGTCATAATGATGGACAATTTATTAATATATGAAATATATTATGTTTATTTTTTCCTCATTCTTCTTTATATCCCGTTTATATCAATCCTTTGTGGTTTTCATAGTGGGTAAATACGATAATCTCATTAGAGGAAGTGCAGAATACCACCCCCTCAAAGTGATATCACTCGTTAATGCCTTATGCGTGACATATAAAGGATGGATTTAATAATATTGTATATTATATTATACTGGAATTATAATATAACTATGTATAATTGTGTTTTTAATTCCATTAAAGCAAGAAATAGAAATGGAATTAGCGTTCATGCGTACGTACGGCATACCGTCTCCATGAACGGTGCAATTCATTTCTTACCTCAAAATGTTATATACTATTATAAATACATGTATATACATGATATATATGATATATATGATATCTAAATAATTAATGTCATTCTGGATATAATGAACTATTGACCACATGGACAAATTTAAAATATAAGGTTTTGATTTTTTACTCAAGCACCAAATATCGACAAAATGGATGTTATTAACTTAAATGATAACATAATATTTATAACATGGTAATAAGTGATTTAAAAGGAATAATAAACATGAAAATGGTTCTTAAGAAAGTATAAATTAACTTTAGTTTATTATTCAAGATACTAAAGAATGATCGAGTCAAGTCAGACACAAGGTAATGAGATTTCCTTATCTCACTTTTAATTCCGTGAGATTTCCATTGTTTTCCACTTATTCATTGCATGTGGTGTATTTTGTATTGACATTTGATATATATTACCATTCTTATCATTATATTCCTAGTATTCTATGATTCCTTATGTTTTTATTAACTTTTTTTCATACGAATCGATTGATTTCAATGTGGTAACGAATTTTCTTATCTCACTTTTAATTCCGTGAGATTTCCATGGTTCACCACTTATTCATTGCATGTGGTGTATTGTGTACTTCCCTTATATATATATATTATCATGAGTCTCATTATATTCATGGTATTCTGTGAATCATTTGGTGGTTATTATCTTTGGGTCATATGACTCACTTGATTATAATGTGGTAAATTGTTTCTTCTCACTTTTTATTCCTATGAGACTCATGCTATATTTGCGACTATTTCCTTTTGGGTGGTGTATGTACTGACAATGATTGTACTCCTTATGTAATATAATATCATTTATTAGTATTTACATTTTTATTGTATGATCCTTCATTCATGTGGCGTATGTTTTTTAAATTACCAATTCGTTGAGGGAACCATTCACCCATCTCTTTATAAAGGACTTCTTTTTGTTATGTCTTTTAATTTACGTCTTATTATATTGGGATATTTTCTTATATATAATTATTAATGTTAACTTTATATCCAAGTGATGATATTCCCTTTTTTATCTCATCAACTCAGTTTCTTAATTTTAATGTGACGCCGTTAAGATGTCAAATTTTTACAAGGGAACCTCTTAACCTAGTTTCAATTCTTCGAGTTCAATGTGTACTTCTTGAATATGTAGTCCTATGAATATGTGTGAATACCCTATTATTGTTTTACACTTAATAACATATTATATTTGGTTTATTTATATTTTTCACAGAAAACTATGTGATTGATTTATCTTTAATTTAAGGATACAATCTTTATAAGTGATTTTATATCAATTTACATTTCCATTGAGACTTCATTGTTGTTATGCACAAATTCACTCTTATATGGTGTATATATTGTCCTTTGAAATATTATATCATGAATACCTTTATTGTCAACATATTATAATTTTTTGATTAAAATTTATTCTTCAATTATTTGTATTCAAGCCTCTCTCTTTTTGTTAAATACTCTTTAACTAAAATATAGTTTTAAATATTTTAAACATTTATTCTTCAAAATATTTCTCATTAATGTCCATGTTTTCAAAATGGGGTTTAGGATTTATTTATATAGAAATTAATTTTTCAAATTATAATTCATTTAAAAGATTCAATTTCGTATGGGACACATTGATTCAAAAATCTCATTATAAATGGTTTTGAAAATGATTTGATAAAGCATTATTTATTTCAATATATTGAATTGATATATTGGAATGTCGAAATGTTATCTTTCCTTTATACATGTGTCATATGTCATGATTATGTTATGGTTATTGGTTATTGTTTACGTATACGGGTGGTTCCATGATAAACCTAGGGCGGGTGAGCCCGAGATAGCTCTCCAATGAATTGGGTAACGTGACGTAGGTAAACTTGATGTTTATCTTAAGAGATTTAGGGAATATACATAGATGGGTATTCCGAGTGTAACTCCCAATGTAGCTGTGATATCTACAATGTAATTTTTATATGGGTGCCATAAGTGACCTTTATGATTTATTATTTATGATTTGTGTGTGTTATTCATAAATATTATGATTTCGTAAGGTGTGTTATGATTAAAAAGTATGGTTTCATTAATTTGTATTTATTGATGGGATAATGTTTTACTTTCAAATTTTATAACCCTTACTGAGCTTTTTATGTTAATACCATGTTTTTGAAATGTTTTCCACCAGAATTAAAGATGAATAGGGTCAAGGATGGGATCCTGGAAACATCATGTTGTCTAAAATATGGATCTAGACATGTTTCTTTTTTAGAGTTTTTACTTTATGGATACTTATTATTAGTGTCTACTTGTAATATTCATGTTTTTATGTAACAGTTATGGCCTAATTATATAAAAATCTATACCTGAAAAGATCTTTAATGTGAATTATTCATTTAATTCAAAATTATATAATGTTATAAGGTATGGTCTTTATAATTGGTATCAAATGACAGTTTTGACAACTTTAGGGAATAGAGATTTTCTTTGGACATATGGTTAGTCAAAATGTAATATTTTAGTTAAATAATTGCTTTATAACCTTTCAGATCAAGGAAATTAAGTTACAAATGGAAGGAGGAGGATCTCAAATGACATTCATATCTCTTCCTAATGACATGCTTGCAATAATTATTGCAAAGTCAAGTTCAGATGATTGTGAAATTTTTTCTAGAATACAACTCACTTGCAAGAAGTTGTTTGAGATATAAAACACCTCTACTATACCTCGTTATCATCGTGGAACATGGGTTGTATTTTGAAAAATATTATTTTTACAATATTCTCATATTTTCACTAAAGGTAAATATTATCAAGCCATTTTCAAATATTTTACCTTATCACAAGATTTTGAAGCATATTATGATTTAAAAAAAGGTGCTGAAGAAGGAGAACCTTGCATAACCTATTTATATTTGATTTTAAAATATAGTCTCTCAGCACATACTTATGGTATTTTAAAAGTACTGTTAATCGAATGTTTCAACTCAAATTCAGTTCGACTACTTTATAGAAATCATGTATTATCAGATGTTTTGAAATTATATGTCAGACATGATTATTTTCCAAAACTGTTTTTCTGTGAACACCCATATGACCCATGTTGTACAAGGTGTATTTGAATGGATGAAGAAAATGATTTTGAAGGATCTATAAATAAATTTTGCAATGCATGGACCTTATAACTACTTGAACAAGATGAGGATGAAACCAAATGGACAACATGATCAAGGTATGATTTTCTTAATTTGGAGGATTGTTTTATTTTATCATATGGTGGTGAAATAATACATCAAGAATTAAGATGTTGAGATCATAATGAATTTGGATGAAAATGAGAGGTTTAAGGAAACCTTTGAGGTTAAAACATGTTAGGGTTATTTTTGAACTTTATAAAAAGGACAACTCATAGGATGGGTGACAACCCATCGCATCCGGGAAGGATGCAGGAATCGAACCCACAACCGAAGGGCGACAAGGGTGCATCGCCAACCACTAGCCTACTTGAAGACCCTGGTTAGTATGACTTATTATTTTAGTAAAATGTTTTTATGGAACAAGAATATGTTGATTTTTGGAACTTAAGTTTTATCAAATAGATATACAAAATATTGAAAAATTATTTAGTGATTAAGTTATAAAATGTTGTTGTGAAAGACGTTCTCTCTTTTGAGGAAACACTATATGCCTAAGGAAGATAGAATACTATGGGATTTCAATTGTAGAATAATGGTTGAAATTTTAGTTTGGAATAATCTATGTTTTTATTATGTAAACATGATGATCTGATTTATCTATGAAAAGGATTGACCTATCTTAGAGAATATGTGATTAGGTTAATTACTTTTCAATATGAGACTTTATGAGTAACTGGTGTTACTTGGAGATAAATGTTAAGATATATCTTGGAAGTCTATGTAATTAAATCCTTATGAGATTTGGGTTACAATGAAATTTTGGATTACTTTGGAAGAATTTTAGGGACAAATGTTTATTGAATGGCCTTTTATGAGCTTTCGGTTTTGTTTAGACAAATTTTGGAGATTAAGAGTAGTTTCTCTTTATGTAATAGTGTATCCTTTTTAGGGATTATCTGATCTTGTACTAAACGTTTTGGTTTTAGTTAATATCTAAAGACAAGGGAAATATATAGTTTATCTTTTTTGGATTATTTTATTCTCTCGAAGTTGATTATAGAACTTTCAATGTAAACAAGGCATCCTGAATACTCATCATTTGGAGGAAATATGAGTTTGTGCTAGAAATATAGTGAAGGATAAAAGTCTACATGAAAACTAATTGTGTTTCCTTATTTTTTTATTTAATCATATAAATAAATTACTCAATTAAAATTAACCTAAAACAAAAACCTTGTCTACTGGTAGATCAAATACTGTTTAACCCATCACAAGTTTGTGATTTTCTGGTGGTTAACATTCTTCTAAACATGTTTTCTATCACTCTCCATCAGAAATTGATGGTTTGTTTTCTCCTCCATATCTATGTTTTCATAGAATAATAGTATCTGTTGTATCAGGTAACCTTTGTACCTCTCTTACTTTATTTTAAACTGATAGTTTTATTGACTCTTTTTCTGATGTGGGGCTTTTAATTATGTTTCCAAGCCCGGTTTTAAAATTGCGAGGACGCAATTCCCAAAAGTGGGGAAGGATGTAACATCCCAGATAAATAAGGAATATAACACTATTCATATTTATTAATATTTGTGAATTAAATATTAATTTTACATTAAAGGGGATGCTATGTTCGATAGCGTACCCGATACGCAATAACCAGTTTATTTGGAATCTTACGTTGCACACTAATAATATAATATTATTATTTTAAATGGTAGTTAACTCCTAGCCATTGTATTGGAGGGAATGAACAATACTAACAAAACAATTATTATACATGATTGTTAAATGTATTTAAATTATCCAATAAAAAGTTAGAGGATTAAAATGTTAATGAATCTAATTTTTTGAATAATTTATATTAAAAGGAAGATTTATCGCCTTTTAATGGTGAACCCTTTTTAAATCTAGTATTGGTCACTTTAATACATTATATATGAAAAAATAAAATCCTTCTTTAGAATGGGGACATCAAAATTTTTTGTGTGTAAATTTTTGGAATATTTCCTATAAAGTTCATTTTTTAATGAATAGTGAAAAATATTGTATTTTAATTCAAAAGTGCCTTTAAATCTAATTTATTTATATGGTTAGATTATCTTTTTAATTGGTTTTAAAGTGAAATTAAAAAATATTTTAACTATTTTATCCAATTTTGTTCATTGAAATTTATTTCACTTTGAAATTTGACATAAACAAGTGTCAAAATTTTGAAAGTTATTGTTTCTTAAAAACACACTATTTATTTTGATAACGGGAATTAATTTTAAAATAAAATAATCTCACTTATATGTTTTGAATTTTTAAAAATAGACTTCATTTTTGATTTCAGAATATCAAATACAGATTAGGCTTAATTTTTTGTATTTTTTCTGAAAAACAGCAATTTTTGATGAATAGTGAAATCACTTAGTAATAGTTAAGAAACTGACTTTTTCATTAAAATGAAATTTTACCACTTCTGTGAATTGAATTTCTAAAATATGATATACATTATTTTTATCAAGAAGTCAAATTTGGTTAATTATGATGAAAATAATTTTTGGTGAATAGTATCTTTTGACTTTTATTTACCGCGGTTAAAGGTAAATAATGTAATTGAAGATAAAAAGTGTATTATAATAATTCAAAATTACCTTAACATTTGTAATAACCATATTGGTTGAGTAATTAACGACCATGGTAATATTTAGGTCTATTTTGGGTCCACATTGAGCCACATGAGAGTGATAATGACAATTTAGATTAATTAACTTAAAGTAAAGGCAAAAATGACAAAAGCAAATATCTTTTAGTAAATGAATTTTTAAAAGGGTTTATATAAATTATCATTTGGACTATTAATATTCATTGGATATGTAAAACTATTTCCTACTTTATTATATTTGTTTTATAATTTTTAGACATCAAATAAATTAAATTATTTATGACATAATCATGATGCAAAATTTACCTCATTAATAAATGATTTAAATAAATAAGATTATAATGATTAACATATTATCCAAAATATCTCCAATTCTGATTTTATGATTTTATTTCTAATATGTGTCATCTTATCTTCTACCATAATGATTTTTGGACCTTTAGAAACTGAATATCATTATATTATAAATTAATATTTTCACACTTTCTTAAAGAGACCCTCCTCTTCTCTTATAAAAGGAGACCACTTATAACTAATTCCTCACACCTCTACAGCCATTTGGATCATCCAAAATCTACCCAATTAATCTCCGTACATACCTATACTCCTCTTAGAATCCTTACCTTATGCATAAGGAACTTCAAGAAGTCCTTTGGTTCATACCAAATGGAGTTACCCAAATTAAAGGCAACAGTTTCTCTTAATCTGTTTTCTTTTATTTTACTTCTACAAACCGTAAACACTTTTTATTCCTTTCTATTGTAACAAAAAAAGTATCCTAAATAAACTAGGATGTTTTTATAATAATTATTATAACTAAACATACACACACCTCCACTTAATGGGTGAAGAACATAATATTTCTGTGGATAGAAAACTAACGCCTCACGAAACGATGATTGTTTAATTACCTCTTACTGCTTCTCATGGTGGCCATTATGATAGAAATTTAATAATATATGATATATATTATGTTTTTTATATACTTATGCTTCTTTAATTCCCATTTATATCAGTCCTTTATGGTTTCCATAGTGGGTAAATACGATCATCTCATTAGAAGAAGTGTGGACTACCGCTCCCTCAAAGTTATATGACTCGATAATGCCTTATGTGGGATGTATAAAGGATGGAGTTAATAATATTTTATGTGATATTATACTGGAATTATAATATAACTATGTATAATTATATTTTTAAATCCATTAAAATATGAAATAGAAATGGTAGTAGGGTTCATGCGTACGTACGACTTACCGTCTCCAAGAACAATGAATTTCATTTCTTATCTCCAAATGTTATGTACTATTATAAATACATGTATATACTGGGTATATATGATATATATGATATCTAAATAATTAATCTTATTCTCGATATAATGAACAATTGACCACATGGAAAACTTGTAAATATAAGGTGTTCATTTTCGACTCAGTGACCAAATATAGACAAAATGGACGTTCTTAACTTAAATGATAACATAATATTTATAACATTGTAATAAGTTATAAAAAAGAAAAAATAAACTTGAAAAAGGTTCTTAAGAAAGTAGATAATAAATTTAGTTTATTATTCAAGAGATTAAAGAACAATCGAGTCAAGTCGGACACAAAGTAAAGAGATTTCCTTATCTCACTTTGAATTCTATGAGATTTCCATTGTTCACCACTTATTCATTGCACGTGGTGTATTGGGTTCTACCATTTGATATATATTTTCATGATTATCATTATATTCTGGGTATTCTTTTATTAATTTTGTTTTTATTAACTTTTGTTAATAAGACTCGATTGATTTCAACGTGGTAAGGGATTTTCTTATCTCACTTTTAATTTTGTGAAATTTCCATTGTTCGCAACTTATTTATTGCATGTGGTGTATTATGTAATTCCATTTGATATATATTACCATGACTATTATTATATTCAAGGTATTCTGTGATTAATTTTGTGGTTATTAACTTTTAGTCATACGACTCCGTTGATTACAATGTGGTAATGGGTTTCCTCTCACTTTTTATTCCCGTGAGATTCATGCTATATTTGCCACTATTTCCATTTCTGTGGTGTATGTACTGCCTATGATGGTACTCATTATGTAATATAATTTCATTTATAAGTATTTACATCTTAATTTTATGATCCTTCTTTCATGTGGCGTATGTTTTGTAAAATACCAAATTAGTAAGGGAACCATTCACCCTCCTCTATATAAAAGACTTCTTTTTGTTATGTTTTTTAATTTGCATCTTATTATATTGGGATATGTTCATATATTTCTTTATTGATGTAATATTTATATCCATGTGATGAGATTCTATTTTTTATCTCATCAACTAATTTTCTAAATTTTAAAGTGACGCCGTTAAGCTGTCAAATTTTTACAAGAGAACCTCTTAACCCAATTTCAATTCTTCGGGTTCAACTTGTACTTCATGAATATGTCCTCATATGAATGTGTGTGAACGAACTTTGATTGTTTTAAACTTAATGTCCAATTATATTGGGTGTGTTTATATTTTTCACACATAATTATGTGATTGATTTATCCATAATTTAAGGATACCATCTTAATAAGGGATTTTATCTCAATTTACATTTCCATTGATATTTAATTGTGGTTATGCACCAATTCACTGATATATGGTGTATATGATGTCCTTTTAAATATTATATCATTAATCCCTTTATTCTCATGGTATTATTATGTTCTGATTAAAATTTATTTTTCAATTATTTGTATTCAAGTGTCTCTCTTTTTGTTAAAAACTCTTTAACTAAAATATCGTTATAAATGTTATAATGATTTATTCTTATAAATATTTCTCATTAATGTCCATGTTATTGAAATGGTTTTTAGGATTTTTTTATGGACATTAATGTTTTCAAATGATACTTCATTTCAAATCTTCGAAGTGGTATGGGACACTTTGATTCAAAAATCACTTTTTAAATGGTTTTTAAAATGATTTGATAAAACAATGTTTATTTCAATATCTTGATTTGATATATTGGAATGTGGAAATGGTATCTTTCATTTATACATGTTTCATATTTCATTATTCTATTGTGGTTATTGGGCATTGTTTACGTATACTGGTGGTTCAGGGATAAACCTAGCGCATGTGAGCCCGAGATAGCTATCCAATGCATTGGTTAGCGTGACAGAGGTAAACGTGATGTTTCTCATAAGAGATTTAGGGAATATACTGTGATGGGTAATCCAAGTGTAACTCCCTACGTAGCTGTTATAGCTACAATGTATGTTTTATATAGTTTCCATAAGTATCCTTTAAGATTTATGATTTATGATTTGTGTGTGATATTAATAAATCATATGATTTCGTAAGGAATGTTATGATTGAAAAGTATGGTTTCATTGATTTGAAGTTATTGATGGTCTAATGTTTTCCTTTCTTATTTTATAACCCTTACTGAGCTTTTTATGCTTATCCCATGTTTTTTAAATGTTTTCCATAGGACTTATAGATGAATAGGGTCAAGGATGGGATATTGGAAAAGTCATGCTGTCTAAAATATGGAACTAGACATGTTTCTTTTTAAGAGTTTTTATTTTATAGATTCTGAGTAGTAGTTTCTAGTTGTAATATTCAAGTTGTTATGTAATACTTATGGCCTAATTCTCTAAAACTTTTAACCTAGAAAGATCCTCAATGTTAATTATTCATTTAATTCAATATTATGTAATGTTATAAGGTCTTTATAATAATATTTGGTGATTTTGAATCATTTCAAGGATTACGATCTGTTTTTTAGTAGCGAGGATTGGAAAAATATGGTGTGCCTATTTTTTGGTTGAATTAGTTTGTGTTATAGAAACAATTTAATTTACATCAACATGTGGATATGGTAATTTAAAGAAGTAAAATAAATGGATTTGAATTTATTGAAACACCTTCCTACACCTGTTATTTTATTATAATTAATATAGAATTTCATCATCATGCCATACTAGAGCATTTAGGTTCCATAGAAAGATGATCTATTTATTTTGTAATTTGAAGACATTGAGTTCATCATTTATTAAGATCATCTCCAATAATATTTTTTTTATTACATTTAACCTTTATAAAATAATTTATAAGGGGATTTCCATTTTCCATTGGAATAAATATTATTAATGAAATGATCGATTGGTAATATATTGTGGTTAATCATTATTTATATTTTGGGGGATAGTGGTAGCTATTTTCTCTTAATAATGATGGCTAATATATGATCTAAATTAATAACAATAATTTTTTTAATTATTTTCATTCAATGAATATAATCTATTAGTGTCTTTTTGAAAAAAAGTCTCCAGAATAAAGGGCCCATGATAGAAAGAAATATTTGGGAGAAATTATAAAACATTTTTAAAGGAAAATTTAATGTGAAGAAAGAAAGTACATTTTTAAGGATCGGATATGAAGATCTTAAAATAATTTATGATGACATATGAGATGAATTATTTAATTATATTAATTAAATTATGATAACCATCATATTTCTGGTGATAACTCTGAGGATAATTAGTTTAACGAAAATGTTCTATGACTTTGTAGGGATATGTTTGATTAAAAGGACAAAGAACCTAATTATTCATATCCGAGTAAACATCCATGGGATGATTTAAAATGTATTATAATTTCTTTTGAAATATGGATGGGTAAAGTATTTATTAAAAATAATAATGTTTGAAAGTAAATTTCCCTTAAATCATCAAAATAAGAGAAGATTATGAATAGAGTAGTTTTGGAGGATGATGATTCTAATTATGTGGAAGTTAAAAAAGTATCATTTGAAATAATCATGTTACTCAATTCTATAGGTGTGATGAGAATATAACTATTGTTGAAAATAAATATTGAACATGAGTGCTTCATCAGTGTACCTATTAGGCATTTTGTAGTAAACTGTTCAATGCTAAATAGATAATGAGATTGTGAAGATATGGATGAGAGGCTAAGGTGTTTATCCGAATATAAATCTACCAAAATTAGATATGTAAAAGTTTTCATCAATGAAAAAATGTAAAAACATATATAGAAAAAAAATATAAACATAAAATCAATGTCTGTTCTAGATGGTGGAAATGAGAATAAATAAGATGTTATGACTCCTTGTTATGCTTATTGAATGTTTTTGATTTAAAAAGTGAATTTTGAAGAATTTTCTTGTGATGAAATTAACAACGATGAATGCCAGTAACAGAAAAATTATTTTATGGTGAAGAGATAACTATATGAATGTCATTAAATGATCAGAAAATTGGAGAAGGTTATAAAAAATTTTCTGTATCAAAATATATAATTTGGAAAAAGTTATTCCATTCTTCATGACAAAGAGACATGAATAATGAAATATATTGATGACTCGAGATTTTTATTATAAAAGGGAGGATATTAAATGTATAACTAGTAGAGATAATTTATGAATACTTGGAGGATCGTCATATTCTGCAACAAAGGTTCAATAACAATGAAAGGGGATTTGATATGTGAAAATCCACCATTCAGAATTCCTTTCATAATCTAGAAGAATGAACAATTTTGAATATTTTAAATGGATTTAAAGCATCGTATAATGATGATATTCAAGAATACTAGAAATTTTTATATCAATATGTTTACCGAGGTCATTGAAATGTTTATTTAAAAAATTATTATAGGTCACATGTGAAGAATTTTATGTTTTTGGGAAAACAACATGGTTCTTATAATTCTGGAAATTCTTGAACCATTGATGTGGAAAAAAGGAAAACAAAATTTTTGAAAAAGGATTGAATGAATTATAATGATAATAGGGAATTAAGAATAACATGAAAAAATATTGGATCAAAAAGGGATAACAAAATTTATGGTCTAAAGGGGGAATAAGTGAGTAAGAAAAGTATTGGACAATAAATATTTTTTAGAGGAATGTATTATTTTTATTGATATTGTTTCAACTATGAAGTGTCTATGCACTAAAAAGGATATTTTTGTTTAATTTCCGCTATAACAATGATCCTAGTTTATTTGATGTATAATGTTTTTTGGAGAGTCATCCCACTAAAATAATGAATGTTATGAAGAACAATGTAATTTTTAATCTAAAGGTTTAATGTAATATTGAATCATCTAATGAGTTTTAAGAATACCTGACTAGACGGATTACATTGATAAATTCAATCTAAAAATTCTACCAACCACAAAATGTATGAATAATTACAATAAAATCACTTATAAAAATAATGAATAGTTAAATAAAATGATTTTATTTTTTAGGTTTAACATAATGAATCAAAAAGTGAATCTCCATCAACTCTAGATAGTTTAATTTTTTAATAAATGAATGCATAAATAAAACATTTCTTGTGCATTGGTAAGAAGGAACACTTATTGAACAGTATAAATGTGGATTCAGCTAAAATCAAATGATATGGATAAGGAATGATTATAATGAATAATTTTATGTTCAAGAACACTATATATATATTAATGAGATGAAAGATAATTTATTATGTGTATCATTGATTTATGTTGAATGAAATGAAATAAAATTTTGGAAATATAGTTTCTAAGTAAAGACATTGAATGATATGTGTGTATTTACAAGAGGAATGTTAATAAGGGAAAATTTATTTTAGATAGGTGATTTTTAAAACTTATACCACTTAAACATACAAGTGTATAATCAATTGTGCCATCAATTGACTAACTATATTGGATCCAATAACATAAGAAATATTATCTTAAGGTAGAATATATTTTATGTGTCCATGATAAATATATAGAAGAAATGGAAGTGCACTAAACTTCAATGGGGAATGATTACAAATTCTCAACAAAAGAAATTTGATATCCAAACATATAAATTTATATCATTTAAAAAGACATTTATAGGCCTAATTTTGATCCCAAAGTGTATGTTTTATATTTTGTATTTAATTATTGTAGAAGTTTACAAGATATGTCAATATGATATGAATATGAAGAAGAATGTAAGATGGATAAATGAGGATGATTTCACAATTATTAAATAAGTGATCCAAAGAATTGTGTCCAGTCATGTAATGTGTATTTTGTTTAGAAGATTCATAATTAAAGAATTCATTGATGTTTTTTGTATGAATAGTACGATTTCATTCCTTTTTTTATCATTGGATATATATTTAATATTACTAGCATACATGTATTTTAATATTTTTTGAGTTCTATAGAGAATTTTTCTATATGATAAGGATGTGTTCGGTTTGTTGAGTTGTTCTTAAATGTAATATAATACATGTGTTTACGAGTGAAAGATAATATATGTATTCATTTTAGAGATGAATTTTTGTGTTTTGAAAGGCCAATAATTTAGGTAAAAAAGATATCTGTCTATTTTAGAGAAAAATAAAATCTCCAGATTAACATAAGAGATTTCCATCTTGTTATCAAATAGACATAACCAAATACAAACATATAAAAGGATTCATGTAAATTATGTGAATAATGTATTATTTTGGGATAATTTAAAATAATTTTGTGTTGTTTGTGAATTTTTATATCCACTCATGTGAATTTAACATGTAGATGATTGGTATAATAGAATTCATATATATATGTGTAAGTAAATATTAAGTACATGAATTTTTAACATAGCTAGATTTTGTTGAATGAGAATTTGGATATGTAATAGGTAACATATGAGAATAACTGATTTGTAAAATCTATACTTGTACCTGAAATAGATGAAATTCCAAATATTTAGGAAATCTATGTAGTGAAATATTACTCGATGATTTATATAAGAGATTGTAGAAAGGGAAGAATAAGAAGATTTGGAAGATATACTAAGAGCGATGAACAATATAACTGATTTATTAAATGATCTACAAAAATTAGTTATTCGCATCAAAAATATCACCACATATGCCATTATGTATTAAATAAATAGGCTTTTGATATCATATAATGTGGAAGAAATAAGGATGTTTGTAGAAAGATATGTGTTATGATGTAATTAACATCCTGTAATTTTTTATTATGGAAATGAAATAAAAAAGGAAAAATCAAGCTGCTGAAGCCTGAGAAAGGTCCTATGGAGGGCTGAAATAGTGGAGCCTAAGGGAATCGCCTCTACCCAAATTGACCCACTCTGGTTTTGAGGTATCCCCATTATAAAAACATATGGGTGCTGATTCAAGGACATCAAGGGAATCTAGGTGTCCGTAACCTGATTCCCCTATCACCATGTGTGAACCACATTGGTGTTGATGTTGAGAAAGACCCTACACTTTATGATGATGTAAGAAATCAAATGTGGATTTGGGAGAAGGCCATGCAAGGAATTTTTAAGAATCATTGAGTTAATTTATTCCTCCAACAATCCAATAATATTTTTGTGGAAAATGATTAAACCCAATACAAATGCCATAGAATTATCCATGAGTAAGAAACCATGACCTAGGATGGAGGATAATAACCGAATAACCAATCCAAAGGCATTGTGAATGACCCCTCATTTGTTCAATACACCCATGCAGCAAAGCCCATATGTGACAAGTTGAAGTCCTTTGAGTGGGGATTCCAATATACCCATTGTCCACTGATGTTGCTGTTATTAGGCTAGGCATTGTGAGAATTAACATGAATTTGTTGAAGGGATGGATCCTCCCTCCAATTTCTCGTGTGTATGAAAAAATCAAGGAGATGGTTATTTGTAATAATGATGATTGATCCATATGAGGATTGGAACCCATTGTGCCATGCCTTGTTCCAAGAATTACATAGGCATCAGAACCCTGTGTACAAGAGCATGGTGCAGGAAACCTTCTCTGGTCCCCTATCTCCCATGCCATGGTACCACCATTCAAGGAATGAGAGATCAGACATGTTGTGGTCAAGGAGGGTAGTAAATTCCCCAAAAAAATTATACATATGACACAACCAGTCACCCCCTAAGAAAAGGTGGTCCTCACTATCCTAATTACTCTTCTTATATCTGAGGAATAAAAACAATATCAGAACTCAACAATGATTGATGTTATCATCCATGTGGAAATACTTATTCTTTATCCTCTAGGACAAGATGTTGTATTTTTAGGTAATTAATTTATGGAACACTATTTAATTCCATCTTGAAACAATGTTTTTGAATTTATAGGGTGTGATGAATGTCCTGGGAGTTGAAGGACCTAGTAGAAGAACAAGTGAAAATGAATTTATCAGACATCGAGGAAAGTTCAATGAGATTAAAGGTGACCTACTTTCCCTCATCTAGTATAACCTTGATGAGGGCCAGGTAATATCTTGATTCCCTGAAAAAAATTGGATGGGAAGGCAATCCCATGAACCATAAAACTTTATAGCCCAATTGTGATGCCATAAAGAGATATATCCCCTCCCGATGAACCATTGAGAATGTGGTTGAAGATCTGCAATAAGTGGGGAGATGATGGATAAAAATGGAGAGGCATGCCCCTCCAATGATTATGATTTCCATAACGAGAGGTGTTCAATGTTTACCCCACAATGTATGTTGTTCTATGACATCCCAAGATATATTTTATTTCTTATATAGGAGGGTATCTTTAAGGTATTGGATGTTGATTACACTAGAAGCCTATTCCACCCTTCACTAGGATGACTAGTGTCATTTCCCATCTGAAAAAGGGTCCCAGATGATGCTAACAAAGATCTGTTCAATGTTTTTGATGACACCCTTTAGGATGTTGATAGAAGATAAATTATGGACTAGGGTATCAAGAAGGACATTGTTAATGATTGTTTTGAGGATGCTTACTGAGGGGAATCTATTATTCCATTTGAGGATTCGATCAACAATCTTGATGATAAGGAAATTGAAATCAAGGATGTGATGTATGCCACAAGATATAAAGGCCCAAAGGTATTCCATAGGGATGCCCCATATTTATATGCATAGGTTGTGATGGATTATAGAGATCCTCCTAGACATTCATCTATAAGATATGTAGAAGTTTTTCTTGGAATTGTTAATGACCTAGTCACTCTAGTGGATGTACTCCTCCATCACCTTAATCAGCACACTAATAGATCTTCTTCTAGAATACATGAAAATTATAGTATCATATAAAATAGTTGGGAGGGTGATAGATTTTGATATAATACTACTTAGGTAAGGTAGTAGCTCTCTACTGGTGATGCTCTTATGAATGTGGCAGTTAAGGACATCCTAGGAGAGGATGAAAATAATATGAGAAATTATATCACCATTCCTAAGGCCATGTGTGGCCATGATGAAACCATAGGATTTTCCCATAAATGTAACTTCCATCCAAGAGGACCAGAAATATCTATATATGATGTCAGTATTCCATGAGGTGTGATCCATACCTGCCATCACCTTGATGATGAATCCCCACTCCACATGGTCAGATTCATTGTTTATGTCCAACTTTATGGCCACATTGGACACGTGGGTCTTAAATTTATTGTCTCTGATCATATATTGTGCAGGAATAATGGTGCCTTTGGATCAAACATACCTTTAAGAACCCATGCTTCTCTTTGGACACATACCAGGTAAGATGGATAAACAATCTCACGTTGATTACACTAGCCATAATTTTGTATAGGAAGTCACACATACACACCATTATATAATTTAATAGGAAGGATGGGTTCTTGGTTTTAGGAATGAGCACTATGGAAGTGGTACAATCACCCTGTTATAGGATACCCAAATAAGAAGTCATGAATGGCCAATAAAATCCCAGCCTTCTCCACATCACATAAGGACCTATAGAAGGAACATGTGAAGAAATATACTCTCAGGTAACTATCTGGATTAAAAATCAACATGGAATCATGGAGATCATTTTCATCATGTATATAACACAACCCCACATTTTTTTTGTCAGATAAATAGTTTGGAATCACCTCAATGATCCATGTGTTCCCCTCCAGGTCACCATTAGGCATATGAGGGTTTAGACCAATGTGAATATCATTGGACAAGGTGTGTGCCAAGCCACCCCCAACATCTATGTAATCCATTTTGAAACTATATTCCATGTGGATATTAGGTTTATCAGGTCACTTCATCTCTTAGATTAACACATGGAAACACACAGTGTTCCTGTCTCCCACCCTAACCCATTTGGTTCTCGATTTATCCCATTCCAGGTGTTCATATTTTTAGATAATTATGTCAAAATAATAATTCCTTTTAGAGAGTTCCTATAAATATCAGTCATCCCACACCTACCCCAGCAAATTCTCATGGATTTTGATTAATTCATAGTTTCATAAATGTCATTGTCATTGGGGGTATCTCTTTAACCCACACCTAGATGTAGGAAATGATCCATCTTAGTTTGTTGTCTATGGCTATAAACATGTGTCTCTAAGAGTGTTCATTCAATAGGTCCCTATAGAAGGAACCTGAGAAGCCATATGATCCCAGTGTGATTTCTATATTAAGAATCAATATAGAATCATATACCACTTATTCATCAGGTATAATACTCATCCCCTTGTCATCCGGGTCAGAGAAAAATTTAGGAATCACCTCAAAGAGCCCTATGTCTCTCCATGGATACCCATTAGGTATCTAAGGGTTGATACCAATGAGATTATCCTTGATGAAGTTCTGTGGCACTCCTCCCATAACATCACTATCATCATTGTAGGAACAATATTATAGGAGGATATTGGGTTTAAATTTTCACTTCTTCTGAAGTGTTATATTTTGAAGTATGATTTTTGACTAAATAGAGGGATGCTATATTTTTATAAAATATCACCGCAAATAAAGGATAGTTTGTTCTCGATATCTAATAAAGTATGAGGTATGAATAATAACGTGTTTTGTTCCAAGAAGAAATTTAATGATGATAAAAAACAATTCATTTTTGATATAAAAATGTTATTACATTTAAAAATTTTGATTTTGATAATTTAAGGTAGTATTATATTTTAAAATACCATGGAAAATAAATAATAAAGAATATTGATATGTGAAATTGATTTTTTAGAATGAATTAAAAGAATAAAGTCTTAGACAACATGTATTTTCCAATATGAATATATTAAAATTAGCACATGATGATATTAGGTAATTTAAATTTCTAAAATTAATTTTTATTCAAAATAACATATTTAAATTTTAAATTAAAGGTGTAAATAAAAAATTTGAACTCAAATATTGCATTCTAGTGTATCTATATATTTTTATTGGTCAGGAAATTAATTTATATGATAGATAGATGTTTTTTACTATGATTCAATAATGAATACTCTAGTGTCAAAAAGATCAACATCCAATACCATTGAAATATTAATGAATTTAATTACTTCAAATGAAGAAGGAATAAATATTGAGTATTGTATAAACCAAATAAGAATATGAATAAACAAGAGGGGAGAGTAATATAGTACAAGTTGTTTTAATGTACCTATGAAACAAATAATAGAATAATGTGTTGTTCATATTTTTTAAATAAAAATAAAATAAATAAGAATTTATTTATGTTGTTATGTATCCAATTGATAATAAGATGTATGATTGGAAGAGATTTCTATGAAGTTCAAAAGAAAATAGTGCTTCTACAGTTCAATTTGATTAGAATGAAACAAATGAAGGATAATCAATCAGACTTTCTACTATGAAATGTGTGTGAAATTTTGTGCAATCAAAAGGAGGATAGGTTCTTCATGAATAATATTTTGAATGCATGATAGGAATGAGAATATCCAAGAAGAAAATTAATAATCATCATATGGTATCGGAAGAAGCTATGTATAAATATTAACTGAAGCACAATGAAGAAGAATATATTTAATAATAATATTAATTTATATACCCAATATATATATCAATTATTATTTGTAGTGGGTATTTTAGATATAGATTTTTCCTGGTTCCACCAAGGACTAGAATTTTTTAGGGAAAGGGGAACCTTGTAAATCTCATTCCCATGTCGTGTATCATGTTATGTGTTTAAAAATGAATGATATTTTTTATAATAGGAGAATCATGATTTTAACAGGTCAAATATGTAAAGGGATAAATATATTAAATTGTAATAAAGATACCAAAACAAATATTTAACCCTTATTAGTGTAGCACATGTCCCGAGATGTCTAAATATGTTTTATCAATGCCTGGTCGGTCACTATTAGATTCTCTAATTTAAAGTCAATATCTTTTTAGGATTTTAATTTTTTATCATATATTAAAAATGAATTTTAGTTTTTTAATAAGTTCTGGTCTAAAATGTGAAATAAATTACTACAGTGGCTATAATTAATGGGATAAATAAAACAAATAGGAAGTAAATATAGATGTTCCTTAAATTAAAAGAAGGAATTTTTTTTCATAATTTTAAAATTAATTGAAAGATATATCAATAATTAAATTTAAAGAAAATATGGTTTACATTACCACAAAATAGTTGAATAAAATATCTAACTCAAATGGAAAAAAAATTTCATATAATCTTGATGAATATGAAAATTCATCCATTAATTATCCATATGTGTAATAAATTTTTAATAGTTATAATAAGGTATCTTAAGGTTGTAATTATTTATATATATATATTCATAAAATCATTTTATGTTTTGTTTAACCAAGTACTAATTATTATTGTTATGTACATTTTTTTAGAATATTTTCAGAATAAAATACCCAACCAGTTTTTGAGGAATATAATATTTAGAATTATCTATATATTTAATTTCTATAATTTATTAATCATTCTAATAAATTGAAAATAATATAATTATTATATATGATGGACAAGGATTCCCTAAATTTAAGGGAAAATGGATCAATGATGCTCACGATAAGGAGGAAGTCTAGAAATTAATGGAATATAAGATCTATAAATTAGAATAATAATTGAATAATAATATCAATGCAATGAATTAATTATTGAATATAATATAAAAATCGTTAAAAATGACTCATTTTTTAAAGAAAATATAAAAATTCAAGGTAATTAAGTAGAAATAATAAAATGGTAATGTGAAGAAAAGATGACGCAAACAAATATTGACAGGATTACTCCCAATATGAATAATCATGTGATTGTGATTACTCTAGAAAATAACAAATATCCTAAATATATTTTTTCACATGGAGTTTTTGTAAAACTTTTTTATACCACACAATCATCCATGGAGGATTCTATAGAGAAAATTTATACATCATATGGAAATAATATCATTACATCGATTGATGATCATTCTCATTTAGCTTTAAATGAATAGGTTCCATCCATAATTTTTTTAATTATCTTTTCACATATTTTTCAATGGATAGAGTCGGATTCCAGAAAATAAACAAATATAGATTATGAAAATTATTGAAAAACTAAAAACATTTTTATGGTGAATAGAATGAGTATAGATATTGGTTGCATAAGAATATACCAACCAATACTGGAAAACACCCAAAAAATTGCCTACCAAAATATCTGTATATTTCATAAAACATGTAATGTATAATAGAATAACATGGGTTGTTTTTATTTTTTGTTAAACAATTTGGTATGGAATTGTTACCTTGGTTTTTTATACAATAAATTTAATTGTAAATCATCAAGAAACAATATCACTATATAGATAAAGTGAAATAATATTGAACAAGAAAATATTATTAAAAAATAATTGGTATAATTCCAATTTATATTCGGTACATATAGATATATATGATGTCTGCAATGGTGGAAGTCACATATATTCCTCATGAATCTCTCAGTATATTTAAAAGTAAAATGAGATGAAAAAAACCAAGGAGAATGTGAATTGAGAAGTGTAATCCCTAAAAAGGTTGGTAGAGAATGTATTCAATTAACATAAGTTTAACAAAATATCAAGTATTAAATATTTTTCTACCTTAAGTAATAAAACCAAGATGTTGAAGACAAGTAATAAAAAAATAACATATTTGAATAAGGAATCTACAAGTTTTATATGCATAGAACACAATAATATTTGTATTTTTCCAATAAATAATTATTGTTTGTAAAATAGATTTATATAAATAACTAAAAAAAGTATAGTGAAAGAGGTAAATAGAAGAATCAACATGATCATATGAAATTTCATTAGAGAATGTAATCAAATGAAATATTTTATTATTTAATTGAACAATGTATTTGGTTTAGTATGGATTGAAATAACAAGAATATATCTTTACTATAGTTTTAAGAAAATTGGATTTTTTAAATAAGATAAATTATATTTCATGTGATAAATTGGAATTAAATACCCTTTTCAAGTGAAATTTTGAAATGGATGAAATTAATAATCTTATGATTACTATGTTGCAACAAGTGAAATCAGTATTAATGTTTATTTGTTGAATTAATAAGACTGGATTAAGGGAAGCATCATGGATAGGGAAATAATCTCATCCTTTATGTTTACATAAATATAAAAGAAGATTCCTCTATTTAACATGCAGTCTATATATAGTATTTATTTTTAAAATGTTTATAATGAAATGGGAATGAAGATATCAGTGGGAGAATGTAAGAATTGTTAGAAATTATATCAATATTGAAATGATACAAATATGTTTTCATCCATTATTGATTCATCAGTTGTTATTTATGATAATCATAGTTAATGATCATATTTTGTGATATTAAGTAAGTCCATGATATCAAAACAAGATGGAATAGTAACGAAGATACCATTTTTGTTTGATCATAAAATGGGTGATATATAAAATAAGCATTGAATAAGAACATTCTTGATGATGATGTGGAGGTTGTCAAATAAGGACAACACATAAATATTACCATTTTATGTATTTGAAAAATTGTAATCATAAATCATATTTAACGAAGATATTAATTGGTATAAATATCACAAAAAGTGACTTACAAATTTGGAGATTAGTCGAGAAGGATAATAAAACTGCTATAATTGTCATTTGATTAAAATATGATTATTGTAGAATATTATTGAAGGAGTGTCAGAAAAAATGATTCCCTTATATTATTATCATTTTTTGAAACAGCTCATTTATCATTTTATAATGGTAGATTAATTATTTTAAAAAACAATATTTAATGTGTATTCATTAAATATTATTTGAAACTATTTCCTATAACATGAGTCATAACAGTTACTTGAATGTTAATTAATTTTTTGTTAATGTGATGAAATGAATTTTTGAGTAATTTATTTTAATTATAAACATGTATAAATATTACTATCTTCTATATATTTCAAAAATAAATATAATTGAATGTTATAATATATGTAATTTTGGTTCACATCAATTGGCAGTCGGTTTCTCGATTAGTTGATAGTGTAAAATATGCTTATCCTGATCAAATCCTCTTATTTTCTACACCAATCATTACTTATGTGAAAATGGTTTGGAATGCTTGATGGAATATTTCTTAAGTCTAAATATATATTATTATATCAATGAAATTTAGATTTCCAATTTATAAGGGGTGATAATGTTAAATGAATGGTGAATGCGGTGGGGGGGGGGGGGGTTAAAATAAACATATATATCATTTCATTTTATTGGGGTATTGGACAAAAGAAATGTCTCATTTTTGAGTCTCCTTTATTGTTATATATTTAGTTTTCAATTTATGTTGCATAGTTTTTCAAGTGATTCAATATGATATGAAGATACAATATCATGGGAATCAAATAAATTATGAGGAATCAATTATTATTTTTTAAATTATTCATTGAATTAGGACAAGTAATATTAACTGCATTTATATTAGATTAAAAATGTTGTAATAAGTATAAATATTTTTTTATTGACAACCAGTGTTATTTCCTTTTTGATCCTTTAGATATGTATTAAAATATTTAGTTAATTGATTATTTTAATATTTGTGGACTTATTTCAATAGTGTATCACTATGATGAAGAAATGTGAGAATTGTTGAGATGTTCAATGTAATTAAAGACATGTGTTGATGGATGAGTGATCACTATATTAAATATTTATGTGAGGAATTGATGTTTTTATGAAATAAATGATGAAATTTGAAAATATTATAAATAAATTTATGTGAAAACTCAAATTCTATAAATTTATATATGATATTTTTAGAATGTAGGAAATTCAGTGCAACTAAAGTGTACCATATAAGATAATTTAGGTCATATATGAGATTCATGTAATCAATTGGGATACTATATGAAATTTCAAGGATATTTGGGAATTTTCAAACTAATATAATATAATTGACATGGATGGATATTACTCAATATAAAAAGTTCACTGAAAATATAAATTTTCAAATTATTGTGTATAATAATTTTCATACATAGTCAGATATTCAACTAATAATAATGTTGATACATAATTGGATACATGGGTGAATGAGAAACATAACATATATTCCATAGTACCTAAACCTTCTCAAATTATAGTGAAGTAGGAAATTCACATATCTGTGTTCTACTAAAATAATTATAGATGAATTAATAGACAAGGATGCAGAATAATTTGGATTTTGTATAGAGACATTAGTATAAATAGTGGCTTCAATGTCGAAGTTGGGATATGAGTTTTTTATAAACTAATAAATAATGTATCTACAAGAAATTCTCAGTTTTATTTTTAACACAAAAAGCCACAAACATTATTTATGCTATCATTTTGGAATCAGTTCATAACAAAAAATAGAGCTATAAAGTCAATTTAAAGGCTTACTGAAACAGTTATTAACAAAAAATGATGCTATGATGTATGAAAAAATAATATTTATCCGAGATGATTATCATAAAAACTGTCAAGGAAAATTATATTTTGATTTCATTTTAATTAAAAATAGTTTCAATATACATTTTAAAAGAATACCACAGTTATAAAAACTTCATTTTTTGTATCTTCAAAACATTTTCCTCAACAAATGATGACCCTGATGGAGACCTACTCATCCTCAACATCCATTGTGGTTGCTTTTCAATGGTTTTTGACATAATAACATTATCTATGGTCTCAATTATTCATCCTCAATCCTTATTTCATTATCTCAGGAATTTTTTGTATTCTTAAATCACATTTCAGATGTCTATCAAAATTGGTATGATTTTATTTTATTGTTCTTATTTATTGTTGATTTCTCAAACCATTTTTGTTAGATCTTGATATCTATAGTCTTTAAATGAATTTAAGGGGGCCTATTCATATTAAGGATCCATTTTCCTTGTTGAACTCCAAATTTCAAATCTTTTTCTAATTTTAATGTTAAATCATTTATGATTTAGTTATATTTTTGAGTTACTGTTTCAATTATATTTTTATAGTCGATTTTTATTTGTAACTGTTGTTATTAATTTTTTTTATAAATTTTTATTTTATGAAATTGTTAAATGTTCATGAGGATATAATGAAATGAAAAATGTTATATGGGGTCACCATTCATCAAAATAATGTATATCAGATGTAATGACTTAATATTGTACAATCCTTAAATTAATAAAATATTTAATTCTTGTTAACAAACGTGACACAAAAAAATGTAAGAAATATATAAAATGAGATAATACATGTTTTCTGATTGAAAATAATTAATTGATACTATCAATAAACAACATTTATTTAATATAAAAAAATACCAATTTTAAATCTAGAAGATATATAATTTATTATACAATAGTATTTTTACAAGAAAAATATGTTAAAATTTTGTTTAATTGACCACAATATAATAAATTTACAAATTTTAAAGGATTTAAAAAATATATTATATTTCCATATATTAAATAATATATTAGAATAAGATAATTTTCATATTCATTTAAAATAATATTACGAAAAAATTATTGATCAAATGGTATATTCTAGAAAAATATATTTTTTCATTATATATAAAACTTCATTTAAAAAATATAATTATATAAATTTTTTTTGGTAAAATTAAATTAAATTATTGATTAAGAATTCCAATATTAACATCTCATAACTTTTTTTTAATTTTTTTCCGAAATAATTTATTTTTGTGTAAATAATTATTAACACTATTTTTAATGAAAGTGGGTTTCGATAGCAGCAGTGGTCTAGGGAGTTACCACTGGGTGACTGTACACACTATATTAAAATGTTAATTTGTAAAATAAGTAACTATTTATCATACAAAACCACACACATTAGGTTGTGAAATTAATCTAAACATACTAATATTATAACATGAGCAGTGGAATACATTCATATAGTGACAATAACAAGATTTTATATTAGGAAGACGACATATATAAAAAAATAAAAGTAAATTCATTAAAACAAATCAATAAATTATTTTATAAAATAATGATTTTATTCCGGGAATTGCTTCTATGTTCTTTACATGCGATTTCCTTCGGATCATCGTGAAAAAGATCTCTCCAAACAGATACATTTAGTAGATTATTTTTTATTTTATTCATAATAATCCTTGATGTTTTGTATTTGAATACCAATAATTTTTCGTGAATGTGTTTATTTTTAAAATTTATCTATATATATAATAAAATGATTATATTTTTAAATATCTTGAATTTTTATATTATGATTCTAGGTATTGATGGATTATAATAGGATAAATTTATGAAGTACCGCTAGTGAATCATAAATAGTATTTGGGGGGTTTTTGTAATTTTATAAAATGATCGTAAAAATTTAGATTATATTTTCTACCCATGTGTGAAGTGTTTGAATATGAGAAATTTAAACCATAGAGAAATCAAGGATCATCCCATTTTCTATGGTTTCATTCATAATTATAATCATTGGATATGGAAGGGTGAATTAACTAATAATTAAACAAATAATGTTGATGAAAATGTTCACAATGAGGTAGAGGATAATATTGAAGAATTAATTCAAGATTTTTGTGTTGAAACCATTTGAAAAACAAAAACTGTTGAACAATTTTATAGTCATCTTGAGAAACCAATTTTTCAAGACAGTATAAATATATAGTGTTATTTGTATTTTTGAGATTAGTTAACTATAAAGAAAGAAAATTTTGGAGTGATAAAATTTTATCAAACATACTTGATATTTTTAGAGTGATAATTTTAGAATTCAATGAGCGTACATATTATAATTATGTAGTGAATAAAGGGTAATTCCTAATGGGATTGGGTTATAAAAAGATATATGTTTTCCCCAAAGATTATGTGTTGTATAAGAATGAATATTTATATTTATTACCCTATCCAACATGTATGAAATCATTCTATAAGATGGATGAAAATGTGAACATAGATTCATTATCAGGTATGAAAAAAAAACCAGCAAAATAAATCAGTAGCCATCCAATAATTCCACAATTGAATAATATATTTTCAAAATATATTTATTAAAAAGGTTAATATGGAATTTAGATGATCATGTAAATGATGATATTTTAATTCACCTTATTGATTGACCATAGTGGAATAAATTTGATAAAAAGTTTTTGGATTTTTTATGTAAATTTTGAAATATCAGAATTGGATTATATACTGATGGAATGAATCCGTGTTAGATCATAAGAATATAACATTGATCATGGAAAAAGTTTTGTTGGTTTATAACTTCTCCCAAAAAATATGTTTGTATAAAAAATATGTTATGACATGCATGATGTTTTTTGGAACAAAGTAGACGAGAAATGATATTTATGTGTACCTTTAACCATTGATTGATGATTTGAAGCTTCTATAGAGACATGTGTTAATTATTTTGATGAATAAAAGAAAGATTATTTTCATCTTCATTATATGATAATGTTCAATATAAATAACTTTTCCGCATATGGAAAATTATTTGGATATAGTGTTAAGGGATATAAATAATGTCCAATTTGTGTAAAAGAGACTTCATATTATCAATTAAAAAATGTAATAAATACTTTTTACATGGTAAGTTTAATATTTTTATATTATTTCATCCTTATCATAGATTTTGATAATAATTTAATGTTTTACATGAATAAAAAATTTCCCCCATTATCATTTTTAGTTTAATAATATTATGATAGGGTGAAAAATATCGGGTTGAAATTTAGAAATAAAATAATATTTGGACATCAAGAAAATATCCAGATTAAAGATTTTATGTTTTTCAAACTACAATATTAGATATTTTTAGAGAAAAAACATAACATTAATGTTGTGGATGTTGAGAAAATCAAGTGTGATATTTTTATTGGAACATTGTTTGACAAAAAGTTTTGGAAAAAAGATGGATTTCATTCATGATTGGAAATTATATCCACAAGAATTATTTTAGGGTTAACACCCACTATGAAAAAAATAAAAATATTTTTACCTCCATATTGTCACATATTATATAACACCCCAAGCTTCCATAGTATTCTTCTCTTTGAATAATATAATAGCGTGTGTTGTACGCTACTTCGAGTTATAACACACCACAACCAATCAAACTAGCCATTAAGAAGAGTAATACCCAGTTTTTGCAATTTTAAAAATATTATCTTTCAAAATGGACTTCATTTTTGGATTATTAATATCAAAATTATTTTAGGGTGAATTTTGGGTTTTTTTGAAAACATTCAATGTTTGATGAATAGAGAAAAACATTAAGTTATAGTTTAAAACCAAATTTTTATTTAAATAATTATTTATTTTATTTAAATTTATTATTGGTAAGGATATTTATATAATACCTATATAAGGTTAATTTAATTCATTGGAGTCAGTTTATAATAATTTTAGATATATAAAAATTTTCTTTAACTTTTTACCGTCTTTTACCCACCTTCGAGTAGCATTTGCAAATTTACATAAAACTAAGTTTTACCACTTTTGTGGGATGAATTTCAAAAATCTGAGAGACACGGTTGATATCAATAGGTAAAATGTGGTTCAATAAGATGAAAATAACTTTTGGGGAATAGTATCTTTTTCCTATTATTTACCATTGTTAAAAGTAAATAGGTTAATTAAGGATACAAATGATATTATTATTACCCTAAAACTTGTCCTAATTCTACTGGATAAGTTTAATTCGACCAAAAATACCTTAGGAATAAAATATGAACCTATAGGTCCACTTGGATTAGATTAGGACATTTATTATTATTTAATACAAAGAAGAGATAAAAGTGTTAAATTCAATGCATAATAACTAAATGATTTTTAATATAGGGATACACATAAAATAAATTAAACTAGAAATATTCATTAGGAAGATAAAATGGTATCCTACATAATTTTATTTTATTTATATTTTTTAGACATTATATAATTTACTTTATTTATGACACAATGATGATATAGTAATTACCTGATTAATGAAATATTAAAATAATTGATATTATAAATATGAAAATAAATGTAATTTGAGACTTTTTTTGAATTACACTAATTTTATTGGTTAATATGACATGTTAGGGTTGGTTATTTGAATTTGTTTTGAAGTAATAATGTTGATATGAATTTAGAAAAAACAAAGTACCAAATAGTGTCAAAATTGACATAAAAGAGTTTTTAAAACAAATATTATATTATTAATTGATATTCTATTCCTAAAAATATATGGTTCTGCCAAAAGACATATATAATGAAATGTGTATTATTAATGAACCACTTGGGGTTCACATGGAAGAATATAGTATGTTTATTAGGCTTATAATATATAAATACAAGGGGACATGGAAAATGTCAAACTATTTAACTATGAGATAAATATAAGAGATAAGGTTAATATAGTGACCCAAAACAGTCTAAAACCTATTAGTTGAGTGGTTTTAGACCCATCCTACATTATACATTAAATAATTCATTTTTGAGCCATTATAAACCGAATATGATTTTATTGTAAAAAAATATTTCTAATTTTTTCTAAGGTCCCACTCACCCCTCTTATAAAAGGGAACTCCCCCTTCTCTTTAATCCATACCTTAAAAGCCATTTGGATTGACCATACCCTACCCAAATAACCTGTCAACTGTCCTGTCTTTATCCCAGTGTCCTTCCATTATTAAGAAAGCCAATATAAGGAGCCCTTTTGATCAAATCAAAAGGAAGAACTTGAAGAAGAGGTAAATATTTTATCAGCTCTTTCAATTTATTTTCGTTTTCCACTTCCTTTTTATTTATTGTTTCCATTATAAAATAATAAATTCAGTATATTCTATATACTATGATTTTATTATAAATATTATACAACCATATTCATTATTCTATACATCCTATAAATAACATTTCACCATATATGAGTATGTATGACTTGCCGTCTCCACGTCGTGGTGTAGTTGTTATTCAATACATTATAATTTGGATGGGTATAATAATAATATATAATTGATGTAAATAAAAAATATAACATGATTATGATTCTTTATATATGATATATCATCCATTTATATACTATTTTAATATGAAAACAATTATATTATCACTCGTGTGTACGTACGGATTACCGTCTCCACGAATGCGATGAGATTCATTCCACATCGGAATCATTCCAGAATAATTTTCATTTTATGATTAAAATTAATGATTATGAACATAATATCATTTAGTATATTAATCAAATACATCCTATCTATAACAAACATGGGTTACATAACCAAGCATATAATGGAAAATGAATTAGTTAACACCCGAAACGATGATAATACTAAAATATCACTAACAAAGAAATATTAAGATCATATATGATATCACATTAATGTATGTGGTTATTCAATAATTTAATGACAATTATTTCACCATTATATAAGATTTTAACTTACCCTCGACCAAGGAAAATTACAAGATAAGGGTTAATTTCACATCCTCTTTATTATCCGAGGTTGTTTATACGTAATTATATACTAGGACATCTTTATCATCCACATCCATGTTTCTTAAAAATGTACATCAAAAATTTTTTACTATTTACTAGAAAATGGGGTAAAGACATTTATACCCTTATTTGACCTTATATGTTTTTAAAGGAATGTTTCTGTCATTTTCCAAACAGGGTACTTTATGACCTTATCGACAAAATTAAGGTAAGAATGTTTTTTTACTTATATGGCGGTGCGATTATTTTCAACCCTTATAATATCGTCAATGCTTTCCTTAAAAGGTTATAAAAATATTTTCAAAATAAATTTTCTCTTAAATTATTTCAAAATAGAAAGAGATATATCTCTAAAAAAGGTTTTGATTTCATCTATGTCAAAATCTTTTGATGTATTTTAAGTTTATTTGAAGATGATTTATTATGATACAAAAAATCCATATTGTAGTGAAGGTTTTGTGATATGATTTATTATCGATGTGTTATTTCATACTATTCATGGTTAATGGATAATGTATTGATATTTTGTATGCTATTTTCAATACGAATGTTTATATTATGTTTATATCTTTTCATATGAGGAATGCATTGGACTTAGTATGTGACGGGTGGAGCCCGCTATAGCTCCTCGATGCATCGGTAGGTCTTATGAGACAAACTAGTGTCTTGGAACAAGGCCTTTACAAATTCTTATTTGTAGTCTTGGCAGAAGGCATTGACTATGTGGTTATGATGTCTGGCATTTTACATCAATCATTATGAAAAGCAGGTATTGATATTTCATGTGATTATTCGACTAGTAGAATATCCATGTGAATAAGTAAATGGATTTATTTTATTTTGTATTTTCTATATTATGCTGAAGTTCATGTTTAAAAGGCTTTTGTTTTAGTCTTATATATTTCCTTAAATGTTTATGATTATTCATGGAAGTTTCCGCTATATTTTTATCCTTACTGAGCATCTGAGCTCACCCCCTTCTGTGTTTTAATTTTCTAATGACTCGAAGAAATATTTAATGATTGGACCATAGGGATAGTCTGAGAGGATATGAGTGTGGTCTATGGAAACAATGTTGTTGTAGTTTTTCATTTTATAATGTAATGTAAAACTTTGGAATGTGTCTGGTATTTCCAAGGCTACTAAAATGATCGGTCATTCGGGACATGAAATCTTTTTATCATGGGGATGTTATGTAATAATTCACTGACTCTGGGTAACTATGGTCGGGGTATTATAGTTGGTATCATAGGATGTTTAGTACAAACATTGAAAACTAGATTTAGAAAAACTCTGATTAGAGCACATATCCCTATGATATATTTTGAGGATTAGTATAGAATAACTTCCTAGAAATTTGGTATTTTAGAGAATTTGTGAGTTTTCCAAAAAATACATCTGTGTCTGGATACTTGAAGGCAGAGGCGGCTCTGGCATAGATGTACCTAGGGGTAAAACCCGATAACACCGCTATGAGCTAGACTCAAATGGGAACTGGTACACGAGAACGTGCCTTTCTGTACTCTTGGTTATGACACTCCCGGGGGATAAGCTTATGTTAATTATCATTTTCTTTACAAACAATTATGAAGGGGTTATGAGTATATACTTCCTCCATGAAATTATATTTATGATTATGGATTATATCCATAAACTGTTCAATTTATGTTAAGTGTTTTACAAGTTTTCATTTATGTATTGTGATTCATAAACTAATCTAGTTTATGACATTTCTTAGAAATGGATTCTAGTGGAATGAATGGAAACCATATCAATGCATGCACTCCATGTAGGGATTTCCCTCCTACTCATGATAATTATAGTAGAGTTGGTGATACATCTGGTGCTGATCAGCTTATCACTATATTGGGACAACTCTCTCAGGTTATGAATAAAAACCTTACCCGTATGGAGCACCCTGATCTGCAGCATGGAGGATCAATGTTCGATCACTTCATGTGGAAACCACCAACATTCAATGGGGTTACAAATCCACTAGTATCTGAGAATTGGATAAATTTCTTAGAGAAAATATTCCACGCTATGGGGAGTAATGAAAGGGAAAAGGTTGTCATGGGAGTTTACCGCCCCACTAGAGATGCGGATCAATGGTGGCCATTGATTCAAAACACAATGGAATATCATGTAGTATCAAATATGGAATGGAGGGAGTTCAAATAAATTTTCTTAGAAAAATTATTTCTTCATGACCATCGAGCAGATAAGGAAGAACAATTTCTGTGTCTGAGGCAATATTTGGATGAGAATTTCGCATTATTTAAAGCCAACATTACAAGGTTAGTGAGGCATACTGCAGATTATAAATGTAACCCAAGAATTAAGACTGAGAGTTTCTTTTATCGGTTAAAACCATTTCTCAATCGACCATTAGTCTCCTAATACTTCATATCGTACGATGATATTGTCTCATGTGCTATCAAGATAGAAAACGAATTCTCTATGACTTATAACTTTAAAGAAAAGCTGGAGAAGAAGAGATATTTTGGACACTCTGGAAATGGAAATACGAGGATGAAAGGAAAATTTGAATATCAATCCTACAGTAAATGTATGGAGAAACACCTTGGTACTTGCTTGAAGGGAATGATAGTCTATTACAAGTGTGGTGAAAAAGGCCACCAAGCTCGTGATTACAAGGGGAAGAATGTGGCTGTCGATGTTGAATGCATAAATTTTAGAGAAATGGGGCATTATGAGAATAAATTTCATATGCATAAGGGGAAAATACCTCAGAAAAGGCCAATAGATAAAGGACAATCTTATTTTATCACTAATGTTTAGTTTGAAGCTCCAAAAGATGTAGTGGAAGGTAATTTAATGGTTTCCTCATGTTTAGCCAATGATTTATTTGATTCTGTATCAACGCATTGTTTTATATCTTCCCAGTTTTCTATGAAAATTAGATATTTCCAATTTGATTTAACAAGGGAGTTGTCAGTCAAAACTCCTAAGGGTAGTAACATTGCAACAAAGTTTTGTGAATCAGTCCCCATTAGGGCATATAAATGTTCTTTCTCTACTGAACGCATTTTCATACCCATGATTGAATTTCATATAATCTTTAGTATGGATTGGCATTTGGATCATGATGCAAAAATTTATTGTAAGAAGAAGGATGTTACTATTTTTTATGACAATGACAAAGAACACCTTATCTTTAGAGAATTATCATCACCACATAATTCTTATCCAGATCCACCCCCATTAGCTCAACTAAATTAAATTATTGGGCATGAAGAGAATGAAATAATTGTGTGTGAGGAAAGGAATGTTCAAATATTGGATGTACGTATTGTGAAATAATATTTGGATGTGTTTCCAGAATATTTACATAGACATCCTCCAGAACATGAAATTGAGTTTACCATTGATTTAATTCCAGGATCAAGGCCCATATCGAAGACCACTTATAAAATGGAAACTATGGAATTAGTGGAACTAAAGAGACAACTAGAGGAATTAATTAATAACGTATTTAATTTCCCCAGTGTTTCTCTTTGGGGAGCCCCTATCCTTTTTGTTTAGAAGAAAGCTGAATCTATGAGGATGTGCATTAAATATAGGGAGATCAATGCTATAACAATAAACAAAAAATATCCCCTACCTCGCATTGATGATTTATTCGACCAACTTCATAGAGATCAATAATTTTCAAAGATTGACCTTCGATCGGGATACCATCAGTTGTGAGTGAAAAGGGAAGAAATTATGAGGACAACATTTCGAACTAGGTATGAGCATTATGAGTTTACAGAAATGCCTTCTGCATTGACTAATGCTTCTTATGTCTTCATGGATTTAATGAATAGGGTTTTCAAGGAATATCTTGATGACTTTATAGTTTTATTTATTGATAATATCTTAGCATACTCAAAAATCTATGAAGACCATGAAAATCACTTGCACATTTTACTGAAGACTCTTAGAAGAAATAAACTATATGGAAAGTTTATCAAGTGTTAATTATGGATACAAGATATTTCTTTTCTTGGCCATATTGTCTCTAATGATGGAATATCAGTTTATCATTCAAAGAACAAGGAAATCCCAGAATGGCCAGTACCGACGAGTATAACTGAGGTACGCAGTTTTTTTGGTTTAACAGGTTATTATCGGCATTTTTTCTAGAATTTTTCCAGATTGGCTAACCCATTATCCAAGATCACACGTAAAGGGGTTAAATATGTTTGGATAAAATAGAATTAAGAATGTTTTGAATAATAGAAGATAAGTTTAGTTAATTCTCATATCTTAACTCTACCATCAAGGAAAGATGGGTTTGTTATTTATAGTGATGCTTCAAAGAATAGATTTGGTTGTGTCCTTATGTAGAATGATAGGGTTGTTTCATATGCATCACGACAACTAAAAATTAATGATTAAACTATCCTACCCATGATAATGAGTTAGTAGCTATAATCTTTGCATTAAATATATGGAGAAATTATCTCTACGGGGAAAAATGTGAGAAATATACTAACTACAAGAGTTTGATGTATATTTTCTCACAGAAATAACTCAACATGAGGCAAAGGAGATGGCTTGAACTACTCAATGATTATAATTTCACTATACATTACCACCTGGGGAAGGAAAATAAGGTGGAAGATGCTTTGAGAAGAAAAGATCATGGAGTTTTGAACAAGATGAGAGTTGAGAAGGATCCAATATACATGGATCTAGTAAAGATGGATATGAGAATCACCATGGAAGGTGAAATATTAATACTTTTTCAAATGGTTTCTAAACCATCAATACTAGAAAGGTTAAAGAGTTCTCAGACCGATGATGAAGAGTTTCAATAGAAGATTAAAGCTGTGAATGATGGGAGATTGAGTGACTTTGTGTGTGAAGATGGAATTTTGATATTTGGGAAGATACTTTGTGTTCTCGATATACCTGATCTAAAAAGAGAATTGTTGGATGATGCTCATTGATCCAATTTCTCTATACACCCTTGAAGCACTAAGATTTATAGTGATTTGAAGAAGCATTTTTGTGGGTCAACATGAAGAAGGAGATTTCTGATTTTGTGTCAAGATGTTTGTTTTTTCAACAATTGAAAGCTTTAAGGCAACAGCCTGGAGGAGTCATGCAACCTATTCCCATACCTGAGTGGAAATAGAAGGATACCACGATGGAATTTGTCATGGGGATACCAAAGTCTCCTAGAAGGAACGATACAATATGCTTCATGGTTGATCGTTTTGCCAAGTCAGCACATTTTCTTGCTATAAGAGATGATTTACCACTTGAAAGTTTAGAAAGAATATATATTAATAATTTTGTATGAATTCCTGGAGTACCACTATCGATTTTTTCTGATAGTGATCCACTTTTTACATCATGATTTCATAAAAGTCTTCAGAAATCCCTGGATACTAAACTTCATTTGAGCACTGCCTACCACCCCCAAAATGACAGACAATCAGAACGTAATATTGAAACATTAGAAGACATGTTGAGATAATTCTCACTTGACTTTCATGGTATGTGGGATCAATATTTACCTCTTGTAGAGTTTTCCTATAATAATAGCTTTCTTTCAAATATTTAGATGGAACCATATGAAGCATTATACAGAAAGAGATGTCAAGAAACAAACTATTTGGATGACGTTGGTGAAACAAAACTTGCAGGCCCAAAACTTGTGGAGAAAACGATGGAACATGTGAAGGTAATCCAAACCCAAATCAAAGCAGCTCAAAGTAGGCAGAAGAGCTATGTCGATAACTGAAGGAAGGATTTGTAATTTCACGTAGGAGATCATGTTTAATTGAAGGTATCTTCATGGAAGGGTGTTATATGTTTCGGTAAGAATGTAAATTTGAGTCCCAGGTACATCAGACCTTTCAAAATTCTAGAACAAATTAGGGCTGTAACTTATCGTTTCGCAATGCCACCAAGTCTCTCCAAATTTCAGAATGTATTCCACATATCACTGTTGAGAAAATACATGCCTAACACAATGCATGTACTCACCTATTAAGAATTAGAAATAGAACCTGATCTGTCTTATTGCAAAGAGCCTATAATGATTCTTGATACAACAGAACAAGTGCTGAGAATCCGGAAGACTCGTCTGGTAAAAATACTATAGAGAAAACATATGATGGAAGATGCAACATGGGAATTCGAGGAATATATGATGAAGAACCACCCGAGCGTTTTTATGGAGTAATATTCTAGAAAATTATAGGACACAATTATTTGAAATAGGGGAGAATGTAACACCCCAATCTTCCATGGAATGCTTCCCTTTGAATAATACAATAGTGTGTGTTGTACGCAATTTCATGTTCTAACACACCACAACCAATCAAACTAGTCGTTATGAATAGTAATACCCACTTTTTGAAATTTTATAAATTTTATCATTCAAAGTGGACTTTATTTTTGGATTTGGAATATCGAAAGTATCTTAGGGTGAATTTTTGTTATTTTCTAAAAACATTCAATTTTTGATGAATAGCGAAAAACACTGAGTTATAGTTTAAAACTGAATTTTTATTTCAATATTTGTTTATTTTATTTAAATTTATTTTAGGTCAAAATAGATACATAATACCTATATATGTTTAATGTAATTCATTGGTGTCATTTTATAATATTGTTAGATATATAAAAATTTTATTGAACTTTTTACGTTCTTTTACCCTCCTCCTAGGATCATTTGAAAATTTACATAAAATAAAATTTTACCCCTTATGTGGGTTGAATTTCAAAAATCCAATAGACACGATTGATATCAGTAAGTGAAATGTGGTTCAATAAGATGAAAATATTTTTTGTTGAATAGTTACTTTTTACTTTTATTTACCACGGTTAAAAGTAAATAGTGTAATTTAGGGTAAAAATGATATTATTATAACCCTAACACATTTCATAATTCTGTTGGATGAGTGTAATTCACACAGAAATAACCTTTGAAATAAAATATGATCCTTTAGGTCTAGTTGGATTAGATTAGGACATTTATTATTATTTAATCTAAAGAAGAGTTAAAAGTGTTAAATTCAATGTTTAACAAATACACCATTTTTAATATATGGTTACATATAAGATAAATTCAACTATAAATATTCATAGAAATATAAAAATATTTCCTACATAATGGTATTTTAGTTATATTTATTAGAAATTACATAATTTAATTTATTTATGACACAATGATGATGTAGTAATTGCCTAATTAATAATATATAAAAATAATTGGTATTATAAATATCCAAATAAATGTAATTAGAGACTTTTTATGAATTCCACTAATTTCCTAGGTTAATATGTCAAGTTAGGGTTGGTTATATGATTTTTTTTCGAATTAATAATGTTGTGATGAATTTAACAAAAACAAAATAACAAATTTTGTCAAAATTGACATAGAATAGTTTTTTTTTAAAAATATTATATTATTAATTGATATTATATTACTAAAAATATAACGATCCACCAAAAGGCTTAGATAATTACTAGGGTATCGTAAATGACCTACTTGGGATTATCTTGGATGTATATAGTAATTTTATTAACCATATAATATAAAAATATAAAGACACATGGTAAATGTCCAACTATTTAACTAAGAGTTAAATCTAAAATATAAGGTTAATATAGTGACCCATACCCATATACAACCTATTGTTTGAGTGTTTTTCAACCGATATGCACCTTATCCTTTAAAAAATTTATTTTTGATCCATTAGAATCTGAAATTTATTTTATTATAAAATAATATTTCTAGCTTTTCCTAAGGTGTCCCTCACCCATCTTATAAAAGGGAACACACCCATCTTTCAAATTCACACCATAAAAGACACTTGGATCGGCCAAAAACTAACCAAATACCTTATAAACTATCATAAATTCATCTTAGAGGCCTTAATTTAGTTAGAAATCCAACTTAATTATCCTTTTTGATCAAATCAAATGGAAGAACCCAAATAAAAGGTAAATATCTCATCACCCCTTTCAAGTTCCTTTCTTCTTCCACTTCCCCTTTCTTTGTTGTTTCCATTATAAAATAATAACTCCTGTATCTTATATATACTGTGATGTTAGTATAAATATGTTACAACCATATTAATTATTCTATCCATCCAATGAATAACATTTCATCATACATGCGTACGTACGACTTATAGTCTCCACATCGCGGTGTAGTTGTTATTCAATACATTATAATTTGGATGGGTATAATAATGATGTAAAATTAATGTAAGTAATTAATATAACATGATTATGATTCTTTATATATGATATATCATCCAATTATATATGATTTGTATATCAAAATAATGATATTATCGGTCATGCATACGTATGGATTACCGTCTCCAAAAACGTGATGAGATTCATTTCCCATCAAAATCATTCGAGAATAGTTTTCATTTTATGATTAAAAATAATGATTATGAACATAATATAATTATTTATATGAAACAAATACATCCAATCCATAAAAATCATGGCTTACATAACTAAGCACAAAAAGGAAAACGAATCAGTTAACACCTGAAACGATGATACTACTAAAATATCATTAACACTGAAATACTAAGATAATATATGATATCATATTAATGTATATGGTTATTTTATAATATAATAATAATTATTTCACCATTATACAGGAGGTTAACCAACCCTCTACCGAGGAAAAGTACAAGGTAAAGGTTTATTTTACAATCTCTTTATTATCAGAGGTTATTTATACATAATTATCTACTCGGACCTCTTTATGATCCACATCCATGTTTCATAAAAATTTATTTCAATTTTTTTTACTATTTGTTAGAAAATGGGGTAAAGTCATTTATACCCTTATTTGACCTTATATGTTTTGAAAGGAATCTTTTTGTCATTTCCAAACAATATACTTTGTGACTTTTTCAACAAAATTATTGTAAGAATGTTTATTTAACTTAAACGGCGAGTGATACTATTTTCTGCCATTATAACATCATGGAAGTTTCCCTTCCAATTTTATAAGAATATTTTCAAAATAAATGTTCTTTTAAATTACCTCAAAATACAAAGAGATATTTCTCGAAAAAATGGTTTGATTTCATCTATGTCAACATCCTTTAATGGATTTTATGCTTATTTTATGTTTATTTATTATGATACAAAACATCCATAATGAATTGGAGGTTTGTGATATGTTTGATTGTGTATGAGTTATTTCATACAATTCATGGTTAATGGATAATGTATTGACATTTCGTATGCTAGTTTCATTAAAATTGTTTATATTATGTCTAAACCTTTTCTTATGAGGAATGCATTAGACTTAGTGTGTGACGGGTGGAGCCTGCTATAGCTCCTCAATTCATCGGTATGTATCATCAGACAAACTAGTTTTTTGGCATAAGGCCTTGAGAAAATATTATTTTTCATCTTGGCACAAGGTTTTGACTATGTGGTTATAAAGTCTGGCATTATGAATTCCATCATAATGAAAAGCGGCTATTGATATTTCATGTTATTATTCGACTAGTAGAATATCCATGTGAATATGTAAATGACATTATTGGATTTTATCTTCTCTATATTATGCTGAAAGTCATGTTTAAAAGGATTGTTTTAGTATTATACATTGCCTTAAATGTTCCATCTTATTTATGAATGTTTCCGCTATATTGTAATCCTTATTGAGCATCTGAGCTCACCCCTCTCTATGTTTTATTTTTTCAAGGATGTGAAAAAATATTTTATAACTGACCTTGAGGGATAGTCTGAGAGGATATGAGTATGGTCCATGGAAACAATGTTGTTGTATTTTTTCATTTTATTATGTAATGTAAAACATATTAATGTATATATTATTTTCAAGGCTACTAAACTGATCGGTATTTTGGGACATGATTTCCTTGTATCATTCCAATGTTATGTAATAATACACCGACTCTGGGTAACTGGGGTAGGGGCGTTACATATTAAGCTTGTTGAGAAGATAAATTTTTGTTGGTCACTTCATGTAAATAATGTACGTAGTTTTAATTATTAGAATGTGACGAATTTTGTTCCATTGAAGGATTATAAATTAATAGGTATGAATTTATTTTATTTTTATAAATTGATGCTACTGCTTCTCCCACTCGTATTGCGTAGTATTTGTCTAACTACTATTAAAAAGATTATCATTTGGTTATGTAATTTTTTCAATCCTATATGTAGCAATGTTGTTAATCTAAACTTGTTAGATGTATTAGAGAATGAATCTTCTCTTACTCTTTGTCATCTAAAAATGTATTTCTCACCTACATTTTTTGACATAATGTTTCATCTGGTGATTAATTTGGTGCATGATAAAATAAATTTTGGGCCTATTTATTTACAATTTATGTATCCTTTTAAAATATATATGAAAATTTTGAAGGGGTATGTTAAAATTCCTTATCCTATAGGGACATATATTGTTCAAAAATATTTATCATCAGATATGGTTTAGTTATGTACTAATTATTTTTATGATTTGGTTTATATTGGTCTCCCTATATTTTGACATATGACAGTAGATAGTGATGATAGAGGGATTTATGACTTAATGGTAATGTTCATTCCAGAAGATGAATTGATGATGGAACATTTATACATTTTCAACAACACAAATGTGGATCAATCATATATATCAGCACATATTGAAGAATTAATGTTATGATATCTAAAAAGAAATGAAAATTTTATAATGATTGAGAATAAAAAGGGAATTTTTTATTTTTCAAATTGAAAGTCATCATAAATATATCTTCATCACAAACATTGAAATGGTTGGTATGCAGAATCTTTCATAATGTGATAACATGGTTGGGTTTTGATATCAATGTGTACACATTTCTCATGAAAAAGATAAATGAGAAGATTAATGTTCTTAATAGTCGTGTAATGGTCTCTCTAGAGCACTGCATTTTTCTATGCATCAATACCATAATTTGGAGTTCTTGAAGGAATATGAGAAATTGATTGTATTAAATTTTGAGTCACAATGTTTATGTTTAAATTGGATTAAATTAATAGTGTAGTAAAGCATGATTATTATGAGTTTAAACTAGTTTATTTGAAATTATTTAGTTGCAACGAGGAACAATTTATAATGGATACACATGCAAAGGAAATATTTTATGTCATTGATCCATCAGATGATCAATGGTCTATCATTTTTCATGGGATAATAATCCATTATGATAATGAGGATGATGATCATGTCATTGATTTATATGAGGATTCATCTTCTATAACACGATTTCAAGATAACAATGAATCTAACATATACATAGTACCAGCATTACGGAATGATCATGTTGAAGGGATATGGGAAAACACCCAATTATTCTCCTAATTAATCAAGAAATTATTTACTTTATATTTCTTTTTAGAAAATTACATGTGTAAAAACAATATTATTTAATAACTATTGGGTATATAATTATTTATATTTTATTATTTATATGATTTATGTGTTAAATATTGATATTATATAGGTTATAGTTAAACATTTTTTCATGGAAATCCATATTACACATTATTATATTTTGGTTAAAGTTATGTATATGATAAAACATTTTTGAACATTAATATATTTAAATTTCAAAAAAATTATATAATTTTAGAGGTAATTCTTCTATTTAATAGTTTACCATGTATATTTTTTTGTTCAGAATCAAAAAATAATAATTTATTAAAACATAAACAAGTTTGACACATTTTTTACATACATATTTCTATATTTCTATTTTTTTAATATTTATATATATAATAATATGCATCTACACAATATTTCATTACATTTTTTAATTTCAATGAAGCATACATATATAGAGATTGAGAAACATGAACAGAGGTATTTTTTTTTCTTATTATCAAATCTCCAGTAATATAATTTTTTATTGAAAACACACTTTAAAAAAATAATAATTATAAGAATAATGATGAGACTCCAATGGTAGATTATTCTACTTATAATTTTAACAAATATAGTTCTAATGTTGGTGAACATGGCATTAAACATTTAACTAAACTATAAAATTTCCTTAGAGATGCGTGATTGCATATTAGTTTTGATGATAATAAAAATGAAATTGGACTAAATAAAAGACATTTTATTCTCTACATGTCTATACAGATTCATTGTAGAATTGTTATTTTATATCCTAAATGGATGTTCATTGACAAGGTTGTGATAAATCATCATTAGTAGGTACTAATGGTAAAATATTACAACTGATATAAATTTTTATCATTTTTTTAATATGATATATTTTGAAAGACTATTATTTATTTTATTGAATTATTGATGAAATTAAATTTTAGTGAAACCAAATTAATTAATATAATATTTATATCATTAGAGGTTCTTGGATGGAGAGATTATAACACAAAGTATACAAAAAATTGTTTTTGGATTGAGACAAAATGAAATCCAATGCCTCAGGTATGATTCGTAAGATGATGAGACATTGAAGAAATTTGTTTCATGATAATTAGATTATGACTTCTAGTTATGAAAATTAGATAATAATGTATAATTTCTTATATATTTACCTAATTACGTGTTAATTTACATTCTATATAACATTACTCTATGAAACCCAATCAAGACATCGAATTGGAGAATTTATACCGTAATACTTTATCATATAAAGGGTATCATTTATTGGTGTAAATAATGATTGAGGAAAAGTTTGAAACATTAAGATATCAGTCTTCTAGTGTTTTTGATAAGGCCCAGTAATATCCTTTATCTCCCCTACCCACTCTGAAAAATATAAAAGGGAAAGAAGAAGAAAAAAAAATGAAAACTATCTTAAGGAGAATGCTAAGGATGTAGATGAAATAATGATAAGTAATTGTTTTCATTATTTTTTTGAATTTTTATATTTTATAAATTAAAAATACTATTATACCATACTCATTTTTCAATTTATGAAGAAGTTAATGATCAATTATCACATGAAACTTTTATCCTTGATGGAAGGATGCACATCCAATCCAAATCACTAATAACGGTAGAAATCCTAGGCCACACAAGAATATGAGGGAGGTATCAATATTCAAAATATTTTGGGTCATTAAAGTAATACATTAAGAGAGAAATAAATAAAATCCCTACAATCTGAGTAGAATGATATGAATCAGTCAATGTGAGATCAAATTCATCCAACTGTGAATACTTAGTCAGAAAAATTTACGAGAAGGCTATAGTTTGCGCAACCTTCCCAGCCTATCATGCATTTTTAACTAGTTGTGTAGCCTGTAAAGCCTCCCAGCCAAACCAACCTGCCTCCATTGATCCTCCACATCCTCTATTGGATGAAATAATATATTGTGATTTCTATACTGTAGATTCTCATATACATACTGTAGTGTTCAGAGTCATGCATTTTTTGGGGGCTATTTTATATCATTAGCCTATACAGATGGGTTAGGTTAGAGTATCATTAAAAGATATTATTTATCATACAACTCTACTACCATTTACCACTAAAGAGGTGACAAGGGTTGGGGATCATATGATCATATGGACTTATTTATTATCATTTATATGATTTATGTGGTTTTTTAAATATTAATTACATCAAAATGGAAATTACTTATAATTGTTTTTCTAAAATTTCACATGTATAAGAGTTTCTAAAATCAAATTAAATAGAACAAATGAAAAAAATGTTTTAGGAAATAAAAAACAGCAGACACATCCGATATTTATGATGGTATATAAATATTACCTCATGAATCTCCATCCTTGTATAATATCTATGAGTTTCAGATAAATACTAATATATTTGGAGGAGACTATCCATTTACAATATTCATAAAATATAAAATGGATCAAATTGATTTTAAATAGCTCATCATTCTTGTGTTGTAGTTGTTTTCTAAGAATGTAAATTAATGTTTCATTCTTTATTTTTTTAATTATAGATAGTTTAATTTGACTTACTATATAATTTTTTTAATAAGGTGTCTAGACATGATTCATATTCAAAATGAGGTGACCAACATTTATGGTTTTATAGATCCGAAGTTCATTTGGATGACTGTTCAAGATTTTAAGACAACAAATAGAGTTATAGATAAATATTTGATATATTATCAATGATAGAGATTTGTAGTTTTCTTTTCCATTTCATGATGTGTAAGAACACATATATTATTATGGCCGAATTTTCATTATAATGTAATTAATTTTGAACTTTTTGTATTATATGGTTCATCAGATGTTAGCCATATTATTCCCAAGTGAATAAACATTATATAGGGTTTTCTCTTTAATATGTGATGATCATAGAAAATTCACCATATTGTTAGATAGGTATATATTTTTAAAGAACCCAATGTAATATAATATGTGAAAGTAATGGTAAATATTCTATGTATTAGATATTTTCTAATTATATATATATTGGTTCGTATAATGAAGGTAATGTTTTCTAATCGTAGTGTAATCGACAACAGGGTTATGTTCAATGTGTTTATTATATTCTATGACTTGTGGATGATATAATAATTTCTAGGGTAACAACTAAATTTGATAAGGTTAGGTAAATTAATTAATTTATATTTTCAGTTATAGTATTATATTTAATTAACAATATATCATTCAATGATGACATTCCTTCTAAGAAAGATGAACTTACCCATCATCAATCATTTTTTGAAAACTATTTTTTATGTAAGATTATGATTTAGGGTTTATATATTCCAATAGTTATGATTAGTATTACATTTTCCAAATAAAAAGTGTTAAATATAATAATTTTTTTAGAATTGTGGTTTTAACATAATTATATCAAAATAATGCTTCAACATCATCCGATAATGATCATGTTGTAAACATCATGTATGTGTTTTTTAATTTTAATTTATAATACAATTGTTCAAATATTATTTTGATTAACTAGTTAAAAGTATGTTTGTTTTTATAGATTTTTAGACAATGATAAATCTTGTTTGTTGATTGTATAATTTTATTTCTGTTACATGGAGTTTTATTTATTTGGTTGTGTAATATTAAAAAATTCCATATTGTTTTTTACATTCAATGCATGTTTTTATAAAAGTCGAGGCAGAAACATAAAAAAATTCTCAAGGTTGTCATTGTATTTTTTTTCAAAAATGACACAAAAATGAAGGTGATTCTAATTCTGGGAATTAGTTTTCAAAAAAAAGACATCTAAAACCATTTCTTAATGTCTTCTTTGTAGATGTCAGTAACAGATCAACATCAAAATTGAAAAAAATGACATTGAATTGTGTTTTTCTACTAGTGAGAGTAGTGATAAATTCAGATATTTTCTACTATGGTCAACGTACTTGAATTATTAATATTTAAAAAGATCTCTACATATGTGATTCTTACTAATGTGAAGAGGTATGTGATATCATATTATGATAAATAATAGTTGAGGTTTACCTCAAAGCTTTGGGCTATTAATCGATTTTAAATAAATGAAATCAAATAAGAGAATATAAATAAAATAGGATTTTTAAGGAGGTATATCACGATCCAAGTTGTTTGATGAATGATATTGAAGATATTTCTATAAGGAAATTCCACAAAAAATAATGTATTGTTGATATATAACGTTTAATGAAGAAGAAATAATTAAAAATCATGTGTTGTGTGCAATGAATAATGCGAGATATGACCACAAACAACAAATATTATATATGAAGATGGTATTATTTTTCAAATATATGGAAATTGAGGTGTGATGATTGAATTATATTACAATAAATTCTAGATAGAAAATTGAAATAAATACTGATATGTGATTAATATTTTATCGTATGAATTAAATGAGAGAAGTCTACATCATCAATGATTTTTAAATACAGATATAAAAAAATTAAATATTAGAGATCTTGTGTTTTTTGTCTGTTGAAAATCACTTTATTTCAAAATAAGGTATATAAAATTTGATGAAAATATTAGATCTAAAATGGTGGAACTATGATATAATTTATATATATATATATAGTTTTTTTAGGTTATGTAATGCATTTGACTGATAGAGAGATGTTTTTCATTTTTATTAAATCAATAATATTATGGTTTCAAGAATAGATAAGCATAATCCCAAGAAGGTTCAATACAATGAAAATATGAAGAAATATTAGAGACATGAGATGAAGTTATAGCTATTGAAATTCATAGTATAAAATATGAATGTAAGAGGATGGTGTATATTGTTTTTGAATAGGATGAATAAGATGATAGAGAGGATATAAGAAGATAGTTTAGTAAATAAATTTCATATGAAGAAGAAGGGAAGGATAATTTATTAATATGTTCATGTTTTTTTAATTAATTTCTATGTCATGTAGTATTTTTTAAATGAAATAACATAAAGAAGGAGTATCTCTCATTCTTGTTATCCTAAATACTGTGTATAATATTTTTCTTCAAAAATGGGAAGAAAGGTTTCGTCAATGCTACATTCCATGTAAGAGGTTAATGAGAAGCCTGGGTGAACACACCAATAATCATATTATGTTGTGAGTTTAATTATGAGAAATGAATCATGGGATAAATAATTAAGAGACTATAATGAATGATAGGTTTAAAGGATATACCATTCCTATCAATAGCTCACTAATTTTTTTAATGTGGGTCATGTTGTCCGGAATTGTTTCCCAATTTCATCAAAGAGTATACTTATTCATGAGAATATAAACATTGTCTGTATCCAACCAGATATATGTGTCTCCTAAATAATTATGGATAAAAAACATAATAAGAGAATCATTATATTAACCATTGAACGATGTAATGGAATAAGAATATTAATTTAGAACAAAATTTCATAAAAACTAATTCACACTCCCTCTTAATGTTTAATATTTATAAAGAGGTCATAAAACCTTTGATGAATCAAAATATTAAGGAAGTGACTTAATTTATTTCACATATATATTAATGTAAACATATCACCGTCATTATGTTTTTGAAAGATATGTTTGCGGCTCCGAAAATCATCAAGAGTAATAGGATATGTTCTGTGGATTGGGTTTTCTTGTTGAATAATATAAACAATATATATTGAACTGCATATTATGTTGAATATTTAAGTATATCATGAGAATTAGGGTATTCAATGTAACGACCCAAAGTTTCATTAATGGAAATTCCCTTCTCATCCAGTTAAATGTCTATTTATAAAAATTGTTTTTATTAGATGTCAACTTCTTTGGTTTATGTTATGAATTTTGACCGTTGTTTATATAGTCGTTGAACAGTGATCACATGATTAGTATAAATATAAGGCTTTAACGAACCCAATTTTACTCAGACAAAGGAAGCGATGGCCTGATGTAGTAGAATTTCCCCATACGAAGCCCATTTGTTAGATCTAAGAAAGGAGGTGGCATCCTTGGGCTTCGTCCTTGACAAAGCCCAAGCTGAGCTTCACCATGTCAAGCTCGAATGGGACCATCTACGGGAAAAGAGGAAGTTGATAGAGATTACCACTTGAGCGATGTTATCTGAGCCGCCCCAAGAGTCTGTCACCATCGCAAACCTTACCCTTAGGTCTTATGCGGCTATTTTAAGGGGTTATGTAACAAATAAGTAGTACTATGTTCATGTACATTATTTTTTTTGTATATAATAATGAATATAATTTCTAGTCATTTTTGATACATTATAAATAGTTTTTAGAGTACAAATGGTGTCTTTAGTTATTATTCTATTAATAATTCAATTTTATTAAATTAAGGGATTTTTGAATAAAATAATATTTTAATAAAATATTATTATTAATATTAAACTATTTTTTATTAAATTTAAATGATCTTATAAATTTATGAATGCAATTAAAATTTTTATTAAGGTTTGAAAGCCATTTCTGTCAAAACCCATGAATTTTCGATAAATGTTGGTTTTTTTTAAAAGTGAAAATTAACATATTTAGAATTTTTTTAGATAAAATAAATGTCATTTCTGGAATCAGGACGTCGAAATTATCCAACGGTGAATTTTTCATAATTTTCTGAGACAGTCAAATTTTTGGGTAAAAATTAAATACCGTTTAAATATATAATGTGTTTTATGACATCATAATGACCCAATGGTGATGTAATAAAATACTATAATCCTTATGTTCGGCCAATATATGTTTTATCATTAAAATAATGTGATTTTGGGTTTGTTTTACTAACTTTTCAAAGCATTAATGAACCCCTCAAGACTTATTCAACACTTTTCCTTTTTAAATTAATTTCCATGGGAGTGTGACTCACCTCCACATAAGCAACATTATTATTTTAAGACGTTCGTACCTTGGCCTTGAAAAATATTTTTTTCCTCTTTCCTTTTCCAGAAACCATGGGCAAAAACCATGGTATGGTTTGTGGTTTTGATTAGTTTACTATAAGGGGTCCCAAACATAAATAATAAAGAATTCTCTCACCATTCCTATATGAAACCACCCAATCTCCCACTTACTCCTCACTAAAATCCTTTGGAGTTTGTCCAACCTCTGCCCTACTCTCTCTAGAATCCTCCCAAGTTTCCCTAAGCTCCCAAGAAGCCTCTCACAAGCCTCTCTCTAGCCTTTGGAAGCACACTTCCATGTAAGGGTTTTTTCTTCCTTTCTCATTTTTTTCAATTTTCTTTAAGTTGTATTGCCCTTTTAATTTCAATTATGAATGTTGGGGTATGTTTTTTAACCTCCCACATACTTCCCTATTATTGTTTGAATGATGGGAGACCCCTTTCTCTCTCATTAAATGCCTCCCATGTACACCTGGTACTATGCTGAAATTCTGAAAGGAACTTCTCTCTCTTCTTTTACATTCAAGCAATACTTTTGTATCATGAATCTAAATTCCATTTCAAATGGTGGGACATGTATCTATATGACCTCCTTACTTTCCATTACATGTAAATATGACGAGGAACCCCTTTCTCTCTCATCAACCATTTTTATGAATTCTTATGACACACCGTTACGCTGCCGAAATCGCACAGATTTTCTAAGCCAATGTCATTGTGTAGTGAATACCATGCCCATTTCTCCATCATGGGTATTCACCTTTATGTACATTTACTTATTGATTATAAAGTTTCATGTATTAATTCCACATTCCTTCATCGTGGAATAAATTATTATGTTTTATTAATCCATGTTTTATGATCCATGTGGAACACTTATGCATGAAATGAAATGTTTAAGAAGGGAGTGCCCTTATAGCGCTCCAATTCATTGGGTAAAGTATAGTATCATGATACGTCATGTGAAATGAGTGTTGACTCATGGTAATTCAAGTGAAATGAGGGTTTACTCGTGCTTCATGTGCAACGATGGTTTACTCATGCACCATGTGCAATGAGCCATGGCTCATGCTAATTCAATGTTAAGTGTTGTTGCCACATTTCCATGTTATGATTATCAAGCTTTATCATGACCTTATGTTCATGTTTCTTTTATGCTCTATTGATAATCCTATTGTCTAACATGTATTTTACTCCTCATGTTATTCCTTGTGTACTCCCTTACTGGGCTTTATAGCTCACCCTTTTTTTATGCATGTCCTCATGTTATCCCATGCAATGCTAAGTACGAGGGAATGTAGTGGTCATGTAAAGGAAGTTTCCCAAAAAAATGTTTTATTTCATGTTTTATGTTTTTATTTAATGATCCTAAGACCCAAATACACTAAACCTCTCGATATTATTTGTTGTATCAAGTGAATATTTTTGTAATGAATCATGTTTAGGTTGTAATAAAAAGCCGAGTTGTCATATTCAACATGAAGTTAATTCACCACAAACACTACCCCAAAATATTGCTTCTTAATCACATAATATTAGAGCAGATGACTCATACCATGTTGAGAAGCAAGATACTTCATTGTATTTCTAGAGATAAGTAATTAGTACAAAAAGTTATATTCAAATTAAACTCCTATAATACAAATAAATATAAGTTAGTGTATTATGAAATATTTAATTGTTTATGTTATTTATGGTTTTTCGGAAACCCACATATTCAAAATTAAAAACATGAAAATCTAGGGATGTTAATTTTGCAAGTCATTGATGGTATCTTCTAAGATTATCCTCCAATTGGGGGATGATACTAAAATAAAAATAAATAAAAGTAATGATTTTGGAAAAGAGGATGTAAATATTTTGGTACTTTTAATGAATGATTTCAAAAGTCAAGAACCAAGTTCCTAATGAGATGTTGAGAAAAATATTTATTGAATTTTAGGGATATTTTTAAAAAAAATTAGAATTCATAATAGTTGAAAATTTTAAATGATGACTCATCCATTTAATGTGTCAAATAAAAAAAACTCAAACTCATAAAGCATTGATAAAGTAGATGGTGACTTAACATATCGTTATTGAATTAGAATAAAATTGTGGAAATAATATTCTAAAAAAATATTTCCTTAATGTAGAACCAAGATATTTTAGTAAGTGTTAAATAATTATTATAGGATCATTTCTGTGAAATATTCCTTTGATTGGATCATATATAATGGGAAATATGATTTATTAATCAAACAAACAATTAATAAATTGATACTAGAACTGTGGGTTTTTGATACGATGCTTTGTGAAATAGTACATGTATAAGGAAATAAATAATGATTGTGTGAAAAGGGTACTCACAAGTTCATGGAATTGATTTAAACAACAACATAACACTAGTTTCTAAGGATTGGACCATTATGATATATATTCTTATTATATCACTTTGTTTATTCAGTATCCGAGTAATGGATATCAAACCATCCTTTAATGACTGGAACAGGTTGTGTAAATAGAGAATCCATTTTCTTGATTTTAGAAGCTAAAGGATATTTTTATATGTTTAAGAATAATCTATTAATGGTATATAAAATACGAATTTAATAGTATTCAATATTATACAAATGTTGATATTTTCTTAATTTCATGAAGTTCATAGTATAGAAAACCATAAAAATTAAATATAAAAAGCAATATCATTTAATATAGTTATTTATGTTGATACTAATTTTTATCCATAAAATAATTATTGTATGTGTTAAGAGATTTATTTACAAATCCAGAAGATTTTGGAGATATCTATGATTGTATAAATGAGATATTTATTTGGATTACAAATTTCATAAGAGGAAGTTTAATTATTTTTTTATTGACAGATGAATGCTTAAGAAGTTATACATACTTGTCTGAAATAATATTTGAATTCTTTCTCAACACCAATTTTAGTAGGAAGTAATCTTTCAGAATATGATAATAGATAGTGGTTTATTGAATATAATTCGAGAATCTTATTATTAGATTGTTATACTTGAATGATTTAAGAATAAAAATAGTGCATATTGTTAAATTTTGTTTCAAATTTTCATGAGCATCGACATAATCAAAATTTACTAATAAAAATCTAATTCTATGCTATATTAATGGTATAAGGGATTATGTGATGAAATATAAAAATAGTGGAATTATTGATATCAATTATTATATTAATATGTAGTGGGATATAAATATTGATTATATTAATAAAATAATTAGTAATATTTTATTTTGGTGAGAAATAAGGGTAGGTTTTCAAATAAAGATCCAAATCTCAATGAACTTGGGTAGTTTGAAATTATAATATAAGGCTATAACTCAAGATACAACTCGACCTATGTGGAAGGTGATTGTTTTGACAGATCTAAAGGATCAAGTGAATATTCAACTAATTAAGGTATATTATAATAAAATTAACATCATTGTTTGAATAAATTAAATTTATAATTATCAATAAAATGTAACAATTTTATGATCACTTCACTATCTATCATTTGGAGAAAAAATGTGTTAAATTTTTAATTGTTTGAAAAAAATATCAAATTTAAGATGTATTTATTTAACAATTTCCAAAGTACTCATTTCATAGATTAGGTTTTATGATGTACTCTTAACCTCATTCCTCTCAAGGCTAAGGTATGGTGTGTAATTATACCCCTCTGATGTTTCAGTTGGATTATTTTTTTCATTTGGGGTGAAATAAATTATAATTCCATTTTTGTTTCATAATTTATTTATAAATGAGGGAATATAAAAATAGTGAAGAATCCAAAAAATATTTGGTTAGCCTAAATGGTGAAGTATCTTATTTAGAAAGATAATATATTTATATGGAAATTTTTATAGGGTAATGTTTTTAGGTAATGAAGTGTGTGAATTTTTTAGAATTTCTAAATGTTCTATCTAATTTTAGTTATATTTTTTCAGAAGTATGTTAAAAAAATTTCAAGGATTAGTTTAGAGAAATGGAATAAGAGTTAGAGTTTCTTCCCTTTTGGTATCAAGAAACTCAATATCTATTAATAGGTGGTTGTATGTCACTATTTATGAATAGCATGGTTCTCATTTTTAATGTTTCCTACAATGTGTAAGCTCATGTATGATTAATATTATTGAATGATGAATCATTGATTATTTTGATGAGATAGAAAGTGATTTATGTTCCAAATTTGATAATGCATCCAAATGAAATGACTATTTTTAAATACATTCTCTTTTGAGGTATTTTTTATTCCATGAAAAAGTATGTACTAATACATGAATTTTATATAGATTTCATTGGTCTTCTGGTGTTTTTTCCAGGGAAGAAAAATTGTGGGAATAGAAGTTTCCATTGTTATTGCGATTTATTTTATAATTAACATATAAATCATGTTTAAACTAAATTTGTACATTGGGTTTTATTTTATATGAAATTCATTCAATGGTTTTGGAGTGTTTTAAGGGGTATGCAATTAGTTTGGAATTTTTTTTAGAAATTTATTAGTTTTTTTCGAGTTAAGTAGAATTTATATGAAATTTAGTGTGTAACAAATTATTTATGTTTAATTTTTCATATAATAATTTTTTTTACAAATACAACACAACACACACATATAATTAATAGTATTTCTGAGTAGAAAACCATGAAATTTTGGAAAATTATATAATGTACAAAAGTAATTATAATGTTATGCAAATTTCACACTATGATGATGAAAGTAATTCCCCAATAAAAATGATTGAATGTTATGATTTTGGTAGTATATGGTACACAAAATAATTATTAAATTCATTCTATGATACAATAAATGGATGAATATATGGTTACATTAATCTCTTTTTGGAGAGATGGACAATTGTTTCTAAAAATGTCATGGAATAGAAAAGGATAAAGGGAGGCTTGTGGAATGATTTCACATCTGTATGAGATAACATCCTTTTAATTCGTTTAGATTTTTTATGTGATTAATAATATTATGTAATTAGTAATGGTTTCACACTCTAACCTATAGACATAGAGAATAATAAAGAAAATATTTATTTTATGAATGAGTTTATTACACAATTATAGAATTATGATTTGGAGGAAATTAAGAACAAATTGATTAATCAACAAAAAGATAAATATTATAACACTATAAATTATCCATGTATATACTTTTATAGATCAAAAATGTTGAATATTATATTGGACGAATTATATTAGGTTATATATCCATTATAGAGAGTTGTTTTGTCAAATTATCACTTAAAATGTAATTTCAATATGGAGAATAATTACTTATTGTTGAAGATAAATTTTGATAGTTATTTTTCATGATATTTGTTATTAAAAATGAGATATATATGAGAGGTAAGTCTTCTAAAATAATAATATAGGACAATTTTTTTTGAAATTATATTAAGTAAGGGAGGATGATGAATATAAGGATGAAAATGAAAATGAACTAGAAAAACCTGATGGATGTATAATTCTATTGATGTTCCATTTTTTAAAATAAACATTTAATATATATATATATATATATTAAGAATTATAATATGATATATTTATGATACATTTCTATGTAAAATAGATTATGAGTTATTGTTGTTTTATTAATGAATATGATGATGTAAAATTATTGGGAGTACTGATAAGTTTGTATTTTATGGTCAATTCATAAATGACTTTATCATATATGAAGAGTTCTAAATATGATTATATAATGTAGGTTTATCTTTTCATTTAAAAATATCATTATATTAGTTATCATGATTATTTTATGGAGATTTTGGGTGACATCATGACTAATGTAAGAAGTTATAAAGTAGATGATGTTGAGGTATGGAAACCGGTTGAAGAATTAAAAAAATATTTTCATTATTTTACATGATACATTTCAAGAAATATCAATGTATGTATTTTCATACATAAGAAAATTTAGTTGAATAAATTAAGTAGTCAATATATCAATTCTCATTGAGTAAGATTTCCAAATTTAATGAATTTTGATGAGTGACTGGGTGTTATGGAGAAATTATTATGTGAACAAATGTTCTTGTTAATGAATTTTAATAAATGACTTCATTAAGGTGAATTGGTACACATATTTGAATCATTAACTATAAAAATATTCCATCAAAATGGAACATATATTGATAAAACAACGATCATTTCACATATGTATATTTTATCCATGCTTCTATATGAACCACATAAATCCCTTCTGATTATGAAGAAATGACTTTAATGTGAAAATTAATCTGTCACATAACTTCTTTGAGTGAAGAAGGAGAGACTCTGATTCACACAAAATTTGTATATATAGTGAATAGAACTAACAAAAAGGTGTCATCTAGATTGAATTTAGAAGCCAAATAAAATATACCAATCCAAAATTATGGATGAATAATAATTTCGTAGAGAAAATAAAAATTAAAATATTTTTGTAATTATGTTTATCAGTAAATAAAATCATGATACTATGTTTAAAATGCTTCTCATAATTTCTTGAATGTAGAGATAATATAATATGGGATTGAAAAAAATCATTTCACAATGAAAACATGATCTATAATAGTGTATGAATGCACATTTAAATGTAGTTCATTTATTTTAAATCATCATATAATGAATCATGTAAATGTATGAATTATCATGAATTTACAAAGAAGTATTAACGAATTATAATTCTGCATTAATTACACTATATTGACATACGACTATTATGTAAGATTATTATAAGTAAATTTATGTGACAATTTTATTTATCATGGGAGTTTTAAAATTTTTACATATTTAATAATATTATATTAGATGATGTTAAGCCATTAGATTGTGCATCTACCGAGAGGTCACAGTGACCATGATCTATGTGTTTTGAATTTTTTGAAAAAAGTCAATAATTCCAAATAATTAATTCACACTATATTTTTAATGTTAATAGATGAGGTATTTTGATAAAGATAATAAACAGTGTAAGTTATATATTTCATTTTATTATATATCATGGTTAATTAATAAATGTTTAGAATATATATTTTTCAAAGCATAAAAAACAAGAAAAAAATGGTTTTTTCACACATAATTTCAATAAATTGAAAAAGTAGATGAATTAAATTATCATATATCATGTGTAAAGAATCCAAAACAATAGTGACAATGTGATGAAACCTATTGGTAATGGTCTATTCCATAATCTAAATTGTCTATATCACATCAACTATAGTATGAACACAAGCACAATAAAATGAATACATTAAAATGCAAGCAATCGATATACCATTATTTTTGTAAACCACCAGGAGTGTTTTCTTGTGGGATATGTGATATTAGATTTTTCAAGATCATGTTAATGAATAGATACTCATATTAAGAAGGGATTATATTAAATTCCTATATTCTTGTTGGTGTGATTGTTTTTTCATTGAAACAAAATCATTTATCTCTAATAGGCTGTTAACATTTATTTAATAAATGATAACATAAAAAATCACTTAATATGGATTCACATCCTCCCCATCAGTGGTCACATAGATCTTGACTAATTAATTCAACAGTTATATGAGTGGGTTCTTTTTTTGGATCATTTATTTTTGAATATTTATGAATAAGAATATTGCTATTGATGTTAATAACATTTTTAATAGTAAGGGTATCAAAAGCTTATGACCAGAATAACGGTCATCCCATTAAGGGTATAATTCTCTAATATTTAATATTGTCATGCTTTTATGTTTTAAATGTTCATAAATATGGTTTCAATCCTCATGTTTAGGTTTCTCCCTTAACTATTACAGATAAGAATAATACAATGTATGAATGATCAAATTGAAATGTTATTCTTCCCAACCTCATTGAATGTGAATTCCGTAAGCTTGATGGAATAGAAATTTCTAAATCATTGTAGGATAATTTTAATAATATTTATATTGAAAACAAAAAATATAATAAAGATATGTTCAAATTTTGTATATTGATATACAGTTAACTAAAAATGGGATATGAGTAATCATTATGTGATTTATTCAAAAAGGATTGGGGTATTTCAAGAACATTTATTATTTTCGAAGAAATAAATAGATTATTTATTAGAAAAGGAAAATGTCATTATAATTCCTCCTCATAGATTTTATGGCATTGCTTCATCATTGGATGTTAGATATCCTAAAATGAAATCTCAATATGATTTTCATAGTATTTTAATTATGTATAATATTGGGAAAGAAAATTTCAATAAAATGAATGGAATTTTTGATCATGAAATATACATAAAATAATATATGTATTAAAATTAAAGTGAAATATATTATTCAAAACAAAATAATTTATACCAATTTTGATGTCTATTTGAGTATGATTTCCAATGATTTCATGTATTTATATTCAAGAAATTAGAATTTAGTTAAAGTTATTTATAAATGGATGTTATTATAGAATTGGTTTAACTATAGAGCAAATATAAATTTTTAAAAAAAATTCCAAGATTAAATGAAGTTTAATGTAGTGATGAAGAGGATGGATGTTCCTGATAAAAACTAAAAAAATGAGTAACATAAAAGTAATATTAAAATGTGTGGAATGAGTTATTATCAAATTATAAATAGAAATTGTTTTCAGAAATGTGATGAAGATAATGCTATTAATTTATAGTTTATGTTTTCAATTATAGTGATTATGGTTATAAGAAGATACTTATTTATAAAATAAAGGATGAGTGTTTTACAAGTGATGAAAGTAATATATCTAAATAATAGTAATAGGAATCTCAAAATAAATATATACACATAATATAACTGAAAGAATGTATATTTAAAATTATAATTTTAATGAAAGAGAATTTAATGATATAGATTTATGGATAACACGTTAAAAAATGAAACAATGTAGGTAGAAAAAAATATGGATTGTTAATATATATTTACTAAGCAAATAGTTTACATGAAAATGAAAAAATACAGAATATCATTCTTAGAGGTAATATGATGTAGGAGGAGGAAGTATTTAAATATGTATAAAAATAACTGGTTCGAGATAAAAAAAATAATGATCTAACTTTAAATAATAAATATTATTATTTTTTGAAAACAATAAGGAGTGTGAAAATTAAAAAAACATAAATTATAATACATTGATTATAGAGAGAAGTCTAATGACGTATGGAAGGGGTCTGAGGAGATGGTGAAACTAAAAAGATTTATGTCTAAAAGAAAAATAATAAATTTTAGAAAATTTGTTAATATAAAAGAAATCAGGCATTATGGAAAAACAAAAATAATTGGAGACCCTAATAAGGATAATAATACTTCAGATACGAATAGTAATGTTTCAATATTCTACCATTTTTTAACGGATAAATTATTAATAGTCATAAATATGATGAATAAATATACCATGTTCTTTATGGTAAATAGGATTCAACAAAAAATATGTGTTTTATATATATTTAAAGGGATAAGAATGATTTGTGGATTTGTAAAAGAAACAATGGTGAAATATTCAACTCTATAATGGATATGAGATTTATTCTAGGAGAGTTTTAGAGGGCGTCATTCCACTGATTGAAGACAGACTGAAAAATATTTAAAAAATATATTTTAAAGACTGCTAATAGAATCTGAATTTCTAAAAAAAATATTTGAGAGGTTGTATCATCATGGAGATATCTCAAAAAGATGTTTTTAAATTCTGAATTACCAATATGGTTTTGATGAAAAAACAAAAATTCATCATCTAAATGAATTAAACGGAATAGAGAAGAACTTATGGTTTATATAGGAATAAATGCTATAAAAGGATTACAAACTTATATTTTGGAAAATGGGTATTCATTAAAATTGAAAATATATTTTAAGATTCTAAATATTGTGAATAATTATGAATATAGAATATTGTATTTTGGAAATGACATGTTTTCTAAAATAAACTCAATTAGTTTTATCTTGTGGAAAAGAATAATTACAATCCAAATGTGTCTTTATTATGTACCGAAGACAGTTGATTCAGTGAATTTTATATATGAGATGATGAAAACTTCATTATGATAAAATTATCAAGATATATGGTTAAATGGATAAAATATGGGGTTTTTATAAGTGCATTGTTATCCAAGGGAAATTAGTAGTAGGTTGGTGATTAAAATAATGTAGGTTACATGTGTATTGAGAGAAAACATAAATTTTTTTATATAAATCATTGGAATATTATCAAATAAAAAATGAAAAAAATATCACATAGGGGAAGTGGTAAGGATTTCCTTGATATGATAAAATAAATAAATTTGAGTTCTTGAAAATTTTAGTGGGGAAAATTCTAAAATTATTTACACGAGAAGGGTGAGATATATATATTTTATCCATTGGATATTATTCATTTTAACATATGTGGGACCAAAATTAAGAATCCAAGAAATTGAGATACATATATTATATATTTTATTCATGAATGCACTAATATTATAATTATAATTATTTAATAATATGAATATGAGGCTCTCAAACAATTCCAAATTTTCTCACGGAGTTATGAAAATAAATATTTATTCAATATAAAAAAGATATGAACTTATAATATTAACAAATAAAAAAGTTAAATATCATAAGTTTATCTATAGTATCATGGTATTCTTAATAATCCTTTTGAACTATAAACCCTAAACAAACTTATGGAAAAAGGAATGTATACAATCAGCATTATGATGGATCAAACCGTGTTGATTGAAGTGGATACTTATCTATCCTTTTGATGAAAGGATATTGGTGTAGTAGACCACATACAAAAACAAAAATTTTATAGAACCAATTTTTATAGTTTATAATATCCGATGAATTATAATATGACATTATGTTTGAATTACTTGATGGTACTTAGAGTCTAATATATTGACAATGTTAAATGTGAGATTATAGGTGTTGACAGAATGTTCATTCAATATCCTCGAAAAGGTATTTGATATAGTTTCTACAAAAAAAATCTTGAAGAAGTTTTTTATTCAAATGATATTAAATAATGGGAACATTCAAAAATAAAATATTCATATTTATCTGAAGATATAAGAATAAATGATGATAAATTTGTTTCTCTTAATCAAAATGTAAGTCTTCAATAGATGAGATGACATATAACTTGTTTGGGATGATGATACCAATTTATAAATTTCATGTGATAATGGAAAATAATGAATATCTCATCCAAGGATAATGAAGCCTATGTAGGTTCCAAATATTACTGGGGTCAAGGAAAATGAGTTCAAATAATGATAACATTGTGGAAAATTTCGCAAAAAGCAGTATTTTCAATGGACAATCCAAGTGATGATGAAGAACCACCGTAGAATCAATATTGGATAGATTAGATGAATGTGTAATTAGATATTATTAAAAAAAGACATTGACCTAGTACCCCAACCTAAAGATGAAATTTTTATTGGAATAAACATTTTTTCCATAATAAGTTGAATAATATTGTTGATGTTATAAGAAATATGACATGACTAGTTTTTAAGGGATATTCACATGTAGAAGGGAATTACATGGTTGAGAAAATTTCACTAGTTAAATGTCTTAAACACATTAGAACCATTCTTATCAATTCTGTGCAATATAAATATAACATTTTGAAAATGGATGTAAAGTATTCTTTTCCCAATTGAGAGATGGAAGAAAAAGTTTAAATTTGGTATCCAATAGATTTCAGACTTGGGAAAAAATTATTTTTATATGTTGAAGAAGGATTTATATGTGTGAAATTATTCTCTATGAGATTTTTATTCCAATATTGTTTTCTTTTTAAAGAGTCTAAAATCCTATAAGGTAATTGGTTAACATACCAAATACATTAAATAACATTTAATCAATCATATCATTGTGATGGTTTATCTTTGTGAAATATTATTTATATTGAATAATGAAGAATACTGTGAATGGTTTGAAACAAATGTAGATGATGTCATTAGAAATGTATATATTTGGAGTAATGTGATTATTTATTTGATTAAAAATAATTCTAGAGAATGAATCATATTTTTTATCACAAGATAAATTCTACAAGGATCTATATAAAAAAGTTTCAATGGAAGACTGAAAACATGTTTCAACACAAATTTTTTCATACTAAAATATGTCTAAAAATGATGTTAGAAGGCATTTTGTTTTTCAAAAATTTAGGAAATTTATTAGAATTATATTATATTTAATATATTTTAGAGTATATTTGGCTTATGATGTGTCCCTTTATCTTAAATTTAAAAGTCCACTGCAAAATTAAAATTTTATGGATTGAAAAATAATTTCTAATACATTACAGGGATGATGGATTATGGGTAAAATTTTTAATGAATAATAATGTAGAAACTATTTTTATTTTTAGATATAGATTTGGTAGGCTGTGTCAATGAAGGAATATAGACAACTAGTTTATTGTACGTTCAAAGAAACAAATTACGATTTGGCATTAAAATAATAAATTTTTAGTGACTTTGATTAATGTAAAATAAGTGTATGTTTCTTCCACTAAAGTTAAAACAAAATTAATGGTGAATATGATATATTTGAAATACATTTTGATGATGTGAATCTTCCACTTCTCTTATTATGTTATTATCAATGTGTTCTTAATATCTCGAATAATATAGTGGAACATTAAAGATCAACTAACATTGATATTAAATAACACTTCAGTATGGACCTTATAGAAATTAATAGACCAATGTTGCAGTTTCATCCTATGGGGGATCATGTGGATCATTTTTTTATTAAAACATATTTTAAGGATACATTTTATAAGTTGAGTTTGATTATTGGTTTTCAACCTCACACTATTTAGGGATATATTATGTGTTTTTTCATACACTCTCTTATATTTCTTGAAGTTATTATGATCAAAGTGTGAGAAATTTGAAAAAACAAATATCTCTATTGATATATGATTTTCCTTTTAGGGCTTTCACATATAAAGGGGGATTTTTTTTAATGTGGCAAGATTTAATTTCAACAATTTTTGATCTATGTGAACTATTATGAATACTTGTTGAACTCAATGCAGTAAATATTACATAATGGAATGTTATGGTTATTAGGATTTGATGTTTACATTTTTAGGAAAGAATGAAGATAGTCATGTTTTTCTTTTATCATTGACATATATACATTGTGTATTTTTGGATCAATTATTATCTTTTCCTCCACTAACCCAACTTGTGTAGGATTAGAATTGTGGGATATTGATCCATAGAAATATTCTCATATATTCACTAATTTATATTAATTATTTGAAATCAAATCTATGGTGGTATTGAGAATAATATGTTATCGAGTTATTTTTATTTGATTGATAATGAAGAATAAAAATAATAATTAGGATTTGTCATGATGTTCAATTTAAGTTTCAACTCATAAGTCATTTTATCATATAGAAAGTGTATAAATTGACAAGATACAATGTAAGGTGGTTTACCAAAGCTTAATATTTAATTATAATATCTATTCTAATTATTTCTTATGAATTTTGGTTTACAACTTTGATAACGAATTATTATTAATGAATAATAATATATAGTATATAAACTAGTTAAAATTTATAGAACCACATATATCAAACTTCAGACATACTCTATGAAATATAATATAAACATATCGATTTTACCAGGTAGGATTGTTTTTATAAATGAATTAATAGTGAAATATCTAAATTTAAATTGAATAAGATATCCATGTTTGAAGAAAGTAGATATGTGAGAATTCACATATGAAAAATGGTCACATAGATGAATGTTCATGTAGTTGAATTGGGATACATGAATTCTTGTTTCCAAATGATAAATATATGAGAATTTATGAAAACATGGGTCATCCATCAGCCGGAAACACCTTTATGAATAAGTGAAAACATTTGGTGAGTTTAACTACAATTAGTGTTTTTCAATGAACAAAATTATTCTTCAATGATTATGTGTACAAACCATAAATGATAAATTGAAAAAATAATGTAAATTCTAAGAGTAAATTAGGATAAATAATGAGTTGAACAGAAGGTTTAGCTACTGTTAGTAGAATTGACTATTAGGTGTTGGATAAAAAAAAGTAGAAGCAAATGCATAAAGATCTATTAAAGAACAAAGGAAGAATAATCTTATCATATTGGAACGAAAACCCATATTATACATTATATTATTTTCCTCAATGAAAAAAAACAAGATACACTTTATAAAGTATTTCATGAACTGTTTTGAAAGAAGCGAAACTAGAAAAGTGCTTCACATAAATGTTTTCATCAAGAATATAAGATTTGATGAAATGAATTTAGTAACATTTATATATGTTTCATTCCATGAAAATTTTTTATAATGAGTCTTTTTGATTGATAGTGAACTTTTGTTGATTAATATTGCTACGTCAGTTATGTTATACTATCATATAGTTATTATTAACATTTATGATATGTCATGTTTTGTGATAATGTAAATTATCATGGGAGTATAATAATATTGACTAACTGACTGAAAATTTAATTTTTTATTTCTGATCAATTTTGGGAAAAGTGAGCAACCGAAAAAACCTTAACACATACCAGATCACGACTTGAAACACCGACAAAACAAGCACATGCAGAACAACCAGAAACCAAACAACCTAGTATGGGACTACATATCATAATACTCGTAATCATATCTGCATTCCACAGAAGTGACCCCATTTTTCCATAGACGATTCCCATTCAGAGGAAAATTTATGCCACCTGAAAATATAATCACTTAGAGAATGGTTCCTCATCTGGTTTAGTAATGGATTCACTGGAAATGTTGGTTGATCAAGGTGTAATTTTTGGAAGCAATAATCACCCCTCTATCCCACCAAAAGGAAGATCTGGTACTCACCAATTGCGGTAGGTAAGAGTTGTCCTTTCTTATTATTCATCATGGCGTAGCATATAACCCTCTATCACACTCAATCATCCATTCGATCCAATTATACACAATGTAACTATAGTAAAGGTAGGATAGACCACTCAAATGGTCTTTATTACCCCCAGAAACATCTCTCTCTTTGTTCTTCGAGGCATTATCGTTGCAACCAATAGAAGTTTCCCTCATTTTAACCCACATGTTACTTGTCAATCAAGGAAAGATACCCATCTACATTACTATCCTCTTCCACAACTATAGGGAATTACTCATGGCACAAACATACAACCTTATGCCCTTTCACATAGGCCCCATTGGCATCACCACCTACCAAAACATCAGCATCCAAACCCTCTTCAAGCATGTCTTCAAACATTCCTTCAAACCTATTGCTCAATGTCAGAAATGGCCTGGACGAAGGGTCTAAGCCTCTAGTACCCCCAGCACTATTTCGACAGGCCACGCCTGCATTGGATCCCTTTCCCCCACCCTCTGTTCTTTAACTGTTTTTTCCCCATCTATGCACTGCTCCAAACGATCCTCCTTATAACTCGAACTAGTATCCTTCCGAGATGTGGGATTTGATGAGCCCTCCATATCCTTCTGCAACCTAATAAACACTTCGGATACCGTCATATTAGCATATGTTATCATAGAAGTTGATGTTTCATAACAATGAACATCCTATATCATTATATTATGGACACAATCTAGGTGGTCCATCACCACAGGACTCGATGGGGGAGGTCCCCCATATTTGGACCACAAAGCCTCCTTAACCAAACCAGGAATGAAACCAACCTCAAGATCCTTACCCTGTGAAGCATCCCCTTTTCTAGTAGCACCCCAATTCCCCCCTACGACTTACCTTTGACACAAGTGAAGTGCTTCCCTTTCAGAAATCCTCCAATGTGTGGGCCAAACGCTTGCAAGATGGACAGAACTCAGTCCAATTTTAAAAAATCACCTGTTTCATAGACCAGTAATCCTCACCAATAGTAATCCACAGATAATTGAAGGGAAAATGAGAATAATCCATTTCAACATAGACCCTAGGGTTAACTAGGTGGAACACTGCCTTAGTGCGGCTATCTGTGCAAAGATATCTACCTACGAGGTTACCTAGAATTCAAATCACCAAAGGGATCTTAAAAGGAAATTGGAGATTGGGAAAGCTTACCCAAACCACCATATATGAAGAATGATGATTCATGTGAAAATCAGTGGACCACCCTAAGAGGAAGAAAGAAAATCTATTAAATCTAAGAGGTGCCCTCGACCATGCCTTGATGTGATCAGCCTCCGATTCAAACAGAATCATGATATGGTGGCTATCGAGCATGACAACAATCTATCTTTCTTTAAGGTCCCAAGATCTGAAGACGAATCGATCAAAAGCACTGACTGAAGGTCTCCTATTCTTAAAATGAGTGAACATAGTTTGATTCAAGAGAGATGAGGTTTCTGCAAACTCAGAGGATGACATATAAGGTTAGGTAGGCCATCGAGAAGATCCTGGACTATCATGCTTAACGAAGCTTCTAGGAATGGGGGAAGATAGTCTAGATTGGAGAAAGGATGGAAGAACCCTACTCTCTCATGGTACGATGATTTCTACAACCCCACCAAGGGGGGAGGAGCCTCCACTGGTGAAGTCGTCACTGAATAGAAGAGATCATCTCTGAGGGGCTAGGGTTCTTGATCTAAATATTGATTCTAGATGTATTTCTAATGAGAAGATGTTAATTATGATGATTTGGTATATTGTTAAAGACAATAAATACTAACATCCAGGGTTTTTGAATTACTAATAATAATTTTAGTTAAAAAATTGTATTCCCATTGTACTTTTTCTCAAATTGATGATAGAAGATGTAATAGGTAACCAAATTTTTTAGATAAAAATTTATAGTTGTTGTAGACTGTGGGTTGCGATGAAAATATATTTCCATATAGTTTTCAAAGGAAGAAAACAAAGAGAATATGTTTTTTCATGTTGTTTTGTTAGATATAAATGATGAAGAATTGACATATAGAAGCAAATTTTTTTAATACGAATAGAATAATGATGATGTGTTTAATCATATTTTTAAAGGACCGTTCCTTTCTAGAAAAAAACATATCATGAAGTCTATGTGAGGTGTAAATGAAATATAAAATGTCTACAGTGCAATAGAAGATATGGTTATAACCAAATTTTTGTAACCCATAAGGATTGTTTTCTGAGATACTATGTAATCTTCTATTTTTTTGAGATTATTTCATGGGCTAGACACTCTTATTATAATTTCACATCCCTAACTCATTGACATGAGGAAGTGGTGAGATGTTACATGGCCTTCTGCGTCATTCCCATGGTGCCAAAGGCAAGAAATAAATTCTTAATGCTTCACGAACAATTGGGGAATGACTTTTCACTTAAAATAAAACCAATCATATAAACAACACATAACCTAACAACACTAAATGGTGCATGCCAACAATGTATTACAACTGAACAAGACCAAAAGAACAATACAACAACCACAACATTTATAATCAGAGTACCAATTAGAAGACTAAATAGAAAAACCCAAATGAAACCACGTCACGCTCTATGGCTACAAACCAACCTCAATACTCCAAGAACCACCATACTTCCCAAGAATCATGAAAGAAAACTAGTAAACTTAGATGCTTCCCCCCAATACGTGTCCTGAAAAATGACACCTTCAAAAGAACCATTGTTCCAAAACTAGTCTTGAGTACCAATACTCTGTAGGTTCTCTCAAAATGAATTTCCTAAAGACACCACTATGATAAAACTATTAGAACATTTAAATAAAAATGATTATATAAAACATTTATTAGTTAAAAAATTACCAATAATACAAAAACACCCTTACGAAGCCACATTTACTCAAAACATGAAACATAAGAGGAATCTAACCAACCATACCAGAATCCATTTCACTATTTAATATTATAAAAACCATTCTCATCATTCATAGCAACACACAACAATGCAAACAACCACAACAGATCTTCTCGTTTGAACTCACTTACTACCTCAACAAACAAGTGGTACATCTCGACCACTTTTCCAAAATGTTGCCCATTTTGACCACTATACATCACATTTTATAGTGAGATTTCTTGTTCACATCACACACAATAAATACAAGAGAAAATATTGGACCAACCAACAAGCATGAGAACACCAAGGAAACACAATATCTATGAAAACCTTTCCATAAAATTTCATAACACATCAATACATCCCCCATTTATTTAGAACACCCTTTAACCATTTTCATTACTGAACCACATTTCAATAAAACAAAATCCGTATTGAATGAAATCTTTCATGAAATATTTTTCATAATTCAACCCATTATTTATTTTAAAATAAACAATTTAAAATTACAAAACGAAACCATTTTTTGAATAATATCCAATTTCAACCAAAATCCCCCAGTCATCAATAATTGGTTTCCAAAAATATTCACACATCATATTCACAATCAATCTCAAGAAAAAAAATTAATTACAAACAAGGCATCATGTTCTTGAAATGTGGTTTCAAGAGATAAGACATATATATATGGGTTTTGGTGAAACTAACACACAATAAACCACACCACCAATCTGGGAACATACACCACCAAAACCACAATAGATCTCTTTCTCGGTCATCAAAAATAATTTATTTTATCACTAATGAAAAGAACCTTATATATAAATTCAACAGATGTAGATCTAGAAAACCAAGAGAGGGAAGAGAAGATATAGAGAGAACCATAAATAAACCATGAGTAAAGAGTTACCTGAGATGAACTACACTCCATCCATTGTGAAACACATTCAAATCCCTTAAAAATGAGTGGGAGAGTACCCCAACCCCTTATGAAGAAGAAATCTCATTTAGGGTTCATAAAGGAGAAGAAATGAGTGATTTCGGTGAATCACGACTAACCCCATTTGAAACCCATTTCTAATGGGCCGCACATTGCTCACACAGTTTAAAAACTTGTGAGGTAACCATGGGGATTCTACTGTCTGAATAGTGGCATATCTTACAGTTTACTAGGATTCTCACATAGCTTCCCCTAATTGTGCTCAAATTGTGCAGCATTAAAAAGCCCTCCAAACATTTCAAAAACATTTCCAAACTCCCCTAAACAATCTCAAACATTTACCAACCTATTTATATGAATAAAAATGTCAAAAAAGGGTCACATACCTCAAACTAGGGGTGCTACATTCTCCCCACCATTGGACATTCCATCCTTGAAAATTAGAGAGACACCACGCAACCAAAAGAGATTAGGCCATTGCTTCACCATTTCATTCTCTTGCTCCCATGTATCATCTGGAATCCTACCATACCTCCGCAAAACCTGTACTAAACTATTTCTTTTATTATTCAAGACTTTCTCATTACTATCTACCATCTACACGGGCATGTGCATCAAAGAAGAACCGGGTTCTAAGTCAACATGATCACATCAAATCAAGTGGTCATGATCTGACTGATACTTTCTCAAATGTGACTCAAAAAACATAGTCTTCAACTCACTAATCCTTTTTGAAAAATCCAATTGATAATCCACCTCCACAAGCCACTCATGTCTCTCAAAAGGCACAATATTCCATTGAGATTACATACCCTATTTTCCAAACTGACGATGTCCCAACCTAGGAGAGATTCTCAAAAACACATGATCAATTGCATTTAACAACAAGAGACATAAATGATGGAATTTTTGTGATTTATAACAACTTGGAACCATCTATAACATCATTTTGATCAACATGATATTCTCTGTAGCCTCTTGGACAAGGCTATGTCCAATCATCAAAGTCTCACCCATTTCTACCCAACATTGTGAAGAACATCATGAATTCTCATACAATGCCTCAAAAATGATTTATATGTATTGAATCCAAATAACTATTATTATAGGAGAAATACACCAATGGTAAGAGGTACCACCATGAAAAAAAAATCCATCACACAAACCCTTAAGATGTCCTCCAAATTTTGTAGCATCCTCTCAGAGTTTCCATCCATCTAAAGATGAAACATCATGCTCTTGGTCAACTCTGTCCTAAGGGATTACTCCAAGGATTTGAAAAAATGAGTTGAGAACCTCAAATAAATATCTAATATAATCAAAACTGGAACAAAATTCATCTTTACCACTTCATAAATATAGATTTTGGATAGATCCAACACCATGTGCAATTCAAGAATCAGGATGAAATGGGTTGACTTTGTGAGACGATCCACAATCAACCATATAAAAACATGTTTCCTGAACATTCTCGGGATACCTATTATAAATCCTTCTCTATTTGATCCATCATTTGTGTTGGAATAGGTAATGATTTCAATATTACTGTAGGCCACTAATGATCTTCTGTAACTGGCTGAAAAGTCATGAATCTTGAAACAAAGTCAGCCACATCCTTTTCATACAAACCCACAAAAACTACGATTTCTATTCCATATATATCTTCTAAACTACATGATCGAAATCCCAAATAGATTGATGATAAGTCCTAATAAGTTCATCTTGACAGGCCACTCGTACCACCATCCGATATCAAAAACACAAAATTGTATTCCCATTCTGTTCCCAGACTTCAACTGTCTCCCCATCGAGGAGTTTTCACCTCATCCCCATACAGTCGGAGTCAGATGCATGCGCATATTTAATCAAACCAACAATGTTAGGAACTAAATGAACAGTAATTAAGGACTCTATGGCACCCCAATCCTCACATTTAACCCACATTTCAGCTATTACTGACATCAACTTCCACTAATATGATGCCTATTTCAACCCATGAGCATATGTTTTTCTACATAATGCATCCCCCAAAAAATTTCCCTTACCAATGTCAACATTATGTGAAAATCAAATATCATGAGGTACTTCATCCATACCATTTTCATCATGTTTTAATATCTCTGTGGGAAGATATTCTTTAAGCTCTTGTGATCGTTAAACACCGTGAATTTCTCACATAGGATATAATGACGCCACATATTTAAAGCATGAACCACTACCTCCACCTAAAAATTATATTTTGGGTAGTTATTCTTTTGAAACTTCATCTGTTGTGATCCATATGTAACCACATTGCCACACTTTCTGAGAACAAACACCATCCCTGATCTCAATGTGTTAAAATACACCATGTACTATTTTATTTGTTTAGAAAAAACCAAGATTGGTGTTGATGTATGACCCTTATGATCTTAAAATAATATCTGACACAGCTCATCCCATTGAAATCAGATATTTTTCCTTGTCAATGTTGTCATTGGAGAGGGTAATTGTGAGAAATCGTGACAAACAAACATCACTAATACCCAGCTAGGGAAAGAAATATTTGTATCTCAAAAATATTCATTGGTGTCTAGTATAAGATAACAACCGATGTCTTTTCCAGATAAACTAAAACACTTGTCATTTAAATAACATGGCCATGGAAACAAACCAATTATATCCCAATGTCACACTTTGACAATTTGGAATACGGCTGATGGTCCATCAAGGTCTAAATAAATATCTCCAAGTGTTATTCATGCTCCACTATTGTTCTTAAATACACAAGTATAACATCAAAAAATACCACCACAACAGAATCCAGATATCTCTGAAATATCAAATTCATCACTTCCATGAACACTATTGGTGCATTCATTAGTCATAAAATGAAAAAAACCATACTCATAATGACCATATCTACTTTTTGAATCTATTTTGCCAATATCCTACATCCTCTCCCTCAAGTGATGATATCCAAAACTGATGTCTATTTTGGAGAGCCACTATGCTCCCCTCAACTAGTCAAATAAATAATCAACGAGTAGATGTGGATATCAGTTCTTTATTGTAACCTGATTAAGCCGATGATAATGAATACTAGTCTATAGAGTTCAATATGACTTTTAAATAAACAAAACCAACATTGTTCTCGGATATGTGCTAGGACTGTTGAACCCTTTTTTCACTAACTGATCAAACTACACATTCAATTCCAAAAAGATTGTTGGTGCTATTCAATGACATGGAAGTGAGATAAGAATGGCCCCTAAAATAAGATAAATCATAATCTCCATTTCTCTAATGGGTGGAATCCTTGAAAATTATTCAGGGAAGGCATCTATAAACTATTCCACAACTACCGAAAGAACACTCTTATCAACACATTCCATTGATTCCAATGACAATGCTACTAACTGATACGAGATAATTACAACCACTGGTGCCAAAATAAAATTCACCCATCTTTTATTTCATCTCCAATATAATGATGTGTTCAATTCCATAATCCATTTTAAAACTAACCATTTGCGCATTACAATTGTAGTGGGACATAAAAATCACCAAAAAAACCATTACCAGGATTTTATCATAAGCATCCATATGAAGAAATGAGAAATCCAACATCAATTCAATTTCATCCAGAACTAAGAAACACACTCTACGTTGGATGGCTGGACAATCTCATAGATGCAACGAGGATTGAATTTTTTAAAATGAAATCATCAATTGGACAGTTAATCCCAACAAACTAATAGCATAAGTAGTGAGAAAAAAATGGGATACACCTGTATCAATCATATATTGCATCAATATGGAATAAAAAAAGAATCATACCTCACACATTGGATGGTCTGAACTGATCATCCATCACAACCTACTCATATAAGAAAAATTTCTTTCTTTCTACATTATACTCTTTATTACACCGTTTATGTGTCATGGTATTTATAGAATAATCATGATTAAATCAGCTCTACTAATGAGTAGTATGCTGCTGAACCCTTCCAGTCGAGGCATAGGATGCCTGTAACCCCTGAGGAGTGTCAGAAACACCGAATCTTAGAGCATTACAAAAATACCGTGGAACATTCTCCATCTGATTGAAGTTATGACATGCTCGACGTTGTACTATACAATCTGGCTTGATGTTTTCTATAATTCCACACTCAAAACCGCCATGATAAATATGAGTATTTTGTGGAAGATTCCTCAATCCTTATATTAGATAATGATCCATACTCCCACCCTAGAAACAAGTGTCCCTATTCAATATGAACCTAGCATTCAAGATCCCATTATTTCCCATGGGTATCATCATGCTTCCACCACATGTATCCCCCAAAAGATCCCACTAAGACACTATAACTCTATTCTCCATTTTCTTGTAATCATATATATACATCATTTCTATATTAGACCAAATTTCTTACTTCAACACAGATTTAAAAATCAGTGCCTTCAATGATGTGATACCTACCTCCTGAGGTTCGAACTGCACTGGGTTCATAAACATAGCAACATATTTCTTTAACGATATTTTCCATTTCTTCAAACTAAATAAATCTGTTGAGAACTTAATTCATAATGTATGAGGGTATAATTATTTATTAAAAACTCATCAAAACCCTCCATGTCACACCTTGGTCCATCCCAACTCGGACAGCAAGATCCCACCACTGAATAGAATGATCTCCCAACATGTACGTGGCTAATATCAATTTCATCTCTACCAGTGTTCCCACATATTAAAATAACATATTCAATAAATTTATCCAGGCATCTGGAATTTTTGTATCCGAATCAATATTAAATATGGGTGGATTAGGATTTTGAAACTGAACCACATGATCCACATGATTAATTTCATCTTCTTTATTCTTACTTTTAACAGCCTGGAAAGCTTTAACTATACTATTCACTAGTTGCTGGTTCACCAGTGGCCCTTGTGGAACCACATTTTCACTAGCTTTCTATTGTTGGTCTCTACGACACCTACCAACTGCCACTTCTATCAATAAAAAAACAATGTTAAGTCCAACTCCCTCAATAATAAAATGAAGAAAAATCAAATTCAATACATTGTGACTATCACAACCATGCTTTCTTCAAGTTCAAGATTTCAATGTTTTCCAAGTATCGATGTTTCAAATCAATTCATTTTGAAACCCAATTCATATTTTTTAAAATACACACATTTATATCACACCATAAATAATTATACCATAATTAAATATACATCCTAGTGGGAATTCACTTACAATAACAATTTTATACTCATCTCATTGGCTACACCCATGATAATGACATTTCCATATCTTATAAGTGTCTCCAAAACGATAATGTTCCCATCTCCCTGGTAACATGGTGTTTATCATAAAAGGGTTTTCTATATCCTTTTATTCTATAAATTCCATGTTCTAAAAATCCAAATCTATGCTTCCTCTCCAACTAATGGAATAGGCAAAGAAGAAATGTCATCACGAGGATCGAAAATCAACGCCAAATGTCTAAACAAACTAATACAACTTGTAATGTCCCACACCTACCTCATGGGCTGGAGGATGTGGTGACATGATACATGGCCTTAGGCGACATTTCCGAGGTGCCAAATGCTATCAATAAATTCCAAGGGATCCAAGAATAATTAAAGAACTGTTTTTTTCATTAGAATAAAGACATTCAACTAAACAAGTCATAACCTACCAATACTACATGATGCATGTCAACATTGTATTATAACTCAACAGGAACAAAAGTCCAAAAAAACAACCACAATATCCATAATCATAGTATCAAGTAGAGGACTCAACAAAAAAATGAAACCATGTCACCCTCTTTGGTTCCACACTAACCTCCATGCTCGAAGCACCACCATACGACCCAAGCATCAAGATGGACCACTAGAAAAATGAAATACATTAACCTTACTTGTGTTACAAAAAATGACTTCTTCAAAAGCACCAAGGTTCCAAATAAAGTGGTGAGTACAAATATTATGTATGTTCTCCATAAATGAAATCCCTATGCACAACACTAAAATAAAACCATTATCGCATTTATAAAAAAATTATATTAAACATTTAATAGTTCCACAATTACCGCTAATCCAACACAACCTTACCAATCCTCCTATACCCAAACCATGAAACCAAGTGGAAATCCCAAAAACGTACTATAATCCATTACACCAATTCATTTTACACAATATTTTTCATCTTTCATAGCAACACACAACAATGAAAAAAACATGGTGGAACTTCTCATTCGAACCTGTTTACTACCTCTCTAAACTAATGGTACCTAATGACCACTTATCCATAATGGCGTAGATTCAATCCTATATCCATCACCTTTTATAGATAGACTACCCACCCATATCACCCTCAATCAACACAAGACATAATACTTGACTGACATACAAGCATATGCACTCCAATCCCACATAATATGAATGCAATCATTTCCATCACATTCCATAACACATCAATACATCTCCCATTAATTTAAAACATCCTTTAACCATTTTCCATGTCGATCCACATTTCTATAAAACAAAAATTTTATTGAAAATAATCCTTCAAAAAATATTTTCCATTATTCAAACCATTAATGAATTTTAAATCAAAATTTTAAAATCACATAATAAGACCCATTTTTAAATAATATAAATTTTTACCGAAAATCAAAAAATCATTACTGAATGGGTTTCCACCTAGATTCACATTTCATATTAAAAATTAATCTCATGAAAAAAATTAATTGAAAACAAGGTCTCATGTTCTAGAAATGTAGAGTTAAGAGAGATTTTGCATACCTTAGGGTTACGGAGAAATATTCCCACAAGCAACCGCACGACTAATCCAGGAAAACCCATCAACATAACGACTCAAGATTCTATTACCTATCATTAAAATTCCTAAATAACATCCCTTAAGGAAACATAAACCATTGATCTACTGAAACAAGATGTAGATATAGATAAACAAAAGGGAGGGAAGAGAAGATCTAGAGAGAACCACAAAGAAACCATGGGAGAAGACATATCTGAGATGAACCGCCTTCAAACACCCCACAAACCCCTTTAAATCCCTTCCAAAACAAGTGGGAGAGAAACCCTAACCCTTTATTAGAAGAAATCCCACACAGGGTTCGTATGGGAGAAGAAATGGGTGAGTTAGGAAAATCCCAACTATCCCCTTCAAAAACCATTTTTTATGGTCCACATTGTTAATCACACTTTTTTACAAATTGTGCGATGACCAAATAGATACTTCTATTCAAACAGTGGCATATTGCATAGTTTCCTATAATCCATTCACGGTTTTCCCGAACTGTTCTCAAACTGTGAAACCATAAAAAAGACGAATGTTTTTTTCAAAACCATTCCAAACTCCCGAAACTATCCCAAACCATTCCCAACCACATTATAAGAATAAAATGGTATAAACTAGGGTAACATACATCAAAATAAAGTGCTACACTTATTGAATAATGAACCTTGAAAATTCATCAGTCAATCAATGTGTTCTTATTTGATGTTTTCTATATAGCCAATTTTATCTAATTGTTAGTTAAAATTATTTTTAATTAATATAACCTAAAAATAGCATACAATAGATTCACCTCCCCTCCCACTAAGTGGTCACAAATTTCAGGGCTTTTCCTTTTAGATATTTTTTAATATATATTTATGGATATACCTTACTCATTTGTAATAGACAATGATGAAACTATTAGTCTACATGGTCGTGGGTGACTCATGATCATGCCAACAATTGGTTACCCATTTTCAGAACCATTCGTTACAAATATGTATGATGTTTTTTCCTTTAAATATTTTTATGTTAACAAAATGATTTCATTTTGCTTCATTGGTGACAATGGTTATTTCGAAATGAATAAAAAAATGAAATTTTATTCACTAAATCCATGCCCCTAGTGAAGTCACTGTAATATTATGGTTCATTGTAAACATGTGTCGGATGATCATAATAAAATTACAAAAAATAAATAATACAACCATAATATACATCAAACTTCATTATTAAATTAAACAAAAGTATATAAATATCGAATAACCATGAAAATTGAATTTATTCATTGTTAAGTAGAATAATTTTTTTTCAAAAATACAGATCACAGGAAACACATCATTTTTAAACTTATACCTACTATATGTAAATAAAATTTTATTTATTAGTGTTAGAAAAAAATTCATGAAATTTTTGTTAAATTCCATTAATGATTATTTAGAACAGATATAAAAAGATTCTTTTAATAAAACATGACTTTCAAAAAATTTCATGAACCATTATATTATTTCATTATATACATTGGAAATATATTTTATAATTTAAAATCCATAAAAAAACTTTTGAAGCCATTTATAAATTAATAAACTTGATAAAATTCAAGAAATTATGATACAAAACACAAAATTGAAGAGTAATCATCATGGATTACAATATAAATTAATAAAAAAACATATATAAATAATATACATATATAATAAAACGTATTTAAAATAATTTCCGACTAACTATTTGGAATATAAATAAAATTAAAGTGTATGGGTGAAAAAATTCAAGAATGTGTGGAATTTAAAGATATTATTTATATGAATATCTTGTTAAAACATATAATAAACCTAATAAGTCAATTGATTTTCTAAAATATGTTTCATTGTCAATAAATAGTTTTCAAAATTATTTGTAGTAATCAGGCACCCACGTATCTACTTTTCATTGCACTAAAAATACTCTATTTTCTGAAAAGAAAAACAATAAGACATCTTTATAATGAATAAATAAAAGAATTTAGAATACAATATCTTATAATTAATCTAGAAAAATGATTTATTTTGATACAGATGAACTAAATACCCTAGGTAACTCAAAGATCAATATATAAAGTGTTACCAAAACACTTAATCACACTGACCTCTTGAGCTATAATGGTCATGTCTCTTATCAAAATACACTTCTTAAATAAAATATAAAAAATAGTTCTAATTACATTTTTTAGCAAACCAACCATTTATAAAAAGTTGTAGGACCCAATCCAGTGTATTATAACTCCAATGCCACATTCTTAACTACCATGGGATGGTAAATGGAATCAAGTTATCAAACTATACATATATTATAATGATATGAAAAATTAAATAAATAAACAAATGGAACCTCCACCTTCGGTATGATCATTCAATATAATATTATTTAAAATAAAATTATATCAAAAAGCTATGAAAAGTGAAGGGTTGTCCAAAAAAAGAATAAACCAGAAAATAAACAAAATGAACACTTTAGAAATACTAATTTTTTTTAAAACCCTCAACATAATACTTAAATGGTACCAATAGGAACAAATTCTCAAGGTGTCCTGACACACAAGATAAAATAATTAATCTTGTAAAATGGAAATGAATAAAAACCATAATTTTATCCCAAAAAAATAAGAATTTAATACTCAAGTGTCACCTCCAAACTCAAACCATGAGCTAATGATCATCTCCCACATTATAAGATTATCTCATCTGAAACTATCTCACAAATTATAATATTTAAATACACACAACGTGTTTATATAGGTTTTAAGATTATTATTAAATTTTGGATCAAAAATGTTCTCCATGCATAACAATTATGAATTAATCCATGATATGTTACTTTGACAACAAATATTTTTATATAACTTCATGATAATTTATAATGAGAAACAATAACAAGTGTGATTTTCATGTAATCAATTATTTTAAATGTAAACGTGTTATTCATTTAAAATTAAACTCCAAATTTTTATTTCATGGGGAAATATTATAATGTAAACAGGTAAAACCAATTAGTATTTAAATTAATAATATCTATTATTTCTTCCATTATATATTTCCTTTAAAGCCATTTAAAATATTTTCATTTTTATTAATCCTTCTTTATTTTTAAAAACTCAATAATGAAAGATGATAAATTTTTTAAATAAATAACAAATAGAAATGAACCAATAAATGAACTATTACTGTCAAATATATTTTAAAGGACATAGATTTGCATTAAAAACAACAACTTCTTTTTAAAAAAAAATTCATTCCCCAATGAATTGTAAAAAAAAGTTCCCCATGAAGTATAAATTTTAAAAAATAATATTAATAAGTAATCTCTATTAATATATATTGATATTATTTTTTTGAAACCATAATTATAACACCTAGTGTCCTAGGAGGAAATCATGGACAACACAATAAAAAAATATATCTAATTGGCATTTATAAGGTGATAAAATAAACAAAAAACCCAAATTATCCTTCCATACAATAACCATGAGGAAAATACCCCTTTGCATAACATAGTTCTATTATAGATCCACTAAACAACTTTGAATCATACACTAGTTCAATAAATATTCCAATATTTTCCACCTAACTATTCCATATTTTCCATTATTTATATGTACATTTGAATAATACAATTCCAAAAACATTTCAATATATATGAATTAATAATAAATAACAATAATAATTCCCTATCATATTTGAACTTTTTTCATATAAGTATCCAAAATTAATAATTATCATAATTCATTATCAATTAAAAATATTTATTAACAATATCATACATATAAAAATTACCTATTTTTATAAACAATATAAAGGGCCTTGCTCCATGAAAATTGAAATAAAGAAACCATTCTTTAAAACATGTTCACATAGATATAAAAAATTTGAAACCCTATTGTAAAAATTATGGAATTTATTATCCAATTACATAAAAATAGTCAATGAAAACAGTAATAGATCAATTATATTATTATAAAAAAATTTATCGTCAAAAGTGGATCAACCATTCAAAAGAAATTTATAAATCATTAGGTATTATCATAAAATTCCTAATAAATCACCATATATTTTTTTAAATTTAATTATAAAAAATAAATTGATAAATTTTATCAAAAAATTAATTTAAATATTTATAAATATATATATTATGCATTTAATATGTTGATAAACGCTTTTCATTCAATATAAATTGTATGAATTTTTTTATATTCATAACATTATTAAAAATAAATATTATATCCTACATTTAAACTATAAACAATGAATAAATACAATCAATAACTCATAGTTCCATAATTGAAGAAAACTACACATGGATGAATTTATGAGAACCCAATGTTACAAAACTAAATATTATATCTTATTGGATTAATATTCAACAAATAATATTACAACCTCAACCAAGACAATAAATTTTTAATGTAAATGGAAATATGGATATATAAATTATTATTATATAAATTACATTAATCTAAGGCTACTAAGCTCTTGATAGTTATAACCCTCTATTGACACATCATACATAAAACCTTTCATCATATACATTGGTTAATGGAACATAATAAAGGGTGAGATTATGTTTTCTATATGGGTAAAAATTGGTGATATTAATTGATGATCATATTCAAGAATAATATAAGAATAAAATTACGTGAACAAGATCATAACTTATAATATTCATTCCCAATCATTCAACGATCATTAATCATGAATCATATAAAAAGGTCATCTCAATTAAAATACATAAGACATAGAAGTATTAAATCATAAATAATAAATCATGATCCATTAGAACACGTAATAAGCATAATACATAAGCTTGTGTCATATAGATCAGAATAAAAATCATTATAGGAGGATTATTTTAAATTTTATCTTAGTGTATTGGGTTAATTACACATTCTATTATTTCATTAGTGAAGGTTCACTCCCGATACTATCATTGTTGATAGAGTCCCATACTAAACTAGGTTCACTACCTATTCCATTAATTATTATCTGATTAGATATCCATTATTTCCAATTTAAGTAGAGTTCTATATAATTACGGTCCCACCCATCACTCTCTAAAAATATTATATACAGGTTCAACAAAATCTCAAAACATTCATCATATTATCATTTCATAACCAATGGAAAGGAAATAGATTTCATAAAAACTGAATCATCAAAACTACAAACCATCATTATAAAAATTAAGTATGGTACTATTAGATCATATCCCCTTTAAAAATGTAATATCAGTAGATATTATCATACTAGGAAAACTTCTTTAATAGATCGTTGAAATATATCATGAGTAAAATACAATTTTTTATTTAAAATCAAATAATTTAAATCTAAAAAGCTAAAAAACATTAATATAATATTTTGAATAAATAAAATCAAAAAAACATTAAATGAAATTTTGAAATCATTGAGAAGTCATGAAAACATAAAATTGTGTTCATGTTGGGTATGTTAAAACAATTATTCCATTCAAATTTTCTATAATAATACAAAATCAAACTATTTATAAAACGATGAGAATATTCCTTTTAAATTTTTTCCTTAAATGTAAAATATATGTTTAAATGAATTTAAAAATTTATATTAATATATAATAAAAAAATTAAAATTTAATAAATAAAATATGGCCATGGATGAAAAAAACACCATCAAATAGAAATGAAATTCGGGTATCATAAAAAAATTACCAGTATCATGAGTTATCATAGAAAAATAAAAAAAGATAAATTTTATGATTTCATTTTTAAATTATAGGAGAGGAAATAATTTAATATTTTGGAGAGAAATATCATATAATTACATCCTTAGTTATTTATTCCAATCCTAGTAAACATTAAATTACAATGTAGAACTAATTTTGCATGATCAAATTTCATCATAAACAATATAACCTGATATATAATAAATCTATATTTATTATAATTCCATAAAATATAAATTCAAACTATTATTATATCTTACATATAAAACTTATAAAATTTAACGTAAAATTTATTAGTATTTTTTTTTAAAAAATCTACACTTCCGAGTGTGAACTATTTTTTCCATGAATAATTCATTTCACTAGCTACTATCCTTGTAGTTTTACTAAGATTATAACATATCCTATAATTATTAATTCAATAAATATAATATATATTCATTATATACATATTAAGTTCCATATATAAATTTTAGAGATATAAAAAATAATTAAACTATTTTTGTGACATTAGTCTGTACAAATCATGGACATTGTTTTCATTTTCTAATGAAAAATATAGCATAGACAAAATGAAAATTTTATCATTACATTAAATAATAAAATAATAAATATCATATGAAATAATTAAATAAATAATCATAACTGATAACCCACAATGTTTTTGGAAAATTAATTGTATCTCAACATGGAGGCGATAGTCCACAAGTACGAACAAGCTATACTTTTAATTACCATTTATTAGAAAGAAGGGTGGATAAGGGTGGTTTCTTAATCATAAGAAAATTTATTTATTCTTAGGACACTGAATTTATTATATTATGATTAATACCATTGAATAATTATGTATGTTGAAAAAATAAATTGAAATTTGTCAGGTAATGCGATTTCCACTACTTCTGTAGACCTCATTTTGATCCATCCTTAATGACCCTAGAGGGTTATTTTATGAAGAACCTATAAAAATCGATATTTATGATTATCATAAAATTAGACTCATTTTGGGCGATAAGGGTTTGTTATTATTTTTTCATAAGAATAAGCAAATGCTCCATTTTATAGGTGGGGGAGGGACACACCTTGAAAATAATAAATAATTATTATATTATTCAGTCATATTAATAGAGAAGTGTCCAACAAATTTTAATTTCAGAATAAATAGAAAATATTAAATATAAAGTCTTCTGAAATTAATTAATATTTTAAATTGTGTCATTATAACTTTTTTTAACCTATGCTCTCGCAATATACCATTTTACTACAATGATAAAATTTACTATTTTTACAATTAATTATGTCTAAAAATTAAGTTGAATTTATTACATAATTATTATAATGATGATTCCATATATGGACTCCATTTTAAAAGATTTATTTTATATTGGTTTTACAAAATTAATTTTAATATAAACCAACAAAATGTGATGGAAAATGATTTTCCTTGAAAGTGGTGTTTTAATTATAAAAAACATTTGTAACAAAATTAATAATAATGTCGTTCAAAATGACATCAATCAGATAATTTTTATTTAAAAAGATCTATTGAAATTTTAGAATTAATTTAAAATTAAATGGTACTTTTAAAATTCATGATTAAATAATATAAATTTCAATAAAATTGTATCTTTTCAATATTCACTGAAAAAAATTTCTTCAAAAATATAGATAAAATTCTAAATATAATTTTCATATATTGATCTCAAAATTGATATATTTTTTTCAAAATTAATTAAAAAATTTCTAGAAATTTTTTATATATCTCCACATAAATTGAATCAAACCCCATTTTTAAGTAAAATATATTTATGAAATATAAAGTGACATTATTAAAAATTGAGTACATATTTATACACATTAATTAATACATTAAATTATAATATACTAATATACATATTTTCATAATGTAGTAATTCTCATTCATAATTTCAACTCATAAGAAGGTTTGTATCATTGATATTTAAATAATCATAATTTAATTTTATATAATGATTTATTTAAACTCATTGTTACATGTAAATAATTCCATTCAATACATTTTGATTATTTCTATGCATAGAATTTTAAAAATCATGGATTTTTATATTATACATCCCATAAAATTAGTTTTTCCTTTTTTATTCCAAAACCTTGGTACAAAAAATTTGGATATATCCACTTCATCACATCATCAGGATTATATGTAGACTCTTCAATTTACGATAAATCCAATGAACTATAATAATTTAAGTAATCCAATTTTTTAACACATTATATATATGATCCATTATTTTTACAAAATATTATTTATTAGAAATTTTATTCTGTAGTTGTACAAACCTTTTTTCAATATATATGAAGGATCAGGTATGTATTTTCTTTGTATACATAAATGGAACATATCATGAAATTTATAAAGCTTTAGTTGTAGTGAAAAACTATGACATACCACCAATAGTTTATTACAAATTAATAATGGGCCAATATTTATAAGGATAAATGTTTTTTTTGTTTCGAAACATGTGATACTTCTTCCATGAAGAAATTGATAGAAATACCTTCTCCCAAAAAACACAATATATATTATTTCAACGATTATTAAGATAATATTTCTTTCAATTCAATGATAATTTGATGTACTACTGACCGACTATGAATTTATAGTCCATTTTCTCATCTATATTTTATCATAATTTCTTTCAATCAATAAATTCTTCCTATTATATTAGTGTTTTACACTTCCATTCATAGAGGGATTCATAATAATCCATCTCAATGCCTGAATAGAAAAAATTTTATTATAGAAATTGGTAAAGAAATTATTTAATTCTCAATAAGGATTTAAATCCATATAAAATGATGAAGGAATACATTTGATCTCAATTAGATACAATATCTTATGGGACTACATAAAAACATTATACATGCTAAATTTATTTTCTAAAAATATGATCATGGAAGGAATATTTTCTTATAGAAATAAATTGTGTTAATATCCTATATTCATCGACATGAAGTTAAATATTATTATAGACATTAAATGTTTTGTGTAGTCCATTAATGAAATTGATGGTGATGTTTTCCCATTTCCATTCAAGTGAGGTTAATGTTTATAACATTCAATTAGAATCAAATCTATTGTGATTAACATTCATACATACCATGGACAATGATCCGTACTCTGAAACATCTATTTTCATTTTTCTCACAACTAATACTCCTCTAGATTACCATTATTAATCATATATCAATGATGAATATGTAATGTGCTATTATGATCTCTCCTATAATATCACACACAAGTCCGGTATATAGGGGACACATATGTGGTTTTTTATCCTTATCAGACCATAACAATGAGTATTGAACATTGGATAATTTCTCACCTTCAATTTCTACCTAAAATATTCATTCAATGCCTCTTTAATATTCACATGGATAGATAGTTTAAACCCCAATTGTGAAAGATTAGAGATCACCCAATCCATTATTATTTATGGATCTATCCATTATGAATTCATAAATGTTGGATATTGATTGATCCTCATGATAAATAATATCGATTTATCCTTTCAGCTCAGAGTATCAACCACCATATTCTACTTCCCATGGTGTTAATGTTTTCATAAGTCAAAACCTTTAATCTACTTGACCCACCTTCCCTAGATGAGTTTTTAGACTTTATAGGTTAAAATATGTTTTAATATTTTATGATCAATGTATATTTAATACCATTATATTTAAATATAAATTATAGTTTTCATTAATTTATAAATTTACCAAATTTAAAAATATATAAAATGTCTAGTAATTATTTACTAGAAACATAAATGGGAATGAGTCATCTACTATCACTATATTATTCCACACCATTAAGAATCATATAATGATTTTTAATGAATCACCACAGATCCAAAACCATTTTTCATTGTAATGTATTGTCATTAAATTTTTATTAAGGAACTTTATTTTCATTTCCTTTGGAATTTTATAATGTTAATATTTCAAAATGAACATGAAACTCTTATGACTTTAATTGGTGAGTGGATTAGATTTTCAAAAAAAAATCTAAAAAATGTTAATATTATCTGGCCCAACCAATAAAAATATGTCTATCATTTTCAATGATTGGTCAAGGAAAATTTAGTATTGGTAAATTTATCAGAGAATTTATAATTCCACGGGGTCATCTATATAATCCCCAAGTGATTTAAAATATTTTCCTTATTAGAAGAACATATACTAATATCATTTATATGGTCAAACTCAAATTGATCATATTAATATCTAAATATCTATTAATTAAATTCATGAAAACATTATGGAAGTTAGTAAGTTCAAATGGAATCACTATAAATTCACTGGGACCATACCTCATATGAAATTTTGTCTATTCTATATGTTCTACATTGAAAATATATTGACATCTTCTATATGGAAGATATGTCATTGAAAATATTAATCCCCTTCTACATAATTCTAAAAATAATTTATATAGAATAGAGGATACATAATATTGGTCACAATCCATTTCATTTCTCAATTATAAATATGGTGTCACTTTGAACAATAATTCATTAAAAAAAGTCCCCTCAATAATGTACGAATTTACCCAATGAATCCCTTATCAAAATTATATAGGAGATAAATCATTAATTCATAAAAATCAATAATGTACATTCCATATAGTGTCTAAAAAATATAAGTTTCAATGGGTACTAGTTCTATTGAAATCTCAACCTACAAATTTAGAGGAAGATAACGAAATTCTTCTTGAATGACATAAAAAATTATGGTACAATAGAAATATCATCGGTGTTGAGTTTATCATGAACCCTCTGAAAAAAAACTTGAGATATGATTATAATACCACTATGAGTGTTGAATTTGATTTAAAAATCTAAAAATTGTTGTGAAATTGTGATAGCTTTAGATAATTCATTAGATAAAAGAACTATAGAAATCTAGAGTCAAATAAAAAATCATAAACCCTATATTGGAATGTAGGTAATATTTGCCCATTTCGTAAGAATAATCAACATAAAAATAGTTATAAATTATGATATACAATAATATTTGTTCTTAAGATGATGGTGACATTAATCATCACCATTAACCCTCAAATTTTTAAATTGGTTAGGATAATTCCCATAATTATTTCTCATGAAAAATTGGTGTATGGGTGGTGCATTAAGATATTTTTCTCTCTATTTTAATCATTATATATCTTCTTCTAATTAAACCAATATTATATTGCATGATGTAATTAATTTCCAAAAATGAAAAATGTACCAGTCACCTTAAGATAATTTCATCCATGATTCCTTTAACATAGAAATCCTAAAAGAAATCACATCATATTTCCATGATTATTTTTATTATTTTAATGCCACTGTTATTCAATATTATATTCTTATCAAAACTATATGATCAATAGGTAACTATAATAACAACTTCTATCTTGATAGCATATGAAATTATTTATTCATAAAAACTAATATCCCTTATGGATAACACCCTTTGGTGATTTGGTTTTAAGGAATTAAAGAATCTTCCAATGTTACATCGTAGTGGGATGATAATACAAGAATTTTACCTAATAGTTATTGTAAAAATTTTCTCAGATTACCTAAAAGATTCCTAATCCTTCTAGTTTAGCTCAATAAATTACTTATTCATTTTTAGGAAGAATATTGTGGAATCATTTATTGGAAACTACACATACACATTCTTCCCCCTAACTCCAGTCAATTTCTTGTCATTCACTCATATTATTGAAAAAATTATCCCATTGATCTTCTTTTAATTACAATCAATAAATTGATAAATTAATTATTTCATGTTCTACAGACCTTATAGTATAAAATATCTTACCAGTTCTACTTTTATATGTTTGAGTATCTTTTGGACCAACAGACCCACTAAATGATAACAATTATTTCTTATTGAAGGACTTAATAGAACATTCATTCCTCATTTGGTCATTAGTATTATTTTATTGATAAATTCCATAAGAATGTTTCATAAGAATAGAAAAGACAGTTCTCATTCTATGACACATAACATTTGTTTCCTCTAGGGAAAAATATTTGAATTTTCTATAATATTCGTTGTAAAACGGGTTAATTTATGCTTTATACATTGAGTAAAACTTAAATGAATTGTGAGATAAATAATTATAAAAGGTAGAAACCATATAATCACTAAAAATAATTAATAGGATATAAAAATGATCTCAACTTGTTTTCAATATATGAAACAAAAATTAACCTAGGTTATACATGGAAATATTTTTCAAAATACAACATAATGGAAAAGTGAAACAACCCAAGAATTTCCCACAAAAGTGTATAGCCTGATGTACAGTCTTAGGCACACTCATCATACTCCAGAAATATTTGAGAAAATTAATAATCTACCCCTTCCATAATTATTAGTCCAAACTACATATCATCCATAGATTCATCTACATTCTTGTATAAAAATGGGGATGTATTCAATAGAAAAAATGAACTACATTCATTACTACAATATATGATTCTATCTTATATATATGTTGTCCTAAGTTATTTTGCTAAATTTCTATTATTTTGGTTTGTAAAAATAACTAAACTATCATGACCCGACCCCACGGGGCTCGTGTCACGACTCCCCAAGCCCACCACCAATAGGCCAGGGGATAGTGGCTAGCGTCGAGTAGGCTATCACACACATGGGAGGCATTAGCCTATGGTACCTGTACACACGCACCCACATACACCACCATGAAACAATGCAGAAATATATAAAATTTAAATGTAAATGCAAGACTACATCTATCCCAAACCAGAGTATAACAAAAGTATGAAAGGTAAAAATAGGGATCACCAAAAGAAAACTAAAAAACTGTCCAACCTACTCAGAAGGAGGGAAAACACTGCCAAAACACCTACCTGTAAGCTCCTCAGCATGGCTCCGGTAAACACCCCGGTCAAACCTGATCACTAAGATCTGCCTGCTCCGGGTCCTCCTGGGACTCCGTCGAAAGGCTTCTGGTCTGTACAGGACACAAACATGTGCAAGCAAAGCCCGTATAGGGGTGAGTATAACAATACTCAGTAGACAGCCCCAAAAACACAAAACTAAATAGAGAAACTAAAAAAGGAAACAGTTTGTTAATCCTAGTTAGAGGGAACACAAACAAGATAGAAACTCCATCTCATGACCATCCTCAGCTAAACACAACTAATCTGCTCAAACCAGGTGTATTCCCATACTTACACCTTAAACATTCAGATATACTCATCTCACGCACCAAGCCACATGAGGTACCAACCTCAGAACTAGAATTGGTTCACAAAAAGGAGACCACACCCCATGTTCCCTGTCATCCCTGATGACACTCGTCTGAGAGATTCACTAAATCGGGTCCCACACAATCATCTCAGACGCTCACCTGAGAGATCACTCTCGTCGGACAGCATCACTGAGGAAACCTCACTAAAACAACAAAAACACCAAACTCCATGGATTTGGGATCGCGCCTAGGGTCTTCTAGGGGATACCAGAACCCACACTAGTATACAAAGATCTCACAGATAGGGGAACACTCCCAGGATATGCTGGGGATACTAAAACCGGATCTGGAGCTCGACAGAATCACGTCACTCAGATAAGGGATCGTCACCCATGTCATGACGGTCATGATGATACTGAAACCCTATCTGGTACATCTCACACTATAGGGGATCGAAATGACGATGTCTCAACCCTATAGAAACCACGCGCTGAGTAGGGGATCGTGTAACCAATGATACTGCAACCCTACTATAAACCTCATGCTGAGTAGGGGGTCGTATAACCAACGATTCCACAACCCTAATTAATATGGACAAACCCATAGTTGATCATATTCTCGATGATGCCACAAACCCTACGGGGTTAACATGATAGATAGGGGATCGCTGGCCATGGATAAGCGGTCATAGCGATACCAAGAACCTGATATAGGGAAACAATTTTAGAGGATCACTACCCAGGCCCAACAGAGGAATGCCACAACTCAAACAGATTAAACATCCTAGAGAGAGGATCACAAACTTATACCAAGGTTGTGATGTCTCACGAACCCTTGTAGGAACGAACCAAGAGAGTACGCTCAACCAATTCTAGTCCAAACATCGCTAAACAGATCGACCTTCCATAACTCCAACCCACGTACCTCCATGGCCGATACAGAGGCCACCATATTGATCCACGTGGAAAAACACACAGGATAAGTTGTTTAATATCCCGAAACGGACAACCGATGAAAAAAAACACTATTCACCGTCACTAGCCCACGTGGGGCCGACACAACAATCCCTAAACACATCAAGAAGATCATAGCTCTGTGATCCCCTCGAAAAAACACATGGGATCCACTACTCGTTCATCCCAAATAGACACCCGGTGAAAAAGGTACTATTCACTGAATCCATCTCGGGTGGGGCCCATGCCTTGATCCCAAAACTCATCAAACGGATTGCACCACTATGATCCTCTCGGAAAAACACATAGTATCGACTACTCGTCCTCCAAAATCGGACTCCTGGTGAGAACATTTTTTTCTCCACAAACGCCAAAACCCAGCCTCGTGGGGCCCACACCCCGAATTCAACCCCAACACCCGAAAACCAACAAAAAATACCATCGTACCATCAGGGATTTAAGTCCACTGATAGCATGGCAATTGGATGCTCCGGGTAGAAGATACAACAACCTGATGTCGAATAATAGCAAAATATTAATATTTTATTCGGCGTCTCACGCTCTTGGGCCACGATCCCGAAAAAAAGAATTTTTGAAACCACACCGAAGGGTTCGACTCGTCTCCAGGGTTATGTCACCACAGACGACACTCAAATCCGACCCTTGGATTTCATAAAATGGGGGTTTTAAATCCCCCATGTATCAAGTGTTGTCGGACCACCGTAGGGGGCGGCGGCCCGATCTCCTTCCAGCTTGCTGCCACCACGGGACGCCGCCGCACCGGTGTCGTGCCTGTAGACCTTCCGAGGGCTGCTGAGGGCATGCCGGGGGACCAAACGCGCATCCAAAGACTCTTGTGCACCCCCCAGGAGTGATTCGACGAATCTGTGGGATCAAAACAGAGAAAAACCAACCAAATCAGGATCTGAGATTTTAAAACATAAACCGCCTACCTGTTTGCGGATCGCCGAAGCTTCGGGTGCAGAACGATGCCCACGACGCCCTGAAGCTCGATCTGCTGATGATCGGTGCTGAAAACGGACGCCTGGGGATCAATACTGCGAAGAACTATGGGAGAGGTGGTGGGGTTCATCACCTGCATAGAGAGGGAATGGGGGGGGGGGTGATTGATTTTCTATTTTTTTAATTGAAAACATCATTTCATCTCCTCTCCATCCCGCCTCCGACCCAACACCCGTCGCCGACAAAAAGTATGCCACACCTAGGGTAAGCACGACATTTTTAACACCACAATGCTCTCCGAATTGCGATCCGAGACTCCGTTCAGGAGTTATTCAAGAAGACACTCATAAATAAACTTTTCCATTTTTATTAAAATGCACCTGGTGGCTTTTCTCACAGTAGGGCCGCACCCGCAAAGTTTACACCCTTCTTAGGGTAAACGACATTCTTCGGATGCAACTATGCCCACAGATTCCTGTTCTGAGCTACAGTTTAGGAGATATCACACCCCCGCCATGAGCATAGTATAAAAGTACTTAATATTTTTATAAAATAAATTTTGGGCAAATCGGTCTTCGGAATCGCACGTCGCCTTCACGCCTGGCTCTGGAATAATTCGTAGGAATATTCAAATGTATTATAGGTCCAAAACCAGAGTCTCTACATCCTCCCCACCCTAGAACATTTCGTCCCCGAAAATCCCTAAGCACAAGGGAAGCAGCTGGGCTCTCAACTGGGTCTCCCACGACAGCGAGTTCGACAATAAACACCCATTCCTGAACACATAAGTCATAGGGACTAATCCACCACATCTCATAACTATCTACTTATGGAAGCACTGACTCGCCCGCATGGTTTTGATCGTATCACAAAAATGTGTCTCAGTGGGGGTAGGATCCCTCCTCCTTACGCATTAGAAGCACACCAAACAACTCCCACACAAGGTCTTACCAATTCCCTAAACAAAACCCGAGCAAGAAACAGAAAGGGAAGAGTACTGCTAAATAGTGTCTAAAAAACTACTGCATAAAGTAGAATGGACACAAGGTGTACCTCAATCCATCCATGGAGCCTGTGGGTGAATAGCCTCCAGGGTATACAGCTATCCTTGCCCTCATCCCCCAGCTCCTTGGGATTGGCCTCGACCACCTGGGGATGGTGGTGGTGGCAACTAATACTGCTTACTACCTCCTGCTGCTACACCAGCTCCGTCGCCACATCTGCTGCCCTGCTGACCTCCTTGCTCAAGATGCTGCCTCTACCAAGGCGGTCTATCGACCGACTCCCTCTCAACGACATGATATGTTGGAAAATCTCTAGCAAGATGTCCCTGACCATCACAAGCATAAAACCACCTCTCCTATAGGTGAACAGAACTAGCATGTGATCCCTGTGAGCCCTGAGCCTCAGATCCTCCATCTTGGGGTTGCCTCATGAAACATCGGCCACGTCCCAACCCTTGTGCGTGCCTCCAGTTACCAGAAGCCGATCTGACAGACGAAGTCTCTGCTCTCGCATGCCCAGTACTAAAAGGCAGGATCTACTCGGCCCAAAATCTCTCCACCAATAAGGCATGCTCCAGTACTTCAGCATAAGTGGGCCGACATAGGGAGACCACACCGGCCCAGATGTCTCTATGTTGGCCCTGCTCAAAGGTCTGAGCCCTAAAGAACATGTGTCGAACCATATATAAAGGGTAGCACGACAGGTCTGTAATCCTAACTGAGTACTCTATCACAGTCATTCCCTTCTTCCCAAACTGCAGATGCTCCTGAATCTGCACTAACCACGGCGTCACCGGATAGAACTCTTCCCTGAAGAGCCGCTCAAGCACTTATCACATGATCATATCCTCATCGTGGGGGACTTCATCACTAGTACCCACCATCACCCGGCCAAACCATGCAGAAGGCTCACCGCTAGGACCACCATCTGATCTGGAGGTGTCCTCACCAGGCGGAAAACATGGGTGACTTCTTCGAGCAAGTCATCAGCTGCCTGAGGGTCTGGATCACCCAAGAAACTCAGAGGTCACTCCCTCTAGAACACATGCAGCACACTAAGTTTTCCCGCAACCTCATCCTGCACTCCCGAAACATCCAGCAACTCGACAGGTGGTGGCTCAACTAGCAGACCATCTGGAGGTGTAGCTTCAGAACCTTCACCATAGTCTACAGCCAGTACATGGGGCGGATCGTCACAACAATCACACAGTGGAACCGTCGCAGGATGTCATCATGGAGGCATCCTGAAATACAAAGAAGACACACCATGGTCAAAGATTATATCTAGAGAGATGACTCAAGAAGTACAAGGAGAAACCCAAAACCCAATCCTATATGATGCATGTACCATTATTTTCCCCTGCGACTAGTGTCCAAATGTCCTGAGTCGAAAGGCAGGTTATCAGAGTATTAGTGGATGAATACGTCGGCCTCCACACCAACACTGGAATGCCTAGCTTGAAATCCGAACTCGAAACATCATAACACTGCCGCTATGAAACCCAAACCAAACTAACAGCTTGACCATCTACGCTCTGAGATCCCAAAGGTGGAACCTCCTCTAATACCACTATGTCACGACCCGACTCCATGGGGCTCGTACCGCGACTCCCCAAGCCCGCCTCTAATAGGCCATGGGATGGAGTCTAGTGCTGAGTAGGCAATCACACACATGGGAGTCATTAGCCTAAGGTACCAGTACACACTCACCCACATACACCTATATGCAATAGTGCAGAGATATATAAAACTGAAAAGTAAATGTATGCATACATCTATCCCAAACCAGAGTATAGAAAAATTACAAAAGAGAATAATTGGGCCCACCAAAAGAAAACTACAAAAGTTTCAAACCTACTCAGAAGGAGGGAAAACACTGCCAAAACACATGATGGAAAGATCCTAAGCACATCTCTAGTAAACACCCTGTTCAAATCGGCTCAATAAGCTCTACCTGCTTTGGGTCCTCCTGGGACTCCGTCGAATGGCATGTGGTCTACACAAGAGAAAGACATGTGTGGGAAAAGCCAGTGCAGGGGGAGTATAACAATACACATTAGGCACCCCAAAAACCCAAAACAAAAGGCAACAACTAAAATGCAACCGTCCACTCATCCCATCCACAGGGAACCTAGACTACAGAGAAACTCCATCTCGTGAGTATACTTGGATAAACACAACTAATCAGCTCAAACCAGGTGTATTCCCATACTTACTCCTTGAACATCCAGATATACATAGCTCACACACCAAGCCACATGAGGTACTGAACTTAGCACCAGCAACGGTTCACAAACCGGAGAGCACACACCACGATCATTGTCATCCCAGATGACACTCATCCTAGGGATAAACTCCATCGGGTCCCACACAAAAATCTCATATGCTCACCCGAGAGATCACGCTTGTCGGATATCGTCAATGAGGAAACCTCACTGAAACAAAAAAACCCCAAACTCCCTGGATAGGGGATCGCTCCAAGGGTCTTTTAGGGGATACCAAAATCCACACCAGTATATAATGATCTCACAGATAGGGGATCACTCCCAGGATCCGCTGGGGGATACTACAACCCGATCTGGCGCTCAATAAAAACACATCACTCAGATAGAGGATCGTCACCCATATCATAATAGTCACGATGATACAAAAACCCTATCTGGTACATGTCGTGTTGTAGGGGATCAAACTAATGATGCCCTAACCCTACGGAAACCACACGCTGAATAGAGGATCATATAACCAACGATACCACAACCCTACTATAAACCTCATGCTGATGAGGGGATCATATAACCAACGAGGCCACAACCATAATGAGCATGAACCACCGCATAGGGGATCCTATTCTTGATGATTTCACAAACCCTACGGGGTTAACCAGCTAGATAGGGGATGGCCTCCCATAGATAAGCTGTCACATAGATACAAAGAACCCAATATCTGGAAACGATGTTAGAGGATCCCGCCTTGGACCCACCTTAGGTATGCCACAAGTCTAACAGATTTAACATCCAATCGAGAGGATCACAAACCTATAACAAGGTTGTGATGTCGCATAAACCCTCGTAGGAACAAACAAAGGGAGTACCCTTGACCACTGTTGGTCTAAACATTTCTAAATGATGAAACCCACCACAACTCCAGCCCGCGCACCTCCAAGGTCGATACTGAGGCCACCATGGCAATCCATAAGGAAAAACATGCAGGAAAGGCTGTTTACATGCCTGAAACAAAAAACTGGTGAAAAAATCACTATTTATCATAGCTAGCTCTTGTGGGGACCAAAAAATGATCCCAAAACTCATCAAGTAGATTATACCACTGTGATCCCCTTGAAAAAACACACGGGATCCAATACTCATTCGTCCCAAATGGATACCCGGTGAAAAAGGTACTATTAACCGAAGCCATCTCAGGAGGGGACCATGACGTGATATCAAAACGCCTCAAATGGATCACACCATTTCGATCCTCTCAGAAAATCACACAGGATCGACTACTCATCCGCCAAAATCGGACACCTGGTGAGAAAGTTGTGTTTCTTCACAAACGCCAAAACCCGGCCTCATGGGGCCTCCACCCCAAAAATGGCCCCAACACCCAAAAAGCAACAACAAAAGTCCTCCGGCCCATCAGGGCCTCAACTCCATTAACTGCATGTCGATCGGACGCTCTGGGTAGACGATGCAACGACCCGAAGTCGAATAATAATACAATATTATTATTTTATTTGACGTTTCAAGCTCCTGGGCCAAGATCCTGAAACATAGAACTCTCAAACCCACACTGAAGGGTTCACCTTGTTTCCAGGGTCACGTCTCCATAGACGACACATGAATCCAACCCATGGATTACTAGAAATTTTCACTGACCCGGCCGCCGCCGCCGTCGGGCACTCCGGTCAGCGGACCGCGCCGCCACAACGCTGCACAGGGTGCATATGGCTGACCCCCATTGCGGAGGTCGCCGATAATTGGCGCCGGACTTCCGTAGGGTGTGGTGGTCCAATCTCTTGCTTGTGGCCCACCACTGCATGCCGCCGCCGCCGACAGATCTTCCGAGGGTAGCAGGGGGCACCTCAGGGGGGTCCAAACGCGCATCTGAAGATATATGTGCACCCTCCAGGACCGAATCAACGCATCTGTAGGCTCAAAAGAGAGAAAAACAAAACATATCAGGATCTGGGATTTTAAAACTCAAACCTCTTACCTATGGGTGGATCGCCGAAGCTTCGGGTGTTGAATGACGCCCACGACACCCTGAAGCTCAATCTGGTGATGATCGACACAGAAAACAGACACCTAATACTCGATTCGGTGAAGAATGGTGGGAGAGGGGGAGGGGTTCATCACCTGTGTAGATATGGAATTTTAGGGTCGGGGATGATTGATTTTATAGTTTTTAAATTACAAACGTCATTTTATCTACCCGCCAACCGGCCTCCGACCTGGCACTAGTCGCCGACTACAACTATGTCGCGCCTCGGGTAAAAACGTCGTTCTGAACGCAACCGAGCACTCATAATTCTGATCTAAGACTCTATTCAGAAGTTATTAGAGCAATGCTCATAAGTAAACTTTTCCATTTATTTACGAAAACACCCCCTGGTGGCTTTTCTAACAGCAGGCCCGTGCCCGAAAAGTTTACAACCAGCCTAGGGTAAACGGCACACTCCCAACGTAACTATGCCCTCAGATTCTCGTTCCAAGCTAGATTTTAGGAGATATCACACCACCTACATGTGAATTTTATAAAAATGCTTAATATTTTTATAAAATTAATTCTGAGCACACCAGGGCTTGGAATCGCATGTCGTCTTCGCGTCTAGCTATGGAATTATTCGTAGGAGTATTCCAAAGTCTAGATGTGCCAAAACTCGAGTCGCTGTATAAATCATGCAATGATTCCAACTAATGCAACATAAACATTAACTAAATATATATAACACCAAAATAATTGATTAATTTTTAAATTACATTATGTTTTGTTAAATAACTATAGTGGTTTAGTGTCTTTGGATATTAGGATACAGAAATAATATGTATATAAAATGTATTCATAATATACCACTATGTTCATAAAAACTAGCACCATTTATTTATATGTATTTCAAAAAAAATCTTCATATCATAGGGAATTTGAAATATAATAAAGGGTGAGATTATATTATTTGTAAGGGTAAACAGTTTAGAAATCAACAAGTAATAATATAAATGAATAAGGAAAGAAAAACGGTATGTGAACATGATCATACCATACAATAATAATATTCCAACAATATGTGTTATTCAATCATGAACCAATGGAATAAAATACAATCCATAAAATAAAATAAGACATAAGTGTATGAAATCATACATTATCCATCACAAGTCTTGAGAAAATTTTATTAGAAAAAGGAATAATTTTTTGTGATACACACCATCATTGAAAATCTTATTCAAATGAAAGTGTCACCTATAGGTAAATTATATTGGATAGGGTTAACTTACCAATATTTTATTTCCTTAGTCGAGGATCACTCCAATAGATATCACAGTGGATAGAGTCCCTTACTAAACCGGTTTCACTACTTATTCTCATCCTCAGTATCTCATGATATATCCATCATTAACAAATATATTATAGGGATATATAATTATGATCCAACCCATCACATAATAAAAAATAAAAATAAATGTCCCATAGGTACATATTAAATTATTCATTTAATCATTTCAAAACCAGTGGAAAATAAACAGTTTTTATAAACATTAAATAATATGGATATAGAAATAAGAAGATTGTATGAGAGGATAATAAACCCAAAATGTACATATAAAATAAAATGATGTAATTTGATATAAAATTTTTTATTAAAAGATCATTGGAATTTTTATTGAACAAAATACCCTTTTAGTTTTCAAATAAAATATAAAAAATATAAAATTTCCAAATAAATTAAAAATACAATCTCATTTAAATTTATTTTTAAAATTTCAGAGTAATATTAAATTTTTTTAGTCTTCATGATGGGGGAAATTGTGTTCATGCCATGTATGTTAATATAATTTATCCATTTAGATTCTCTTAAAAAAATAAAAAACTCTTCACTCAAAAAATAAAAAGTTTTTTACTATTTTTTAGAAATTCAATCTTTGAAAAAATGACATTAAAAATTAGTAGGATACATGTAAAAACATTCTCAAATAATTTTTAATAAAAATAAGGAGATGAATGAAAATTATTCTTAGTTTAATATTAAAAAATATTTTTTTATCTTTAAAAACATTATTTCAATCTTTTGAGTGTTTAGAGAGAGGAAAGTGAAAGGGAAAAATTATTCTCCAAACGTAAATAGTGGAAAATAAATTAAATATTATTTTTGTAGTAAATATCATAAAATTTCTTCATTTGAAATTTATGTATAAACAATCATGTGAAAATGGAATTCTAAAACAAAACCACTACGTGGAATTCAACTTTATTAATATGTAATCTGAAATAATTTATAATAATGTTTAATTTAATATACATATGTAAAATAAATATTTTATTACATATTGTATCATATATGACCAACTCATAATATATGATAACCCATTTGTTCATTATTTAAACTCAAAATTGACCGTTTGAGCTGTTAAATATCTTTTTCAAGAATGTTTTAGTTATGAAGTTATGGTCCTCAAACATTGATCATGGGAAAATTTTATCTAGAATGTAAATAATTATATAAATATATTATTTACCAATACAATACATATTCACACTCATTTATAGATGAGAATGATAAAAAATGAATTAGACTATTCATGAAAACTACAGTTCATACGTACATAAGAAAATTGTTTCCAAAATCTAAAAAAATAAAGAAAGAAGGAATAATAATATTTTAGGATTCAAAAAATTATAATTATATTATAAATATCATATATAAACATTAAATATTTTTTAAAAACTGCCCAAAAATTATGGTGATGAAAAATCAATTATATTACTATGTTGATGAGGTTATCTACACTTACACATGAGCGATACATTCATTTTTAATTTCTTAGATAATTGGGGGAATAATGGTTGTTTAAAAATTTAATTAAAAATTCCTTATAATCATGATAATGAAGTAATTATTTTTTTATCATTAACAATTTTATAATATAGTTATAATAATTAACCAATTTAAGGGGGTCGGGTAACATGATTAACTCCTATTTAGTAGAAAACATTTTGATCTATTTTTAAGGATATAAAGAATAGTCTTTTAGAAGACCAAAAATTATATTTCATTTATAACTAATTTTATAAGTTATTTGGGTAGGCTTTTACAAGGTATGTGACAAAATAAGGTGCAAATAAAATAGGTCAACAGGTCCCCTTTTTATAATTCAGTCCCCAATAAATCTGGAATATTTAAAGTAATAATGTCGTGTTAAGTCATATCATGGGAAAGTGACCTAGAAATAATTAAATTTAGGGAATAAGTGTATAAATGTCAAGATAAGTTCATTAAATATGAAGTAATTTTCTAAATTTAAGCCTTATCACATAGTTTTAACCAATGTAAAACTGATTTTCAATTTTACTACACGAACATATATTTTTTATTTTCTTTATTAATTATGAATAAATTCAATTTAGTATTATTTCATAAAATTAATTGTTATTATTATAAATTTATATTAATTTTTATAATATTTAATTTCTACGTGGGATAAAAATCCAATTTAACATATGTCCAAAACATATAATTAAAAATTGTTTTCTCAGAAAATGCATTTTCCTGCAAAAAATTGTTTTCATACCAAAATAAAGAAGAATTAAAATTATAAAGTCATTAACTGGATTATGTTAACTAAAAATTAACTAAAATAATTTTAATGAAATTTAACAACAAATATTTCTTTTTAAATTATTTAATAGAATTTATAATATTCTATAATGTCTATATTTTTCAATATTCACTGAAAAGTTACTCTTTTCAGAAATAATCCAAAAATTTTAAATTCATATAATTTTAGTATACCAATTAAAAAATTATACCTTATTTATAACATGTAATTTCTATATGTGATAGGATATATTTATAATATACATGAATAAAATAACATTAAACACATTTTTTTAGAATCCATATTTTTATAGAATAAAATTACATTATTGAGAACTCAGAACTTATATATTATATATTAATCAAAAAAAATTATAATATAAACCCTCTATTAATATATTTCATAATTTATTTAATCTTGTTCATGTTACAAATTTAATAGCTTCGTTATATCAGGTATATTTAACTAAAAATAAATCAATAAAATATCACATATTTCTAAACATACTATTTCTTATAAAGTAAGATATATAATACTTATTTTTTTTTTATTGGAATTAAATTTATATTATTATTGTTTGACACGTTAATCATTTATTTATGAAACAATTGAAATATATATTTTCATCAAAGTAGAGGTGAAGAGTTCCTTTATAGATAATTATAATTCCTAAAGTAAGGAAACCCCCTAATGACATTTTTAAAAATACGAAGCTCTTTTCTTTATAGATATAATGATGAAATATAATATATAAGAAAAGAAATAATAGAGGATATTTTAAAAGGTATTTTGGTTGATATGATTTTTACTTAATTAATCAACTCAAAATAAGAGTTATTGACACAAAAAATCATAGAGGGGGAGAGTAAAGGAAATGATTCTTTTTAGTTTTAAGGGAGAATTGAATTAATGAATGAAATAGACATCTTATTTAATGAAAAATTTAAAAAATAAAATACAATAATGTCTAAAATAACACATCATTCATATACATAGTTATTTAAACTATGCTCTATGGTGAAATGCATACTATATAAGTACTTTTTTCACTATGCATGGTTAACATATCAGTTTCCAAAATTATAATCCGACCATAAAAAAACCCCAAGGAACCTTGAACCATTAGACCACATAGATTTGGTGAAAAACTAAAAAAATATAGTTTTCTCATACCAACCTGAGTCTTCCATTCATCAGACACTCAATCCTACTTGGAATATACCGAGGCTGCATCCCAAACACAATAGATTGGTGATATCATCCTAGTTATCACGTAGTATTACAATGTAGTTATTTTTATAATTAAATAATTAGGATAATTAATACAATAATGGGTAGTACAAATTCATATGGTGGAGCCTGATGAACCGAAATAAGTAAGGAAAAAATATCAATGTAATCAATTCAAATATTGAAAACCCACATCTCACCTCTATGTTCCTCTATATGAATAACCCCAAATATGAATTTTTAACTACTCATATATATTATACTCCATAATGTTTTTTATAGGATAACCAGAAATGTCTATTTTTTAGCTATTATAGGGGAATCTAAATTTCAAAACCAACATAGATCCTTGTAGCTTCTTCTATGACTATCCACTCATCAAAATAAAAATTATCCATAAAAAATAAAAAGTTAAATATGAAATATTACTATGAATGATTGTGCATGCTAATTAGATATGAAAAATATAACCACACCACTTTTACAGGCTTAAATAAGAAGTTATAATTCCATGTTAGTTTGAAATAAAACTAGAAATTAAGCAACCATTGAAAATCAAGAAAACCAAAGTCAACTTCTTCATATGAATATTTGGTTTTTTTCAAAATTAATATTCTACAATTTAAATTAATTAAATTATTTTAATATTTAAATTCTATTTTTATTTGATAAAAATAAACATTTTGATTTTATTAGTTTCATTATTAATAAAGATAGGAAACCATAACCAATATATATAAAAATAATAAAAATAATTATTATAATTATAATAAAAAAATCCTAAAATATTAAGGGAACACCTCATAGATATTAGGGAAATCAAGAAAAATATTATATATGATCAGTCTAACCACAATTCCTGATGTAGTTGTATGACCCTAATTTATTAAAATTCTATACCCAACCTAATCGAGGGAAAAAACTCCATAAATAGCTCAGTTGAACTTGGTTCCAATAGTTAGAACATGATACTAAAGTTATATTTCTTGTCTATTTGTAAATCCTTCATATTACCAATGGATTCACATGTGTTTTGAAATAGAATTTATAGAATGACTCTTAAAAAAGAATGAATATTCATGTATATTCAAATATATAATAATTATAATAATAGTAGTAGTAATGGTAATAATATTAAAAACAACAATATATTAACCATGAATATATTAATTCATACAAATCTAAAAAATCCTCCCAAAATCCATTCCATGATTCTAAAATAACATAATTACCAATGAAATGCACTCAATACTATCAACTAAAAATATTTCTTTCATTGAGGGTCCTTTATTTCTAAAAATATGTCATTTAAATGTGTTAATGGGGCTTCATATTTTATTTTAAAACTGAATATTATGAAAGAATATTGAAAACAATTTATATGTCTTTATGAAACTTTTAATCCATATATGTTCATTCCAACCATTATTTCAAGAACCAGAACACCCTTAAAATAATTAAAGACTCTTTTTATTTCCACATGAATATTTTAAACATCACTTAAATCCTAGATTTCTCATTTATAAAATGCATTTGGTTATTCCATTAACACATAGCATGCTTCGTAATTTTTATAAATATTTATGTCCCATATTTTCAAAAGGTAATACTAAGAAATCCATTGGAAAATAAGTGAATCATGGGTTTTGTTTATATAGGTGTTATAAAAACATATAATATTATAAATAAAAATATAAAAATGTATTTAAATCATAAAAATCCCAATGTTCAGAAATATAAATCTTAAAACATGATGTACCCTATATATAAGTATCTATTTTTAATAGTCAATGCCCAAACCCACCTTAACTATGTCAAGATAATTTTAAATGAAATATAGTAACACTTAATATGAAAAGGATTCAACTAAAATCCAGACACAAGAAATTATTTCCAAAACCTTTCCCCGAGTTCATCCAAACAACACCTTTTTTGAAGGAAAAGAACAAAACACATAAGTCAATGGAGGAAGGGGAAGATTTCATACCTAAAATATTTACAAACTAGATTTAAAATAAATCATATTTAATAAGAATGATACGGGGAGGAAAGTGAGGTCACGTTTAACATTTTGGGATTCCTTTTGTGGAATGTGATTATATTACCCTGACAATTTTTCCAAATTAACATTTTTTTCCAACACTTTTAAGGGGATAGTAAGAACCCTCCATGAAAAAACAGATTAGGAATTAGAGGATACAACTGACTTATTAAAAAAAATTCTATGGAGATTTTAATCTCCTTCCCTAAATAGATTCCAGGGAAAGGAACTAACCTGGTAGTCTGGATCAGCCTCCAGGATTTCTTCATAATGTTGTGCTAGATAATCCCATGCTTTCATACACTCATCTTTTATAATATTCTTCGAATTAAAGCCTTTAACTAGTATGCATTATTGATTATCAATCCAATCATATTTCTCCATGGTAATTTCCACATGAATTAATCTTCCCACCATTTGATCAACATCTTCCCTCATAGGACTGATCACTAAAAAATGCCTCCTTAATTTCTTCACTAGAATGCATAAGTAATTCCATCTTCTTGTCCACATCCACATCATTAGGACCCTGCAAGATGCTAGGGGGCCCTGCCTCACACCACTGTCTAGGGGGAGTGGTATCCTCCACAACCTGCATTACCTCCTCAGATTGCAAGATCATATCCTCCGGTTGGTCACCCGCCTTAGATGTTTCTTCATCTTGTACTTGGTGTTGGATTACATCACCTTTTTGACCCTCCGCTCCTTCCACTGGAAGGGTCACATGCTCTTTGAGATTCCCCTCTTTTTTGGCTTCCTAGGTATCCATCATACTTGGGAGATAGGAGTAATTTTTACTCCCCTTTTGTTTCAGCTTCCTGGAGACAATGCAGCTCCCCGGGTCTATGTTTGCTTTAATTCATTTCTTCCATCTTTGAATGTGCAGACCATTGTTGGCCCATCCCAATCCATTACCGTCTGAGGATAACCCAACATCATCAGACTCAATCTCAGTGGGGCAATTGAGATTTCATTTAAACTCTCCCTCATTACTCAAACATTCAAACTGGTTATTTATGTTTAGACTAGACAAGGTCCTCTTTGGGATGGTTTCCTGTTTGGAATTCAACAACTTGCCTTTACTAAATGAATTCTTCTCCCACTCATGCCCCACCTTATCTATATTCTCGCTAGTATAATGTGTCCCCCTTGTTGAGTTGATGCTACCACCATAATGCACTACCATAGTATGGTTACACATATTTAGTACCACCTCACCCTTAGAAATTAGACCCACAGCTCCAACAGAGTCCCCCAGAACCTAAGACTTGGCACCTAAAACTTGTGTTGTATGAGTGGACACCTCCCTCACCAACCCCTATGAAGCACTCTGGCTTCCTAGAATACAAGATGACTTATGACCTAAATCATTCTGCATCTCTATAGGAACACGTGTGTCCTCTTTTAGGTGCCCGAAGATGTCTGCAACCAATGGGTTGGCCCCTCTCCTCCCTGCCTTGCAGAGGGTGATCTTAGTAGCATCAGTCATCAAATTGGAAATAGAAGAAGGAATGGTCTCATGCATTGATGTTGCATAGTTCTTCTCCCCAATGGTGCTCATATGATCATTGCCAAAATCAGAACCACCCCCTCTTTCGAGGGATGTGCTTGGGGGGAAGGACACCCTTGCCGGCATACAGAATCCAAGGGCCCAAGATGACCACTGATATCATAATAATTAGTCCAAGTTTCATAGCATACCTTCTGGTTCCATAGGAGTTCACCTTCAATCTCGATGATAACATTGTCTATATGGCCCTTTGACACATCAACTTCAACACATATCCTTGCAAGAACTAGATGGAACACAACATCTGTACAAGAATCAGAGCAGAGGTAGCGCCCTAAAGTGTTTCTAATCATCCAAAGAATCACTTGATTCTGGAACGGTAAAGGAAGTCTGGGAAGAGAAATCTAGAGCACAGAATTTGGAGGATCTCACATCAGGTGGATGTCGAAGGACCACCGAAAGAGGAAAAACCGGAAACCCTCCATACATCTCAGAGCAGAATCAAAAGCTCAAACTAGTTCATATTAGATCAAGAAATATATTTGAATATGCTTCTCATAAAGAAGGCCAACAAACACACGGTCCTGTAGATTCCATGAATAATGCAAAAACCTGTCAAAAGCATCCACGGATAGATGTTTCTTACCAAATCGAGCCACCAGAGTGAGCTTCAAGAGCGTTGAAGCATCCATTAACAATAATAAAGAAATTGGGACCTAGATAACTCCATCCATATAGTATTGGACCTTAGTGCTTACATCGATTAAAGGGAATCAAGGTAACAAAGACGATTCAGTGAAGGGGGAGAAGCTGGGGTTACAAGAAGGAAGTGACGATGAAAGATCAACCACCCTCCTCGGCCATAGAGAACCGAGGGGTGGCACCACCGCGGCCATGGCCTACACCATCGGGAAGAAGGGAGGTGAGATCGAAACCTCATGGTATGTCCTTCTTAATCTACTCGACCATTAACATTACTTATTGATGAGATATCTCAAAAAATGACTTTAATTCACTTCATTGATATTTTTGGGTTTAGTGATTTAGAGAAATAAGCCATAACAAATACATATAATCTAAAATATTTCAAGTAAACACTACTACTCAATATCAAATATTTCATTAAAAACACTTTGAAAAGAAACACGATACTATTTCATGTTTTAACATCATAAATTTTTCTTGATTATGTCCTTGGGATTTTTTATATCCTATAATGATAATTTCAAAACATGGGATGAGAATAAAATCCTATTAAGGGATATATAAAGAATGAAAACTTTTAGTCTTGAAAAAACATAAAAACCATGAATACTTTATCATAATGTAATAATTCTCTCATTAATTAATTAGTAAATATACGTCACAAAAAATAATCTCAATGTTGAACCTTTTTGTGACCAAAATAATACCATAAATCCCATATAAGGAAAAATATATCATATAAAGGTAACTTCAGACATAAACATACTTAAATAGAATAACCATATAGCTGACTTCCACAAATATCACCAAGTGGAATAGGTATACGGATGACTTCCATACACAATGCATTGGAGGTTATAACGTAACCATCCATCCTTAAGTTATTATGAAACTAAGCATCATTGGTTTATCACATAACCACTTGTCAAATGTCCATGAACCATTACATAATCATAACATGTAAAAGATTTCAATTATGAACATTTCATCATAAAATATCGATTATAATAATAATAAATCATTGGAAGATATTGAAATAGTAATTCAAAATTCCAACCCATTTTCAATAAAAAATCACCCAAAAATTGAATAAAGGATTTCTTCTCATTTTAATAATATTTAGGCTTATTGTGGAATCCAAATATCAAATTCGGCTACATGGGTGGATGAGTGGTTGTTGCCACATACGTTAAAAAAATTCAGTTTTGGTGTTTAGTAATTCACATCGTAGAGAAAATATTCCTTTTGAAACCCATAAAATTAAATTAAAATTGAAAGGGGATAATTATAAAAATATAAATAATGGTGGTGTATATTATCAAAATAATCCTCAATAAAATTATATTGAGACGAAGTCCCTTACATTGAATCAGACTTGTCTTATTCATTATTTATATTACTGAAAAACAGACATAGGTAACTTTATAAATTCTTCATAAATTTTTCAACATTATTATTCATTTAATATTACTTTATATCATGTTATAAATATTACATAATTATTTATGTTCATATTAGTCGTTTTGTCAATATTTTGTTTAGGAGTCGAAAATGACCTTGTTTTGATGTAAATTTTCTATCTGGTAAAATTCCATCATCTCAAAAAATTTATTAATGATTTAAATATCATATATATATAGTATATATTTTCATAGAATAGTCCATAACATTTGGATATAATAAATTAAATGCATCGTTCATAGAGACGGTAGGTTGTACATATACATGAATGTTACATTCACTTCAATGTCATATTAAAAGAATAATAATTAAATGATAAATCATTATACTATAATTTCATAATAATATATATGTTATATATGTTATATTTTTTTATTAACTCTATCCTTTATAACTTCCATGTATTTCATGAATGAGTCATATCACTTTTAGGTGGCAGTAGTCCACACATCCCCAAATGAAATTATCCTATTTAAATATTATGGGAAGCATGGATATATTTTTTAAATATAAATTATTTAAGAATAGAGAAAAAATAAATATAATACATATTACATAAAATATAGTTCCATCATAATGCACACAAAGAGAGGTGGTAGGAAAAATTTGAACAATCATTGTTTCGTGAGGCAGTAGTCGCCACAAAAAAAAATATGTTCTATATCCATTAGATGAAGATATTTGTAACATTAGGTCTAACCAATAGAATAAAACAATCACACTACAGTGAGGATAATGGTGTTCTAACAAAATAATGGTATAAAGAAAGGATATGGGTTGGAGAAGGAAAATATATGAAATGAGTTTGAGATAAGACATTACCTCAAAATCAGGAAACATTTTTTAATTTGATCTAAAAGTATTCTATGAGTTTCCTTCTGCCCCAAGAAAGGATTTTAAGAGGAATGGAGGGTTTTTGTGAGCATATTTTAGCTGAATTTTGATGATAAAATTGTCTTGATAAATGCGAGTTAGTGGGTAGGTGTGGTTTCCTTTTATAAGATGGAGGTGGGGACCTTTATGAATGTTTTGAAAAATTATATTATTAAAAATTTATTTTCAAATTATAAAAGTTAAAAATTAACATATTTAGAGTCTATGATGAGTATGGTTCTAAATAATCTCAATCAATAGGATTTAGATAAGCTAGGTCACAAAATTAACCTTATCTTTTAGATTTAACCCTTTGCTGAAAACATAAAATCTAACCATATCTTCTTGTATTCTCATAATAAACGGTTAATATAGTTATTATAAAGTGAAAAGAGTACCCAAATTGGATCGTTAATTACATTTTTAACATTATATATGTAATTATCAATATATTTTATTTTTTGGACAATTATATCATTTAATAAAAGAGTATTTGTCATAAAACCCAATTTTTTCAATTTTGGCACTATTTAGTAGTTGATTTTTCTATAGTCATTACAAGTTTATTCCATTGAACCAAATTCATTAACTCATCAATCACATGTCAATGTCGTCCAATTTGTTTTTGAATTGTATCAAAATGTAGAAATTATATTAATTTTTATATATATAATATCATTTATTTTAATCAATAATTAGTTAATTAAGAATTGCATCATAATATTTTCATATATAATGTTATATATTAAGTGACTAAAAATTATAAATAAAATACCATGATGTAGAAAATATTCTTATCTTTATAATGACTATTTATATTCAAAGATATCAATTATATAACCGAACATTAAAATTTTATTATCAAAGGATACATGTTTATGTTATATTTCTCTTTACATTAATTTTATTATTATAACATGTCATTATTAAACCCAAGTGGCTCTATGGGGTCCCAAAATAGACCAAAGGATTGTAAAGGTCTGCCATATCCCATCCAATATGATTAATATTTGTGTGAGTGTAATTTTATGTCATTATAATGTTCTGATTCAAAAATAAAATGTACCTATTTACACAGATTGAATATTCTCATTCCAAATATGGAATCAATTTTTCAAAAATTAAAACAAAGCAATTTTAGTAATTAATATAAAATTATTTCTTGTTTTCAAAACTAGAAAGAGAGATTTTAATAACTAAAAACATTTAAAGGATTGATATGTTTTCATGTCTTATTTCATTGTGAAATTACATTAAATGAACAAAATTGGAGTGAATAATAAAAACATACTCCAATTACACATTAATACCAATTAATAAGTAAATATATCTATATATAAAAATTTTATGAAAATATATTTTTGAATTAAAAAGAAGTATTTTTTCCAATTCATTAAAATATGGATTTTATCCAAAAATTAACAAAATTTCCACTAGAGTAAATATTGATGTCCCACTTCTAAGGAAAAAGATCATTTTGTCAAATAAAACCTTTTAAAGTGACCAAAAAAGATTTTAAAATGTTTCTCCATCAGAAGTCAGTAAAACAACATTTTAAAAATATTAGAGTATTTTATGGTTAAAATTTGATTCATTCTCATTTTTATCCTCAAAAATTTATTGGAAAAATCAAAAAACATATTCCAAATATGAATAACCATATTGTAATTTGGTCTATTCATTCCTACCATTATAATTTCATTTTGTTAACTATTATTTAAAATAATAATAATATTATTGTATAATTTCTTGGTATACCATTATGTTGTGTGCAATGTAGGATTTCGAAAACCAATTGTTGTGTGTCGAGTACGCTATTGGAGGAACTGTCATATTTAATGTAAAAATAATATCTTATTAAAAAATATTAATATATATGATAATGTTTTATTCTATAATTACGCATGATTTTATATCCTTCCCCCATTTTAAAAACTACATACCCACAATTTTATATAATTATCAAATAAGTGGGGTATTTTATCCCTCATAGAATTTTTATATTACCACATTTCTTATTCAACCATATGTGTTTTCCACAAAAACATTACCTAATAAATCACCTTATCCCACAAAAATTACTCTATGTGGTAAAAAATATATACTGGTTGTTCCTCATATGAATGATTCTATTCCAAATGAACTACATATGGACACAAAACCAAAGATGGATCTGGCCTATTCTTTCATAACATTGATACATGGAAAAAATTGTACCTAGGATAAAATTGGAGGTAAAGACATACTATGGGAATCTAATCAATATTTCTCCAGGATTTCATAGGTTTCAATGAACAATAGACTAAGCTTTAACGTTATAACAAAACGCATCTCACTTTTCTGTAGAGAAACATTGAGGAAGACATGATCACCTACCTTGATAGAAAGATCCTTCCTCTGATTATCTGCATAACATTTCTGGTATAGTTAGATATCCTCACATTATTTGTAATAAAATAAACTATTTCTTCCATCTATTATACTAATTCTAGTCCCAACAACATTCCTTCACATACCTTTCCCAAAAATCTATATTTCAACACTACTTTTCATATAATGCTTCAAATGGTGCCATATGTATTCTGTAATTAAAACTGTAATTATAAGAAATCCCAAAAAAAAAGAATGTTGTTGATCCAAACATGCATAGTTCTCCATTTAATAATCATGTAGCATATCCTACAATGTATTAATTGTTCATACTCACAGCCTATCTAATTGATGATTAAGAGTTGTACTTAAATTCCATTTAGTTCCCAATGACTTGTGAAGGCCCTTCAAAAAGTTAGAAGTCCACATGGGATCATGATCAAGTTAAATGGAGAGATAAACTCCATATAATCTGATTATCTCATTAATATACAATTGATAAGGTTAAAGTAGAGATAGTGTATTTGGAAATGGGATAAAATTAGTAGATTTGGTCAATCAATCAAGAATAACCTAGATTTCCCTGTAACCTAATGAAGTATTTGGTAATCCCACTATGAAATCCCTGCATATATTATTCCCATTTCCACTCTTGCATTGGAATGGTTTGGATCATCCCTTTCAGTAACTTATGTTCTGCTTTAACCTTCTAACAAATCAATCATTTTAGAGTAAAGTCACCAATAGCTTTTTTCATCCCATCCCAGCTGTAATAATCCCAAAGATCTTTATACATCATATTATTGTGAGGATGAACCGAAAATGGAGAACTATGCAATTTACATAAAAACTCTTTATTAAACTATGAATCACAAGGAACTAATAATGTCCTTCCAATCATCAAAACACAATCATTATCAATGTTATATTGAAGTTAAAACCCCTTCTGAACCAATTCTACCATTTTCTGCAACTCACTAACTTCTCTCGACACATTCTAAATCCTTTATGATAGATATTATTTCACTAACACTTTAAACAAAAAAAAATGAATTCCATATACCAATAACTTCTAATCCAAAATTTTTCAATTCAAAATCCAAAGGATCTTGTTCAAAACATAGAATAGTTAATACAACATTAATCATTAAACAGAAAGCATCAACCACTTTATTTTCCTTTAATGGATAGTAATGATTCACGAAATCATAATTATTGATTAATTCCATCCATCTCCCCTATCTCAAATTTATTTATTTCGGAGTGAATATATACTTCAAGCGTTTATGATCAGTATATATTTCACACTTTTCACTATACAGATAATGCATCCAAATTCTTAATAAAAAACAATAACGAATTAAAAATCAACTGTATGGTAATTTAACTCGTGATGTTTCTACAGACGTGAAGAATAATAAATTACCTGATCACTCTCCCTTAGAAAATAGAATGTCCTTTTAGTGGATATTCATTATAGATTACAAAGTCACCATTCCTGGAGGGTAGGGCCAAAAGTGGAGTATTTATCAATCGTGTTTTTATTTCATAAAAAATCATCACATTATTTTTTCTCGATGAAAATAACTGACCTACATGTTAGCATTGTTAGTTGGCTAGATAACTGAGAAATGTTTTCAAAAAACCTTCACTAATAACCCATAAATCTGTGAAATATACGAATCATTTTGATATTGGTAGGTCTTGGACACTCTTCAACTACTTCTGTTTTATAAGGGTCAATAGTTATTCAATCTCTAAAAAAATATTTCCATAGAATGAAATTATTTTCTACAAAAATCCAAGCTTACAAAGCATTCCATATAGATTCATTTATTTTAGGGTCGGGAAAACAATCCTAATGTGACGTTCATGTTCCTCCATGATTTTAGAATATTCCAAAATACCATCTGTAATCACAAACAAAAAATGTTCAATTCTGATTCTGACCATCACAAGAAGATGATTTAGAAGTTCATATCCCTCTATATGCATTACCCGTATAACTGCCATATTTCCTCTATGGGAAACCATTATGAACAAACCTATCATAGATGAAGTGATGTGGTAATCTTGAAATTCTATATCATTTTGACCATAAAGTAAAAAACTATTATGGATATTCTATTAACAATATTTAAACTCTTAAAGATATGTAAACTGACCTCTAATAGCAACTATAAGGCCTCATATTTAAATTTAAATTAATCTCGAGATAAGTCAAAAATTTACATTAATTAACTATGATGACCATTTCAGGCTTATAGATTTAGGTAATTAATTCATAAATCATACAAAGATAGTTAAATATTACATGTAGACTGGTATAATAACTATTAATTTTTTCATAAAATAAAAAATCAATAAAAAATCATGGTATTATTTCATGTTTTAACAACATAACTATTCTTTGATCACATCCTGGACTCTACTCTTCTTATGTCTGGTGAAAAACATTTCAAAACATCGGAAGAGAATAAAATCATCAGTAAGATATACATAAATAATGAAAATTTTTAGTCTTGGGAAAACATGGAAACCATGAATACTTTATCATAAAATAATACTTTCACCTTTAAAATTAGTAAATATACTTCTATGAAAATAATCTAATTGATTACCCTTTTTGTAACCAAAATATTACAATAAATCCCATAGGAAGAAACATATATGATATAAATGTGACCATTTAGATAAACCTACTTAAATAGAATAACCATTAAATTTACATCCACAAATATCATTAAATGGAATAGTTATACGACCAACTACCATTCCCAATGAATTGAAGGTTATAACGTAACCAGAAATTCTTTGTTTATCATCGAACCACTAAGTATGGTTTACCAAATAACCCACTATCTTTGGTTTATTAGATAACCACCCTTCAAATGTCCATGTACCATTTTATAATTATAACACATAAATGATTTCAATTATAAACATTTCATCATAAAATTTAATTTTAGATATCAAGAAATAGTTTCAAGATATTGAAATAATAAGTCCACTTTCAAAACCATTACCAATACCAAAACACCCAAAAGGGGAATATGGGATTTATTTTCTTTTTAAAAACATTATGTCTTATAGAGGATGAAAAATATCAAATAACAGTTACGTGAGTGGAGGAATTACTATCTCCACATACGGTTAAAACATTTATTTTTTTAGTAAAATGATTTGTAGAAAAAAGAGTCCCTCTGAAAACCATTGAATTAATTTAAAATTCAAATGGGATAATTATACACCGTATAAAAGTAGGTGTTGTAGATTATTTAAATATGACTCAATAAAAGGAGAGTGAGACAAAGTCTTTTACCTCGAATCTGGCCTATCTCATTCATTCATTATATTACTGAACAAAACAAATTCATTAATTTCTACATGATTTAGAACAATTTTCATGTTTATTATTTATTTTTTACTACTTATTATCATGTTATAAAAATTATATAATTATTTTAGTTCATATTGTTCATTTTGATGATATTCCGTACATGAGTCAAAAATGAACTTCTTTTGATGTAAATTGACCATGTGGTTAAAGTCCATTATTTAATTACTATTAATTATCATTTAAATATAATATATATTATCTATATATGTATTTGGAATAGTCTATAATATTTGGAAATTAGAAATGAAATGCACTGTTAATGGAGATGGTTGGTCGTACGCATGCATGAACGCTAATTTCATTTCATTTTCATATTGAAGGAATGAAACTAAATTACAAATACGTATAAAATAATTTTAGTATAATATTTTTATATACATATATATTATATACGTACGCTAATTAGATTGTTTATATATTACATGTATGGAATAAACGAGTCATATTACATTGAGGGGGTGGTAGTGCACACTTTCTTAAATAAAACATTCATATTTACACATTATCGAAAGCATAATGGGATATTGTAAATAAAAATTATAGAAGAATAAAGAAACTATTAATATAAATTAATTCATATATAAATATTTTTCCATCTTAATTTCCACTTTGAGAGGTGGTAGGATAAAATTTGAACAATCATGGTTTTGTGAGGCAGTAGTTCACCATAAACGGAAACAATATATTCTACATCCACTACATGAAGGTGTGCGTAAGTGTAGGTTGAAACCATAAAATAAGACCATCCAAATATATTTAGGATAATGGTGTTTTTATTAAATAATGAAATAAATAAAATATAGGGGGTTGGAGAAGGAAAATAAATGAAAGGATATTGAGAGATGATGTTACCTCAAAATTTGGTAATGTTTTTATGATTGGATCCCAAAGGCATCCATCAGTGTTGTTATTCCCAATGAACGGCTTCTTAGAGGAAAATATGAATTTTTGGAGCTTATTTGAGTAGATGTTGGATGATACAAGGGGCTTTAGAGGTGTGAGTAAATAGGTAGTGTTGGCGGCCTTTAATTAGAGGGAGGAAGCGAACTTTTTGAATGTCTTGAAATATTTTTTATTAAAAATTTATTTTCTAATTATAAAAGATAAATAGTGATATATTTATATTATAAAATTAGTATTGGATGAAATACTTGAATCTAATAGATTTTTTTAAATGTTTAGGATACAAAATTATCCTTATTTGTTAGCATTAACCCAGAGATAAAATCATTAAATCATACCATGTCTTCTTGTATTTTCATAAAATATGGTTACTATATTTACTATAAAATTCTAGGGGAATAAAATGTGGATCAATAATAAAAATTTTAATATTATAAAATTAATTTTTATTTATCCTGAATTTTTAGGACTATTATATATTTGAATAAAATAGTATTTGTTATAAGAATTCCTTTTTGTCAATTATGACACTATTTAGTAATTGATTTCCGTTGAAGTCATAACAATCGATTCCATAGAAACAAATTTAATAACTCATCCATATGATGTCAATTTCATCTATAAGAGTCATGGATGGAATCGAACTTTTTAAATTAGATTTAATTTAATATTTATAATATCATTTATTTTAATCTTTAATTAATAAGGTAATCACTATATCATCATTGTGTCAAAAATAATGTTAGTTATTTAATGTATAAAAAATATAAATAAAATACAATGATGTAGGAAATATTTCTAGATTTCTGATTAAAATTTATTTTTAATGATATTAATTATATAATCCTATATTATAATGTTTTAGTAAAGGATACATATTTATGTTATATTTCTCTTTACATTTAATTAATTATTATAACAGGCCATAATCACTTTAACTGGCACCACAGTGTCCTAAAATCAGCCCAAGGATGCTCATGGTCATAAATATGCCATAAAATAGGATTATGACATGTGTTGGGGTATTTTTATATTATTATAATATTATATTTAACCCTTATTTACCTGATTTACCTTTAAACCATGGTAAATATAAATAATTACTAAAATTACTATTCATTATATCCAAAAGTAAAATATAGATATTTACACAATTTGAACATTCAGATGAAAAATATAGAATCAATTTTTCCAAATTAGAATCCAATAAATTTATGTAATTAATTTAAAATTAATTCTCATTGTCAAAACCAAAAAGAGGATTTTTATGATATAAAACTATAAAAATATTGGAATTTGTTTAAGTTTAATTTCTATGTGAAATTACTTTCAATGAACAAAATTGAATTAAATTAAAAAAACACAATCCATTTAAATTTTAAATCCTACTATAAGGAAAATATAACTATATAAATAAATTTTATGAAAACGAATTTTTGAATTTAAATGCATTATTTTTACTATTCATTGAAATATCGATTTTACCATAAAAATCCCAAAATTTCGTCCAAAGTAAATTTTAATGTCCCTCTCTTAATGAATAAGTTTATTCTGAAAATACTACATTTAAAAGTGGAAAAAACATGATTTAGGAAATGTTCTCTATCAAAAGGTGGTAAAACAACCTTTTACAATATTAGATTATTTTATTTTTAAAACACGATTTGTTCTCATTTTAATCCTCTAAAATATTTTAGATAATTGTTTAAACATTTAACAAACATGTATACTAATATTTTATTTAGTTAAGTTCATTCCTACCATTACAATGGCTTAAAATTAACTACCATATAAAATAATAATAATATTATTTTATTGTTTTTTGGTATAACTCAATGTTCTTGTGCAATGTACTATTTTAGAGAAACTCATTGTTTCTTGTTGATTATGATATCAAAAAAAGTATCATTATTAAATTAAAATTAAAATTATATCCATAAATGTTAATAGATAAAACAATTTACGATTTTATAAATACCTGAGATGTTATAATGATGATTGTTAGTGGGAATATGGAAGATGTGTTATTTAGGGTAAAGTGAGGGGTGTGGAAAATGGTCCGAATTAAATATTGATTATATTATAGAAACTGTGTATAGTTTATCCACATGGTTTTCTAAACCACAAACCAAAATTGAACCTATTATTGGATATTTTGGAACACCCCACTTGTTATCAATGTATAGGTAGAAAAAGTATGTTCCAACCATGTGTTTTTCTCATAAAATATCATAGACTAATATACCTAGTTTCCACATGATTTATATTAATTGTTCTTATACCATGATATTATATTGAAATAAATATTTTCCAATACATTAAACCATTTTGGCCTATAAATCAAGGACAAGATAAAAATAATTTAGTCAAAAGAATAATAAGGATAAATTAGGACTAGGGATTGACAATACTCACCACCATTTCCCTATCTTCACCCTGAATTCCATAGAAATATAAATTGCTCAATGGAATGATAAATATTCAAAACACTCACATGATAATTTATTTTCCATGAGATAGGTATAGCATGACCACCAATGAGACAAGACCCAATAATTATTCTTAATAAACAATATCAATCTACCATTCCCAATTCAACTTCCAAGAATCCCATAAACACATGATCCTATATCAAAAAATCTCTCACCAAATATATTATCCACAAGTGACTAAATTATTGATCACAAAATAATACATGATAAAATGATGTTATTGGTATCCCCACCTTTTTAAAATTCATGTAGAACGCTGATACTCATCTACACCCAAAGATTGATACCGAACATGATCAAAACATGCGTCAACATCCAAGAACATCAAAAAATTTCGAATCTGATTTAAATATAAGAAAATAGGTTAAAAACACATTAGAGAACAATCAAGAGAATAATTGAGAATGATACCTAGAATCCCCACTATAAATATTCTAATAACCTAAATGTACAAAAGAGAAAAATAATACCCTATGGGAATGGAACATGAATCAAAAAGGATTTGAATCAATTGATATCAATTGATATGATCTAATAAAGAAAAATTAATTATTTATATAATAAAAAGCATATATGTCTCCAAAAATAATCATCAAGAACATCCTAACATTGCACACTAATGATCATGAAATTATAGAATGAAGATAGAGGGGAAATGAGGACCATCCAAAACACGCACACCCAGAATATCACCCAAATCGTACCATGGTTCAATCAAGACATAATTATCTAAAAAAAATATCAACTATATAAAAATATGAAAATAGATAAACTCAGAATAAGGGTCTCAGATGACTTGATCTGAACACACAAGAATATACAAGTGATTTCTTTCTATGAAGAAAGAAATACTTAAAATAGTATGAAATAAATAGGGTCACAACAGATTTAGGGATAGACCCTCCAAATCAATATCATGATCATTGTTCCTCTGATCATATCATTTAATTGATTCCAGTTAGTTGATATCACATTGAGACTATGTTCTGGATGAATTTCATTATAAAAAATTAAATAACCAATGAATCCTTAAATAACAATTTCTGAAAATAATCCAAAATTTGAAAAAACTACTGGGACTAAAACCAAACTCTAATCTAGACCATTAACCAAAAGGAATAAAACTTATAATGATAGGTGGAAAAATTTATGGATACTATAAAATATTATATTCTTAAGATCCACTGGAACGTTTCAAGGGGGAAATCAATTAGCACAACAATATAAAACTTAAACCAATGAATTCCGAAAATATAGAAAATCCCAAATCATGTAATCCATAGGTATCATAGGAAACCCCTATAATAAATCATTGAGTCTAGGAAAATAAAACATAAAAAATATTCAATTAAATTACTAAAACCAAATTATCAGTTATTGGCTAACTCATTTCTATTTTAAATTCAATTTCAGTTTTTAAATTTTGTATTAGATTATATATTTTTTTAAATATAGAAATTACATTTGAAATTATATTTCCCATTTTAAGGTATATACATATTTTTAAATTTAATACCATTTCCATTTAGGATTATTTATAATGTTCTATTATTAATTTCAAAAACTAATCAAATGACTTTTTCATTCAAAGAAATACTATATTAAAACCAGTATAAAATATATTTCATTAACAACTCTAATTTTTTTAAAAAATAATCATTTATAATTTAAAAAAATATATCATCTCAGAAAATGTATTTAATGTTTACATTTAAATATTCGAATTTATGAAATTTAAAACATCATTTTAAATTGAAATTTTCTGTAAAAAAACCATTGAATATTTTCAAAACCTAAATCATTTTTATGTTTTATATGAAACATGTCAACAAAATACTCAATCAATAACATTATGGAACACAAAAATACCATAAGTGGTTCTAGATTTCATGAGTTAATTTTTCATATGGATTAAAAGAACAAGTTCCATTTATGAAATCACTATTAGATGTTTTATTAAAGCATGAAATCAGGATCCACATCTGTTATTTGGTCCACTGAGATCACCACACAATTCGTGTTTACTCTAATTTATATCCAAAAACATAGTTACCATTTAAAAAATTCACAATTCAATAATAAAATTTTCAAAAACATATTTAAAAGATAAAAAATCATACATAAATAATGAAATAATAGAAATGATTTATCACAAAATATATCTCCTTGGAAACTCAAGATTTATAATGGGTAAGTTGTAACACACCCAAATGATAAATTGTTAAATTAAAAATGATATGACTCATATCAATTAGGTACACCTTACTTTTTGACTGAATACTTGAATTTAATTCCATGGTTAAGCGTTCTTGGCCCAGAGTAGTGTTCATGATGGGTGACCTTTTGGGAGGTTTCTTATAGTGTGAGTGAGTTAGGACAAAGTACACTAAAATAGAAATGTGTTGTCATAGTGGAAAGTCATTAGTCTGATGAACCATTCATGCATTTGGTTGGGCCAATGGGTGGGGAAAACATGTATACCTGGCAACTAGTTATACCTAGTAGGCCAGGACCCGACGACCATGTTAAGGCGGGGTGTCTTTGCTGTCACTGATACCCAGTTGTTATAATTAATATTTGGGGAGGAACTCAACCTTATGTGTGGTTCATAACAAAAGACTATGTTTAAGGACCACAAAGAGGACATTTGTTCTCTAATGGGGGTGAATGTATCACCCTTTAATGATTAAGGGTTAAATGACTAAATGATACGAGTCATGTCAACATGGTTCACCTTCCTTTTCAGGAGCATACATGATTATAATTCCATAGTTAAGAATAATTTTTCCCAGAGTAGTGTTAAAGATTGCTGACCTTCTGGGAGGTATCCCATGGTGTGTGTGAGTGAGGAAAAAACACACTAAAAATGTCATGTGTTGGCATGTGGGGGCATTCATTATTCAGATGACCTGTTTGGGAACGTGGGTGGGCCCAAGGATGGAGACCAAGTGTCTACGGGGATACTTAAAGTACCTGGTTGCCCAGGAACTGACAACCATGTTAAAGGTGGCGTTTATGTGCAATCACCAACACCCAGTTGTTACATTTTAATAGATAATTCATTATCTTTCGATAATCCAAATAATTATCATTGAAAATTTTAATCAATTATACACTGAAAAGTTTGATGAAATCAGGATTTAGAAATTCCTTATAATTAATATTTGGTAAGACATAATTAATCTTTGATAATTTCATTTAATATTTTATCATTATAATTTCCACATGATTTTACATAGATAAATTATTCCAATTACAATTTAATGATTTTTACCTATTATCATATGACAATTTGTATAATATTTTAATTGATAATCTCCCAAAATTATTTTTTGATAATTATTTCAATTATTGATTTTTTAAAATTATTTTTTTAAAAATTATATTATTTTTACATATTTTTAAAATGAAATAAAATAATGCTGAAAAATTATATAAAAAGATGTTAGAAAAACTTATGCGACCCGCACATGACATAACCCAAATGTTTGACGATGGAGAAAGATATTAAAATGCCATGAATCAATGCTTCGTGATGCCATTCAAGGAAATCTGAGTTGCAAAAACATGAAAAGATTGATCAAAAGTGAAGGAAATGAATTTTATTATTTTAATATCCCTAAAAATGAAGGCTTGAGAACACTATTTAAACCATTATATATAACACATTATTTAATATAAAACCTATTACAAAGTTACTAATTTCACCTAATCCACGTGTTGCTGACTGAAATGGATTATGTTTTTAAAAAAAATGAATATTTTGGAAGATAAAACTATCAATAATGGAGTTTATATTAGAGGAAAAAAAGTGGCCTCAACTCTAATTGTCTTTTTTATTAATATAGTTAATCCTTAAATTATAAAATAAATTAATTTAACAAGAAGTCAAACAAAATGATCATTTCTAATGAATGATATACTATATCTAGGGCAAACACCATGTTTTAGACACAAGGGTGGTATTTGATTTCTCAAAAGATAAACCATTAGAGGTATAATAATTATTTATAAATTAAAAATTAGAATAAATAATCAAATAAAATGAAAAATATTATTTTTGCGAGTGAGGCCTCCAAACGCACAATGCATACAAATGTTATACCCCATATATGGTAAACCTCCCATTACATACCCATTAGTGGTATCTGATTTTCCATACGTCACACCTCTTGGGAGATATTTAATTATTTTTAATAAAAAAATATAATAAATATCTCCCAAACAGTGAGCGTATGGGAAATCAGAGACTACCAATGGGTCCAACATGGATGGTTTACCCTAGATGGGGTATAACATTTGTATGTGTAAGGAATTTGGATGACTCACTCAAAAAATTAATACTTTTTATTTTATTTTATTATCAATTCTGATTTTTAATTATATAATCATTAACATCTCTCAAACAGTTTATCTTTGGAAAAATCTGAGACCATCATTGTGTCCAAAATAAGGTGTTTACCGTAAACATGGTATAACATTCATTAGTAATGGGTGTTTGGACTATCTATAAAGTAAACTAATTTATTTAATAATTTAATTATTAAATTAATTTTAAAAAAATATTTCAATTACATTTGATTCAATTTCTTCTTCCCCTATTGTAATACTCAATGGTTGATAGTTATGACTTCTCAACCCTTCATTTTTTATCCATTTGCATCTATTTCAGTATAAAACATATTTATTAGGTGAAATTAATATCTCCATAATTGATTTTATGTTATTTAATGTGTTATATCTGATGTTATAAATGGGTTTCTTAAGGTTGCGTTTATTAGGGTTCTTAAAATCCCCAAACGCCTTTCCTTTTCTTTTGATCAACATTGTATAGTTTATGCAACCCATATTTCCTTGAATGAGATCATGATGCCTTGATTCATGGTGTTTTGATATCATTCTATTTCATCGAACCTATGGGTTATGTGACGTTCATGGTGCATAAGGTTATTTATCATCATTTTTTAATTTATCAACAATATTTTCTTCAATTATTAAATTACATAAAAATGATAGAATTTCTATACAAAAAATTTAAATAAAAATTCTATAATTGGGAAAATTATCAAAATATAATTTCAATGAATTATATAAGAAAATATTATACAAATTATCACATGATAATGTTGACAAAATAATTAAAATATAATTGGTATAATTTATCTAAATATAATAGTGTTGGATTATCGAATGATAAATTATTAAATAAAATTATCAAATATTAATTATTCATTATTGAATAATAATTTTTAGGAATTATTAAATAATTATTTAATCAAATTTTGGAATGGATATTTGTTTAAAATTGTCTGATGGTTTTTATTTGGATTATCGAAGGATAATTAATTATTAAAATATATACAAACTTTTTCCCTTCGGTTTTTGTTGACTTTATTTTTCAGGGATTGAGCATATCGAATGGATTTCTTAGAGGTGGATCCAGCTATTATGATTTAGTCTTTGTGAGTTGTGTCCTTAGGAACCTTGGGGATATTACCCTATTTTAGTACATTGGCATTATGCCTCTTAGTATTCTGGGACCTTGCTCCTAATAGAGATTTCTTTTGATATGCATAACGCTTTTTTTATTTTTCTTCCGGATTCTTGTGGAAAAAATCATCCCCAATAGTATGTTGTATAATGTTAGGTTTATATCATCGACCTATGGGTATCATGAATTCCCATCAGGTTATGTCAGGACTATATCAATTATCGTGTTACTAGGGTACCCTAGCTGGTTCGTGTCATAAGCTCTTGTGACACTCTTCCCACTAATATCTCTTATGTTCTGAGAGTCCTATATCTATATACCAAACAAAACTAAATAACGATGGGTACTTCTAGAACATATTCCCACAAAATATCTAAGGATATATAAATATGTTTTCATGAAAAGTAAAACACATAGAACTATTCTTCTAGATTCAGTGACAAAAAAAATATATTACAACACTAGATTTGATACAAATATATGATTATAATGTCATTATAATATTTACAATACCTGTAATTTTTATTTTTGTGTTTCAGAGAATTAGTAAAAATCACTAAATAATAAATATAAATTCAACCCATTGACGAAATTTTTTTGCCTAACATAATATTATATTAAATCTATAAATTTTCATTGATGAAAACCAAAAATTCCCAATAAAATAAAATCTTCTAAGAATTGAATATATAATACATTACTTTATAACCCGTTGAAGGGAGAAATAAAGAGTGGTAGTCTCAAATACTATGTTAGGGTAAATATATTAAAATATCATATCATGAGAGATGTGAGGAATAACATGATTTCTTGATGAGTATGATCATAAAAATGGAATCATTAAATAAATAGATTATATCACATAATTATGGATTTACTAATTATTATGACATATGATGTTGGAATCATAAAAATGTGGAGACAACATGCGCATAACATCAAAACCATAAGTAAAATGTCTATTTATTGTGACATTAATATAGTTGGTTGGGATAACATCATATACACAATAGTGGGATAGGATCACTTCCCACACACCATGATATCTCATGAGATGGAATAACTACCAAAGAAAATATAGGGATATATAATTTAGGTTCCACCAATCACATATTGAAAATAATATATATTTGTGAAACATGTTCTCAATTAACATATAATTAAATCATATATAATTAAAATGGGTTTATATTATTTTCATCTGATCAACTAGATAATCATTCATGACTTCATCAATTACATGATGAACCCATGGATGTGAATAAGTATCCAATGGAATTAATCTTTATTATAGGTAAATAATAGTAAACAAAAATGATCACACATGTGGTTTGTACATTATATTGAAAAATAAGATAGCTTAAAAAAATTCCCATTCAATCGATGTATTGGAATTCATAGTCAATAACCATCAATAAAGTAATGAGATATAGGGAATTCATAGAGGAAAATAATTAGATATAGATAATGTTTGTACAAGAGGATTATTATTGTAAAAATATCATTGATGGGTCATTCCATAAATTTAAAAGATAAATTTCTTTATTCATCCAGATTTAGATGGTGAATGGTACTATTTGAAGATTACCATTGATCATGAATTAAAAATATATAGGGAAACATATTATAGTAATTAAAAGAATTTCACCTAAAATATTACAACCATTGTCTTTATTACGCAATAATTCATATGTTATTACTTTAAAATACACATAATAAAAACATGCACATCACAATCTAGTTTATTCATGTAATTATATAAATTTAATAACAAATTAATATTGGGGTGGTACATCATCAATTTTGAGAACATCCTTAACATGCTCATAATTTTCCATAATTCATAAAACCAAATGGGATAACCAAGGGACGATCATAATAATGGGGTGATCTATTATGTTTTGTATTAGTATACACATAGAATAAAATAAATTGAGTATTTTATTATTTAAAATAAGAAATTAAATGGGGAATGAAGGAGGTATAAATCTTAAATATGAACAATTATACAAGATATAAAATGATAATGTAAAAGGAAAATTGGAATGTGGAAACATCATTAAACATAAAATCATAATCATTAGTTAGAGATAAGATTCAAGACATCATACCATGTTAAAAAAGTACAATAATATATTACATTAACTCTCTAATATAATATTAGACATCTCATGAGTCTAATAATTTATCGTATGAATTCTTCTGCAATATAATTCGAGGAACACCCCTCACTTTCATATCATCTACATGCATAAGTGTGCAAAATAGATAACACACTATATGAATTTATTTTATAAATTTTAACTAAATGATCAAGGAATTTGGGTTTCATAAATGTAATTATCCAATAAATGAATGATTTTTATATATTAAATAATGACCATGTGTGGAAATGGGGGTTTATATTCATGACATAATCATTTGGAATGAAAAATCGCCGCGAAATTTTTGGCAACATAATAGATGTATATAATGATTCATAAAATGGAATAAAAAGGGAGAAAGAGTAAGATCAACAATTATTTCAAAATTAATGTAATATTGATGTGGAAAAGCATATCTCAATAATAAAGAATAGAAATAAAAATGAATAAAATAGATAAGATAGTTGAATAAATGATAAAATTAGACAATCCCGAAATTAATTTAGGTATAGTAACACATAAGGTAAATATTATATTGATAGTGGATAATATATCCCTATTTATTAGTAAATAAATTTAATATTGTATTGATATTTATAAAAAAATTCCATTATAAATATAAACTCAAAAGAAGATAATTACAAAGAAGACATATGAATTGAAAATATGAGAGTCATGTCCCTTTCCATGAGAGGTTAATTCCTGTAACATTAGAGGATATTTTTTTAAATAATGGGGGAACATTCTAAATAATACTAAGATGGTAATTCCATGTATAAATTTTATTCACAGATTTCAAGTTAAGAGGAATTTGAGATTTGGTGTGTTTATATTTTTAATGATAGGGGAGTCCAATATTATTTCCCAAACAATAGTTTTGGACACTCTAAATTAAATTACACAAAATATAAAGAAATTCCATTTTTTGGATTATGGTGTTTACCAAATTGGACTTTTATTATTACTATATAGTTCCAAGAAATGATCTTAAGAAAAAATTACACTCGGTGATGTTGATGTGTGCCTTCTTTATGAATAATTTATTTTAAAACATTAAAATATAATATATATTTTTAAATAATAAAAACGGATTTATGAAAATAATAAAATAACCAAAAATACATTATTCCAAAGGAAAATATATACTTTCTCCCTGAATACAATTTATAATTTTTATTGCATCACTTATAAATCAATGTTATTTAATGATACACAAATTATTTTTCACTATATTAAATTTTTACCAAAATATACTATTATCTTAAAAAACTATGAACAATTAACAAGTATATAACATTGACATGATGATTCCCAAAAAAAATATATCATATAAATAATTCTGTGTGTTTTTGAATTCCCACTTTTAAAAGAATAATTGACACTGATTGATAAATGATGTGTTTTTTTAAAGTAAATGTTTTTGAATCCATTTAAAAAATTAAATTTGACATGATATAAATTTTTTTACCATTTAAATTTAATGAAAGATATTTAATTTTATAAAATTATTAAAATATCATATTTTTAAAAATTAATGAATTCATCACAAAGGGATGTCTCAATTAAAATTTCATACTATTGAAAAATATATTGTTAGATTTGTTGTATCAAAAAAAAAAATATTTTCTAATGCTAAAAGATTAGGATGTAAATATTATCATTTTTATTTTCAAAATATAGAATAAATATTCATAAAATTAGGATCTTCATACATATCATATTATTCCCTAGGAAACTTCTTCCAATGTAAATAGATTGGAAGTATGATTTTCATGGAGTGGTTCTGGGTACATGGAATGAGTCATGAGATCAATGAGCATTAACATCTCCTATAAAAAGTACCACATAGACTATTTTTGTTTGATATTAGTATTGTCATGGTTAGTGGTAATTTCTGGTGATGTTATCTACCTCATAAAATCAAATAATGGTCTTTATATGGTACAATCCAATTAGTTGAGGGTATTTATTCTTTTATTGTTATCAATTGAATTTATCAAAACCCATTATTTTTAATAATAATATAATAACAATTCAAGGAAAATTTTATTACTGATTATGATTCATGGAAAAAATTTATATTCAATAGGATTTTATTTTCCAAAAAACATATTATGTATTTAATAACCCTAATACATAATTGATAATTTAATTCAATTTAAATGGAAATATTATTTATAAATATTTTGGTTGTCACATAATACCCCCTTTATAAATTTCATCGTAAAATTTTTTAGTTTATACACAAAAAAAGATTATGTTAATTTGGTTATATCGCCTCCATTGTTTCCCATATCACCTCTTCAGAACTATGGTTTCTATATAGCACATTGACCTGATCAGTTTTATAATTTTATTGAAATTTTTCTCTATGGTATAATTTATTCACTAGTAGGTATTAATATGAAATATCAATCGCTAATAAAAGAATATATTGATTAAATACATAAATGGGGTACGGTATGTACATCCTAGACAGGGATACATTGAACACATGTGGTACTTGATATATCATATGTGTGAGTTTTAGTAAATATTACACCACTTCGATGAAATCAATGATCTCAATGGGATCGATGTATCATGGAAAAATATTACCCTTTCTACCAAATATCTTTAATTTATTACATGGAGATAGCTTGTGGAGTATATTATCTCCATCCTCAAATTGTAGTTCTCAATGATAATGGTCAGAATAGATCTTATGTCAACTCTGAGAAGCCCTGATGTGATTCTGATTGGTTTTTACATTTTCCATAACTTGCTCAAAAGATTCAATTTTAACAGTTTACATTCACCAAATTTATCCTAGAATGTAGGTGTTACACACCTAATTATATAAAGGGATTAATAGGGATTCACAAGGATCCATTTGTCTTCCTGAGTGGAGAATATAATTGCATGATAACTCGTCCAAAGGATTATTATACTTTCATCATAAATTAATGATAATAAAGCATGCTCCCAATATATCTTTAAGTGTCTAGATATTACAGTGAAATTTTACATTAGTTTCTGGTTGATATTCCATGCTGAAGTTCAACATATTATTTGGAGCATGTTGGATACTCTTCCAGAACCTGGAGGTAAATCATAGTTCCCGATCAGATATAATTGAAAGTGGTGTTCATGGAACCTCAACAAATATCTAGTGTATGTCATTATATGTTGATAATTTTGTATACACTCTTTAATTCCAATTATATGACCATTATTTGAATGATAATCCACCAAAACCCATAGATCATTTTTCCACTTGATGTATTATGAAGAATGGTAATAATGTTTATGGTTATGTTTTTCCATTTCCATGTATGTATGGGTAATGGTTGTATCATCCCAATGAATGTTTCCCCTTTGGCATTCTCTTACTGATATAAAAGTCACCCTGTTGTATATTCGATGAACTTATTCATCATATTTTCCCACAGGTTTTTCTCTCAAAGATCTCATTACATCTATGTGCTCCCTGAATGGTTGGATATGTTCAGGCTTTTTTCATCATCCAACAACTCATTTATCATCCCAATATTTGATGGTACACTTAGTAATGAATCAAATATTACAAATCATTCAATCATTTATTTTTAACTCATAGGATATACCTTTTCTTATAGCTCCAACCATCATTAATATTTACAAATCATATCTTTGAGAATACTTTATCATCTATAGAACAGATGGTTGAATAGTTTTTTGAGATGGTATGGATGTTTTTCCATCCTTTATGATTATAAATTCTATGCATTTAAATTATATAATGAAAAGACCCTTTTGACATATCATCAATGATAGAATTTATAGTTATTTTTATTACATAGTGCATCTTCCACTTTATTTTCATTCCATGGATGGTAGTGGATTAAGTAATCATTGTATCATCGCCTAATTATGTTGAAATATTTTATTTCAAATTAATTTAAATTCACTGATACCTTTAGTTATACAAAATTAATATTTCAGATTCAATATATGAAACATAATTTTTTACTTTCATTTCACGTAACATCTAGTTTCTTCTTTAACATATATTATATGCAAGGTATTGTCTTACAAGAAAAAAATATACAGTGAATAATATTATTTGAAATTGTAGTTATCACCAAAATGTTGGAATGGAGTGAATGAATCAGATTAATTAAACTATTAAAATATGGTTTAAAATTTTATATACCATTAATTAACTAGTAACTAAGAATTAGAAATGAAAACAAAATATAATTGAATATAAAGGAAATGTTTTTATAAGAGAACTACTTTTATTACAACAAATGAAATTTATCCTATTAAATTAATTTAATTATTTCTAGTGAGATATTGTAATGAAATTTATATATTATAAATTAAACAAAATTTTTTTACTTTTATATAATAATTTTATAGGAATTGGATAATTGAAAATCTAATTTTAGTCATGAAAGGCTCTAATTTTTCTATAAAATGTAGTTTTACAAACTTTTAATTGCAGACATGGTTTAAAATATTTTGAAAACATAGTATATTAATTTTCATAAAATAATGTTCATTTTTGAAATATTAATTTAAAAACATTCTTAGGATTAATTTTTTTAAACATTACGATATGTTATTTTCGAATAGGGAAAAATACTAATTTTTGATTGAAAACTAATTTTCGTCAAAATATATTATTATTTTTAAATTATATTATAATTTTTTTTAATGATAATTAATATAAATTGTAATTATATTAATCTAATTTTGGTCATGAGAATCTTTTTTACACTGAATTGTTATATAAAATGTTAGCAAACATTTTTACATTTTCATATTTAAACCATGCTTTCTTATTCAACTTGTGGGATTAATTTTAAATTAAATTATGCCACTTAAAAGAATTTAATTTGGAAACATTGAATTATTATTTTGAGTCATAATAATATATAATTTAATGTACATTAAAACTATATTCTGAACAATAATATTAGTGAAATATATTAAAAGAAATTTCAATAATAAAAGTAAGAATGGCTTAATTTAGTAGGTAAAAATATAATAAAAGATGTAAAAAAGACCAAATAAATGTCACAATCCCATTAGATGGAACTATTTTGACTATTAAACCTATAAGATATAATTATTTGTGTTATGTAATCATATTTTTACGTAATAACATTGGTTCAACATCTATCTTTTCAAAAATTCAATGTGTGTCCTCCCCTTATAAAAGGCAACTTCCTATCCCCCTCTCTTCACACATCTCTACTCCCATGATTTGGCCAATAACCATAAAAATATCTTCCAAAATCATCTCCCCAAATCATAGAATACATAATTTATGTGTAAAACCATCCAAGGATGTCATTGGTTCCAATCCAGAAGGACTTACCCTAAGAAGAGGTAGCATTCATCATCGAGAATGTATTTCATTCTCTCACAAACCCATTCATTTTATTTTTCATCTTTATTCTATAATAGCCACATTTTAATAAATATGATAAGATATTTTAATAGTATTACCTGAAAATACACACACTACTATAAAATGCGATGCACAATCATCATTTGTGTGTGTGGATAACCACCACCTTGCAAACCCATTTATTCATTCTTCCATTTCCACCACTCAAGGTCAGGAATATTTATATAAATATATAATAATATATTATGTGTATAATATTTATCTAATTTATATTATCATATAGTTATTATATAACACAAAACATCATGCTTTCCATTTTTTGGGAATATGATAACATCATTTGTGGACATGTGGACTACAACCTCTTCAACACGATATGATTCCTTCACGATGTACATGGAATTAATATAGAATTATTTTAGTCATGGTATTTTATAAAAATTACATACATATTATATTAATGAAATAATTATCATTATTTAAATATAATATATTAGTTTCCTTCTTAATTTTTCACACATTGAAAAAGTGATAGAATCATTTGTGGATGTTTGGACTACTGCCTTCTAAAGACAATGTGATTATTCATTTTTTCAACACAACATCATAAATATTTATATATATACATATAAAAAAATATATATTATACTAATTTCCTAATTATATTTTTTTATTTGGTTAAATAGTGACCCCTTTGACCATAGTCAACCTACAAAAGTTATTTTGACATATATGACTAATATGGTAAAAACATCAAAAGTAAAATTAATTGATTAATAAATTGTATAGATAAATCTATTCAGAGAAATAAAATTAATAATAAACATGAAAAAGGTTCTCAATAAAGTAATTAATTAACATAATTGTATCATACAGGATGATAAATACACACATTGTAAGACATATTCATGGTAAGGAACACTGTATCAATGAACATTAATTGAGGTATATCATGATGTTATGAACATTTATTAGTATATGAGGATTATATTAAAATATTTGAATTTTTTATCATTAATATATCTATTATCATGATATTTACTGATTTTTTATTATTACTATTTTATGAAAAAGTTTATTCAATTATTTCTCAAAATATAATGGAATTTTCTTCTTAAAATTATTAATCTTGAGAGTCTTCCATCCTAATCATTTTCATCCATATTCTTGTTATAAAATTATTATTTAATGATTTCAAATTAATATAAAAGATTTAAAAACTAAATATTATATTTATTTTTTTTTATTTTAAAATATCTTTAAAAGTTATATTTTCAAGTGTTATATGTGGATTGTTTGGAAAACCAACAAACAAAATTCCATGTTCTTAATTTACACAATGACAATGAATTTTCCACCACCATGGCTATTACATTATTTTTTTCTTCTTATACATTATTTCATGTTTCCTTAAATGAATAACCATCTTTATAATTTTGATATTGTTGGTAATGAAAATGGATTTCCATTGAACAGGGTGTCTTGGTATTTAAACTAGGATCCTAAATGTAAATGGTATTTTAATCTAAAATGGTTTTCATATGAGTTTCAACAGATTTTTTAATAGGGTTCTATGATAAATGTTTTTTTAATTAGGATAAGTTGAAAAAAAAATTATATGAATTAGTTGAACCTGATAAATCTAATATAAATTGGTGAATGATTTTATATATCATAAGTGAGTCAAATATATCCTATATTGAGGGCCGATCACCATAATAGATCTTGTGAAATGGGTGATTTTTATATATCTTATTCGAAGGGTTAAGAGAAATTATAGCTCACATGTGATTCTGATACCAGTTAGACAAAGGTTGAACTGAATTATAGATATCTAATTCATTGGGAATTGATAATGTTTGAAGTTAGTCTTATAGTTATTATAATTAAAATTGTTTTGAAATATTATTTTTAATATCATTCTATATGTCACCTAAAAGTGATTTAATTGTTTCATATGGGTTTTAATGATTTCCATCATGAATTATTTTTTCATGAAATCATATTTTATCTAATATGCACAATAATTTTAATATGAAGGTATACATTGTATGATTTTTCAAATGTTCACTAGACTAAAAAAATTTCTCTTTGTATTTCCCTTACAGATATTTTTTTTGCATCCCATGTTTTTAATTGATTTTTTATGGAATTAAGGATGGTTCAAAGAAAGGAATAAATAAAATTAAATTTCGTAGAATTTTCTAAAAATGTAATCACTATTCAATTTAAATTTTTTATATTATGAAGAAAATGGAAAATAATCAAAATTGTAAACTTTTTTATGGTTTTTATGTATAAGTTATGGAATAATTCTATAAAAATATCAACAAAAAAATATTCTCAAAATTATGAAAATGAAACCTCAACATAAAAAACAAAATTATGTATTGTATAATGTTTAGGCATTATTGTTGTTTGAAAATGATGATTTAGACAAATTTAGAGGTTTGGATAGTGTTAATACCATTCCCATAGAATAGTTTACTTTATGGTCAAGTTATAATGACATATAATATTATTATTTCCATATTACATCATCTAAACTATAGCTATTTAAAATGGTATTATATAGAGGATGTATGAAATGTAAAATTGTATGGAACTAAGAATAAAATATCTGTCTAAATCAGTATCATGAGATAGTTGGAATTTTAATAAATTAGTTTGTTCTAGTGATGGATCAGTTGACACAATATATAAATTTTGATGGTATCCATGCTGTAGAAGAACACAATATACCAAGAAAGAACATGTCTATAGTAGAGATATTCATAAGGCAACATCCACCATCAATTAACGGATCATACAATCCGGTGGTAGATAAAGGATGGATTAGTTCCATGGAAAAGATATTTGAAGTCTTGGGATGTTCAAGACATCAAAAGGCAACTCATTCCTTCAATAATTTTGAAGTTGAAGCTGATCGATGGTGTTTTTGGTCATGAATACCTGAAACAATGATAATCATCATTCTATGGAGTGAGACACATTTAAAAATATTACCCTTGACCAATATTTTCAATTATTGTTCATCTTTAGATATAGATACAATTCTAGGAATTAATTTAAAATTATGATGATTCATTTTATTCCTAGTAATCAAAATTTATAATATTGGTCTGGTATGTTCAATATTGTATCTGAGACATTGAAAACAAATTAACATATTTTAATCTGGATAGAAACCAAGTATACAAAGAATATTAGACATTATGGAATATAAATGTTATGAGAATTTTTTTCTTTTTTTTGTGAACGATTAAATCAATTTTTTCAACTCTTACAGTCCACAAGTTAACAGGATTATAACATGATTTAGGTTGTAGGAAATGGAGTAAAAAACAATAAATTATGGAGGTTAGGTGATCACTTGTTCTAGGTGTTACAAAATAAATTTTGGATAATGTATTTTAGGATATTGAAAGTGTTACTAGATTGGTATGTTTGGTCTCAAGGATCATGATTTTAATGAAAAGATTCTTGGAAAATATAAGAGTCAAATAATAAATAGCAAGTCATCATGGTTTTGTTTTAGCTAAAATGAGTTTGTAAAGTATTCTAATGTGTGTCAAATGTTACTTACTCAATGTGGAAATCATAATGATTAAAAGAAAATATAGGTGAAAAAATCACTTTATAGAACTATAGTTGTTGTTGGTCCATCTGTTTAATTGGTGATAGGTCCAGGAAGTTCAGTAATTTTTTATGGATAATAATATGTTCAAGTTTTTAGACACTCATTTTTTTATTTCATGTGATGAGATAATAATATTATTATCGACACATTGGGATATGTTTATTTGGTTCGTGTTTATGTAATGATTTACTTAAATGAGAAGTATTCTTTAATTTTTAGACAGGTGTTTTATAGTATTGACAACATTCAAGGTCTATATGATCTTGGATGATTCATGTAATTTCTGGGATTTTTTATCAAATATTGGGAAATTTTATAAAGATGAAATGTTTCTTATAAAAATGAAAAAAATTATGTAAATATATTTTTTTATATTCCTACACAGTAAAATAATTACTAAATTATATGAAAAAAATATTGAAATAAAATTGTTATCATAGTACCTTTATTTATATTGAACATCTGGACATTCTAATAATCACATATTTATTGTTTTGGGCCCCTGATTTTTTTCATTTACAATTAATGTTCTTGTGATCAATTACCCCATTCAATCTAAATATTTATTTAAACTTTTTATCTATTTCCCCCTTATGTTCTCCAATTTGAAAATATGGACTATGTTCTTCCAAAATATTTTTGTAAATCAATTTCATTGATATTATGAGTATGTTTTATTAACAATTTATAATGCGGGTATTAATAAAAAAATTCATAAAAAGCTAATCCTTTGATAACTGAGACAATTTGATGTTGAAATTGATTTTTGTGGGGTATGATGTTATGTCCGAGGATTATATGAAATATATAATCTTTCAAATTAATTTTTATTTTATGATTTATTGAGATAAACACAAGACACAAGTTATCTTCCACTATAGGAAACACCATGATTATGTTTCATTGCACACAACATCATGTTTCATCTATAAATTGTTTTTTCTAGAAGGTCGAGTATTACGTAACAACAATATACTATTAATATTATCATTTAATATGACTGTTATAACCTAGAAATTGGAATGGAAAAAATTAATATAATTAATGAAATTGTGAAAATATGGTTTAAAATTTTTAATATAATGAATTCATTTTTTACTAAATAATTATAAAATTCAAATAAAAAACCATTGAATAAAAAGGAAATGGTATTGCAATGTAATAATTTTATTATTCTGATAATGTAATTTATATTAATAAATTAAATTACTAACTATTAGTGTGATATAATAATGAATGTTATATATAATATATTAAAACAATTTATTTAACATTCATCCAATAAATTATAGTGGCGTAAGATTAGAAAATATTCAATATAAAGCCTGAAAATTTGTATTTCTAAAAAAGGTTTATTTTCATTGTTATAAAGTTAGCCTTGTTTTAAAAACTAATAATAAAATCTTTTATAAATGTTATTTATATAAACAAACATTAACTTTTAATTTTTTATTGAAAGTTTTCTTATGTTTAATTTTTTGTATTTAATCTAAGAAGTTTGATTTTTTCCTGAATAATGAAAAATACTAAAATTAGATTGAAAACTGGAATTTCATCAAAAAAATATATTATGAAATGTTATTTTTTAAATTAGTTTTTAAATTAAATTAGATCTATTATAAATATATTAATCTAATTGAGTGAATTATAATAATTTTCATATTTAATTTTGATATATAAATAATGTAAAATTTTGAACATTTTAACTAAAAAACATAATCTCTCATTTTGTCTCTTAGATTAATTTTAAATTAAAATCTAGAACATCTGTAAATTGAATATGGAAAATGGATTGGATTCATTGAATTAGGATTATTTATAATTTTTATTAAGGAAAACATGATTTTTGACCCAAAATATTTTGGAAATAATTTAATAAAATTAGAATTATTAGACTAAAAATTAGTTTACGTAGTGGTTAAATAGAGAATATAATGAGTAAAATGATCCAAAACATATCTACATCCCATTATATCTATATAATTAGACCATTAAGCCTATATTATCTAATATTTTGTGTTATTTATGATTCCCTATAGGTAAAAAATTTGGTTTTCCAATCTTATTTTACAAATTTCCAAGTGTGTCCTTTCCACAACTTATAAAAAGTCACCACATATCCTCCATTTTTCATACCTCTTACAAAATTTTTATCAGATAATACCTTTCCCAATATAATTCTTACATCACTAATGTCATCCTATAAATCTTAAATTACGCATAAATCCCTCCATGAAAGTCCTTTAGTGCATACCAAAAGGATTTTTCAGAAGAAGAGTTAATGATCATCAATGTGCACATCAGTTTTCATTCTTTCTAAAACCAGATAATTTCATTTTATTTCAATATGATATTATAAAATAAGTACCAAAAAAATTATGGTTTGTTTTAATATTATATTTATGTCTTAAAAAATCAGATAATTCCATTAGAATGGATTCTCAATCATCACTAATGTTTACAACAATCATCTGTCTCGCAAACTGATATCTTTCGTTCATCCATTAGATACACTCAAGGATGGGAATAATGATAAAAGTGCATATTTTATATGATATTTTTCATATTTATGATTTATTTATAATCATTTAATTAATTTGTAACAGATTCCTTCATTCATTCAATTTTTTGGGAATATAATTACACCATCTGTGGATGTGCGGACTACATCTATTAGCTATATTCCTTCTTACCATTTCATAAACTTAAAAGGTTCTAACCGCATTTTTGGATGTGTGGACTATCGCCTCCCCAAAACAATGTAATTATTTTTTTCATCACCACATAAAAAATAATTATATAAATATAAGTACAAAAATAAATAATTTCATAATTATCTCATTATTATTATTCTAGGGATACTTAAATAATGACCACTTTCAGTTTAGTAATCCTACCAATGTAATTTTACACATATCCCGAATATGTATAAAACACCGAATGTAAAGGTAATTTATTATGAAATTATATACATTTACCTAAAAAATAAAATAAAATAATTAATTAAAGTGAAAAAGGTTTTCAAGAAACTATATATGTAATAGAAATTTATTTTTTAGGAAGATAAAGACATACATGATAAGTTAGACCCAAATGTTAGGGACTTCATGTCTATCTCAATTTATTGAGCCACATCTTTTTATAATGAACCAATGCTCTCTTATAAAGTTTATAGAAAACCATTTAGAAATGTTACATCATTAATATTCTTATTTTCATGATATTTAATTTTATTATTATTATTAATAACTAATTGAATAATTTTTGTGTCTTTCAAGTTCTGATTGACTTTTATTTTATGTAGAAACAAGTTTTATGGTTTTCCTACAAACTATTTCTATTTTAATCCCAAATGGGAAAAAGGCCTTCATTCTTATTGATTTTTGATAACCCCCCTTTTAATGGATGACGGTGAACCCTTATAAAGCATGTAGGCTTAGAGAATACATGACCCATAGGTCATAAGAAATATATAATCTATACATGGAACTCCTACATCCATCTTCGTAATGGTGACATAATCTCTCCACCTTCATACGTATGTTCATCTAGGCTTCCCATGAAAGCACACGCTTGTCCTGATGCAGTGTCATACCCTCTATTTCTGAAAAGTCCTCTTAGATACTACTATATTGAATGCACCAGCTCTGAATCCCAATATGGAGTCTACTCCTTATAGATTCTGTCAGATCATTTATGAAAAATTTCAAGTGGCCCGAATGCCTTGAGTTGGCCTAAAGGCCATGATGTGTCCCTAAATCCACACTGGCCTAAAGGCCTTGGGTTGTTCACATGCCTTAATGGACTAGAGGCCCAAACAGGTGGCCCAAAAGCCCAAACGGATGAATAGTTCTAGTTTCTATAGTACTAATCATAGTCTTCTATAGTACTGCTATATTACTGCTCCATTTTATACTACAGTACTACTACAGTGCCCGAAAAAAATGTCTCCTTCTGATTTTGAACTAGAGTCTCTTGGATTCACTAGCCATGTCCTCACCAACTGGGTTGAGGATCTTGTGAAACTCTTTCTATTCTATGTCCATGTTTTAGAAATTATTTAATTTAATTTTTTATATAGACACACAAGATTTATAAACTATGTCTCTTTTTACATTATACTAAATGTCCTTTTAAATGATTATTTTTATGTTTTATATACGGAATGTTTTGAAAAACGAGAAAATGAATGCTCTATTCTTAACAGACACGACGATAATGAATTTTTTTTCCATGATGGTCATTATTTCTGTGTTTTACATTTAAATATTCCTTCTTTCCATAAATGAAATCTATATTTAACTTTCATGGTATGATGGCATTGAATTTCAATTTTTAATTATAAGTTTGTTTCAGTATTGACAATGGTTTCTTAAATGAAAAGATTTTTTTTTTCTGAATGCGTTTTTAATATGGGTTCAAAAATTGTTTTTCATAGGGTTTTATGATGAATGTGTTTTATTCATGATATTTCAATTGGTAGTTATATGAATTGAGATATCATTGTATAGATTATACGAAGTGTTGAGCCCTATTATAGATCACATGTGAGCCCGATATAGCTTATACGAAATGTAGAGTTCCATTATAGATCATTTGAAATGTGTAACCTTTATATATCTTATATAATGGGTTGATCCCCATTAGAGGTCATGGGATAGAACAATATAGATTATAAAATGGTTGATCCCTATTATGTAACTAGACTTCATAGGGAAATGATAATGTTGGCGGTTAGTTGTATGATTATTCCAATTATATGTTCATTTCGTTTATAGTGATCTATGTCACCTAAATGATTCATAATTTTATGATATGGGATTCAAATATTTTGTTGAAGAAAAAATCTTGTTTTTATTTCATTTGAAATTTTTTTATTTCAAATTCTAGAAAACGTTACAGGCCAAGGTAAATTTTTTATGAGTATTCAATGTTCAACAAACTAACTAATTTTCTTATTTTTTCCCCAAATTGAGCATTTTTTAATCCCACATTTTTAATTGATTTTATCATGACTTATGGATGTGTAATGGAAATGATTAATTTAAGTTTAATGTTGTGGATATTTTCCATGAAAATAAATAATGTTTATTTTAAAATTATTATAGTATCAGAAAAAGGATACTAATAAAAAAATGTCCTCTTTATATTATATGGTTTTGTTATGTATGAGTTATGGCCTAATTCAATAAAGATATAAACATGAAAACATACTAAAATTTGATAAAATTAGGTCTTAACTTGAAAATAATTATTGTTAAATATTTAAGGCTAATTCATTAATATCATAGTCCTTAATCAGATCAAACCATCTTTATTAGTGAATATTAATCTCATTCAGTGAGAATATATATTTGATGATCTTATAATCTGTTCATATTTCAATATTTTTCCGAAATAGATATTGATGATTTTTTAATGATAATATTACCACATACAACTCAAGATATTTTGTTTTGTAGACATGTTCATGAACATTTAGTTTCCTTGTAGAATTGGTTGTCACTTAGTAATTCTTCATTATTACACATCCAAATAACTTCTTCAATCAATCATTCTGAACCATGAATATTTACCAACTTCTAGGAAGCGTATGTATTGTTTTAGTGATAAGTAAATTTTTTAACTAATTTAACATCACCTTAAATTAATTTTTCCAAAAATATTAACTACATCATTTTTCTTAGTTAGTGAATTTGAAAATTGTTTGAAATATCCAATAAATCATGAAGATTACCCATCTATTCGAATGAAACTATAAATGTTTGTCATTAAAATTGGCCTCATACACCAATAATTTTCCCCTATCATATACGGGTCCCTAGATATCCCATTTATTATGAAAACATTGTGAAAGAATGAGGATTCCATATTCTATAGATCACATTTTCCATAATATTCATAAATCATATCTATTTGCAAGAAATTATCATAGTGAAAAGGTGTTCCTCATGTTCCTAATTTACTTAGGATAATAATATAATATAATATATAATGAATACATATTTTATTATAGTTAATATTGAATGGATATACCCTAAAATTCCTTAAATATTTTTAGATAATTACATGGGTCAAAATGAAATTACAATGAACTCACTGTGACTGTTACCTGTATAGAAGGCCATCTTGGGGATATTTTTATTCTTCACCCTTACATGAAAATTCACCAACTAAAAGTACACAATTTATAAGTATTGGGATCCACATAGAGGATTGAAAAATTAATCTGTCCATGGAATATGATACTTGTTCTTTATCATGATATTTTTGAGCTAATTATAATCATAGTAAAGGTGCATTGACCCATCCTTCTCTTTGATGAAGAGGACTAGTGCACCCCATGGCAGAGCACATGGGAATATAAATCCTTTTTCTTGATTCACCTGTAGTTTTTCTTCATCTCCTCATGTTATCAAATATACATTCTTTATAGTGTATTGGATATTCTCAAATCGTCTGTTGAAAGATTGAATGAAAAAAAATTTATAGGGGAAAATTAGGGAATTATTCAAGAAACACATAAGTGTATTTCATAATAATGGGCTATTCTTCGAGAAAGATATTTTCTTATACTCAATAGGTTGAGTTAGATATTAGTGATCATTGGGATATAATATCCATGATTGAGACATAGTTCTATAGAAGATTCTCCCTCCTCTCAGGAATTGTATTGCATCGTAATAAAATTCATGATGTAAGGATTGATTTCATTCTGAAAGAAATTTATTTTATCTATATGTAAAGAAATCAAATAAGTACCTATAATTCCATATAATTCATATAAATGGTGTATAATAAGGCTTAATTGGTGGTTAATCCAATTAATCTTGAGTAGGGATGTGTTATTTCTGTGGGATGAAATAATCTCCTCTTTTTACCATTTTCATCGGTAGCCCTGCATTTATTCCCTTTGGTGGTCGTTGAATATTTATACAAAACATATATCATACAAAGTAATTTGAAGAAATATTATCAAAATTTATGTTCTATTTTCTTTAATGAATAACTAAAATAACTCCCACCACATCATGGTTGACATCCACCTTAGTAGTTTTGATGGCATAATATCAGCCTTGTTTCCTTGGAGTTAGTTGGTGTTGATTTTTTCAGGCCTTACTTGGATAATTTCATTTGTTTGAAATGATCAAATTTTACTTATAGTTGAAATAATGAATTATATGAAGGGATTTATTGGATTATTCCATTCCTTAATGAAATTAGTTCGTTTCATCCATTGAAAATCACTATCTTGGTTTCCTCTCTTCCCAAACCTAAAGAATTTCCTCATCCCCATTAGAAACTGTCTTATGTACTTGTTTGCAATCTATTGATATATTGGATTCTGAAATACCTAACCATTGTTATATATCTCAATCAAAATACTTTAAATAAACTAAAATTTACAATCTTTATACATGTGAGACCCTTGATATTTTCTAATATATATTTATAATTAGGGGGAACATCATTCAATTCCCTCTGAGTTATTATAGTCCCATGTCTCAATTTATTTTTTTGTACATAGTCTTAGTCCACTAAAGAAGTGGTAAACATTCCGCAGATGGGAAAACAAATCCAAATTAATTTGATGCATGTCTATTTATGTTTTACTTATACAACCTAATAGATTCATCATCATTTTTATTGAGAGAATGGCGATCTCATTCTATTTTACAATGGAGTGTAGAAGGAAAATATTCATTAAAAAAAATTCCAGAATTACTTCCTCCACATGGAACTGATATCTTCCCAAGGTATCATATTATTGATTAATTTACACCATTTATTAGATTCATAGTCTATATGTTAAATATCCAACATGACCTTCTCATGCATACAACATTTACGTATGGAGAAGATAATATCAATGGAGATGATCCATTATTCCATGATTAACATATCAGATTATTAATCAAAATTGTGTGGAACTTTTTTCATAATGCTCTCAATTACATATTTTAATTTATTAAGTGGATATGAGTGTTAATACTAATTCATATTTTTGTATATCCTCATTCAACTAAGATAGTATCATCATAATGTTTTAGATTCATTCTCCCCTCATGTTGGCCATCATTTTTAGTATCCACCACATTTCCCATCACATTGGTTGTTTACTCAATTCCACATATTTTCATCTTCTAGATTAAATAATTAGAAAATTATGGTTCAGTAATTTTAATCTATTAAAACCAAAAACATGTATCCAATAATATTAAAGGTATCACATATAAATAAGATTTATTCTTTAACTATTGAATTTATATGATTAAATATAATTTATCCCTTATCTATTTCAAGCCATATACTATAATTTTTATTTTTATTCAATTAATAATGGTCCAATATGATCTTATGTATTTACCAAAGAATACCTTCCATAGTTTTAAACATGGTGACAAGAAAATCCTATTGTCATGCACTATGTGAAAATAGAGTCATACTTAATCATCTCTTTTCAAGATTATTACCCCTAGGTTCCTCTATTATAGAGCCACATCCAACTACAGTATCCATATATGGAAGTATGATTTTTTTGGAAATCAACTATGATATAATTTACCAAAAACATATGTTGTTTTTTTATATGTAGTCTTTTCCCTAACTCAATCTCTTGAGTTTCATAATCATATTCCTAAAAACAACTAGACCTTGATTCTGATACCAACTATGAAAACCCTTTTCCTTATAACACATTAGTCAATGATTTATTACATATAAATAAACTTAATTAAACCAATATAATAAATAGTTATAGTTTTTTTGTAATTAGTTATATTTCAAAACAATAAAAAATTGGGGGTCATAATTTTTGAAAACATCCATAACATGCTCAAAATTTTAAATAATTATTAAAATTGAATGGCATAACCTAGGTACATATATATGAAAGGGGAAATCTATAAATACTAATATGGGATTAAACAATTAATAACATGAATAATGTATTACATGTTATACTAAATCAAATTCAATGGGAATGAAAAGGGGTTAAAATTTGAAATATGAATAATGAGGCAAGATATAACAAGATAACATAAGGAAACTTTGTAATATAGATATAACACTAAAAAATGAAACACAAAAATAGGTCATGAATAACCACCAATACATCATTACATGGTGGAAAAATTTCTTATAATATGTTAGTTTGACTACCTAATCCAATACATGTTATCCAGTGAGACAAATATATTACCCAATACATTTCATTGATATTTAATTATGGGTTCAACGATCACCTTCATATCACATACATCAATAAGTGATCCACATAGATCATACTACATATGGATATTTTTTCATCAACATTAACCCAACTATTAATGAATATGAGTTGTATACGCAGAGTTCTATTATTAGTGAAGGACTGGAAGATCAAGGTTAACACAACTGAGTAGAAGTGGGGGTGTATATTAATGGATCAATAGTTTGTCATGAATAATCATAGTTAACTTTCATCAGCATAGCGAAAATAGGTAATGATTTATAAAATAGTTTAATGAAGTTAAAAGGGTTATTTAATCACATTAATAACAAATGGATTGCAATAGAGTCTTCGAAGAACATATTACAAAATTAAGAGTTAGAAATAAAAAGACGTAAAATAGATACGATTCTTGAACAATGAGTGTATGGAGAGGACCCCTTTCTAAATTTCATTAACAAAATGACTTTGGTAAATCCAATAATGGGAGAGGATAAATGAAGAAAAAATATTATAAAACCAATTGGATATTAAAAGGACATTTATAAAAATCATGATTACATAACCAATTGATATTAAAAAGTCGAAAAACAAATAAGGTACATGAATTGAATATAAGAGAGAGAGAGAGAGAGATTCCCCTTCTCGTGAAAGGATCTTCCAAAAGGATTTAATTCATCGTAAGAGGACTCTAGAGATGGTGGTAGAGAAATTATATTTCCTAATAATTCTTAGTGATGATAAATGGGAGTCATGGTGATTATATATAAGAAAAGAGAGGGGGATATTTACTATTTCAAAAACATAAGATATGGACTATATATAAAAAATAATCAGTACAAAAAACCGTCCCATGGTTTCTTCAAATGTGTATTTTTTCATTACCTCAAAAGGCCAATGTCCAAAATCAATACATTATTACCATTGGATATATGGAAGTGAGTAATGTTTTTTATGAATTGTTTTTAGAAACAAAAATTATTATATTGTTTTTGTTGCATTCATGATGGCATTATTAAATTAATCAAATAACTTCATAAAAATTATTATTTTAACATATATAAATAGATTTGGTTATGGATACAATTTATTGTAAAGCATATAGTTTCTAAGAATTATTATTATTTTAAATAAATAAAAAACCATTAATGGGTTACTTTTAATGAAATGAAAAATTAATCATTCCCTACATGAAACATAGATCATATATTGAATTACATGAATAACTATTTTTGGAATGTTTTACAGACAATATAATTTTTCTTTAATATCTTGTGTTACATGCAAGACTGAGTTTTATTGAACTACAATATACTATTAATATGATAATTTTAATATTATTATAGTTATCACCATGCCATTGGAATAATAGTAAGGAATAATAGAAAAAAATTGTAAATTTTTTTCATATGAATGTATATAAAACTATTTATTTTGTTACTAAATGTCTAGAAATGAGAGTTTAAACTCTTTGATAATAAAGAAATCCGTTTCTAAAAACCTATATTCTATATACAAACACGTTTTATATCAATAAGTTAAAAAATTAATTTTTAATAATGATTTTATGAAATTATATTATTTTAAATTAAGTAAAATATTTTACATTAATCTGATGTGTTTTCTATACAATAGACAATAATAAATCCAATATTACACATAAAATAATTTCTCTAAAAGGCAGTTTTACTGTCTTTTAATGGGAAAAATTACTAAACCAAAATTAGAATATTTTATAAATTATATTTTAGAAAATAAATTTATTTATGAAATATTATCCTAAAAAATATATTAGTATTAATTTTTTGTACTATTATAATAATTTTTATTTTCACATGAATAGGAAAAAATACTGAATTTTAACTAGAAACTCCTTTTTCACATAATTTATTTATGTAGATAAATGATAATTATATTTAGTTTTCATTTATATTTATATCAATTATACATTTTTTTAACAATTTTGGATCAATTTTATTAACTTCACTGTGAAATTTACTATAAAAATAATTCAATCTTTTGAACAATTTCAGTTAAAAAACATCCTCATTTTGTCTAGTATACGAGATTAATTTTAATATTACTTATTCAAAATTAATTTTTATAATTTGAAAAAATAGATTCCATATTTGGAATCTGAATAATTTATAATGTATGATATGTTCAATATAGATTTTGACCAATTTGATTTGTGAAAACTGTTAAAATTCATGATAGTGATTAAGAGAAAAACGTTATTTCCAAGGGACAAAACAATAAACATAAGGGGAATGATGACCTAGGAACATGTATAAAAACCTTTATATTAAAAACTTTATACCATATACACTATTTTACTAAAAAAAATTCTTTATTTGATGAAAACGAGTTAGGGGAGACCTTCCAATAGTGTTTAACATTTTGGTATTTACAAGAATGCCACCCCTCCCATAGTATAATAGGTTACACACTCTCTACAATTATACAGACCTCTAAATACATTCGGATAAATCGAAACCTAATAAAATCACTTCCCAAAATCATTACTCTACTTATAGTATCTATAATGTCGTAAAAAATGAAACTAAGGAAGTTTTTCTAGGAATTCCAAATTGAGATACCAAAAGAAGAGGTTACCTTCATTAAGGCATGTTTTGTATAATTTCCTCTACAAATATCTTTATTTATGTTCATACTATACTTATATAATAAAATAATTATAATATATAAAAATATATGTTTTTATTTTATTGTGATTTCCATTATCTTCAGACACTTCTATCAAATCCGATACACAATGATCGTTCATATGTACGACGAACAACCACCTTGGGAAGTGATGTTGTTCATTCGCACATTACAAAATTTAATGTTGGAAATAAATATAGAAATTATGTATATATATATATATTATATAATACTTATAATTTATGTATTCTTATTTGATTATTATATTACTACACATGCAAGATATCTATTATGTAAGAACTTGATAATGTCATTCGTGTGTACGACGAACTACCACCTCACAAAATGATGTCATTTAATCACACATTACATAGAATGTGTTAAAGATTAATTTAATAGAAATATATGATATATATGAAATAATAATTCTACTATAATTATTAAATATATATATATATACAACTTAATTTTCTTTCACTTAAAATGAATGAATGAAAACAACATTCTTGCTAGTGCAAGACCAACCGTCTCCATTAAGGGTGTATTTCATTTTCTATTTAAATATTTTATATATTAAAATAAATAATTATATAGTTAACATTTATTATGTTTATATCATGTTTTAAATTTTAGAAATGATGAATTCATGATCTATTTAAGTGGTCAAAAAAATTAAAATTCAAAATATATAATAAAAAGAAAGAGGTTATTACACAAACATATCATTAGCATGGAATTTTTAATAAAAGGTAATATAATGACATTAAAAAATAATATACCATTTGATATAATTGATTTTGGTTTTCTGTGATCTATTTATAATAAGATTATTATTATTAAAGATTATTTTTGAATAATTATAATGAGATTTATGACTTAAGGTAAGGGGATTTATAGCCTTAGTTTTATTTTTAAGAGACATATTCCAAATTCACAACATATTTCCTTTGCGTGGTTTATATATTGAACTATAAATTTTAATATCATTATTATAATTTATTTCATTACATTAAATGATTCAATTTATTTTATTTTTTCATAGGGATCATGTTTCTAAAGTTACTCAATCGGTGTGGGGTTTCGCCTCCCTTTTTTATTTTTGGAGACACAATCCACAGACACAACATCATTATTCTAAGTAGATTAAAAATTAATAAATAAAGTAATTAGTGATTATTTTTATCAAATTTATTGTTCATTTAAAAAACTTTTTTAATATTCATATTTCATGGAGTTTATATGTTAGATGTTAACAAACTCATAAGCGAATTTATTCTCAATTTACCATATTGGGGATATAGGTTTTTTTGTACACATGTATCATCTTAATAGGTGTATATAATACCCACAATAATTTTTTTATCATAAATATAATTATATTAATGTTATTTAACGTTTTATGTAATTTGGTTCTTTTACAGTGATTTTGATTCAATGTTTACAATGTGGTACTAGTTCATTAGTACAGTCTCATAATTTCTTAGGATTGTTCATGATTATTTTTATATTGATGAGATAATATGATCTATATGTCGGGTATTATATTGTATTTATTATCCTTTATATATTCATTATATATTCAAATAATTGTATCATTTCCCACCCTTTGTTACATAAGATAATTAAGAAAGTATTTTTAAGAAAATATGACTTTACATTTCTATTTGGTGAGACATTTATTTTTCCCAGAACAATTTTTTTGAAAATATTTTCAATTTTTTTTATTAACCTTATATTATTTCTAAATTAATTTTCTACCCATGTTTTAAATCTTCAAAAAAAAATGGAATAATCTTGTGATTTGATAATCAAGGAACTTTTATCATCTACGGACTATATGAATGTAATATCTATTTTTACATATACATCATGTAAGAAATTATCTTCCATAATGAAAAATCCATTCATTGAATGTTATATTATAATTTTTAATGAATAATTTTAAAAGATAATGTATTTATATATATTATTAAAATGTTTTTATTTTTTATTGATATTCAATGAATGAAATTTTGAATAATATTTATTTTTAAAATGTGTTTTATATGATTTTAAATGGTTCTGTTATATTTTTCCATGATTATATTATATGAAATATTTTTAAAATGTTTTTAGATTTTAAAATATGTTTTTCAAATTAGAAATCAAATCTTTCTCCAGAAGTATTTTTAATTATCTTTCAATATTATTTTCCATCTAAGAAGATGGAGTTTGTTACAATTTATGTTTTATTAGGGATATGATCCATGTACACTAATAATGCAGTTCAGTGTGAATGTATATGCTTTTAGGGAATGATGTGTATGGAACACAATTATTTTCAATGGTTTAATAATGTATTAATGAATTTTTTCACGAATCCCATTTTTTCCATGGGTTATTTAGGATAAGAAAGAATAATTTTTATGGGTTTTTTATGATGATATGAAATAACTTTTTACGTTATTCATTAACTTGTTCAAGGAAATGGCTTATAAGATAGTGTGGCCTAGAATGTGTTGGTTAAGCTCATTATATATTATATTATGGGGTTTCCAAGATTATTCTGAGTAATCCAGTAATAGATTATATAGTGGGGTAGCCAAGATAACACTCTAATACATTTTGAAAAGTGTTATATCTCACAAGATGGACATAAATTGAATGGGGAAGGAACTCAAATCAATAATACATGGATAAAATGAAAAGTGAACTCTGTTCAGTTACACAAGGATGTACTAGGTAGTGAACCCAGTTTAGTAAATTAATTTTTCTGTTATAATGCTATTGGATGTGAACCTTGCCTAATAAAGAAATGATTTTCTATTCATATGAGTGTTCCAATAATTCCATCTTTTATTCCTCTATTATGATTACATATTCCATTATGATTCATGTCTTATTATCAGCCCACCTTTACTCCATGACCAATATATATGATATTAGATATTTAGGTATGATCTTCGTGATTAATTCTCATGTTATCATACAATTATGTCCATATTATTCTTATGCATATTTATTATTTACCCTTGTTGAGCATCTGACCACCCCGTTCTTCTGTTTCATTTACCCATGTTGGGAAACTATTTTTACATTGGAGTTCTAAATGGGAATTTTCTTAACGGAAACATATTAGATATTTCACAATGTTACAAGATTGTATTCCACATTTACAAAGACACTAAAATATTATGGTCTTAATGAATGTGTTTTTGTAATATAATGGCTATTTATAACTAAATGATGTCATATCTATATATGATTAACCATTGGTAACTATAATAAATTTAAGAGGAATGGTTTAGATAAAATTTTGAATCTTGGATGAGAATACATTAGTTAGATCATTAAGGATATTTCTATGTACATTCCAAAGGATGTTTGTAATGATAAGTAAATGGATGAGTCAATGTTTAGGAAAGTATAATGAAATTTTAGTGAAGAACAAAGAGAGTTTATTCTATCAAATTATATACATTTTTGGATACAAAAATTGTAATTGGATATTTTACATATGTATATAAGGGTAAAACCACCAAAATTATCTATTGAGCTAGACTCAATTACGAACTGGTGCACAATATCTATCCACGTTGCACACCCAGTTGAGAACTCCTAGGATATAGCATTTGGAAATTGAACACTTCATTACGAACCATCATGATGGAATTAAATAGAATATAAATTTTAATAACTATGTATGAACCAAAAGTTACTTAAATTAAAGAGATAAGATTCATGATTTGGACATATAATAATTCATTTTTCATGGATATGTTGTTTTTTGTATGAATTGTCTTTCTCACACTATGATTTCTGTTTTAATCAATGGATGGAACCGGAATGAATCATGTCAATATTTTATCTAATGGAAAATTATATTATTAGATCCAACCAAATTGGATGATGACTAGTGACAAATAAAATTTTATTATTCCCAATTAGATATCATGGAATATTATTAAAATCATGAACTTTAGAGAGAGTACTACAATATTGAATAAAAGGAAGTTGAAATTTTATGAATGCTTATGTGGTAATAATCATAGATTAATGAATAATCTACTTCTATTTGTCAATAATGTTGGATAAAAAGAGTGAAGGAATTTATTAAATGGAGGGGAATATGCAATCGTTGTGGAAGAAAGTGTCATTGATTGAATTTTTTTCAAGGATTTCAATATCCTATCATTGGAATTTCAAGTGATTATTCAATTGTATTCTTTAATAATTAAATAAAATATTATATAAGTATAATGATGAATAAATTCATTAAATGAATTTTTTTATATCATATGAGTGCTTAAAAAAGTAATAAAATGAGAATATGATGATGAAAATTTGTTTTGTTGTCTCATTAATGGATATATTGTAGATGATAAAGATACTATTGATAACATGTGAATTAAAAGAGGTATTAAGGAATAAGATGAGGAAAACTAAGTTACGGCTAATGGATAATGTGGAAAAATTGATGTTATTTTGATTTCCATAATAATGATATATAAACAATTTTAATGATTGTTTCCAGAGATATTTATATAAGGATTTACAGAATATTTAAAATGATACTAATGACCTAGAAAAGTGATTAAATGGATAAGATATATTAAGGGGTAGTAACCCATAATATGTTAATCATTTTGAAAGAAGGAGATACTTGAGGATAAATAGATGTGGGAAAAAATAAATAACTAATTACAATGTAATTAGATTAATTACCTGTTAAAAATGTTGTTTATACTTTCATGGATAGAGTTTACAAATTTTTTGGATTTATTGAGTATATCCAATAATCTTTGGAATAAGGAAGAAAAAATGTTTTCAATAATGATTTATGGTAATTTATATTATTACTATGTTTCAATGGAGTACCTAATGATGGTATTAACATGTTTGATATGTGAAAAATAGGAGCTAATTTATGATATATGTGGGTTCATTTATAATATGATTTTTATAACTTTAGATACATTCTTTCTAATGATTTAATTTTTTCATCCATCAGAAGGGGTAAAATTATAACCATTTATAGATTGGTTTAATTTAATCAAAAGATATGTTTTCAATGATTAAATTATTATCACACCGTATGTGGATTTTTTTATATTGGATTACTTTTCCTAACCCATTTTATTTGACAATAAATATATATAGATGAAATGAATTATCACATAATTCATCGATCTCATGATCTTGTACTGATTCATGTATAAAAAATTCATATATATTTCATGGAGAAATATATGAAGTGAAAATTAGTCAAAGAACCACCCATGGGTGCCAATGTTCTTATAAAATTATGTGAAATCAGGTAACTATATATCTTTATCAAAATTATTCATCATCATGAAAATGATATCAATAAAATGTTACCCTAGAACCATCATTTTGGATGAATCAAATGATACCATAAATCATCATAGGTCTTCAGTTTTTAGATAGTTAACTTTATCTGGATTAGAAAATCTTTTCATATTAGTGTTCTCTATCACCCCATAAAATTATTTATGTTTTTTCCCACGTCCAAATCATCACCTCCCACCTATGTTCTCTTATGGGAAAACCTGGTTATAAGTTACCTTAGGTAACCGTTACGTTTACAATATTACATTTTTAAATACTATTTTGTAATTAATTTTTCTAATGTGGGTCTCTATGAAAGGAACATTCAAGTGCTATATCCTTTATGACCCTAAATAATTGAGATGGTTAAATTATTTTTATGGGGGGTATAATTTATCACCCCATTTTTTCTTCAATTGTTTGTTTTTTTATAAATTAAAATTACTTAATGGATTTCATTAAACACAACAAAAAATTAATCATTCATTAAATAAAACACATATCTCAGCTTCCGTTAAATGAAGCACTATTTTTTTTATGTTACACTAAATAACATGTTCCTTCAATAACTTGTGTTTCATTCCATATTGGGATTTACTAAACTATAATATAATATTAATATTTCATAATGAAATATTATTACAGTTATCACATAGCCATTTGAATGGTAAGTACGAATATGGTTATCCAAATTATTAAAATATCATTTAAACATGTATATAAAATTAAATATTTGGTTACCAAGTTATTATAAATTACTCTAATAACTATATGAAAATACAGAAATTTATTTTCTGAAAAACTATTTCCTATTTAGAAATTTTTTTATCTCAATTAATTATCCATGAAAATATTTATAGATGATGTTAACTGAATTTATAAATTATATATTTAATCAAATATTTAGCATTCATGTTATGTTTTTTATATATAATACAAAATAATAAAACATATTTTCACATAAAAAGTTGAATTTTTCTAAAATTATGTTTTACCGCCTTTTAATATTGAACTTATTTTAAAAATAAATGATTAAAATATTATTATTTATATTTGAAGAAATTATATTTTATTGAATTAATAACATCAAAATTATATTAATATGAAGTATTATTATTTTTCAAAAAAGATTCATTTTTGGGTGAATAATTAAAAATATAAAATATTAATTAAAAACATCATTCTTTCATTATTTATTTAAATGGATAATTTTTTTAAAATTATATTGATGAAAAATAAAAATCTATAAATCCATTTATTTCATTTTAATCAATTTTAAAATTAAATTGGATATAAAGTCATTCTAACAATTGAGCATTTTACTATAAAACACATTGTTTTGTCCCGTTTGCAGGATTAATTTTGGAATTGATTTTTTTCACTTCTATTATTATAATTTCATGAAATGTATCAAATATTTTGAATATGAATAATTTATTGTGACAAATATGTTAAACTTAATTTTTATCAAATATTATTAGTGAAAATATTGAAAATTAATTATAATGATTAAGAGAAAAACTAGTTCATCAAGGGATATAACATTAAACTTATGGTTCTAAATAATATAGTAACCTAAAATAAAATTTTATAGAACTATATAAACTAAATATCTTCTTAGATAAAAAATTATTCATTAATGTAGGAACATCAGGTACATGATACCTGCAAATAATATTTATGTTTTGGTTTTTTACAATATTGCCACTCCTCCATTGTAAGAGATCACCCACTCTCCCCACTTCTTCACACCAATCAAGACATTTTATTTTGAAAAAACCGGAAATAATCACCCCAAAAAATACTTCCTATCATCTAATGTGACCTAAATTTTTCATTTATCTAACCGAGGATGGGCTTTGGTGCATGACAGAAGGACGTACCCTAAGAAGAGGCATCGTTCATTAGTGAACATTTTTTTATTTCTTCCTCAGACCCATGAAATTATTTTTATGTCATTAATAAATAATGAAATAAGTATTTTACTTATACTTATATGTTTTTATGTTAATTTTATGGCATTAAAGTTCAAACTCTTCCCTCAAAATGGATACACAATCATTATTTGGGTGTCTGGAGGACTACAATATCATGAACCGATGCCATTATTTATTCAATTACAAACATTAATGGTTTGGTTTAATTATTTAAATTATTTTTACATATTATAGATATAGTATTTATGATATATTTTTTATTTTATAATTATTATATAACATAAAAAATCTTGATGTAAAAATTTTCAGAATATGATAACGTCATTCTTGTTTTTTGAGAGTTATCATCGCAAGAAGCGATGATATTCATTCATGATTTACATGGAATGTATTAATGATAAATTTAATATATTTATGTAATATATATGAAATAATAATTATAAAAGAATGTGTATATATATATTATTTAATTTTTTTATTTAATTATAACTATAAAATGCGAAGGTGTTTATGCATATGGATGACTAACTGTCACCATGTTTGATTTATTTTATTTCATATTTTTATCATTCATAGATTATTAAACATTAATATATATTGAGTTTAAAAGTTATTTATTTCATTTTATATATTATTTAAATTATGAAATCATGATCAATGAAAGAGTAAAAAATACCAAGTAAGAGTATATACCGAAAACACATAAATTATTACCCGAAAAGTATCTTTAATCTAAAATTGTTATCAAATGGGTAATATAACGTCATAATAAAATCATAAATGATTTGATATATATTATAATGTATTAATGAACAATGTATAATAATCATTGGTTTATTATACAGAATTTTTGAACAGGTATACTGTGACTAAAGATTTAATGTAAGGGGATTTATACCGTCACATTTATTTCTGCGAGTCTTACGCCACATTCACAACTCATTTATTTTTTTGCAGTGTACATGATTACCTATGAGATGTTATATAAATAATTTCAGTAATTTCATTAAAATAATAGATTCAATTGATTTTATTCTTTCACATGGATACTAATTTTAATGTTACTCATGCATTTTGGGATTTCCACCTCACTTTTTATTCTGTGAGACATAGGTTATATTCACCACATATATCTCATATGTGGTGTATATACTTTGGGTGAATTTATTTTACGATTATCCTAATAAAATATATACTTATTTACATAACTATTTTAGTATCTCTTTTTTAAGGGGATTATTATTTAGAAATTAAAAAATCCGTAAAATAATTTGTTCTCAATTTTTAGTCATTGAGGCAAAAGCCATTTTATACAATGAAATTCCTTTAAGAAGGGTTTATTCTAACAAATTGATGTATTATATCATGGATATACATATTTTCATGATATTTCAATATTAATTTAATATTATTCATTCATGGGTATTTTTATTCATAGTTAGTAAAGAGTAAATAGTTTATTTCTAAAATCTCATCATTTTTTGGACTATTAATTATTATGCTTCCACTGATGATATTTAATGATACCCATATCTTTAATTCTCATAAATTTTATTATCTTATGTATATTCATAATATTTTGAAGTAATGATACCATTTTTTCACACTTCGATACATAAGTTGATTACAAATGTTTTTTATGAAAATACTACTTTATTTATACATTTAGTGCCAAATTTATTTTCTCTAAATCAATATTATTTGATAATATATTCAAAAAATGTATTCTAATCAACTATTATTTTTTATATAAATTTAAAAAAATTTATATTTTTGAAAAATATTTTACAAAGAAATATTATTATTGTTTTCTTATCGTGCCTCCTCTATCATCGCCCAAACATATGAAACATATTTATGGTTTTATGTATATGGAATGTACATAATTTGTTGACATCATGAAAAATACCTTCACTGAAGCTTCCATTATACAATTTATAAAATATTTTCGAAAGAAATGTTTTTTTAAAATATTTTAGAACATTTTTTATTCTAAATTGAATTTCAAATATAATTAATTTGAAAAATTTTCAGGTATTAAAAAAGTGTTTTTAATAAATATAAAATCATACATTATATGTTTTAAATGTTTTTTTAAATGAAATGTTTTCTATAAATATTTCAAAATTTAAAAAGTTTTTTAAATGATGTAATAAAATTTTCCTCAATAATTTTTTTAAATGATCATATAGAATTATTTTCCTTCTAAGATAAAAACATTTGATATAATTTACTTTTTAATGGGAATATGATCGAAGGATACAATTAATATTCTTATTCTAAATGGTAAATTATTTTATTTCATGATTTATATGGAATTAAATTATTTTCTATGAGTCAATCATAATTCAAAATAATTTCCATGAAACCCATTTCATTTTAATTTGTTAAATAAGTTATAAAAGAATAACCGTTTTATAATTTTTTATGATGTAATTTGAGATCTTTGTTATTTATTCATTTTTTAGTCCCAGTAAATTTTTTATATGATAAGGTGACATAGATAGTGCATGGTAAGCCTGTTAAAGATTATATGATGGGGTGGCCCAGATAGTGCAGGGTAAGCCTGGTATAGATTATACAATGGGTTGTCCTAGATATCACACTAATGAATTGGTTAAAGATTTATGTCTCATGAGATATTCGAGACTGTAATGGGGAGTGAAAATTGATTGGTAATATTTGTATGGAATGGGAAGTGAACTAGGTTATGTAATACATGGCTATAAATGGGAGTGAACTCGGTTTAGTAAATTAATATGTATACTATAATGGTATTGGATGTGTTCCTTGACTATTAAGAATATGTTTTCCTATTCTTATGTGTATTCCAAAAATTATATGTCTTATTACTATGTTATAATTAAATATTCACTTATTATTTATTCCCTATTATTTTCACATATTTATTTCATTAATCATGTATATGATATTTGATATGCAGGTTAATATATTCAAATGTAATGATCATATTCTAATTCCATTATGTTCATTCTATACTTATGTATCTCAGTTATTTACCTTTACTGGGCATCTAATATCACCTTTAATTATGTTTTCAACCACATTTTATGAAGAAATCTGTTAAGTAGGATTACAAAATGGGAAGATCATTGTCGGAAATGTTTAAAATAATCAAACTAGTCAGATAACTATGTTTCACGTTTCCAAAGACACAAAACTATTATAATCCCCACGCATGTATTTGTTTAATCTAATGAATATTAATAAAAACTTCTATTACAATCATATATCTAAAGCCTTAGGTCTATATTATTTATTATATTTACAATATCATGTTTTGGTCATTATGATGCCATAATATATAGTGTATTTTGAACAATATTTAATTTATACCTAAAATTGTGATTTTCCTATAACCATAGGTAAATTTCAATGCATTGATTCAAATAATAAAAAAATCTTAATTAAAAATATTTAACATTTTGAATATTCAATTTTAATCCAATAATCAAAACATGTTGATAAATGATTGGGTTTTTTACAATAAGAGTTTTCAACCCCTTATATAAAATTACATATAACTTTTTAAAAATTATATTATCATATCTATTCAATAATAATGATTTAATTTTTTTATAAAAAATGTTTTTTATTAATTCATGAATTCATTAAGAAGGGTCTAGTTAATTGAAATTATATATTACACAAAAATAAAATCTGAGTTTTATTTCATCGAAATAAAAATAATTTATAAATTAACTATAACAAGAAGTAAATATGACTATTATTATATCGAAAATTTAATATAAAAATTTATAATATCAGGTTCGTAATTCACAACACATCATTAATATATAAAACTCCATGTGTGTAAGGTGTGTTATTGTGAGATTTTCATGGGGTGGTTCGGTATACATGGATTATGTCATTGTCCTAATAAGCTCAAACAAATCCCTTTAATGGGTTTTCTCATGTTTTTTGTTCGATCGCAGATTCGGAATGGTCAATAGAAATTACCTGATATTATACCTGCATCAAAATCTATAATAAATAAGATTTATATGGAAAAATCCTACTGGTTGATATCATAACTTATTTTTTTTATGTCTACTGGATATATCATAACTCAATATTTATAATAAAAATAGGATCACTGATCAATGAAATTTTTTTAATTGTTATGATTCTTATGAACTATTAAATTCGATCAAATATATTATTCCAAAAAATTGAATATTCTTTATATTCCCTCCTTATATAATAGCACATTTAATTAAATCAGAAATTAAATTTTATTTTCAAATGCATATATTGTTACTAAAAATTAGAATATCATTACTACATTTAAAGAATTTAATTTACATTAAACATATTTATTAAAACCCATATATAAAATAAAAATTATAATAAAAAATACATTTATAAGAGTTATAGATAATGATGATGGTCACATAAAAAATTATAAAAAATAAATTCAACATGTAAAAAATTGATATACAAGATAAATATTCATTGGAAATTATTAGAGATATTCTTATAAACATCATACAATAATTTGAAAATATAGTTCTTAAAAAGGAATGAAATAATAGATGTGAAATAATACCCTGAGAGAAAAAAATCTATTATTTTAAAATATAATGGATTTAAAAATATACAAGTAAGTTCAATATCTAGAAAATATTTATTCACTCATGTGAAAAACAACATGAGTCAAGAAGAAAATTATGACTTGAGTAACATTTTAATAAAAACCCTTCAAAGTAGAATTTCATTAAAAATAACCCAACATACCACAAATAAAATTTATTTTAAGATAAATTATTAATAAAAAAGAATATAAACTATATAAAAGTAAGTATTTGAATAATGTAAAACTTGTCTCAATAAAATCAGTTTGAGAAAAAAATAACATACCATAATTTTTTTCTTTGTTGATTACATATGAATTATTGTATAACACAGATAAATGTCTTAGTAATCTATTTAATAACCTTATTATTTATTCTAAGTCTTTTATATATACATTTAGAATTATTTACTATAGTAATATTGGTTTATTATAACTTATTTTTGGCATTGGGTGTTAACACATTTATTTGTCTTCAACATGTTTTTAAATTTTCATAATGGTGAAGTATCTTAAATAATTTTTTCATTATTCTTAGATTACATATGGTTCATTAATATATATCTCTTAATTAGTTATGATTATCTTCTTTTATCTGATGATATTTTTAATTATGAATCATAAAGATAATATTGGAGAAAAACTTGTATTGGGTGTGTTTTATGACCGTAGATGATATATTGTTAACATGTTTATGTGTTAATATTATGAATGTAAATGAATATAATATTTTAAATAATTTTTAATTTTAATTAATATTATATAGCATTCCTTCGATGTTGAAAATAAACAAATAAAAACATTCCTCGAGAAGGCTGTAAACCAACCAGAAGAAAAAACAATATAATGATAGAATGAGTATGATATAACTAATATATAATGATATAATAACAGTTAAATAATATTATTGACATAATATATATATTATATATCTATTAAATCCTTTATTAGAACTATTAATTATTAGCGGCAACGAAAAATTAAAATTTTCATTTATGGAAGTGGTAGTCTACACATACACATAATTAACGAGTGTATTTCATAATGAATGGATTGAGTGATATTATATAAAATATTATCACCACTAAATCATTTCAATGTCTTAACATTAATATTATTATACTAATAAATCATTTCGTTCAATCCATGTTAGGTGGTTATTATAAATGACACATATCATTCAGGAAGGTAATATTCCACACTTACACTTGATTAATGATCTCATTCTTTAAACAATGAATAAAATGATCGTAAATGATAGAGGTGAAAATTTATGAAATGTATAATTAAAATAAAGAACATAATTATTCATTAAAACCATCCATGATATCATTTCTATATATTAGGGATAGAAAACCACACAGTGTCATGAAGGATATAGTCTATACATACGCTTGATCAGTGACTTCATTTTTGGTTAGTGGATTCCATTAAAAAATTATGATCTATTATGTTAATATAGTTAAATATAGTAATATATATTATACATAAATAAATATATGAAAAATTATAGGAATTATTAACAATATGAATCATTTAAAATATTGACTAAGAGGGGACTAATACTCAGGTCCTAAGTTAGGATTATTCTAGGAATTATACTTTTAAATAATGTTAATCATCTAACTAAAGAAGTATAAATTCTAAGTTTCATGGGAGAATATTAATGTATGATAATACAAAAGTAAATTCATCATATGATTCAATTGAATGTTTGTGTAAAAAGTGGGGTTTGTGTTGTCACTTTTATAAGTGAAATTAAGATCACATTCCATAGAAATGAATGTTAATAAAAGATAAAAAATGGAATGGGATGAAATTTAGGATTGGTAGATGATGTTATGTAAGAATATAATACATAAAATATGACATCTATAAGGTCTAAAGTTCATATTAATTTTTTTAAATTTTTTCCATGGTATATTACACTCTTAAAAAATAATTATTCAAAATTACATATTAACCATGATGATTAATTTTATACTAAAAATAATATAGGACACTTCTAACCAAAAATAAATGTGTTGAATTAAAATATAATCTCTATATAATATAACCTAACTTCATAACTAGGTAAAAAAAATTTATTTAAATATACAAAACTTAGAAAATAACCTTTATAATAAAAAATCATTGTATGTTAGAAAATTGTAATCATTAGTCTATATACAAGATATATTAAATACAATAAATAGGTATATCAAAATATAAATAACAATGGATTCAAAAAAATTATGTAACTTTTTGTGACGATAATATCTTAATTAATGATTGAATTTTTCCAAACCTACATTCTTAACAATTAACTTATAAATTAAATATTTCATAAAAATACAGAAAAACATGATACGATGGGGTTTTATTCCAAATATAAATTTGAAAATTAAATTTATCTAATTATATTTGTAAAAATATTAAATTTATGTTTAAATATAATATATTAAAAATGTGTTTAAACTATTTTATTTTTTAAAAAAGAAATTATTAATCATTATATATTTTAAATATTATTTGATACCCATCGTCAAATTTATAGAATTTTCATAAATTTTATCATATATAGATAACATATATGTTATCATAATAATAAATTAAATTTTATTAATTTAACATAGTAATGTATCATGACATTTTTTAGAGTGTGTAATGAATGATATCACAGTTAATTTTCGTAATAAAAATAAAGATACTAGATTATTAGGATGTTACATTCTCCCATGAAAATGTTAATAAATTATGTACTAGCAATTTTTTTTACAATAAAATCAATTATGGATTTAAAAAATAATAACATGAATTATGATAAAATTTAAGACAAACATCCAATATTAATATTATACGTAAAAAATGATGAAAAAAATACTTCATCGGTCAAGTTAAATAAATATGCATTTTATCTCAGAAGTTAGATGATATTTATACTTGTTTCAAACACATGAAATAATTAGTATTTCCATTATACATTCATCATGGTATTTCTTCAAATATTTTTTTACATAATAAAAATTGAATCATTTTTCCTTCATCATATTCATCCCTAAAATGTCCAAGATACTTCTTGCCTATCTACTTTGTGGTTGTAGGTAATGAAAATATGTAAAATTTATTAATTATTTTTAATGATAGAAGATTTGGAATAATGAGAGGATTGTAAAAACTAATTCCTATCTCAATAGACTCCAGGTTTGGGAAATCACAACATTTTCCATTGCATACTTTGTTATCTTAGATCCTTCTTGTTCCAACCATTACCTAAAAAATAACATGTTTGGATATGAATAGATAAATTAGTTAATGTACCATGGGGAAATAGGGATATTGTGTTAAATAATTCTATATAATTTTAATACACTAATTTATGCATATTTAGACTCTCTATAGGTCAAAAATTGTAATTTTACTATTCAGTTATCAATTCAAGTTACCTTTCTTAAAATAAAATATTCAAATCCTTCATAACGGTTTTAAAAAACAATGTGAATTAACCCAAATATATCCCTTAGGAGTGTTTTTCCATGTTAAATATTGTGTTCCATTCATTGTGAACTATATTAATGTCCATGATAAACCCATAAAACTCTTTCTTATGTTGTTAACAAAATTTGAATGTGTTCCAAAATAGGACCTACTTAATAGTATCCATAAATGAATATAATTTCAATTAAAATAATGAAATATCAACTTTAAAAAAATATCATAATTTTATTCTACACAAAATTTTATTAATTTGGTCTCGACTAATGTTCTCTTGTCATAATCCTGAATCAGAATAAAAAATTTAATAATTTAGGCCTAATGTTTTATCTATATATTCAAAACACATATCATAGTTATCATATAATATATTTATTTATTAATTTGTCATTAATTTATAAATACTATAAAAATAATATACTCTAATGTAATTAAACATTTCTATTATTCTAACTGTATCACCCATAGACCCACACTCAATGATCTTAGGAAAAACTCACATAACATATATCATGGTCTATGATGTACATCAATGATTAAAATATATTTCACACATACAAAATATATGGATATTACAGTGTTGTGTTTAAAGTAAATATAAAAAATCACTAGCTAATAAATATCACATATTCTCATATGATTGATACCTTCTCCCCTTTATAAGTAGATAAAAAATTTGTATCGAGTATTTACCAATTCTCATATATTACTTAGAAAATATAATCTTCTTATATTAGTATAAATAATATTTTTTTCATAATGTAGGGAAAGTGAAACATAAAATGTGGTGAGTTCAATTACCCAACACGGGTAAACATTATAAAAAACATAAAATTTTAGCTTTGAGTTATAATACAATATCATCATGCATATGATCATAAAAATTGGATCATAGAATAAAGATATGATATCATATGAACATGCAATAAATAATGATCATTAAATAATTTCAATGATTTATAGAAAATTTGGTGAAAATATAAACATGAAATTGTATGAATAATTCAATGTTTCGGGCCATGTTAACAATACATATTTGGATAGGATAAATGTCTATGTACCATTTTTTTCTAATCTCACTACCCATGCACCATGATATCTAATTAGATCATAAAATTTCCTAATGAATTGGTGACCAAAATTAATCTTGTCCCACCCATCATATTTTTATAATTATTCATATGTGTTCTACATGGTTTCGATAAACATATCATAACAAACCAATGAAATAATTTTTTTTTTTGTAATTTTAAAGTGTTTCCCGAAATTTATATTCTTGATTTCATCAATCAAACTACAAATAAACATATAATAATGGTGTCAAAAAAATTTTAAGCATCATTATTTGTTCAATAATAATCAACAATGATGATAAAAGATATAGTGTTTACAACACATAGGAAATCAATATACTATTTACAGAATATATTCCCCAATTTAATGATGTGTAAGGTATCTAGTTGAAAAACCCTTAAATAATGTAATTAAATATTTGGAATTCGTAGAGAAATAAATATAATGTAACTCATTCTTGTAGAGGTTTCTTATTATGAAATAAAAAAACAATGATGTATCATACAATAAATGTAAATGAAAATTTCATAATCCATCCAGATAAATAAGGTTGACTATAAAATTTGAATAATACAATTGATCAAGCATTTGAAATTGAGGAATAGTACCCTTACAATAATTAGAAAAATTACATCGAATTTTTTTCACATGTCCAATGAAAAAAATGAAAATGAATATTCCATAAATCCATGAGAATAATTATATCCACTTTTTTTAAAACATGGATGATTATTGATGAAGTATATTAGAAAATCACAATGGTGGAGTAAATATATGTAATTATTTAAATAATATTCCTTATTTTCAAAGATGAACATTTGAAAAAAAATAGATATTTAATTTTTTTTAATAAATTAATGGATTTATAAAATGTAAAATAAAAGAAAATCAGAGAAGGAATTTTTCAAACTATTTCTAAACAATATATATTAAGATTTTATAATGGAAAACTATTCATGAAAAATATATTTAATGGTAATAAAAAAAATTTAGTGAAAATAAATTTAATAATAATGATAAATAAATTCATTGATTACCATTTATAATTAGTAAATAGGTAACATGATTCATTATAGAAAAGAATATTTATAGGAAAGAAGTTCATATGGAAAAAAATATCGTTTTCAATGTATAAGATTTATTCACATCAATGTCGTGCTTTTTTTGAAGAGGTGTCTCATCAAAAGGGAGTATTACAATGATGTTATTTAATATCCATATATAAAAATTACATCATCAATTTTATAATATAATGGTTGGAAAATGGACTTGGAATATCAAAATCATGAAGATATTTCATGACTCATATGAAAAAGGACTCCAGTTGAGAAAACAATTATGAGTTGGGAGAAATTTTAATAAAAAACATAAATTTGAAATATTATGAATATAATACTCAAATAATATTTATAAAATAATTTTCAGGAAGAAAAATATTTTATTAAGAATATATAATATATAAATTTACATTTTCCCATAAAGTAAAACATTCCTCAACGAAGGGAGTTTGATATAAAAACACTTACCTTATTACCCCTCTTAGTTGGACACACAATAAATTTATATAAAAAACCCATAACTATCCAAATCCTATATTTAATAACCTTATTCATCTCATTAATATGGTTAAATATTTCATTTATAATTATTTACTACAAATATAGTGGTTGTTTTAGATTATTTTTAAGGTCGAGTATTAACACTTTCAATTATATTTCACAAGATTTGTAATATTATTATTGATACATGATCATTTTAACCATAGTAAATATTAATATATCACCTATGGTATTTTTAATATATACAACACTATCATTTATGAAGTTCAACATTCATCCCATGAGAGTTTTAATTATGAATCTTCAAGGTGATGAGAATGTCAAATTTAATTATAATGTCTCTAATAAACAAAGATTATATATTATACACATGTTTATATATTTATATTATGTCTCTAAAAACAATAAAAATCATTAATACATTATTATTAAATGTTATTTATATTATATAAAATTTCTTAATCGCTACTATATAAACATTATAACGCCCCTCAAACTGGGGTAAACCTGCCAGAATAAAAGCCTGATGTAATGATCAAATGAGTAAGATAGAGCTAATAAATTTTGTTAATATAGAATTTATGGAATATTTTACATGTAATATATTATATATATCCATCAAATAAATTATGATAACCATTAATGACTATTTGTGATGATAAATGAAATTCATCATTCCTAAAGGAGGTAGTCTTCATGTTAAAATGATTAAAGAACCAATTTTATACTCAATGGATGGAGTGGAAATATTTGAAAATATACCACATATAAATTATTATAATTTATATATGTAATATTAAATTACTAATTACACATTTAGGTCCATATGTGTTGTTTTTTAATAGAAATGATACACATTCTTCATAGATACAGCAGTCCACTGATACACAATATAAATGATCTCATTCATTTGTGAATCGATGAAATTATAGTAAATGTAAAATATTAAAATTTCAAAATTTTACAGCTTATATTAATAAAAAAATTCCTCAAGGCAAACCAGTATTACATCCCATGGATGTAGTGAAGGAATAGAGAATAGTTTCACACCTAGTAGAAAGTAGTTTTGACATATTTAATATCAATGCATTTTCCTTTATTATGGGATGATTTGGAGAAATATAACTAATTATCATAAATTGAAATGATTTTTTTTCATATAGATAATAGTGAAATGAATATATTATAAATTTTATAGAAGATTATGAATAATAAAAATTATATACAAAGATTCACAATAGAGTAGTACACACATTAGTATATTTTCTTATCATTGGAAATGTCTTTCTTAATTAATGGAATAGCCTAACAAAAGAAGGAAAAAGGAATAGATTTTTCAGGTTGGTGTTTATGATGAATATATTTACAGATATTTATGATGAAATTAAAATAAAATTTGTGCCGAGATGGAATGTAATTGGTCCTTTTAATAATTCAATTAATTGGAACATTCCATAGAAATGAATGTTAATTATAAAGAATAGAATGGCATATATGTTTAGTGTGGTTTGTTAGGGATGTTTTAGTAAGATTTTTTCTGAGAAATTAATAACTAAAAAATTATGTAAATATGTTTTTTAGGTAACGCAAATTGATTATAATTTGTGCCACATTAAGTTATACTATTAGACACTAATCAGGGTAAATTAAATTATAATCATTGAAATTGATTTATTACTAAATATATAAAAGGACCTGTAACACCATAACCCACAGGCCACTAAAATGTTGCCCCATTTAAATGGGTCACATGGCCAAAATCATGGCTCGTCAAAAACCAGATTCCATAGTCAAGCATTGAGGGTTAAAGGTGGTATAATGGGGAGACTATACCCTCATGATCAGTGTTTCACAATAGTGAAAGAGGATGATAAATATAAAAATTATAATAAATATATGACATCATAAGGTAATGAATCCAAATGTAATAAATAACCCCAAAAACAATATCCCATGTCACATGAAAAATGATTTAATTCCATGCATCTACAAAAAACTTATTCAGACATGGTACCAAGCATAAAATAAAGTACATGCATCAAAAGAGAAAGGAGACCAAAAAGACTGTCTGTTATAGCATCGGGAACCATAGCTCTTTCATGAACTTCCCTAATCACATGCTAAAATCAATCAATTATCACAAAATAGGATCTTTCCTCTTTCAATAACTATATCCACATAAGCTTCCCAAGTACGGTTGTCAATAGAGATTTGTTGTCATATAAACATAGTATGCCCCCAACAGTGTCTATAAATACCCACTAATTGAATATAATAAAATTATTGTTTATATATAATAATCATTAGTAGTAATAAAAAATAAAATAGTGTTCAAATCAGTATCCATAAAATTACCAGGCTAACACAACCTGGTTCAACCCACGATGTATAATCATTAAATAAGTAAAAATATACATATATATGGTCCTTATACATAGTTTCTTCTAAATAAATATGTAAGAATTATACATCTATACTAGACATGAGGAATAACTTAGTCATCCATGGGTAGTAGTATGACTCTTTCATAAATCAAGTGACACAATTCCACTCTCAGAATACTATAGAGGTCATGCCCATGTATCATAACTATATGGGCCTCACACCCTTCTATCATATAATTAGGTTCACCATTCCTTTTAATCATAATTAATGAGTCTCATGATGCCCGTTAATTATAATACATAAGGGTTTTTAAGACAATTAATCATATCCTAAAAAATTTCAAGGCACATTCATCCTAATCCAAAATAGTATCCCTAACCATTCATCACAATCTAAAGTGGTCACCATGCCCATATGTCACAATATATATACACCATGACCATTTCACAATACAGGGACACCATGCTTGAGTATCATAATATAGGGATTCCATGATCATATCACAATATAGGGATTCTATTCTTGTATCTCATAAAGTTAGAGACACCATATATTATAATAATATAAATAAGTTAATGTATTATTAAGATCCAATAGTGAATTACCAAGTCATCCACATTTCTCTTAAATAATGTAATAGCCATTTTCCTATTAAATAATGTTATGTTTTCATAAAACTAACTTTCAATTAAATTAATTATAATTATTTTACATAGGAGACACACTAAAACCATATAGAATATGGTTTATTCATTTTATCTTTTATAACCACAATGTCAAATCCATAATCACAAATGAAGTGGTGCAAACAGTCAGTAAGGACCTATCAAAACAAGAATAAATCGATACTAGTTTATTTTTATCAGGAATATTTAACTAAACATGATTTTTTTTTGAATTTTTAGGGAAACTCATAGAGAATCCTGTGTAAAGAATATTGGCACATAGTATAATTAAAAAAGAATTAAGGGATAAATACTGGACCACATAAATCATGCCCATTTAGGATAATATTTCCCTTATCTACCTATAATTTATTCTAGATTAGAAGAAAATGACAAAGAAAATCAATAACCGAGATAAAGTGTATAACATATCAATGAAAAAAACATTTATGATAGAAATTCGAACATCAAGATGAGCCTAAGGATATTATAGAATATAGATAATAATAAGATGAGAGGAACAGTAGTGAAATTGGATTTTTAATGGAAGAAATATCCAAGAATGAAGTTATAAGGGATAATGATCACAAATGGGAGGGAAAATGCACCTATTATATGGTGTAAATAATAGAGGATTGATAGGATATTATTTTAATATTTAATATAGAAACATGGGAAGTTTTCATATTAAATAGGGGTTGTACAATTATGGTGCATGGTTGGTCAAACCATGCACCAACCATTTTCCATGTACTATTTATGGGTGGGACCTTGCAAAGTTCATGCACACAGTTTGGGTAGTGGTATAAACACTATGTTGTAAGGATCTATTGAAAAATTCATACGTTTATTATGAGCATTCAACCTAGGTATCATGTTTAGTGAAAACCATGTGGCCATATTCTCCTTACTAAAACACCCTACATGAATACGGTAAACCGTGTAAATTTGGCCGAAATGTTACTAATAACCATGAGACCCAACTGTTTATCCTACAAGTAGGAGTTCTAGGCTTCAATTATTCTATAATCACCCTTATTTTCTCATTATATTTAATAGGAATTCCTAATATATAAATTCAAAATAAATAAACCATAATAATTTTATCAATACATTGAAAAAACATAAGTTCATTAACTCCTACCCTGATTAAAGGAACTCATCCATGAGTTGGGATTTTGAGGGTAGTATGAATCAATCTGAGAAAATATCTGGCCACTGATCATGTACTTCAGCCTCCAAATCTAATATCTCATCCTTCCATTATTCATTAGGTCGTGGAACCTATACTAGAGGATGTAACTGGCCTCAATGAACCTTTGTGATATGATCAACAATACTTATAAGATGATCATCAAAGGATGCATCTACCACCAACTCAAACTTCTCCTACTGAAAACTATACAACTGGACAAGATGATATCAGAAAAGAAGAGATATCTAGAAGATATAATGCATGACTTAGAACCAATAAGGTTGCTACAACTGATTGGAGACCAGACCGAATCTTTCTAGAGTCTTTATTGATTGTTTAAATGAGGAGATAACATACATTATTTCAGAATCTATCTATAGCATGGAAATTTTCAAACATACAAGAAATCTTGATCCCTGACCTCAAATTCTAGAGGTTGTCGAGGGTGGTTGGAATATGAATAATTCATAGACTGAGCAGTTATCTTGTAATTTCTAATTAGTTATACCATCCTTTAAGTCTCTTGAAAGTGATGTGGTTTATGTAGTACTACCTCTTCAACCTCCAACCACAAAATATGGGATCAACATGGTCTACCATATAATCCCTAATAATGATCCATTTAGATGGTATTGTAAATACATTTATTGTAGGATAACTCATTTATGGGAATATTCTTCTACTAATTACCATGAATATCTAGGGTACATGGAAGGATAATGTCCAATAACACTTAAATAAAATGCTATGAATGACCATCAATTTGAGGGTGGTAATAAATTCTCATATGCATTTTTGTACCCAAGACCTTCAAAAAATGAAACTAGTGCTACAATACGAAATGAGAATCCCATTCCAATTCAATAGAACATAGATCTTGGTGAAGGAATGAGATCTCCCTAACGTATTCCCTCCCATGCTTTTCCCTTGAGAAATTATCTCAAATAGATAAGATGTCAGTGACCTTCAACAATAATTCAAAAAACAACCCAAACTGCATCATTTCATCGAGTCAATCTATGTATGCCTATAAATAAATATATAGTGACATCATCACATTTCATATCCGGAATAGAAAACAATTGTATGAGTGATTCTGATCAGTAATGTTCTCTCATCACATGCTAATAGGTTATACAGCAGGTAATAATGACATCTAACCTTAATTTCATAAAGGGGCACTAAAAATGGTGTCGTCTATCTCAATACATATTAAGGATTCCAAGATTTACTTCATAGTATAAGACCTGGAATTATTATATTATCTCATCTCAGATGTTTTCTAGATCCCAGACATTCCCATGTATATTAATATTCTCATCCACAACCATTATCTAACCTAGCAGTGACTCCTTTCCAAAAATTATCTCCCTGGGGATCGACCATCAAGATATGATATATGTATCATCCTCACCCTATCTTTAATAGTGGTTGTATCCCCCAAGGATGAGATAAAAATATAAATGTGACTATCTATCACCATTAGGTGCATCATACAAAACATACCTATAAGTATCCACTCACTACTATACTCATGGACCAACTATATCTGAGTCCTCCGACATAGAGCATTGACAAATTCATTTATTTTCCAATTAAAATCAACATGACTAAAGTCAAATAACTCTAGATATTAATCCTTAATACATTTATAAAGGTTCAATACCTAATGTGTAAAAATATACATGGGGATTTTGTGGTATTTATTCACCACACAACTCTATTCCAATAAGTTATGCATCAAACAATGAAAGAAATAAAAAATTGTGGTCAACTTGAGATCCTGAATTTGGAAGTTCTTCTCATGTGGCCTCAACTGATGAGACACATTTGGAATAACTCTCTCCTCCTACACAAGAACTAATCCATGCTCAATACATGTTTCATGAAAATAGATTATATATCTCCTTCATAGCCCTAGAAGAATTATGATCAATGTTGTTGTTAGTATCCCTTTCATATCTTGCAAGGATATCACATATGATTCTAAATAGAAACACATCAAAAAAAATTTAGTGAAGTCCGTTAGAGGTTCTACAAGGTGTGATATGTTATATATGAAGTTCATGTAATATCCCATTATCACCTTGAATCTACATATACAAAACAATTCATTAGATTCTATAAAGAAACAATGAGACTCACTTTTTCAAGGTCAACTGATACTCATTCCATAGAGATTATGTGACCAAGGTAGTATACTGTATCAATTGAAACATGGCATTTTTTGAGACTGGAATATAGGTGGTTCTATGTCTATATATTCGTAATGATCCCATGATATTTTTCATGGACTCTTTGATTATAATTATATATAAATATTTCATCTACAGAGACTACCACAAATCAATCAAACATGAACAAGTGGAAAAATTTATTCATCAATTCCGTGAGATCTACTGTAACATTTGGGAAATAGAATGACATAACAAAATACTCATAAATATCATACCAACTTCATAGGGTCGTATGTATTATATCTGATGGTTGAAAATTTTGAAGATGATAACCCTATCTTTGAGCAATCATCCTAAATACCCAAGCACCTCATAGAAAATCAATGATAAAATCTATCAAAGGAACACAATAATATTTCTTAACCACAAAATGATTTAATTTTTGGAAATCCACAAATAAAAATCATATCATTAACATTCATGGTGAAAATAATGATGGGAACCCATGTATAATTACTCGGCCATATAAATCCATTGGCATCCAAATCCTATAGCTACCTATTGTGCTAGTGAAACTAAGTATTAGCCACTATGTAATGTGAAATTGATACCAGTGCATCATGAGACAGTAGCTTGATAGTAAATTCTACCTGTCTCTCAAGAGTTAGTTTAGAAATTTTATAAAGTAAAACATCTAAGAAATGAGCAGCCATTGGAGGGAAGACTGAATGATGAGTTTCCTGATCGTGCAAATAAAATATTTCAATCAAGGAAGTTACTCCACCAGTACAGTATGTTCTAGTCCCAAACTACTATCTGAGAAATCCCACTTATGTAGTAAATATTTTTACCACACTCTAGTGATGTAAATGAAAACCTAAAATAATAAAAATACATGTATAAATGATATGGAACCAACCAGTCTATTCCAGTTATGACATTAAAGACAAACATCTCAATGAAAAATAGGTCCCATAAGGAATGATGACTCCCTTATTCACAGTGGTATTCCATTCACTTGTGCGCACTATCTTATTTCATTCCCAGTGTGGTGTAAAGTGTCATTATGTCATAGAATTAATCAATATGAAGCCCAATTATTTGTATAATAAATATAGAGATAAGGTAATTTGAATCACCAATATCAAATATGGATGACATCATAGTAGAGGAACATAAAATAGTACCTTGAACATAGGATATCATAACACTATATTATTCTAGTATAGGCTACATTAAAAAAATCATTTTCAATAAAAACCCCTTTTCTATAAACTAACAGCACAACGCATGTCCACTTTGTTGGAGCTATATATCTAATGCACAATTACCACAACCATGTCCTCCTCCTATACCTTTATGGACGACAGTACTTGACCTACATACCTGAAAAGGTATTCCTGATCTCACACATAATGGTTGAGATGATATAGATTCTCTCCCACTAGAAAATAATTGTAAGGTCCTAAAGAAAAATTGATGATTCCCTAACCTTTGATAGTTGTGAAACTCAATGAGGTCTCTATAACACATGAGATAGTTTTCCCATTTCTTCCCATAGTGTGGAAAAACCACATAGTTGTTAATTGTTGTCACTTGGATTCTACTGATCCCATGAACAGTCTCAACGTTTCGATTCACACCACTTGTTGATCCAATTCCATCTCTTAGTTTTAAACTTCCCTATCCCACACTGTCAGCTTATTTCAACTTCCACTCTTTGATGAGAGCCTTGTTCACTATATAAAACATCATTTTCAACTACAACACTTGTCCATGGGATAGAATGGGACACCTAAGCCCGTACATAATGAGTATTACTTTTGTTGTGTCATTAGTGTTATATTAAAACCCAAAGTAATGAATCTATATTAAATTAGATCAGTAGTACATAAAATACATAGACACATGGTGCAGGTTCATGAACTTCATGGCATGGTCCACCATCAGGGTCTTAAGGAAGAAATAGTCATAGAAGCTAAAATAGAAATTCCACAATAACAAATATCATTAATAAGAATCATAATTTAGAATATCCAGCCAATTTATTGTATAATAATGAAGAATATAAGAAATGAGATTAAATCTTCACTTAGGAGGTGTATCGATGTGGTCAAAAATAGGAACTACAGTGTTAGGTGAAAAATCTAGAGCCATGGGGCCACCATCACTTAAAAACAGAGTTTGATGCTTCTGCTGAAACTCCCCTGTTAACTCTCCCATAGATTTTTGATGTAGAAGTGATCAATGTATATTCTAAAAAAGCTACATAAATTCCACTTGAGACTGAAAATCATCACCAACTTCATGGACAGTTGGTGGTGTGACTAGTGGTATCAATAGTGGATCAGGATCCAACAACATTGGAGCTTGGTCGTCACCACCCTCTTGATCTATAACTAGAGTACATCGTGGCACCATCATGCTATAAATACCAAGAACATGCCTCAAATAGTATTTTACCATGATAATATCAAAAAAACATGAATAGTATAGATACAAGTAATTCCTTCATTAGTTTCACATACATATACCTTATTCTAAAGCTAGGCATCGATGATATGTTCGATCTTATAAATCTCAAGAGACACTTCTTTCATCCCAGTACTATGCTCAGGTCTAGGTCAATCTCTATTTTTCACTATCTAGGTCTCAGAAGATAGACTACAAATTGCATGTTATAGAGGAAAAAAACTTTAATATTCAATTTTAATCTCTATTTAATGGTAATAATGTTTAGAAATTTAATATTTACCAATTTTCACATTTAGATAATTTACCACTATCTAAAGTACCATTCCCAATTTATTTAATACATGATTTTTAAATTGAAATTATTAGTTCATTTAACAACATCAAAACCATTACATTAGATATTATAATAGAAGAGGTAATATGAGATCGTTTATCTATATAAATAATAATTTCCAATATATAGAGGTACATGATCTATGTATATTACAAATAACCTTCATTTATTTGAAAATAACAAATTTTCGGTCTATTTAACCTTATATACATACTGAAAACATGTGATAATTGGTTCGTTAAATTGCAAATATCAATATATATCAAAAAACAACAATTAAATTGATATACAGACATTAATAATCTATTAATAAATTTATTTTTTCCTATAGAAATTTTATTTTCATAATATATATTTCCCTGGAGGAACATAGAACAAAAACTATTAAGTTAGGAACACAACCAACATGGAATAGAATGATGCATGAAATACTATTACTATAAGGTGATTATATTGATGAATGATTAATTATTTTTTTCTGTATTAGGATAGGAAAAATATAATATAACATCATAATAATAAGGAACATCATGTACCATGTGCATCATAAAATGGTGGATTAACATCTACAATAATAGCTGTAATATAAAAAAAATCTCCCATTCTAAGGTAAATTGACTTTTTCCTATATGTGGGTGAGCTATTACTAGGAGAAACTCATTAGAGAAATAAAACACATTCTATATCTCTTATATAATAGTTCAAAATAATATGATACAAGAAAACAATATTCTAGAATACTACATTGTACTTCCCAGACCTGGGTTCTAATAAAACAGATCCCCTAGATTGTGGGTAACATGTTATCAAGCATGCAACTTCATATTCTAGAAGCTACTGAATATAAATGAGGGTCAAAGCTGGGAAATTGGGGAGACTATAAAAACATTATTATAGTACCACATTAGTGTAGTAGATAGATATATTGCTACTATTTAATCAATATCTCTCATTATAGGGTAAAACATAAATGTTTAATAAATTCTCCCAACAACAATATTTCAGTATCATATAAAAAATGATTTATTTCCTTAATCTATCAAAAGGAAATAGTCCAACATGGAAACATGCATTCAATACAATACACGTACCAAAATTATAAAAAGTGACAAAGAAAATCTCCTATAACATCGGGATCTATCGCTTAATCATGTGATTCCCCACTATCATTCTATAATCAATGAAGTATCAATAACTAGGCCCACACCACATTACCTGCATGTATCCATATAATATTCCTCGTTACCATCAGTAGGACATGTATGGTATGATATAAACTGAGTAAGCTACCACTAACGATGTCTATTAACACATATTTAGTACATATAATATGAGTATTGTGCAGATATAGTAATGGTAAAGAGTGATAGCAACTGTAAAAGTGGTGGAGTCAAATTCCAGAAGCTTACCGGGCTAGAACTAACTAATTTGGCCCATGGTGGATAATCTATGAACAATTAACAATATGCATAAAGAAATATGGCCTATATATATAGTGATATCTACAACTATATGTATGGATATTTTTAATTTTTTATGTTGAAGTTATTTCCCTTTAAATAACTTCTCTGGACTATATGATTATCTGCATTCATATTTTTGAATCTTAATAAAATACATTACAAATCATGATTTTTCTAATGTGTAATAGTGTGTGTGGTAATTTCCCTATAATAGTTGTCGGTCTAATATATTATAGTAGTTCTTCATTATAATGAGATCCTTAAAGTGATATGAAATTTTTCTATATTATCTATTCTATAGTTAAATGATATCATTTCAGGGATAGAAATGACACATGTTGTTAGGGGTGGAGACTCATATAACTGTTAGGAAACTTCCCATGATGTACTCTTATTGGTTATATCTAGTAGGCTATTATGAACATGATACCCTCTTGTTGAAAATCCACATTTATAAGGGTTATTATATGTTACAGTATGAGGAGGTTTCTATTTTTCATCATACATTAGGACTATTATTAAAGAGTATTATCTATCAAGTAATTTTATGTATTGAAATAAATCACCATGACAATTGTTCACGGTGATGTTGGATACAATGGGTGCGTCATGAGTAATATTTCATTATTGAACAATGCAAGAAAGGTAATGTCACTTCAGTTCATTAATAGAATTTGATATCTTTTCCCCTTTGATAGAAATGATATATCCTCGTAAATAAATTCCTATGGTGTTCTATATTAATGTTCAAATTCTGAAAAGTCCAAGATAGAGACATCTATTATATAGGTTAATGGAACCATCATGCAACTTTATTAATTTGAGATATCAAGATAAATGGATATAATACATAGTAATCATCTGTATGAGTCATGATGTCATTATATCATGTACTTTTTTCACACTAGGTGCCTTTGTATGTTTCTAGTTTCTAATCTTGGACATTAGGCTTCGTTGACTAATTCCATTAAGAAAGAGGCCTATAATTCCTCACACTAAGTGTATATGTAATCATAGTTAAATAAAATATTATTTTTGAATATTTAAAAATTTGAATAAATATTATTCCTACACGTTGATTAATCATTATTCTTTTTTTATTGGTCACATTAATTCCACCACCATTTATTTGAAAGAATATAATGTCAATGAAATATTTAATAAATATTTTATGTCAATTTAGTGAATATGATGTTTATTTATTTACTATTGTATAATTCAATGATAATTATTTTTTATATAAAGATTCATTGTTAGGAGATGATTAAAATTTTTAAGGAATGTAGGACTGAGTATAATGGTATGGTGAGAAATAATAATAATTGAATATTATTTAATTAAATAATATTTAATTTAATTTACAAGTTAAGAACATGTTGATAAATAATAACAATAATATTATTACTATTTGAAATGAGGTTCATCCAGGATTAAATAAATAATAGGGAGAATGTGAAATTATTTTATTTTATTTCTAACAGTATAAAAACCCAATTATGTTGTTTTCTCAAGATCCAATTAATATGTTCTAGTTGTGCACAATGAATTTAGAGAATCCTCTCAATCCCAAGAGAGATCCTTTATCTAACAATGCCTCAAATAATAAATTGAGATCTTCCTCCACCACACACTCTCAAGTAAATAAAGATATCGAAGAATTATTTTAATGTGATTCTAAAGGAGATCCAAGAAGGATGACTCATGAACAAGGATATTCTGTGTTACAACATTCCTTTTTCTTATAGAGACATTCAAATATTTTGGAAACATGTGTGTATCACCTCTATAGGGAATATACATTGATTGCTATGATTCAGTAATGGTACAATGATGATATGTTGTCAGATTGAAAAACATAGTGAAAATTCCCTCAAGTTGATTCTTTATTTAAATAAATTGATTATAAATAACATGTGACGATCCTCTTTATTTTTTGAATTTTATCTACTGCTTGTATTTTTTGATTCAATTTTGTAGATGGAAATTTTTATCATTTTTTAAATCTCATATTGATCAATAGTCATGGAAAAATGAAATTTTTGTTAAGACTCGTCGCACACTTTCACTGTTCCAAGATCCTTCAAATTATATTAGAATGGTCACAAAATTAATTATAATTATTCAAATATTTTTGATTGATTTACGTGTTTGTGATTTAGTTTTCAATTCATTTTGTTATCATTCTGTTAATCTAAATAGAAATATCATCTCCAGTATTCTTAGTTTCTCATTGATCTAATCGATACAAATAATTTAATGAATAAAATATAATCAAATATTTCATTGGAAGATGCCATGGATTATGGATAGATAAAAAGGAGTAAACACCATGTACCCATAGTTACATGTAGTGTAATTGTGGGAAATGAATCCATAATTAATTTTTAAATTAATTCAAAGAGTGGGCATTGATTACATGTTGTGCATTAAATACCTTACACCACATTTTGACAAGATGATGGTGGCACATGGTTAACCATAGTACACAATATATAGACCAAAAACATAGAGTATAGTAAATTTGAGTCACTAATGGGATTTGTATTACCATAGTAAGCCTACCTGATTGGTTACCATGTAATTAGGATCCGACACACCATGTAGACCATATTACACGATGTTTTATCCATTTATCCAAGGCCGGATTTACACACCGATTCCCTAGGTGTGTTCCTCATATATTAGGTGATAGAAGTACATAACGTGTAGCTCTCCTATACAAGTCGTGTGATTATACAATATTATAATCATTTAAAATTTATTTATTATATTATGTAAACCTTATCGACATGGGCCTATGTTTGTTAATAATTATGATTGGACACACCATGTGATGGGTTTTTATAATTATATATGTATATATTAATGTTCAATTAACATTTTTTGTATTGATTGAATATAAATATCATATATGAGTTGTATTACGATTGAGACCCTAAAAACATAAAATCATGAGGCGTTACAGAAATGTCACGTAAATCATATAATCATATAGTTCATAATTTTTTCCATGAAATAATGTGGAATGTCATGTATGCAGTATCTCACAAATACTAAACAAGTATAATATTAGAATGTACATTTGGAATAATAGAACATGTATTCATTGTGTTTCCTCTAATGTAAATTTATGTAAAAATTTATTTTAAATTGAATTTATTTAACTTATTTAAAATTATGATGGATGATAATCTCAAGAAAATTTGGTATTGAATTATGATAAAATAATTTATTAATTAAAAAAATATGATTAATTGACTGAAGGGTGATTTATCTTAAATAAATATGAGTAATTAATGAATGATAGTTTTATTGAATGTGTAATCCATTTCATGCTTTTAGATGACGAGAAGCATAGAACATAACATTGTATGTGATTGGTTTTATTTAATTTATTACTTATTTAAATTGTGCGCATGCGTTTCATCACTCCTATTATTATGTAGGGCCTATGTGCCCGTGGTTTTATTTATAAAAAACATTTTACTTTTACATCCATGGACACAAAGCATATGTAATGGATGGAGCTCCCAATCAAGTGGAGGTGGTTAGAGTTTGGAGTTGAGGAGAAACTAATCTAAGATAGATGCATTTGTGGATAAGTGGAATTCTACGACATGAGCCATAATTGATTCAATATGACTTTCCACTACACCAACGATTAGATTAACAACCTCTACACAAAACAAAAATTAGTAAAATCTCATTATCATAATGCATTATAATTTAATTTCATTCAGTTTATTAGTTATTTCTATATGGATGTTTTTGATATCACATTATTTAATGAAATCTATGAGCATTCCAATAGAAAAAACTGCCTTATTCATAAATATTATCTAGTACGTGGTTAATAACTTAAGTAAATAAACATAATCATATAATGAATCTAATAAATATAATAATATAAAATTTAACCATACTATATATAATCCACCAATTAATGATTCTTGACCAACCAATGTTGGCGTAATTAGAAGGGGAATATGGATCATTTCCACTATAATATACATGAAATAGTATACTCCTAAGCCAATGATGAGGGAAATTATGTTTCGATAAAATAGTGGGAGGCTAATAAAGATAATATTTATTTATTATTCTAAATATTTTCTGATAAATTATTAAAATTACTCTCATTTTATTTTGTAGAAACAAAATTAAAATAACATCAATCATATCTTTATGATCCATAATTGGGAAGGGTAACCTTGTCATAGGCACATATTTGTAATAGTGGAAAAGAAACTTATGTGTTATACTTCACCCTAAAAATAAATTTTAGGTGCTATAAGAACATTTCCTTGTTTCTCCTTAAAATGAGGAAAGTAATAAAGGTTTATCTATATATGAGAAACATATGATTGATGATACATATGTTCAATGTTTCATTCTAGAATATATTCCCAATGAGAGTTAAAAGAAACATGAGGAAATGGAAGCATATAAGATGATGTATCACCTTTAGGATCTCTCTCCACATATGGAAATCCAAGAGAGGTACTTGATTTTCAATGCGTTGTTTAAAACTAATCATAGAGAGTCTATGAAAACCGGGCCTTATGTAGTCATTCCTATTGGAAACATTGTAAACATAGACATCATAGGGATTAAATTCCTGGATGAGTTTTAGATATATCTCATTCTTTCATCACATACCAAGACCATATTAAGTTCTGATATTAATTACAATATGAGAAAAAATGAGAAGAGTATTCATAAAATTATTAATTTGATTCTCCATGTGGGTAAGTACATGGGGAATGATAAACTAAAAATCCTCATGGTAAAAAAAAGTAAGAACATATAAATGGGGGAAAATACATATTAACAGTCTAAAGCTCTCGAGCACCAACATTTCATGTAGAGAATGATCCAGAGGTAGGAAAATGAAACGGAGGTAGTATGATTTAAAAGCCATATGCTAGGCCACTAGAAGAGGGACTACTCCTACAAGTAATGGGATGGTAAATGTGTTTTTGGTATCAAGTGTCATCTTTTAGTATCTACACATTTGGGTATAAGTTATAGTTTTGGGTGATCAAATCTATGTTATATTTTAGGAACCAAGTATATTTCAAAATATTTCGAGGGGATAGGTGGTTCTGAGAGCTACTAATGGTTCAAGTTTGGTTTCTTTAGCCACTTGTGTCAACCAAATTTTAATTCCAACATGAATCATTTTGGTTTTATAATATTTTTTACATACCTATGGTTACCAATAACATAATTTCTATATCATGTAATGATTTATACGGTTTTATTTTTGGGTTTGGAAATAAATTTAGTTTCCTTTATAAGGTAAACATATGTTATGTTATAGAAAATATAAATAACAATCTTTACGTGTTACATTATGAAAACCATATATTGGAAATTAATGAAAATCATATTCACATTAGCCATATAACATATAGATATAGAATCACCACCATGGTTATGTAAATGAGAAGGGTTTGAGAAATCTATGTTCAGGTAGTTATTTAGACTATACTGAGCTCGAACCACTTTAAATATTTCATTCTTTTTTAAATAAAAAATTGCTGAACCATCATTTGGTGGGTCGGGTGTAGGTCCATAGCGAATCTAGTATTTGTATACTATAACATGTGCGGACCATTTCATATTGAAGATGGAGGTAGATATTATAACATCATAACTTTTATTGATGACTTGACTTTATATTTCATCATATACTTTATGAGGAATAAGTCCACGTTCTTTTAAAAATTCATAGAATTTATGAATAATGTAGGTAATAAGCTAGAATTAATATACATAATATCTGATTAGATTTAGGTGGTTAATATCTTTAATAAGAGACTATCGACTTCTTATAGGTGTTTGGGGCTCTATCTCAACTCACTCAACCTCGTACAAAAAAATGTAATAGTGGTTTTGAAAGGAGAAACCATACCATGTTATACAGGGTAAGGTCGATAATGAGTCATGTAGATATTCTATTATCCTTTTGGGGATATTCATTACGAACTACATCATACACATTAAAAAATTAACCATCTAAAATGGAAAATATAATTACATTTGATTTATATAGTTAAAATAAACCATGCATGGAACACACACAAGAATGGGGTTGCAAAGAATTTGTTTAGTCCTTATCGAGAAACAAACAAGTACCCTGGGGAATAAATTGTATTTTTATAGGGTATCCCAATACCACAATGGTATAAAATGTATAAAAACATAGGTAATGAAGGTTATTGTCACCAGAAAATCCATATTTCATTAGTGGGAGAACATCCTAAAAAAGGATAGTGGGAGAAAGATAATATTCGATGAGGCTGATGCTAAAGATTCAAAATAGTTGGTACAAGAACAAATTCCATTGGTCCATATAGATGAATTAGTTCCTGGAATAGAAGTACTATGTAGGAGTGTAAGAGAGGTAAGATAATCAAAGCGATATGTGTTTCTTAGTAACAATGTATATTGTATCATAATTGGTTTTAAATGAAGAACCTATCTCCTATAATGAGGTAGTAGAAATCTCAGAAGTTGCATGATGGAAGGTAGAAATGAATTCTGAACATGATTTCATGTATTAGATCCATGTTTGGGTTATGGTTGATTCTCTAGTGGATGTAAATTATGATGGGTGCAAAAGTGTACAAAGGAGAAAACATGATATAGATTGTAATGTAAATACCTAAAAATAATGGCTAGTCGATAAATGGTTTAAACTATATCATATAATTGACAATGATAAAACCTTTCCTCAATATTCCATGCCTAAATCCACCAAAATTATTCATGCTATAAAAACATACCATGACTATGAGATTTAGAAAATGGATTTCAAAACTGTGTTCCTTATTGGGAACCATTAGGAAGATGTCTATATGACACAACTAGATGTGTGTGTGACCCAAAGTGATGCCATATAGATATGAATGTTTTAGAGATCACATTATGGATTGAATAAATAATCTGGGCCATGGATCATTCATTTCAATGAATCAATAATAGATTTCATTTTATTAAAATGGAATTTTATCCATGTGTTTACAATAGGATTAGTGGGAATGTGATAATTATCCAATGAGTATATGTTTATGAAATATTTCTTATTGGAAGGGATATACAAGTTATACAATAGATTATGGACTAGTTAACCCAGAGTTTCTCTGTGAAGGAATTAAGTGACAAATCAAATATTATACGGATGATTATCGATGTTGATATATCCAAGAGGCCAGTTGGACTATGTCAAAGTAGATATGTTGACCAGATTCAAATGTGAATTAGTACGAACCAATAAAATAAGGGATTGATTCTAGTGTCACATGGTTTACATCATTCCATGAAAATGTGTACTCGTACCCAATATGAGAACGAGGGAATAAGTAAGATTCCATGCTCTATATATATATGGTCCATCAGGTATTCCATGTTATGTACAAGACTTGATGTTGAGTATGAAGTGATCATGGTAGGAATATGTCAAGATAATCATAGATAATATAATTTGTATGCTATTAGGTCTATCCTTAAATATTTGATAATATCTTCGGTTATGTTCATGGTTTTAAAGGGAATATGAGGAGATTGTCATCTGAGGTTGTATTTTTTATTGTTTTCTGACAGATCAGAAAGATATGAAGAAAAATTGAAGATATTTTTTCTATCTCAGTGGAGGATCAGTGAGATGGAAGGGTTCAATTATAAAGACTCGGAAATTTCAAGGAAATTTATTTTCGTAATTTCTATGGAATTTTACAAATATTCATTTTCTGAAGGCACCTGATTCTGAGGCCAGGTGTTCCCAGAATCAATTTCTAAAGTTTAGCTTTGGTACGTTCAGTGAACGAACGAATGGGTTTTTCTATCTTTTGAAACAGTGCTCAGAATTGAAATCTGAGGGCACCGATGAACTTGCAATGCTGGTAATTTCTTAAGGGGACCTTTACTACACTTGTGTTTGCACGAGAGGAGAAGTTAATTATTCGGGGTTAAATTAAGATGTAAATAAAATTGTTTGTACAATTTTATTTTGTTATCCTTGGAAGTTAAAACCATCAATAAGAATTTTTTGGTGGGGCACACAACCACCCAACTTCCAATGTCTGGTTATATAGGTGGTGGGGACCACATGAGACCCAACCTTACAACTTCCCATATCCCTCTTTAAATACCCCATAACTCTTATAAACTCCCCCATTACTTTGAGTAACTCCTCACCTTTCCCTTCAACCATTAATTCTTACCAACATTCCTTAATTAATAAGATTAGCCTCTTTATTTAATTAATTAAGAGGTTTAATTTTGAATTTTAAAATCATTGTGGTGTGAATAAAAGTAATATCATTAGTATTATTTTGATTTGGAGCTTTTGGTGTGTGGGGAAACTTTGGTGAAATTCTAGAATTTTTGAGAGAACTCTTGTGTGAAGAAGAGGAGAACTTCTCTCTCGACGAAGAACATCGGTTGTACAATGAACGACGATGCAAACCGATGTCGTCTACGAAACCTCAACCCGAAACTCCGTCTTCTGCGACGCCCAACGTACACCATCAATTTTTTAGGTAAGGGTTTATTTTGAGTAAATTTATATTCTCACATTTTCCCCCTTCAAAAACAAAGAACATGGATCAACCCATTATCATGTTGATCCACAAATTTTTTCTTTGTGGGGTGGGAATAGTTGTTTGCTGGGAAAATGTTTGATTGATCATTTAAATTTTATTCGAATAAAATTTTTCTTCGTACAACGTGAAACCTTGTTTTTTTTGGATAATTGTTAATGACTAACGCAGAGGAATGGTGCCGAACAAACACGACCCGATGACCCTCCGAAGATTGTTTTTTGGTTAGAGGATTGATGTGCAATGATGAAACGGGACCACAACAACGTTTGGAAGCCATCGTAGTGAAGAATGGGTCCCGGGAGAGCCACAGGCGCAAGCGGTGGGCGAATTGGACCACCGAAGCGCATCTGGTGGTCCGCGAAAGACGTTGTTGGCGTGCCGCACCGGCTTCTGGCAGCGGCGAAGCGCCGCCTACGGGAACCCGCCGTGGCGGCGGTGCAATGGACCCTATGGCCACACGGGATTCAGGAGGCGGGGCGGGTGACAGCGGGTTCCGCTGGTGTCAATCAACAGGGGGGGGGGGGGGGTCTCGGTGCAACTCGCTTGGCCGCTGGCCGAGCTTGCTTCCCCGGCCGGGCTGGGGCGGCCCATGCAGGCCAGGCCGTGCCAGTCGGGTTGGACCGTGCCAGCCAAGCAAGGCCATGCCGGCTGGGCCGACCCAGGGTGGGTTGGGCCGGGTCGGACCGGGCCTAGACACCACTTTTTCAGACCGTTTTGGGTAAAACAGACATATTATGAGCTACAAACCTCCGATCGATGAACTGTCAGCTATGTAGGATTTCTCTAGATAGAGGCGGTCGTTTTGGTAAATTAAACAGAAGATTTTGGAAATTTTTGTGTACTTCGGGGTTGGTTTGAACCCAAAACCAATCGAGCCCTCGGAGGGGAAACACTTATAACGTAAAGACCAAACGTCCGTTTGACGTGCCGTCAACTTTGTTGGATTCCTCATGGTGAGACTGTTCTTTTGGAATACATAACCTAATATATCGACGCAGTTGGAGTATGGCCAGTTTGGATTGTATGCGAAATCCAACCGGGTCCCTGGAACAGAAATGCTAATAACTCACAGACCGAGCGTTTGATTGATGCACCGTCTGTTGCGATGAGACCCCTTTAATGAGGTGGTCTTTTGAGATACTTCTACGTGAAATTATGTGACACATGGATGTATCAACCAGAAGCTCATGAAGTGGACCCTCCCGGAGATGAGAATACGAAGTGAGAAGTACCTCAGCAGTCTAAGGTTAGTGAGTAGCACCTCAGAGTCGTGACATGACTACACTGCTCAACCGAGGAGGAGTAATCCAGCAGTCATTGTAAAAAAATATTGAATAAAATCCTGGTTTGAGATGAGTCAATTTTTTTTGTGTTTTCCTCATGATCGAGACGGGTTACTTGATAACATAGGTATATGTATGGGTGTATACCTATACAATGGTTATATGTTGAGATCATTCTTTTTGGATTATCCTTGTTGGATTTTGTGAGACCTTGAGGGTATCGGGGTCCCTACTGAGTATCGTTATACTCACCACTGCATTTGCAATGCCTGCACCTCATTTTTTTGGATGCAGATGATAGACATCACAGACCGAGGTAGATTGTACGAGGACTGGATGGTACCCGGAGGTGGACACTCGGTGTGACGGCATACGGAGTGGACCGAAAGTTGCGGAGTTCTGAAGAGGACATTTTTACCTTCCCTTTAGGTTGGAACCTGGAGGACGATCCAGGAGATGCCTCACTATTCAGTTTTTTCTCTTTTCAGATGTAATTTCTTTCAGTTGTAGTTGTACCTTTCCATTGGGCTTGTATTTCCGGCCCCTTTGTACTTTCAACACACTTGTTACAACTTTACGTTGTGTTTTCTTCCTCTTGTACTCAGGTTGTGTGTGATTTTACATTTTGTAAATGAAATGCCTTCCCAGTTATAGAGATTTACACCATTGGTGCTAGTCGCCAGCCCCTATCCTATGGAAGGCGGGCTTGGGGTAGTTACGACACGGGTCCCAGGGGATGGGACGTGAAAACTTGGTATTAGAAAAGTCGGTTCAACAGTAGAACTCATGACACTAATCATTATTTTCTTTGAATCAATAGTGTTAAGGGTACTGAGTGTGTTTTTCAGTTTAGGGAGTCCAGTTTGGGTGTGGCGGCCGACGTATCCGTACACCAGGACCCTGACTCTTGATTTCCAACTCAGTGCACGAAAACACTGATTTAGTGTGTGTTTTCAAAAGTTTCTTTATGTCAGTTTAACCAGGTCATCGCACCACATTTTAAAAGTTTGACCGTGTCACGTCTCTTCCGGATTCCTCCACACAGACAATCAATTGGAGTTCCAAGAGAGTACACGATGACGACCCACTGAGCGACGAGGCTCCCGTGCAGGGCCCTCTTACTATGTTGGCACGTTCAGGTGGTTAACCAACAGCACCGCCACCCGATGGGCATCAGATGCCACCAACCATACTAGCGGACGGTGTATGCTAAAAGATTACATTGCACGAGTTCCACCAGCAGAGGCCTCCGAGGTTACGAGGTGGGATAGATTCACAGGCAGTAGAGGACTAGATGGAGGCGATTTTTAGAGTTCTACACCTAGTTTAGACACTATTAGAGCAGACGGTGATCCTACCTACTAGTGTTTCCCAACGAGTGACCATGAGGTTGGTCCACATAGTGATAAGGCTTCAGTACGTAGACCGATGACAGAGATATTACCTTCGGGTAGTGTGACTGCTATATCACTACCTATTGGCCAGCAGTCTCAACCGGTGGTACTGGTAGATGAAACATGTATGATTCATGCCTTACACATGTTTCAGCATCAGATACCCATCATGTTCCATGGAGAGCCCGACTCACGGGTAGTTGAGGACTGGCTTGAGGAGGTGGCTGAGAGTTTTCTAGAGCCTATACAGCTTTGGCAAGACGAAATGACAGTTTCTAAGTATTAGTTGAGGCGTACTGATCGTTTCCTGGTACATGATGACGACGATATGATCAGTAATTCAGGGCTTGGACTTTCGAGTGAGGAGTGTTTAAAGGACATCCGAGCCAACTATTTTCCACTATGAATTCTTACATATGCTATAGTGATAGAGAGAACCTTTGTGGTTGAAAGTTCTTTGGATAAATGGATACAGCTAGTGAGTGTCAGCAGTGGGAAATGAGGGAACTGGTTCCAGTCTCAGAGACTTGGGCATGAAAAATGATTCATGATGAGGAAGTGTTAAGGAAAAATGAATCTACAGAGCAGCAGACATGGAAGCAGAGCTGGAGGGCAGGGGAAGAGAGTAGCTGCATGCAATCAAGGAGTGTGATCCATGGATCTAGGAATTATTCAAGGTATGATCAATGTCTCATATTAGCTTCCATAACAACAGACATTGATACGAATCATTCCTTCCTTCCACAAATCTTGTCCCAGTCCTAGAGTTTCTGGTTAAGTCGTTGACTTGACCCTCATGTCCGGATATATCATTGGGAGGAGACTCGATAATTAGGCATACGCCATTGGTGGGATATGACCCTTGAGGCAAAAGTTTCTATTGGAACCTCTTGGTGGCATCGTCAAGGCCTTACGGTGTTAGTTTGGGTATGGAGTAGGCAACCAAAGTTCATACACAGATTGAATATATTAGGCAAAAAGGATGTGGTTTACCTACAATGTTCAGATGGGTTTTCATTGGTTGGTGAAAAGGGTAACTCATGCAGCACATGATGGAATCATGCATAAGTTCGTGCGGTCGATCACTCATGAGTCAGACAAATTTAGATTTTTGCCAGACATCTCTAGAGTTTATGCACCTTTTTTAGCATTGACGAAGAAGGAAACCCTTCATGTGGTCAGAGAGATGCCAGAAGAGATTTTTAGAAGCAGAGGTAGAGGTTGACCAGTACGCCCATTTTTTGGCTACCAGAGAGGTTACAGATCATCCAGGAGAAGGTGAAGACTGCACAGAGCAGACATAAGACCAATGATGATAAGAGTCATAGAACAGATGATTTTAAGGATGACGATCACATTTTCTTACGGGTCTCACCTCGACGAGATCTACATGGATGTTACCGAGGTGGCAAGTTATCTCCAAGGTTCATCGTACCCTTCTCGGTCCTCTACAGGGTAGGAGAGGTGGCATACCACATGAACATTCCACCACAGTTGCACTTGGTGGATGGCGTCTTCCACATATCTCAGTTGAGGAGATACATTCACGACCGTTCACAGATCATCGACCACATGGAGCTGGACATCGATGACGAGGGGAAATTCACAGAGGTTTTAGTGGAGATTGAGGATCGATAGGAGCGGGTTCTACATGGATTGTCGATTCCTCAGGTGCACTTTCGTGGGCAGCACGGGAACCTCCAGGAGAGAACATGGGAGCGGAAGTCTCAGATGCGTGCTCAGTACCACATTTGTTTTCCATAGTGTGTGTTGAAGCTTTACAGGGACGTAAAGCCCTGAGGTGGGCATAATGTAAAGACCCGGAAATTTCAAGAATTTTTTTTCTTAATTTCATTAGAATTTTTCGAGTACTCTATTTCTGACGACAACTGATTCCAAAGCCCGGTGTGCCTGGAATAAATTTCCGAAGTCTAGCTCGGGTACGTTCAGTGAACGAATGAGCGGGTTTTTCTATCTTTTGAACCGGTGCTCGGAATTGAGATCTGAGGGCACCGATAAACTCACAATGCCAGTAATTTCTTAAGGGGACCTTTACCGCAGTTGCGTTTTCACAGGAGGATAATTTAATTATTTTGGGTTTAATTAAGAAGTAAATAAAATTGTTTGTACAATTTTATTTTGTTATCCTTGGAAGTTAAACCCTTCTATGGGAAGTTATTGGTGGGGCCCACAACCACCCAACTTCCCATGTGTGGTTATATGGGAGGTGGGTCCCACATGATCCCCAACCTTACAACTTCCCATAACCCTCTTTAAACACCACATAACTCCTATAAACTCCACCCATTACTTTGATCAACTCCTCACCCTTCCCTTCCACCATTAATTCATGCCAACATGACTTAATTAATGAGTTCAGTCTCTTCATATAATTAATTAATAGGTTTGATTTTTAATTTTAAAATCATTGTGGTGTGAATAAATATAATATCATGAGATATTCTATTGAGATGGAGCTTTTTGTGTGTGTGGAAACATTGGTGAAGTTCTAGAGTTTTTAAGAGAACTCTTGTGTAATGAAGAAGAGAACTTCTCTCTCGATGAAGAATGCATGTTCTACAATGAACGACGACGCAAACCAACGTCGTCTACGTAACCTCACCCCACGACGCCATCTTCCATAATGCCAGATGTACGCCATCAATTTTTGAGATTGAGTTTTATTTGGATTAAATTTATATTCCCACGTTTTCTACCTTCTAAAACAAAGAACACGGATCAACCCATTTTCAAGTTGGTCTGCGAATGTTTTTTTTACGGGTTGGGAATAATTGTTTTCAGGGGAAATTATGGATGTATTGTGTCAATTTTATTGGAATATAATTGTTCTTCATACAATATGAAACCTTGTTTATCTTTGGAAAATTGTTAACGACTAACGCAGAGGGCGCGGGCCGAACAGACACGGTCCGATGACCCTCTGCAGATTGTTTTTTGGTGAGATAATTGACAGGCGATGATGAAACAGGACTTCAATGTTGTTTGGAAGCCTTCACAGTGAAGAATGGGTCTCGGGAGAGCCACAGGCGCAAGCGGTGGGTGAACCGGACCACCGAATCGTGTCTGGTGGTCCGCAGAAGATGTTGCCGGTGCGCCGCGCCGGCATGGCGGCGCCAATGTCCAGTGGCGTCGACGCGCCGCTGGAGGAAACCCACCACGGAAACAGCTACGGTGGAAGATAGATGGACCCTGTGGCCATGCATGACCCGGGAGGCGGGTCGGCACCAGCGGGCGCCGCTGGTGTCAATCAATGGGGGGCCGCTCGGCGCAACGCGCTCGACCGCTGGCCGAGCCAACTTCCCCAGCCGGGCCGTGGTGGGCCACGCAGTCCGGGCCTCGCCAGTTGGGCTGGACCATGCTAGCAGGGCCGAGCCATGCCGACTGGTTTGGGCCAACCCAGGGTGGGATGGGCCATGTCGGACCGGGCTCGGACAGCCCTTTTTCTGACCGTTTTGGGTTAAACGAACATATCTTGAGCTACGGACCTCTGCTCGATGCACCGTCAATTGCGTAGGATTACTTATATAGATAAGGTCATTTTTGTATATTAAAATCAAGAGTTTGAAAATGATTTTGTATGGCTGGGTTGGTTCGAACCCTAAACCAACCGGGCCCTCGGTGTCGAAACGCTTATAACCTAAGGACCAAACATCTGATTGACGTGCCATCTACTTTGTTGGATTCCTATTAATGAGATGGTTATTTTTTCATACATAACCTGAGATATCGATGCAGTTGGAGTATGGCTTGGGTGGATTGTACCCAATATCCAACCAGGCCCCTGGAACAGAAATGCTAATAACTCACAGATCGGGCGTCCGATTGACTCAACGTCTGTTGCGATGAGACCTCTATGATGAGGTGGACCTTCGAGATACTTCCACGTGAGATTACGTGACACTTATATTTATTGATTAGTAGATCGTGAAGCAGACCCTCCTGGAGATGAGCGTATGGAGTGAGGAGTACCTCATCAGTCTAAGGTTAGTGAGTAGCACCTCAAGGTTGTGACAGGACTACTGTGCTCGACAGAGGAGTAGTTCTCCAGCAGCCAGGGTTACGACATCTTGAATAAAATCCTGGTTTTAGCTGATTCAATGAACTTTTTATTTTCCTCATGATTGAGACAGGCTACTTGATAACTTAGGTATATGTATTGGAATATACCTAAGTAAAGGTTATCTGTTGAGATCTTTCTTTGTGGTTTATCACTATTGGATTTAGTGAGACCTTGAGGGCATCAGGGTCCCTACAGATTATCTTTATACTCACTACTGCATGGGCTATGCCTACAACTCATTATGTTAGACGCAGAAGATAGACAGCATTGACTGAGATAGTGTGTATGAGGACTGGACGGTACCCGGAGGTGGACACTCGGCATGACGGAAAATGGAGCGGACCAATAGTCGCGGAGTGCTGAGGATGACATCTATACCTACCCTTCAAGTAGGAACCCAGAGGACGATCCGAGAGATACTTCACCAATCAGTTGTTTATCATTCCAGTTTTACTTTCATTCAGTTGTTTTTGTACATTTCCATTGGGCTTGTATTTCCGGCCCCTTTGTACTTTCAGCACACTTTTTACTACTCTATGTAGTGTTTTCTTCTGCTTGTACTCTAGTTGTGTGTGAGTTTATGTTTTTTAAAAGCAATGCCTTCCCAGTTATAGAGATTTACATCTTTGGTGCTAGTCGCCAACCCCTGGCCTATGAAAGGTGGGCATGGGGTAGTTATGAAAAGGGCCTTGAGGGATGGGCCGTGACAATAATGTAGCCAGTTGTCGCTGATTTTATAGTGGAGTCTGGGTATATAACGACTTCTAATGAAGCCAAAGAATCTACTTGGATTCATAACTTTTCCCAGGATCATGATGCGGTACCTAGTAGTAAAGAACATATCACATCATATTGTGAAAATAATGTAGTGGTGTCTCTTGAAAAAGATCCAAGGGAACACAAACACACAAATAACATACTCCAAATGTATCACCTATTGAGATACTTATATTATATGTGTAAAATTGTAGTGAGAATATAACCCAAGGAATAGAACATGGATGACCCCTTAACTAAAGGATGATCTCAGAAGAAGCATGAGTATCATGTGATAGATAGGGGACTAAAAGTTGATATATGATGGCTCTAGTGCATGTGTGGGTATTTTGGAGTTCGTTCCCTAGAACCAACCTATGTGCAGTTTATGATAACCTATATTTTTAGTTTTTAATATTAATTTACTACTTATCACAACATAGTTTTTATTCTATGTAACATAGTTGGGGAAATTTTCCTTAGAGTAGGAGTTTCAGTAAATGTTGGTAGATCCTCTCCATATTAATTAGAACTCAAATGTTCTATGATATTATGCTGGAATAAATGTTCGATATTTGGATGATATCATTTCAGAAACACAAATGTTACATGATAATTATGATGGAGACACATAGGAATTTTTTTATCCTTCCCAATGTATAAGATGTTTGTAATATCCTGTAGAATATTCTAAAAACATGACCCACTAGTAGGAAATACACCTTTATATTTGTTATTGGATGTTCCGGTCATAGAAATTTTTTAGTGGTCTTTAGACCTTATGATTATTATTATTGAGTATTATGCATCACATAAATTGATATATTGATGAAAAATATGATGACATATGTTCATTGGTATGTATCATACATTGGTTGTGTCACGAGTTAAATTTAAATAAGTAATAATGATAGAAAGGATTTAAACCTTCTATTCTTTAACATAATTTGATATCTTAGTCCCTTTTACTGAAATGATATATCCTAAATAATTCCATGGACATGTGGTTCTTTAGGAATGTTCTATTTATTGAATGACAATGAATTAGACATCACACAAATCGGTTAATGGAACCAACATGAAACCTACTTGATTCGATATATCGGGATAAAGTGATAATATTATACAGTAAGAATCTGTAAGAGGTTTCCTGGCATTAACTCATTAAATGCCTTCCTTATGGGTTCTTTGGTGTGTTTCTAGATGCTAACCATGGACATTAGTGTACTTCACCTGATGTCACTGAGAATGGGTCCTAGAGGGCCACACATAAATTGTATCTAGTATCGTAGTTAAGTAATATATTATTATTATTATTTAACATATTGAATAAATATTATTACCATATTTGGTTTAGTAATTTTTCTTGTTTTCTTGATCGAATTTATTCTAACACCAATTATTGATGAGATTTATATTTAATAATAATATTTAATAAATATCTAATTTATATTATTTTAATATAGTATTTATTTATATATTTATTGGAGAATAATGCAGTTATATTTATTTATTAAATAAATTGTCATTATTCTTGTCACGATAAGTGTTGTGGAGGAATAGATGACCAAGTATAATGATCTGGGGTGAAATAATAAATATTGAATATTATTTAATTAAATAAAATTTAATTTAATTCTCATGTTAAGTTAATGGAGTGAAATAATAATAATAATAATATTATTATAAAATACCATTGTATTCTACAATGAATAAATATTTATTTAGGAACTTGTGAAATTATTTTATTTTAACCCTGCTTGTATATAAACCCAATAATGTTATTTTTGATAGATCCTACTCATTTGTTTTGGTTATTCCCAATGGATTTTGAGAATCCAATTAGGACCTGTAGAGGTCCCTTCCCAAATAACGCTCCAAAAAATGAAGGGTTATCTTCTTCCACCACCCATTCTGGAGACAAGTTGGATCCCATAGAGCGCTCTGGAAGTGGTTCTCGAGGAGATAAAAAACAGTCGACATAAGAACCATGATCTATCATTCTAGCACCCATCGATTCCAATAAAGAAGATCAATGATTTATGGAAAAAAATTATAAATCATCTAGAGGTAATCTACATTAATTCCTATGATGTGGTGATGGAACAATGATGATCTATTGTTAGATTCATCAATGAATAAATAATTCAATCAAGGAAATACATTATTTAATAAATGTTATTGTAAATAATATGCGATGGTTCTCTCTTATTTACATAATTCTATACCATGAATATATTATTTGAGTTAATTCCCTAGATCATGGCATTTATCATTGTATAAATATTGTATTTATCATCGATCGTGAAAAAAAAGGAAATTTGGGCACAACCCATCGCATGCTTCCGCTGCACCTTGAACCTTTAGTCTAGACATGAGGTGTAACTCTTGCATGCGTGGGTAGTAGAATGATTCATTCAAATATCATTATATCTCGTGGCTAGTCATATAATATTCTGTATTTCATACCCAAGTATGATAACTATAAGGACATCATTCCCTTGTATCATATAAAAGAGGTCTCTATGGCCATTGATCATAATTAATAAGGGTCTCTATTTCTATTAATCATAATGTATAATTGTCTCTAGACCCATTTATCTTAAGATATAAGGGTTTCTATAACTTTTCATCCTAATCCAAAATGGTCTCCATACCCATTTATGAAAATCCATAAGGATTTACATTCCCATGTGTCATAATATTGGGATTCCATGCATGTGTCACAATAAAGAGATTTTGTGCTTGAGTATCATGTTATCGGGAATCCATAGACATATCACAACGTAGAGTCACTATGACTATATCTCATGAAATTATAAACACCATGTATTCATATTATACAAATAGTAAGTCTTCAAGGCTTTATTAAGATACAATATTTAATTCCTTTTTCATTAGGATTTCACTCATTCAAGGCACTAAAAATTATCTTATTTATGAATGTGAGGTGGTTTTAAAACTCACATTTAATTAAATTCAATAAAATCCTATCAATTAGGATATGAACCAAAGCATTTATAATATGGTTTTTTATTTAATCATTTATAATAAGATTGTAAAATCCAATCGAATTCTTCAAGGGGATGACACAATCGTAGGGGACCTATCCCAACCAGAATAAAGGTATATCATGTTATTTATTCAATGGATATTGAATTAAACATGTTTTATCTATATTTATAGGGAAATTCATGGAGAATATAGTGTTTCTAATCATGAAAAATAGTACAAAGAAACAATATGGAATGGTTAAATATGAGACCACCTACTTTATTCCAATCAAGGGGCACTCATATAGTCTTTGCATTCAGTTTCCTATATATTAGATTAAAACAAAAAAAGGTGAACACTATAGAAACATAACATAAGATATGCAAAAAACTTGTCATTGATTGAAAGAAGAAGGAAAAAATGAGCCCAAGTAGTTTATAATTTACTCGGAGGAATCTATGCATACAAACATAAGTGGAATCACACGTCGAATGGAGGAAACATCCAAGAACCTATCCGGAAGGGATGATGATCTCAAACAAGAGGAATAAGGGACCTCAAGTATGTTTTAAATATAAATAATATAATAGTTTTATAATGTATTGATTTTAAGTCAAAATTATTAATTTTTCCATCTTACAGGTTCAATCTGTTTGGAAGCATGGTTGGCCAAAAAATGCAATAACTGTGTGCCCTAAACAGTCTTAGGAGAGACCACATATAGTTCATGCACAAGGCTAGGAAAATAGATCACAAAATGTGTTGCATGTTCCTATTAAAAATTTCATATGTTTAGTATATTCATGTTACCCATTTATCACCGTTATAGAAAACCGTGAGGCCATCATTTTCTCAATGAAACACCCAGGGCGGTTATGAGAATCCATGTGGATTGGGAAGAAGATTTCTACTTACAATGTGGTAACTTTGTTTCTCACACTGGCTAGTGTTACTTCCAATTAAATATCACCAAACACCCTAGCTTCATCTATAAATTTATAAGTCATTCTTAATGGGTCAAAAATAATGATATTAACCATAAAACAAATGATTTATACTTTCATTAAAAATCATGTCGTTACATGGCCCTTACCTATAAAATTGTATATGTTGAATCCAATTTTATTATCAATTTAATGTAGTACAATTTCAATATAATGTAAAATTTTCATATAAAATAAAACAGAAAACATATTGAAAATTTTATTTTCTAATAAAATAAAAATTAATTAAAAAAAATTATCATGGGTTTGTATAAAATATATATTAAATAAACAAAATTAATGTAAATAATTTTATAGAAATAGGGTTTCATAAATATACTTTTTATTCTTATTTTTAAATAATACTCTAATTAGAAATAATATTAACCAAAAGATGTATTTTTTACTACTCACATAAAAATAAATTGTTCTGAAAAATCCCAAAATTTCATAAAAACTACATATGGTTTTATAAATTCAAATATGAATTTAGTTTTTTCCAATTATCATTAGAAAAAATAAATAAATATATTAATAGATAACTCAAAATATAAATATAAAAATCTTTTATAAAAAATTGACATTCATTAACATTTCCTATTTCAAATATTAATTCATAATAATTCTATAATTTAATGTTTTATAATTTCTTATATCATATATATATATATATTAATTATGATAATTATCTATTATAAATGATAAATTTAGTTTAATGATGTGTCACAACATCTGTTTTAATGCATGTAGAGAATGATATAATATTTAGAATGATTTAAATGAAAATATTAATTATTAAATATATGGTTGTGACATGAACCAACCTATGTTGTCCCTCCACTAAATTCATATGGTGTCCCATGACATATGCGAGACGACTTGGGGATCACCATGGGTGAATGAGAAGCTTCAGGTCATCCATTACTATTCAAATTAGGCAATTTTTACCAATAAATAATTTAAATATGTAGTTGAAAATAGAGCATGATAAATATATATTTTAGGGGACAATTTTCCAATAAAAAATTAGAAAACCATTATAATGAGGTTTTAATAATTTAAATACAACAATACATGAGCTCCTATATAACTCCATTCATGGAACAACCCTTGATTTTATATCCCCATTAACGATATATATAATTCCCCACCAATTAACTTATGGAAAATAATAAAAGAATATTATGAAACTATAATAATAAAATATTAATAAAAACAATAATACCTTTATATGAATCCATGAGGGATTGTCTAATCCTCAAACTAAATTTGATCCATGAATAATTAAATGATTAATATTAAATTTCAATAGGCATGAGAAAAAGGCCCTATGAATATTCTAAGGAAAGTAACACACCAAGTATATGTTTTTAACAAATGATCCAATTCCAATATATTATAAAATAAAACTAGAATGTAAGATAACATTTTTGATTTTAAAAAAGAAACACAATTCCTCATCATTATATGACCATTTATTTTCTAATAGGTTGGGGTGATACTTTTTTAGAAGATAATTCGTTAACGCCTTATAAGAAAAGGAAACTTTTTATTTTTGGAAAAAAATTCTAATGGACGAAAATAAACCATTTTTTCATAAATGAAATAAAAACCATGATATTTAACAAATAATAAATAAACAACAATAACAATATGAATAATAATAAGAATTATAAATTTATTAGGGATCATGGGAACACATTGGTGATAATAGGTTAATTGAGAATCGTACTATACATAATTTACAATATTAGTGATACTAATGTAGTTTAACATTGCTAACAGTAATTCAAACCCTAACTATCCTAGCAGAGGGGGGAAACTCTATAAGTAGAGAAACATCCTACTAGGTTATATTAGTCTGATTATGACATTGAACTAGTTTAGTTTGTGTCCCCTCAAATCCCTCAATCTAATCTTCATTTCCAATGGGATTAGAAATGGACATGGTGAAATAATTAATAACACGTAAGGGTTTTTATGTATGAGTATATATATATAATTTAAAAATATATTAACAAGAAATATAATCATTACCATACCTCCAAAAAATTCTCCCCAAATACACCATTGATTCAAATATAATACAAGGTCCCATGATGGGGAGTCAATAATAATAACCACACATGGTGTGCATTTTGGGTGCATTCATTTTAGAAAACATATATAAAATTTAAATTATATCCCCATGTAATAATTTTGTATCCTAATGTGATGAGACAATATTGAAAACCATTTACAATGCTTCATAAATAATAAAAAAATTAGCAATATGAAACCCACATTTCATGAACCATTCACACAATTAATAAAATTCAATGAGAATTTATAAATCAACATTAGAATTAAAAATATCACATAATATATTAAAATTCATTTATTATAACAATTATGAAATTACTTTTAAGACTTTGTGATTTTGATAATATTTATACTGATTTAAATCGCACATTTTCATATTTAAATCCTTACACATTAAATAGAATATAAGTGAAACATGTTTATTCATTAAATTATTTTCATGAACAATAATAATATTATCAATTAAAATATAAATTGTAAAGACCCGTAAAATTCAAGGAAAGTTTTTTCTTAATTTTCTTGGGAAATTTACAAGAACTAAGTTTCTGACGGCACGTGATTCTGGGGCCCAGTGTGCCCGAAATCATTTTCTGATGTTTTGGCTCGGGTACGTTCAGTGAACCAACAAGTGGGTTTTTCTAACTTTTCATCCAAAGCTCGAAATCGAATTCCAAGGGCACCGATGGAATCGCAGCACCGGTACTTACTTAGAAACAAGTCTTCCGGAGTTGCGTTTTCTCAGGTGTGGTTTTTAATTTTTGGCAATAAGTGAAGAGAATAAAATAAAGTGGTGCGACAACTTTATTTTATTTCACTTCAATCCACTTAAAGCCACTTAAATCTACTTAATCTAAGTTGAAGCGGATAGGGTGGAACTGAAAATATCCTACCCTCTAGGTAGGATATTTGTGAGGTGGGGCCGGAACGAGCCCCACCGTTTCTTTTCCCCTAAGTAACGCACCTGTGAAAACTACTCTTTAATGAATGTCAACTGGTGCATTTTCTAAAACTCTTAAACCCTCCTATTAAATAGACAGTTTATTCGTTACCATTAATTCACCGAATTAATGGTTCGTTTCATAACATGTTTTTAACTGTTGGCATAATAATAAAATAAGACCAACACACTTTCTTCTTGGGTGTGGTTTGTTGATAGGATTTGGAGAAATTGTATCTTCATCCTCCTTCATGAAGAACGTTAAGAACGGGAAGAATGTGAAGAACGCGAAGAACGCCGGCCTTTTACGAAAGGCGACGAAGAACGCCGAAACCTCAGAGATGAACGATGCGACGCTGTGTACCACGATGACGAAGATTATCCTCCCTCGACGGTCTTCTGCGGCAATCCTTCCCCACGACAATCTTCGATCAAAACCGATTGAGGTAGGGGAATACAAATCTTTTAAATTTCCTTTTTGGATTTTATCCTTAACATGGATTTAATTCATGAAATTAAATATGTGTTTTTTTTAACCCTCGGAGATCGTCGACGCAAAGCCATATACCGTGACGACGCGACACCCTTCCGGGTTGCGACAATCCTCTTCTTCCGCAATGGTTAATTCTACGAAGAACTCTCATTCGACGTCTACTACGAGGTAAAGGTTTTATTTGAGAATAATATTATTTCCCATAGGTGTTTCCTTCAAAAAAAAAAGAACCCGGATCAAAGTTCAATTTTAATTTATTATAATTGTGCCTTGTTATGTTTTCATGTGTTGATTATTATTCCCAATTGTTATCACCTATCGCGGAGGGTGCGGGCCAAACAAACACGGCCCGACAACCCTCCACAGTTTTTCATTGTTGCGTGGATTAACTGTGTTTACGAAATGTGATCAGAATGGTGATTCGAGGCCTTCGTAGGAAATTTCGGATCCCGGGAGAGCCGTAGGTGCAAACCGCAAGCAAAACGGACCACCGGAGTGCGTCCAGTGGTCCGAGGAAGTTCTCGCCGGCGCGCCACGCTGGCGCCGGCGGCCGGAGGCTGCGGCCGGTAGCGGCCAGCCGCCAGGAAGCAGGGGCACCCGGCGCGCCCCCGGGAAGACCCTTCGGGGCTAAAGCCGCGGCGGCGAGGGCCGGTCCCGAGGTCGCGGGGAAGGGACACGACCTTTTGCCGCGCCTAGTGACTCGGAGTGGCCCCAACGCGGGGTCGCGACTCTCCTTCACGTGGGGGCAGTGCACCCCCGCCCGCGGCTCCGCCGTAACAGTCGAGCTGACCCGCCTGGCGGCCGGGCCGCGCCCGCGCCGGCCAGGCCGGGTCGCGCCCAGGCCGGGCTGGGCCACCATGCCCGGGCCGGCCCGTGCCATCCTGGTCGGACCAGGGCCCGGGTCAGGTCAACGCGGTTCGGGTCGACCCAGGGGGGGATGGGCCGGGTCGGTCCGAGCCCAGACCCCCCGTTTTCGGACCTTTTCGGTCATTTGGTCATATCTTGAGCTACGAGCCTCCGATCGACGCGATGTCAGTGGGGATGCGATCCTTGGATCGAGACAGTCGTTTTCGTATATCGCACACAAGGTTTCGGAGTACTTTGTGTTTGGCCGGGTCGGTTTGTACACGAGACTAACCAGGCCCTCGGAGCGGAATCACTTATATCTCGAGCTCCGGACGTCCGATTGACATGCTGTCGACCTTGTTGAATTCCTCTAAGTGAGACGAATCTTTTGGCTTACTCCGACCGAGGTTTGGGTTCAGGTGGAGTACGGTCTTGTTTGTTTTTCCTTAAAAACCAACCGGGCCCCTGGAACGAAAAAGCCAATAACTCTCAGACCGGGCGTCCGATTGACGCGCCGTCTGCGACGTTGAGTTCTTGTTGACGATACATAACTTTTGGATACATCAACTCTGGACTATGTGTCAGTTGATGTATCAACCTCTCGGCTCGTGGAGCGGACCCTCCCGAACGAGCTTGCTGTGTGCGGGAACCCTAGTGCTGGCTGCGGCTGTGACGCCGATGACGACTGTGCAGAGATCCTTAGTGGATTCGATGAAGACTGTGTAGAGATCCTCAGTGGATTCGACGAAGACTACAACACTCAGCGATCCTTTGTGGATTAGTGCTACTGATCCTGTGTGGGTCTGATCCTATGTGGGTCTTTGCGGGGGTGAGTTACCTATCGATCCTTTGTGGGTCATTGCGGGGGTTAGTACCTCTCTATCCTTTGTGGGTCCGACAGTTTAGATGAATCAGTGGCAATATCTGGTCATCTTTATCATCATATGAAGATGTATTCATGTGTGAGCTGAATCCTGTTTACTTTCCTTTGTGGATTGTGTTGTGCTATCCTGTGTGGATTTATTTTTTGCTTTCCTATGTGGACTGGGTTGTACTTGAGCTCGGATGTTGGAGCCGAGCGATAATTGATGACTTAGGTATATGTATGGGCTTATACCTAAGTAGTGTCGGATGTTACTTTGTGATTGTATCTTTACATTGTGGATTATCCTTTGTGGATTCTGGGAGACCTTCGGGGGTCTCGGGTCCCTACTGAGTAGCTTATACTCACCCCTGCATGGGTTATGCCCGCAATACGTTGTGTTGGTTGCGGATGACGGACATCGCTGATCGTGGTTGAGGCTTCTAGAGCTGGATGGTACCTGGAGGTGGACCACTGGGCGGGACGTACTCGGAGCAGTCGGCTGGACCCGAGGAGCTATGGAGGCTATCTGTACCCACCCTTCAGGTGGGATTTCTAGTGGACAGTTCGACGATGTGGCTTTACTTTTTAGTTGTTGTTTTCCCTTTCCAGTTGTACTTTACTTTCAGTTTGGGTTTGTATACTGTCCCACATACTTTTCAGCATTTACTGTTGTACCCGTTTTTACTTAGTGTTTGCTTCTTCCTGCTTGCTCTGTGGTGTTTGTAGTTTACATTACAAAGGCAATGCCTTCACTTTTACCAAGATTTATGCCTTGGTGCTAGTCTCCAACCCCTGGCCTATGGAAGGCGGGCTTGGGGTATCACGGCATGGGCCCCAAGGACGGGTCGTGACAAATTGGTATTAGAGGGATGATGGTTCTACTGCAGAACTTGGGACTCTGATCTTTTTATATTTGAAGCAATATTGTTTAGCGTATTGGGTGTGGTTATCAGTCCAGGGAGTCCAGTGTTGGTGCAGCGGCCGACGTATCCGTACACCAGGACCCCGACTTCTGATTTCCGACTTAGTGCACGAAAACATTGATTTCGTGTGTGTTTCAAGTTTTATTTGTGATTAATTTGTGTCAGCTCACCAGGTATACTGTTCTGACCGTGGCGCATCTGTTTCTTTTTTATGATGGCCCCACGACGGCAGCCAGTTAGGGTTCCGAGAGTTGAGCATGACGACAGCCCACCGAGCGACGAGGCCTCGGTATAGGGCCCTTTGACAGCTGAGGAACCGGCGGTACCTCTACCCACCGAGCCACCGATGCATCCAGCCCCAGCTGCTGACGATGCACGTTGCCTTAGTGCAGTGCATGAGTTCCAGTTCCAGTGACCGCTCAGGTTCCACGGGGAGACGGACCCCCAGGCAGCCGAGGACTGGCTGGAGGCAGTGGTATGAGTTTTTCGGTTAGTGAGGACACCAGCAGACCTCATGGTGATCCTCGCAGCGAGCCTACTGCATGCGGCAGCAGACCGATGGTGGAGCTTGATGCTCCAGGAGCACGATGAGGCATCTCGTCTCTAGAAGGACATTGAGAGCCTCTTCCGATCGGAGTTCTTCCCTGCCACCCTCCATTCGGTGCGCATCCAGGAGCTTCTTCAGCTGCGGAAGGGCAGTTTGACGGTCGCACAGTACTCGACAATATTTACCGATCTCTCGCACAACTCGACATACATGGTATGGGACCCGTTCATCCGGGCCCGGTCCTTTGACCAGGGATTGAGACATGAGATCAGGGCATCGCTGATCTCCCTCAGCATTCTGACCCAGGCAGGAGTATTGGAGCGAGCCCTTTGGATCAAGCGCTTTCTTGGTGAGTCTACACTAGCGGTGAGACCTACCATGGGGCGGCACATAGCAGAGTCTTCTGCGGCAGGCAGTCGATGGATGACTCATGAGTCATGGCAGACCAGACCCTCACAAAGATGACCTCAGGACACTAGCTCAGCGGTGCGGGGTACACAGCGTGGAGCCAGTCTTTCGAGAGGTAGGCAGTGCTACACATGCGGCGGACAGGGTCACATGGCTCGTGACTGCCTGACCCACCGTGCCAAGGATTAGCAGATGGTTGAGGGGCCACCCAAGAAGAGGTAGAGGGTCGACCGTGGCGGTCTGCAGGGTGCAGGAGGACATGGCAGAGGAGATGGCTGAGCAGCAGGTGGTGGGCGACGCTTTGAGGCTCTACCACCACCACCACTAGGAAGTCCACCACGGCCACAGGGAGCTGGCGGGCAGAGACATGCACAGCTCCAGGAAGTGGAGGCCTATGACCACGGTGCGCCTGAGATGATTCGAGGTACTATCTGTGTCTATTACACCATTGATGCAGTTTTTATAGACATGGGAGCGATTCACTCTTTCATAGCTGCTGCCCTTGTTCGGAGCTCAGAGATTTCGACAGATCCATTCGCTCGATCCTTACGGCTAGAGACTCCTACGGGAGTAGACTCGATGATTACGTACGGGTGCTGGCATTGTGAGATTACTCTAGGAGGTGAGGGATTTAGCTAGGATCTTCTTGTAGCGGCGTCGAGGCCTTACAAAATCATCTTGGGCATGGATTGGTTATCTACAGTACATACCCAGATCGACTGTTTTAGGCGCAAGGTGCGATGTGTACGTACCGACAGGAGCAGGTCCACCTTCACCGGAGAGAAGGGATCCTTTGCAGCACAGGATGGACTCTCGAAGAGGAGAGGAAATCCCATCACTCATCAGCTGGCTAGCCTCATCCTAGGAGCAGTTGACATGCAGAGTCCTAGTTTTCTTCCAGTGGTGGATCAGTATGCGGACGTCTTTCCCGATGACGTTCTAGGACTACCTCTTCGTAGAGAGGTAGACTTTTATATTGATCTGTACCCTGAGACAGCCCCGATATCCACTCCAGTATATCGGATGGCCCCCGCTGAGCTTCGAGAGCTACGGGTACAGTTGGATGACATTCAGGGAAAGGGTTCATCCGACCCAGTGTTTCACCCCAGGCTTCCCCGATATTGTTCTCCAAGAAGGCGGATGAGATCTTGTGACTTTGTGTCGACTATCGTCGCCTGAACCAGGTGATAGTGAGGAACAAGTATCCCTTACTGAGGATTGATGACGTCTTCGATCATCTCAAGGGAGCACAATGGTTCTCGAAGATAGACCTCAGGTCAGGCTATCATCAGCTCAGAGTTCGGGATGAGGACGTGCAGAAGACGGTGGTCAGATGTTAGTATGACCACTATGAGTTCATGGTTATGCCACTAGGCATAACCAATGCTCCAACGGTATTCATGGGCCTCATGAACAGGATCTTTCAGCTGTACCTTGATCGATTTGTCGTGGTTTTCATCGACGACATTTTGGTTTACTCGATGACTAAGGAGGAGCACGCCTACCACTTGCGAGTTGTAATGGACACACTCCAAGAGCACCAGCTTTATGGAAAGCTCTCGAAGTGTATGTTCTGGATATGTGAGGTCCACTTCTTGGGACACATCATCTCTGAGGCGGGAGTTGCAGTGGATCCTGCGATGATCGAGGCAGTGCTAGCTAGGGAGCCACCCAAGAGCATGACGAAGGTGTGGAGTTTCTTGGGACTAGCTGGATACTATCGGAGATTTGTGCCAGACTTCTCCAGAGTTGTGGCACCACTCTCAGCTCTTAAAAAGAAGGGGAAACCCTTTAAGTGGTCAGACAGATGTCAGTAGAGCTTCCAGGAGCTGAGATAGAGATTGACCAGCGCCCTTATCTTGAGGTTTCCTGAGGAGGGAGTAGGGTACATAGTCTACTTCGATGCATTAGGGACCAGACTCAGATGTGTCCTGATGCAGGAGCGGGTAGTGCTCGCCTATGGATCACGTAAGTTGAGGCCACATGAGAAGAACTACGCTACCCATGACATGGAGTTAGCAGCAGTGGTCTTCGCTCTGAAGACAAGGAGAAACTATCTGATGGGTGAGCGCTTTACAGTCTTTTATGATCATCAGAGTCTCAGGTACATCTTTTCTCAGAAGAACTTGAACCTGAGAAAGCAGCGATGGCTCGAGTTCCTCTAAGACTATGACATTGTGATAGTCTGTACTCCTCGGAAGGGGAAAGTGGTAGCCGATGCTCTCAGTAGGAGGACGGGCATTCAGCTACTCGAGGAGGCGATAGAGAAGCTATCCACTTTGCGGATATCCTTTGTGGATAGAGATGGAGTAGCTTTCCTTTAGTCACTCACAGTCTCTCCTCCACTACTATAGCGGGTCAGAGAGGCATAGCGTAGGGACGCTGACTGTGAGACGTGGCGTGCACAGATATTATCAGGACACACACCTGATGGATTCTACTTTGGAGCAGAGCACGACGTCCTTTTCAGAGGACGTACCTTGGTACCATTTGCATTATGGGAGGAGGTGCTGAGGGAGTTTCACACTTCTCCTTTGGCGGTACATCCTGGAGTGCAAAAAATGGACCAGGACCTCAGACGACAGCACTGGTGGCCGGGCATGAAAAAGGATGTGGCGGAGTTCGTTTCTCGATTCCTCAGCTTCCAGCAGGTGAAGGTGGAGAATCAGGTACCAGCAGGATTGGTACAGCCCTTGGAGGTCCCATAGTGGAAGTGGGACGGGATATCTATGGACTTCGTGACTGGACTTACACTCACTTCCATAGGTCATGACTTTATTTGGGTGATTGTCGACCGACTCACCATGTCGACTCACTTCTTACCCATAAGTGAGGAGGGATCGGTGAAAAGCATGGGACGTCTCTAAATTTAGGAGATTGTACGGCTTCACGGTGTGCCATCGTCTATCGTCACTGATCGCGATGCTCGCTTTACTTCCCGGCTTTGGAAGGGGTTGCAGGAGGAGTTCGGGACGCAGCTACATCTGAGCACTTCCTTTCACCCTCAGACGGATGGTCAGACAGAGAGGACCATTCAGACTCTCAAATACATGCTATGCGCATGTGTCCTCGACTTTGGTCGCAGGTGGGAGGACCACCTACCATTGGTGGAGTTTGCGTACAACAACAGCTACCACTCCACCATCGGGATGGCACCGTACGAGGCATTGTACGGCCGAACTTGCAGATCTCTTTTGTGCTGGACAGACCTTGGGGAGTCAGCACTCGTGGGACCAGAAATGGTCTGGGCTACAATTGAGAAGGTCCAGGTCATCTAGGAGCGGATGAGGACAGCTCAGAGCCAGCAAAAGTCTTATGCTGACAGGAGGCGGAGGCCACTAGAGTTCGAGGATGGCGACCACGTCGTCTTGCGTTTCTCACCTCGACGAGGTTTACGGAGATTTGGCCAAGGTGGCAAGTTGTCTCCACACTTCATCGGACCATTCCAGGTCCTGAGCAGGATTGGCGAGGTGGATTATCACCTGGCTCTACCACCTCAGTTGCACCGGGTGCACGATGTCCTCCACGTATCTCAGTTGAGGAGATACGTACACGACCCGACACATATCATTGACCATGGGGAGCTGGACGTCGATGATGGGGTGACTTTTGTGGAGGTCCCGGTGGAGATCGAGGATCGACAGGAGCGGGTCCTACATGGACGATCGATCCCTCTAGTGCGCATCAGATGGCAGCACGGGAACCTCTATGAGAGCACATGGGAGTGGGAGGCTCAGCTGTGTGCTCAGTACCCACATTTGTTTCCCTAGTTTAGGATGTATCTTTACTGGGACATAAATCCCTGAGGAATTTTTTTTCTTAATTTTTTTGGAAATTTTACAAGAACACAGTTTCTGACGGCACGTGATTCTGAGGCCCGGTGTGCCCAGAATCATTTTCTGAAGTTTTGGCTCGGGTACGTTCAGTGAACGAACGAGCGGGTTTTTCTAACTTTTGAACCGGTGCTCGGATTCTAATTCCGAGGGCACCGATAGAATCATAGAGCCGGTACTTTCATAGAAACGCCTCTTCCGGAGTTGCGTTTTCTCGGGTGCGGTTTTTAAATTTTGGCGTTAAGTGAAGAAAATAAAATAAAGTGGTGCGACAACTTTATTTTTTTTCACATAAAGCCACTTAAATCTACTTAATCTAAGTTGAAGCAGATAGGGTGGAAGCAATAATATCCTACCCTCTAGGTTGGATATTGTTGAGGTGGGGCCCTCATTATCCCCACCATTTCTTTTCCCCTAAGTAACGCACCTGGGAAAACTCCTCTTTAATGAAAGTCAACTGGTGCATTTTCTAAAACTCTTAAACGCTCCTATTAAATGTATAGTTAAGTAATAACCATTAATTCACCGATTTAATGGTTCGTTTCTTAACATGTTTTCAACTGTTGGCATAATAATAAAATAAGACCAACACACTTTGTTCTTGGGTGCGGTTTGTTGAGAGGATTTGGAGAAACTGTATCTTCATCCTCCTTCGTGAAGAACGCGAAGAACGCCGGCCTTCGACGAAAGGCGACGAAGAACGACAAACCCTCGGAGATCGACAACACGATGCCGTGTACAGTAACGCTGAAGATTCTCCTCCCCCGACGTTCTTCTACGGCGATTCTTCCCCACGACAATCTTCGATCAACACCGATTGAGGTAGGGGAATACAAATCTTTTAAATTTCCTTTGTGGATTTTATCCTTAACATGGATTTAATTCTTGAAATTAAATCTATGTGTTTTCTTTAACCCTCGGGGATCGTCGAAGTGATGCCATATACTGCGACGATGCGATGCCCTTCCGCGACGCGATGATCCCCTTCTTCCGTGATGGTCAATTCCGCGAAGAACTCTCATTCGACGACTACTACGAGGTAGGGGTTTTATTTGAGAATAATATTATTTCCCATGGTTGTTTCCTTCTAAAACAAAGAACCCGGATCAAAGTTAAATTTAAATTTATTAAAATTGTGCCTTGTTATGTTTTCATGTGTTGATTATTATTCCCAATTGTTATCACCTAACGCGGAGGATGCGGGACAAACAAACACGGCCCGACAACCCTCCACAGTTTTTTGTTGTTGCGTGGATTAACGGCGTTTATGAAATGGTATTGGAATGGATATTGGTGGCCTTTGCAGCAATGTTCAGATCCCGGGAGAGCCGTAGGCACAAACCGCATGCAAAACGGACCACTGGAGCGCGTCTGGTGGTCCGCAAAAGTTCTCGTCGGCGCGCCGACGGGAAGACCCGCTGCGGCTGAAGCCGCAGCGGCGAGGGCCGGTCCCGCGGCCGCACAGGACACGGGGAAGGGATGGAGCCTTGCTCCGCGTCTGGTGACATGGAGTGGACCAAACGCGGGGCCGCGACTCTCCTTCACGTGGGGGCAGCGCACACCCGCCCGCTGCTCGGCCGTAACAGCCGAGCCGAACCGCATGGTGGCCGGGCCGTACCCGCGCCGGCCGAGCCGGGTCGCGCCCAGGCCGGGACGGGCCACCCTGGCCGGGCCGGCCCACACCGTTAGGCTCGGACACGGACCTGGGTCAGGTCGACCCCCGGGGGGGGGGGGGGGGGGGTTGTGGCGGGTCGGTCCGGGCCCAGACCCCCGTTTTCGGACCTTTTCGATTTCTTGCCCGTATCTTGAGCTACGGGCTTATGATCGATGCGTCGTTAGTGGAAATGTGATTCTTTGATCGAGTCGGCCATTCCGGTATATCACACTCAAGGGTTTGGAGGACTTTGGGTTTGGCCGAGTCGGTTCGTACACGAGACCAATCGGGCCCTCGGAGCGGAAACACTTATATCTCGAGCTCCAGATGTCCGATTGACGTGCCGTCCACCTTGTTGAATTCCTCTAAGTGAGACAAATATTTCTGCTTACTCTGCCTGAGGTTTGGACGCAGGTGGAGTACAGTCGGGTTGGTTTTTTCTTAAAAGCCAACCGGGCCCCTAGAACGAAAAAGCCAATAACTCTCAGACCGGGCGTCCAATTGACGCGCCGTCTGTGATGTTGAGTTCATGTTGACGATACGGAGCTTTTGGATACATCAACTCTGGACTATGTGTTAGCTGATGTATCAGACTCTCGGATCGTGGAGCAGACCCTCTCGAACGAGCTTGCTGTGTGCGGGAACCCTAGTGCTGGCTGCGACTGCGACGACGACGACGACTATGCAGAGATCCTCAGTGGATTTGACGACGACTGTGTAGAGATCCTTAGTGGATTCGACGCTGAATACTGCACTCAGAAATCCTTTGTGGATCAGTGCTACCGATCATGTGTGGGTCCGATCCTGTGTGGGTTAGTTACCTATCGATCCTTTGTGGGTCAGATCCTTTGTGGGTCATTACAGGGGTTAGTACCTATCGATCCTTTGTGGGTCTGACGGCTTAGATGAATCAGTGGCAATATCAGGTCATCTTTATCATCATATGAAGAAGTATTCCTATTTGAGCTGAATCTTGGTTGCTTTCCTTTTTGGATTGTGTTGTGCCATCCTGTGTGGATTTACCTTTTTCTTTCCTTTGTGGACTGGGTTGTACTTGAGTTCGGATGTTGGAGCCGAGCGAGAATTGATGACTTCGGTATATGTATGGGCATATACCTAAGCAGTGTCGGATGTTACTTAGTGATTGTATCTTTCCTTTTTGGATTATCCTTTCTAGATTCTGGGAGACCTTTGGGGGTCTCGGGGTCCCTACTGAGTATCTTATACTGACCCCTGCATGGGCTATGCCTGCTCTACGTTGTGTTGGTTGCAGACAGCTAACAACGCTGAACATGGTTGAGGCTTGTGGAGAAGGATGGTACCTAGAGGTGGACCACTGGGTGGGACGTACTCAGAGCGGTCGGCTGGTCCCGAGGAGCTGTGGATACTATCTGTACCCACCCTTCACCTGGTATTTCCAATGGACAGCTCGACGATGCGACTTTACTTTTCAGTTACTATTTTCCCTTTCCAGTTGTACTTTACTTTCAGTTTGGGTTTGTATATTGGACCACTTACTTTTCTGCATTTACTGTTGTACCAGTTCTTACATAGTGTCTACTTCTTCCTGCTTGCTCTGTGGTGTTTGTTGTTTACTTTAAAAAGGAAATTCCATCCCTTTTACTGGGATTTACACCTTGGTGCTAGTCGCCAGCCCCTGGCCTATGGAAGGCAGGATTGGGGTAGTCATGGCACGGGCCCCGAGGACGGGTCGTGACATAAACCAACAATATAAAGCATATATAGTCAACTATTCTTCAATTTATTGACTAAAACATGGTGAGTCTAACCTATAACACATTGTTTATATACTTATGGTCCAAATCATCCTCAATAATTCCATTCGATCCTCACAACACAAATATTAACCAATCCAAAAAAATTCCTCCTTTAAAATATGGCCATCTTGTAATCCTGAAAAACAAAACGTAAGGTTTAACCAGGAAATGAGAGAAATAATCAAATAGATGGGGAATAAAGTAGAAATGAAAGGTGTATAAGGATGAGGTTTTACTTAGATGATTCTACCTTGGAAATTAAAAAAATATCAATGGTTCACCTAGATATGCAGATCGTCTAGAAGATGAGGTGCATAGTAGGGGAATCCCTAGATGATGAGAAATGATTTGGAGATGGTTGATGGGTTAGGAGAAATATACAGTAATATAAGTAGAGGGTATATAGAAAAAAATGATTTTAAATATTCAATATATTTCATGGATTTGGCCAAAATGGTTTCCTCTTATTGGAATTTTTTGAACACCCAATATATGTATGGTTCACAATTAGACAAAATGTGTTCCAACATTTTTTCTTGTATTTTTAAAATTAAAAAATAGTTCCTATATTTAGAATATTTTTTATACTAAATTTGTGAATATTTTGATCCTATAATGAAATTACAATCATTCATAAATTTTAAATGTTTCAAATTGTAATTTAATGATATGATAATATCATCAAATTAATAAAATAATTAGGAAAGACAAGGGTAGTGGTGTGAGATAAGAACCAACCATTTATATTCTTCTAGATGTGAATTTTCTTTATTCCAAATTTATTTTTAAACCATAATATTTATAAAATCTATATCCCAAACCTAAAATATTTAATTTTTATTAAAAATAAATTTATCCTATATAAAATTTTATATAAATCCATTAAACATTGAATAATATATATTATGTCAAAAAGTAATCCATGGGTGCTACAGAAATCCTCTAACACAAAATTTACTACTCCTTCATCTTTGAATATACTTATATATCATCAAGAAAAGAAATAAATATCTTAAATAAAATGACATTGAAAATTAAATTCATCAACGGTATAAATATTTTCAATGCATTTATAACACCAAAAAGAATAACTATAATTTTAAATTTCTCATTTTAACACTTGAATTTTATCTTATAAATATATTAACCCATTATCCACATCTACTGATATCATGATTATAAATAATTAATTGGGAGTGACCTAGGTCTCTTCTGTTGATCATATATGTAATTACACACTTAGAGTGGAGAATATTTTTAACTATCACCAAGATCAACCAATAATAATAAGTGAAAACATATAAAAAATTATTCACCTTTGGTCAAAATTAAACATGGTCCCCAAATAGATACACTATATTAGATAATCCCATTTTAGAATATTTTTTTAACCTATACAAGTAACCCCCATAACCTTGAAGGGTGTGGCCAATCACTCATCAGTTGGTCTGTCTTACCCTCAGACCATTTGATTTTGAGTGTCCGAATTATCCTGTAGTGGTGGACCAGTACACAGATGTTTTCCCGGATGATGTTCCAGGTCAACTTCCTAGTAAAGAGGTATACTTTTACATTGACATGTACCAAGGGACTGCATCGATATCCACACCTGGATTTCGGATGGCTCCCGCGGGGCTTGTTGAGCTGCGGGTACAGCTAGAGGACTTGTAGGGAAAGGGACTCATCTGGCCTAGTGTTTCTCCCTGGGAATCCTTGATTCTATTCTCCATGAAGGAAAATGAATGTTTGAGGCTTTGCGTCGACTACCGTCGCCTGAACCATGTGACCATGAATAACAAGTACCCACTCTCGAGGATTGATGACATCTTTGATCAGCTGAAGGGAGCACGGTGGTTCTCAAGGATATACCTCAGATCAGGCTATCACCATCTCAGAGTTCAAGACAAGGATGTGCAGAAGATGGCCTTCAAGTGTCGGTACTACCACTATGAGTTTTTTGTTATGCCTTTTGGCATAACCAACATTATATTAGTGTTAATGGACTAATGAAAAAGATCTTCCAGCCATACCTCGATCTCTTTGTCATTGTCTTCATCGACGACATTATGATCTACTCGACTACTGAGGAGGGGCAAGCCTATCATTTGAAGGTAGTACTGGACACACTCCGAGAGCCCCAGCTTTATGGTAAGCTCTCGTTGTTCTAGTTTTGGATCTAAGAGGTTCACCTTTTGGGACATGCCATCTTGGATGCTGGAGTTGTAGTAGATCCAACGAAAATTGTGGCAGTACTTTCTTGGGATCCACCCATGAGTGTGACCGAGGTTCGGATTTTCTTGGGTTTGGCTTGATATTATCAGAGGTTCGTACCAGACTTATCCAGAGTTGCGACACCACTATCAGCCTTGACGAAGAAGAGGAAAACCTTCTTGTGGTCAGATAGATGCCAGTAGAGCTTTCAGGAGCTGAGGCAGAGGCTGAATAGTGCTCCCATCGTGAGGCTTGTAGAGGAAGGTGTATGGTACGTAGTCTACTACGACACATCCGGGATCGGAATCGGGTGTGTCCTGATGCAGGAGCGAGCAGTATTCACTTATTTTTCTCTTTAGTTGAGGCATCTTGAGCATAACTATGCCACCCATGACCTGAAGTTAGCAGTAGTGGTCTTCGCCTTGATAATGTGGTGACACTATCTGATGGGTGATTATTTCACAGTGTACTCTAACCACCAGAGTCTTAGTTATATCTTCATCTAGAAGGACCTGAACCTGAGATAATGGAAATGTCTTGATTTCTTCTAGGACTATGACTTTGAGATAGTCTATAATTTTTGGAAGGGGAGCATTGTAGCAGATGCACTCAGTAGGAGATCTCGTATACAGCTTCAAGGAGAGGTGATAGAGAAGTTGGCTGCTTTATAGATATCCTTTGTGGACTGAGTTGGAGCAGCATTCCTTCAGTCTCTTACAGTCAATTCTCCACTTCGTCATTGAGTTAGGGAGGCACATCATGGACAAGCTGACTGCAAGATGTGACGTGCTCAGATATCTATATGGAAGGCACCTGATGTATTTTCTAAAGGTGGGGAGCACATCATCCCATTCTGAGGATGTACTATGGATCCAGAGTCACTACAGGAGGAAGTGTTTATGGATTTCCAGACATCCCCTCTAGCGGTACATCTAGGAGTGGAGAAGATGTACTAGGACCTTCGACGATAGTACTGGTGGCCATGTATGAAGAAGGCAGTAGCGGAGTTTGTCTCTCGATGCCTCACTTGTCACCTAGTGAAGGCATAGCATCAGGTACCCACAGGCTTGGTTCAACCTTTAGAGGACCCAGAATGTAAGTGGGATGGGATATCCATGGACTTAATGACGGGTAATCCCGGTACATAAAGTGGACATGACTCTATCTGAGTGATCATCGACTGACTCACCATGTCATCCCACTTCCTACCGATCAGAGAACATGGTTCAATAGATAGCTTGGAATGCCTCTACATCCAAGAGATTGTGCGGCTACATGGACTATCTTCTTCTATTATCACTAGTCATGATGAATGGTTTATTTATCAGCTATGGAAGGGGATATAGGAGGCTTTTGGGACCCAGATTTGTCTGAGCATCGCCTTACATCCTCAGACGGATGGCCAGACTGAGCGGACCATTCATACCCTTGATGAGATGATGCGTGTTTCTGTCCCGAACTTCGGTCATAGTTGGGAGGATCACTTACCTTTGGTGGAGTTTTCATACAACAATAGGTATCACCCCACCATAGGGATGGCACCTTTTGAGGCCCTGTATGGTTGTCATTGAAGAACACCAATGTTCTGGAAAGACCCAGGGGAGTCAGCACTACTGGGATCATAGATGGTATGAGATACCACAGAGAAGGTACAAATCATCCAGGAGTGGAAGAAGACTGCACAGAACAGGCAGAAGTCATATGCTGATAGAAGATAGAGACCTCTAGAGTTCGAGGATGGAGGCCACATCTTTCTACAGGTCTCACCTCAACGAGGTTTATGGAGAATTGGTCAATGCGGCAAGTTTTCTTTGAGTTCATTGGACCTTTCCTGGTCCTCATTAGAGTAGGTGAGGTGGCTTACATCCTGGATCTTCCACCTCAGTTGCACCGGGTGTACGACGTCTTCCATGTATACGAGCGGATGAGATATGTGCATGACCCGTCTAACATCATCGACCACGGGGAGGTGGACATCGACGATGTGGTGAATTTTATGGAGGTTATAGTGGAGATTGAAGATTATAAGAGTGGTTCCTTCGTGGATGGTCGATACCTCTGGTGCGCATTCATTGGCAGCACATGAACCTCCAGAAGAGAACATGGGATCTGGAGGCTCAGATGCATTCTCAGTACCCCCATTTATTCCCTTAGATCAAGATATAGCTTACGAGGATGTAAATCCCTGAGGTGCGGAGAATGTAAAGACTCGGAATTTCCATGGAAATTATTTTTTCTTAAATACATGGGAATTTTATGAGTCCGTGAAAATTGACGGCGCTTGATTCCAAGGCCGAGTTATCCCGGAATCAATTTCTGATGTTTTGTTCGGATATGTTTAGTAAACGAACAAGTTAGTTTTAATACTTTTTGAACCGGTGCTCAGAATTGAAATTTGAGGGCACCATTGAACTTGCAGTGTTAGTATTCTATTAAGAAGACTTTCACCTTGACGATAGTTGGTCGCGAATAAAAGTTTTTTTTGAGTTTTCATTGGAAATAATAATAAAATAAAGTGGGTGACACTTTATTTTATTTGAGACTCCATGTGAGTGTTTTGTGGTTAAAACCTCATCATGGAAGTTGGAGGTGGGACCACTACACATTAACCTCCCTTGAGAGGTTATGGTGGTGGGACCATCCGAACCCAACCTTCTCTTCATATTAATTGTCGTGGGGACCACCCTGGCTTTTATCCCCTTGAAACTCCCTATAATGTGGAGAAACTCTCAAGCTCTAAATTAATATATGGGAGCCTCTTCAACTCCCATTTAATTAATTTGTGCCAACTTTCCATAATCCTTTACATTAATTGGGTGGGGGCAATTAATTAATACTCTATTTTGAATTTTTAAATCCAACATTCTAAAATAATAGAAAATATATTATTTTTGGGGGAAATATTTATTTTTGGTTGGAATTTTTTATTTGGTGGAACTTGGGAAGAGGATATCTTGGGAGAAAAGCTCCTAACAAAGAACAAAGAATGCTCCACTGATAAAGAATGTCAATCCTCTTAGATGTTCATCCTCAGGAACCTACCAGCGTGCAATGTCTTCCATGAGCCAATGTAGCTCGGGATTGGATATGTGCAGTGGATGCGACGAATGATGAATATCTCGGTCTACTTTCCATGACTCTAACAATAAATGATGAACGAAGAACAATGTTAGGGGGTTTACTTTTTTGTTTTATTCCTTTCCTCTTTCTTTTCATCAGAAAGAAAGAAATATTTGGGTGGTTGTAAAATAATTGTTGTACATCGTCCATCTTTGATGAACCAATTAATACCAGCCTAAACGTGGAGGGTGCAGGCCAAACCAACATGGCTCGACCCCTCTTACGATCTTGTTTATGTTGAGCTTTCGGCATGACGATGTGGAACGAGGTGACGAAGGCGGTGAAGACAAAGGCGGCGCTACCCGAGGCCTCCGCGAACCGCGCTGCCCCCGATGCGTGCCAGTGCTCCGGGATGAACCGCGATACTCTGTCCCAGACACCATGGCTGCACCGTCATTGGTCCGCGCCGCCCAGCTCTTTGCTGATGCTGGCCTCTCGGCCACTAGGCCGCCTGCAAGACCGCCTGTCCACGCGCCTCCAAACCGCCGAACTGCCTGGACGCGTGCCACCTAGCTGCCGACCCGCATGGCCATGCACCTCTGGGCCTCCGGCCCGCCTAGCTGCATGCCTCCCAGCTACCGAACTACTGGGCCATGCCCAAACTGGACGCCCGCCAGCCTGCCTGGGCGCGCCCAACCCAGCCGCCCGAATCGGCCCGTGCTGGCGCGCCCTGCCCAAACTAGTTGTCTGCCTACCTACCTGGCCTCACCTGGCCCGACCACCCCCCAGCTGCCCGGCCTTCCGAATAGGTCTGCAGTCCCCCTTGTGGAGCCCTGGCTGAAATGGCCCAGCTACAACCTTCGGGCCAAGCCGTGCCGAGCCACACCTTTACAACGCTCTAGGATGAAGTGGCTCTGAGCCCTGGCCGTACCGCCCTTACGGTGAACTGGGCGGGGCCCATCAGGCTGGTCCAAACCTAATAGGCTATCCCTCCTAGTGGTCCATGCCAAACCCTGGGTCAAACCAGGTCGGTTGGACCGGGTTGGACCGAACCCAGGCCCAATACTGACCCTTTAATTTCTTTGTCCATATCTTTTCCACCAGATGTCTGTTTGATGATCTGTTAGCAGCACTGGAAATCTTGAAGCATATCCGTCCCTTTTAGTATACCCCACTAGAGTTCGAGGTTTAGTTGAGATACGATCAGGTTGTTTCGTACATGAATACAAACAGGCCTCAAGATTAAAAGGCTAATAACTCATAGACTGGGCATCTGATTGAGGCATTGTCTGTTGCATTGCGACCCCTATGAAGTGGTGCACCTTTGAGATACTTATTATTGGGACTTCGTGAAAGTTTATGTATCGAAACTCAACATGAGGAGAGGACCCACCCCGAATCAAGCATGCTTTGTTCGGAACCCTGTGGATGGCTGTGCACTGACGACTGATCCTAAATCATGTGTGGGTTTGAGAGCACTGTCGACTGTTCCTGGATCCCGTATGAGTTTGATAGCTCTGAATAATGGTCCTGGATCCTGTGAGGGTACAACAGTTCTGACTTCTATTCCTGGATCCTATGTGGGTTTGACATAATAACTATTCTTGAATCCTCTGTGGGTTTGACAGTTCTGATTTTTGATCCTCGATCATGTGTGGGTTCGAAAGAATAGATGGTTCAGTGGCTACATCTGATCAACTCTATCTCTCCAAATAAGTTGTATACATGTGTGACCTGAGTCAGTAACTTGGGGTTTTTTCATGATTGAGATGGATTACTAGATAACTTAGGTATATGTATGGTAATATACCTATGTGGGTTTATTTGTTGATTTCATACCTTTTGGTTTATCATTTTTGGATTTTGTGAGACCATGAGGGTCTCGGGGTCCCTATTGAGTATCGTTATAGTCACCCCTGCATAGGCTATGCCCACACTTCATTGTGTTGGATGCAGACGATGAACAATGCTGACCAAGGCAATGTGTACGAGGACAGGACGATACTGGGAGGTGGACCACACGACGAGTCGGTACCTAGAGGAGACTAACAGACATGGTGTGATGAGGAGGCTATCTATACCTCCCCTTCAGGTAGGATCCGTGGTGGACGATCCATGTGTTTCTTTTCACCATTCATCTATTTTTTCCTTTTCATTTGTGCTTGTAATTTACAATTGGGCATGTATTTATGGCCCCTTTACTTTTTAGCACACTCTTGTTATATAGTTTTTTATAGTGTTTTGTATTCAGCTGTGTAATTTGTTGTGTGTGTTTTCAGTTATAAAGTCAATGCCTTCCCAGTTTTGAGATTTACGTCTTAGCTGCTAGTCTCCAGCACCTGGCCTACGGATATTGGGATTGAGGTAGTCACGGTACGGGCATCGAGGGATGAGTCATGACAATTGGGCTATGCATGGTTGGGGCATGATTTTCTCGGACCGTGAACCCTACTAGTGCAAACAATGAAAACCTAGACGATAAGTGTTTACAGGATTGGTTCATAGTTTGAAAAAATCTACACCCACCTATTAGAAAATATTATGCTTTTTATAATGCTTTTTGATTGGTAATACGGTTTGAGAAACTATAAAACCCCCTTAAGAAAAATATTCCGACTTAAATCATTTACTCTGAAAATTGATTTAAAATTTCAAGAACACCTATTTCTTCACCATATCAAACATAGATCAAGATTAAACATACTAATTTTTATTTCTAGCTCTCATGTTCTCATTTAGGGTCATCCAAACCATATCTAATGTGAATGAAAACTAGGCTATCATTGTTCGATCCATTACCTGTAAGAATTCTTTCACCATTCCTTATCTTCAACACAATTCCTCTATCCACCTTAGGATTTGATAGACCCCTATGTTATTAGAGGATCTAATCCCCATATTTCTATATTTTGAATCTTTTCTTGATTCTATAATATTAATTTTTTAAATTCTTCATTATTATCTCCCATTGCAGGAATTGTGATTTATTATGCCATGATTCTACGGTACGTTCTTCCATTTAGGATTGACCAATTTATTTAACACTAAATTTCATGATTTCAATTAAATTATATTCAAATAGATTATTAAAACCACAATTCACATTTTACTGGGTAATTATATTTATTTGGAATGAAATTAGGTGAAAACCCCCAATTCTAAGGAATTACGGAATGATTGAAAAATTTTATCGAAATTGTGAAATTAAATATTGGAATTAAAATTGTGAGATGGATTTTAAATTTGTATTTTAGAAAAATTACTTACACTTTTTTACAATAACCATGGATGTTTTTTTGGAAATATAATGAATTGATTAAATACACTTTTTTATTTTTAAATATAAATTGGAACATTGAAATGGGAAGGGATTTTGTTTTATTTTGAATTGTTTTGTGAAAAATTTCCTATTAATGATTATTACAAGATAACATGAAAGCATATATAGTTATTTAATTATTTGGGAAAAATATATTAATTATTCAAAACATTAAAAAAACATGATGTAATAGATCACATAAGCGTTGGGATAGTGATGATTCCCCTTTGACCAACGTATAAGGGATGAGTGTAATCATAATTTCGTGAACACCTATTTGAGCGTGTGAGGATCACATAATCTATAACTATAGTACCTCCTAGTGGATGAAGGTGTTTCTCATTTGTGACTATTTTAATATATTGAATCATTTTTAATCTATTTTAAACATTCCATGTGAATTTATAAAATTTATTTTATACAAATAGTTTATAAATCCAATGCTTTAAATATTTTAATCATTTGAGTTGTAAATCATGATTTTTAAAGATGATATTTTAATTCTATTCATGTTTATTTAAAATTTAACGATTTATTTTGTAAAATAATTTCAAATATTGTTATGGAATCCTTGTTTAGACCCTAATGGTCTTTTAGCACACACCCAATCTACACCTTAAGGTGTTTGTTTATTATCCTCTTGCACGTTCAAGCAAGGGTAAAACACCACTTGCAGGTGGTTTTTGTTGTCTATCCTTGGGACATGGTGAGCTCTGTCTATTGGGACATTGTTTGATTATATATTATTATCTGGTACTTTGTGTTTGTACCTTGGGCTTGTATACTTGTTTGACTTTTGTAACCATTCTCACTATACTATTTTGTATTAAAAATACTGAATTGTTTTTGTTTCTTCTATTGTTTATATGGAAACATCCTCTAGGTCTTATCTTGTATGATTTTATGTGTACGTTTCCAACCCATGGATATCGGAATGCCCATTGAGCTATGTATGGATTGACTCAGTTTTTAGGGTACAAAGGCATCTAGGACTATTAGTGAAAAAATTCATCCTTTATAAAATCTCTATGAACTAGTGGATGAAAAAGAATAGTGGCATACTAAGAATCTGGTAGCCTTCACGTATACAATATAGATTCATTTATTTTTTATTTAGGATTCTATAAAATGAAATAATAACTTAATATAAATTAATGTATTTAAATATTTGTATATATATGATACTAAATTAATTACATTAATGATTTTAGGGAATATTCTAAAAATAAAAAATTAAAATAGTAGACTCATAGGTGATTAATACTCATGTTATTATCAATGATTTTCCTTGTATTTATATATGAAAATGAATGGAATTATCTAACTAGTGAACGAAAAATGGATTTTTTTCATGGTATAGGTTTTATAAATGAATATATTTTATTACATTCACCAAGAAATTTGATTTTTTGTATTTGTATAGATGGGTTGTAAGTTTCCTATTTTATAAGTCAACTAAATAGAACTTTTTATAGAAATTAATGTCAAGGGAAATTGAATATAATGAAATAAAGTGTATGTTATGTAAGTGATGGAGTGTTTCAGCAAAATGTTTTAGACATTAAAATATCAAAAATTAATTCTAAGGGTTTTATTTCTCCACTAATGTGAATAATAGTTTTCCACATTGTATTATTCACTTAAACCCTAATCTATGTTTATTAATTATTAATCTTGTAAATAAAATTCTTACAAAAACATTTATACACGGCTTACCAAAAAAATAACATTCGATGAATCAAAATTTATCCTCCATTAAATATTTTTAAATTTTATGAATAATACAAATTTTAATTAAATATTAAAACATATAACAAATTGAAAAACAATATTTATAATAAAACATTACTTATTTTCAAAAATGTTAATCGTTGGTTTGTGAAAAATTGATATTAAATAATATATCTATATATATATAAATATAATATTTGAGGAAGAATGATTTATAAATATTTTGTCATTCTTATGTTATACTTATATAGTAATGATTGATAAAATGATCCATAACTTGGGTTTCTATCTATTCACCTAATTTTTATATTGTTTTGAAGAATCGAAAAAATGTATTCAATTTTTTTTGGTTTTATATGTTAATATATGAAGTTTATTGTACAATTTTTTTTTATAAAAACTATATATTTATAATATAGTATAAAATATAAAATATAAATATATATATATGTATCATTTAAAAATAGAACTTATTAAACATTATGTCTTTCTAATGTTATGTCATTCTAATTATGTTGAGGACATACCATTCCTTGAGTTAGAAGGATTGGGTGGGATGATTGATATTTAATGCAGTAGTTTGTCATCATGGACCATTCATTGAGTTGAATTCAACTGAGAATAACCATTAAGGTATTGGTTTGTGATGTAGAACAAGTTGTGGATGAAATAACACCCACTAAGAGGCATGGGTCATTGTACTGGACATCCTTTGGGGGGCTAGGTAGTGATGTGACATGAGATAAAGATGATGAACTATGCATTGTGTGATAATGTATTAGAGGAAATGGGGATCCATGATCATGCCATATCCCTTCTAAATGTTTGTTGAGTTTTGGACGATTCATAACCACTTTCTTCATATATTAGATATGTTTAACGATTGATTAAACAGTAAAGTGACAAGATTTCAGATAAGGTGAAGGATAGTTGGTAAGGATATTCTAGGGATTCTCAAGAAGAAAATTAAACCATGTGTACATTTATGGGGTGACATATGGTGTATTTAGGAATGAAATTAATGAATATATGATAAGGTGTTATGGTGGACAGGTACATACATGGTTAACTGATGTTCAATGATTGATGGTGGCCAAATTTATACACATTTTTTAATGTTCTTGTATGATAGGATAATAAAACATGTCACTCAAAAAAATATGAAAAAGTATACTGGGGGAATATGGTGTGACCCATGTGATATTTATTTTTTACATCATATAAGAGGAACTCTAGTGGGCATGAAAACTTTTTTCATTTAGTTTTAAAACATTATTTTCTAATGGATCTGGAGGTGTAGCTTTATGGGTATTAAATGATAATAAGTGTGGTATTTCTTGAGGATAGTAGTAGGATTAGTGTGTATAGTTTCCATAATTTTTTAATTTTGTTTATGGGATCTCCCCAATGGGAGATCACATATTTGTTTTCTATGAAATTTTTTCTGTCTGTAATAATGTTTTTGTATAGAATTTGAATTTATTTATTTCTTAGTAATATAATTATGGTTGTGTGAATTTTTTTAATTTTTTATAATTGAATGAATCATATTCTAGTGATTATTATCCCAACTATATGGAAGTGTCTTTTTCTAGTAGTCGGAGGATTATTGCATAAATGGATGCCTTCTTGAGCCACTATGTGATATTGTCTTCGATTGTGGTTCTAGGTTATAATGTCAAAAATTGGTATTAGAGATTTAGGTTGCCTATGATTTTTGGTAATGGTAGGTAGGTGGACTTTAAATGGGTTGGAGCATTTGATGATTCTTGGAATAGTGATTCAAGAACACTATTCAGTTGGGAATACATTATTACTAGAGGTATGCAATTTTCATAATCGGTATGTATTATGATGGATAATATTTTTATTGAATGTGATAGTTTAAAAAGTTAATATTTAGCGTTTTGGTTCATGGTCGTTAGAAAAATGACTTTTTCACCATATTTATCATGTTGGACTCAAATGAAATATATCGACTTGTCTCTAACTATTTTCACTCATCCCTTGGGTAGGTTGTTTGAATTGATGGAATCAAATTATATAGAGTATTGAAATATAATATGTCAGAGACATTCTACTCAAATGGTATATAGTAGATTCTATAATGGATTGTCATGCTTATTTTTGTTCAAGATGTTATTTTATGGTAGTCATATGTTACCCTTAAGAGAAGTACATATGGATTCCCTTAGTGAGTCTATATATAAATTTAATACATGAGGATTGATATGATGATTTTCATAGATTTAATTAAGAATGTGGGATCAGTAAGATAAATTGTCAAAATCAACTTATATTTAATTTCTCATATAGTATCATTTTTGAATTATACATAAATTAACCAAGAGTATATGTAATGGGGTGTGAAACACCTAGGGATTTTAGACATTGTATAACGCTATGTTTTCTAGGTATCATGGTAGAATTTTTAAAATTTAGGATCAGTTTGATGTATTTTGGATAATTGTGGAATGATTTTACAATGGGGTAGATGCTCATGGTTTCTAAAGGATGATCATGTGGAGGAGGATCGTGTGGGTTTCCTTAGAGAGGCTTAGATACATCTAGTAGTGGGATGATACAAACATGTGTTAGGATAATAGTTAACAGATTGGGTATATGATCTAATGGTTGATGCGGTCTGACTCATGGGAGTGTGAGTTTGTTTAGGGGATAAGATTTATTGAGAAAATACAACTTTTTGGTTTAGGTAATGTTGAGTGTAACTTCATGATATTTGAATGAATAATATTTTTAAACAAATTGTTCTTTAAAAGCTTGTGTTCACAAAATAACTTTTTAATATTGAACAAAAAAACAAAAATATTATATTTCTATTTTAATATGGACGTTAAATTGGTTGTAATAAATATAAAAGACTAATTTTTGAAATTAATGTAATTTTCCAACTAAATATTATTGTATGGACGTGTTCATAGGAAAAATGATAACATAATTTTTATTAATGTATTTATATTGTTCAAAAGAAAATTTGTTGAAAAAATAGTTTTTTATAAATAAGTTTTAATTTCATGATGTTTAAAGAAATTTATTTGTAAAAATTATAGATGTTATGATTTCATAATATTTGTATTTTCTTAAAATGAATTTTTATAATGATATAAAAACATTTATTTTCCATATAAAAGTGAAAAATATAATAATTTTATTGAAAATATATTTTCTTTTAATGTATTTACAAGGTAAAATTATGTTTGGTATTAGTTTTCAACTTTAATTAATTAATAATGATTTAAAATGACCAAATTATGTTTTTCAAACTTTATTTATACCTGATATTAAGATAAAAATATTAAATATTTAATATAGAATTTTTTTTGAAAAATTATTTTTCATTTATTTTTTCTGGTTTTATTTTAAATTATATTATATGTAATCTGTTTTTTAAATTTTGAATATGGCTTACATAGTTGAAATCAATGGGTACATGAATAGTAAATAGGAAAATTTTATTTTTGATCAATATGAATAGTAAACATTGTAAAATTTATTACCTCTATTAAGGGTAAAATATGTTAATTTGGCTTATAAAATATCTGTCAAGTATATACTACATCAACCTATTTTTTATTGGATGAATTTAATTTGATCCATAATCTAATATGTTTTGAATGATAATTTATTATTGGAAACATTTCCATAAAATTGACTTATATATTATTTAAATAAATAAAGGTTACAAAATGTCACATTTTTTTCCATAAATATCTCTTCTGTGTCTACATGGGTGAAAAAATAGGTTATGTTAAAATAAAATAGTTTATTTACAACATAATATACTTATTTTAAAAATTTAATATATTTATGGCTTTTAAGGCAGCTTGGATGAGAGTATGATTTTTATAATATTTTATTTAATAAAAAATCAAAAATTTGAGATTCAGGATATAAATACTATTAAAATTTTAATATAAATTTATATAGAAAATATTTTCAACAATAAATATTATAATGAAATCAAATAAAAATATCTACATCATAAAAATTTATTTTTAGTTTTTTATAATTAAATAATTAACCTAAATTCTTACACAACTCTAATTTAAAAATTATTCAATAAAATGTAAAATAAAATAAATGATATTAAAAAAGTTATAATTATTATATATTGATTAAATATGGTGTTAAATGAATTTAATATTATTTTATGAAATATTTGGGTTATATTAATTTTTTTAAGATATATTATTCACTTTATTTTCTTAAAGTCAATATAATGACAAGTATGAAAATCGAATATATGGATATTTTTTAAAAATAATATATTACTGAATTATTTAGAATAAAAAAGTGTTAAATATGGAAAAGTTGAAAATATATGCTATAATGTATCATAAATTATACATTTATTGTCAAATTTACTCTTTATTAATTGAAATTACAGACTTTATTTATTGAAATAGTCATTATCATAGGTAAAATTAAATTGTGTTGACTATTGGTTAATAAAAATGGTAAGGTTATAAAGACAAATAGAAAAAATATTAATCCTATTATATTATGTGATTACAACCATATCATATCTTATCGTCGAATCAAAATCCATATGGATGTATTTTTATAGAAAATTAATTTATTATAAATTAATCTTTTACGAAATTCAAAAAGTGACACTCACCTCTTCAGTAAAAAGGCACCTCCTCCCTCACTTATTTACACCACATTGAACCCTCTAGGTCAATAATAATATAAAAATATATCTAAAAAATCCCCTAGACACATTTTGGTTGTTATCAACTTCCCAGAAGTACAACCCTAGATACCTTTAGAAGAGATCTCAATGAGACGCTTTCAAGAAGAGGTAATTATTCTAACCGATCAGTTTCGTTTTCAATCTTCCTCATGTCAGATAAATATTTTATTTTAATCATGAAATAATAAATTTAGTATCATAAATAATCTTAAATGTTATTATGATTAATGGAACACCATTTTACACACTGTTTCACATAAAAAAAGTTAATGTATCGCTCATGCGTACATACCAGTTACTGTCATCACGTAGCGATAAAATTCATTTTTCATCACCAAGTTGTATGGAAGGGTATTATGATGGGTGTAATAAATATATATTATAGATGTTCTGTAATATTTATTATTATTTACATTTTTTCATTTCATCAAATAAAAAATGTAATTAGAATTCTTGTGTATGTACGACCTACTATCTCCATGAATAGTGAAATTAATTTTCTTATTTATACATTATATAAGTCATTATAAATACATATATAACAATAATACATGATATTTATACCATTATAAATATTCTATAAATTATGATTCTTAGAAAAAAGTATAAGGACCATGATTGAGGAACAAAAATATGCTTCGAAAATGTAGGAGTTGTCACCAATAATTGTATTTCTTTTAAAAAATAAATAAAAAAATGGTGATATGATGTCATAAATAAATAAAAAAGATATTGTTAAATTAATTTATTTTATATATTTAAAATAAACCCTTACTTATTATAAAATTGGTTTTTTAACACAAAAAAATAAATTCAATACATGAGGTAAGAGAATACGTATGTCAATTTCAATTCATTGAGTGAAATTAATATTTCATAGATTATGACATTATTTGATTTTGTGTGAAATGAATTTTGTTAATATTATTATATAATTAAAATTATTTTATGTGTATATATATGTAATACAAATAATTTATTCAATTTATTTGTTAAAAATTCAATGATGTGAATTTTATCAGGTTTATTTCACAATATCATACTTATTTGTGATTGTTTAAATTTAACACTCCACTAGGGATGATTTATCTTCCAGGACCATGGTTTTAAAAAACAATTTGCAAAATATAATTCCTAATATTATCTATAGAATTCTTACAACCATTTATACCCATTTTATAATTTTTACACAATAGTTTTAGAATAATATATTTTTTATTTTCAAAACATCGTTATTTGTGAATTTTTCAAAAGAAATTTACAAAAACAATGTTTTTTTACTTATAAATAATGATTGGATTTTCCCAAATTCAGGAATCCTTAATAAATTGAGAAATAAGTTACATGTTTTTAATGTTATTTTGAATGAAAATTTCTTAAGTAATTTTTTAAATTGTAAAAATAAATTATGATTTCAAAAATTGAAAGAATATTTTCCTCAAAATTATTTCACGATATGTTTAGTACTAGTTATACATATAAGAAAAAGAACATAGTATCATATATTCTTTAATGGGGTTACTATTTAAGGGTATTATCCTTATTTATTTTATGTTTGTTTTATATTTATGATGTTAAGATATTTATTAAACCCATTTCCTTTCCATGGGTAATGTTATGATTAAATCATTATGAAACCCATTTTCATTATAGGTTATGATATGATGAATGATTTTTGTTCATGTTTAACACATATTAATTGTATTATTTTGTGATGTTTGGGATATATATCTGTCATCTATTCATTTTGTAATGATTTATATCACGAGATAGAATGTAAGGGAATGAAAAGCAGACATTGTTTAGTAATACTAGGCTAGAAAGAGAAATTAACTCGATTCAACAATATGATACTTGAATAGGAAGTGAACCTATTTCATTAATATAGTGTTGTAATTGATAGTGAAATAGGTTTATTAAATGTTTTTTTCCCACAATGATGGTCCTTGTCATGATCCTTTACTAATATAAAAATGAATTTCTATGTATATTTGAATTCCACAAATCTAGGTCTTTTTCCAATATCATACTATCATGGACCATGTTCATTTATTTACATATGACTTATGACTTATAAAATACCATGATTTATTCCATCATTTATGATTTTGACCTTGTATTTGAGGAAAAAAATTTCCAAAGGTTTTTTATATGTTCTTATACCCTTATGTTCATACTAAGCTTATAAATTCATTGTTTGTTACCTTTTTTACCCTAACAAAGAATATGATATCACCCATTATTATGTTCATTATACCAAGGATATGTTGGAATGTATTATGTATGATATGTATTAAATGGTACTACTTACGAATTATTATGCATGAGATGATGTAAAAATATTATGAACTAGTGGTTTCTGATTCCATGTTTCTAAAGGAAGAAAAGAAATTAGGATTTTCCATGTTTTTTTATGTTATGTACTTAGTATTCATAAAAAAATATGTATATCTATGTATGAAATATATGTGATGTAATAGTTGGTATCAGATCATAGTTTAGTCAACCGTTGTAAAATAGGATTAGAAACCATGATTAATATCCTTAAAGTTAATTCTTAGTAAAATCTACAATCCTATAATTTCTATAATGATCATGAATAATCCATAATTAAACATATAACATCATTCATTTTAAATATTATAAAATATTATTCAATGGATTATATGGTTTTCCCACTATGTTAGTGTTGTTCAATATATGATTTTTTATTTTGGACAATGGTTGGAAGAATGGGGATTGATATTAAAAGTGAATGTGATGGACAATGGAATCATCTTCCTTGCGAGTAAACAAATGAAATGGGAGTCAAAAGTCAGAACCATGTTATTATGACTAATCAGAAATATCATAATATTACCAACAATTTCAACATTGGTGAGATTATTGACCCATCTTAAAAGATAAATATAGTTTTTTAATGGTTAACATAATGGAAATAATGTTCAATTTTATTCATGTAATAAATTTGGGAAGATGCATAAAGGGGAATGTTTCCATAGAAGAAGAAGAAGTGGATTTGGGTGCCCAAAATTACGACATAAATAAAATAGTTCCAACGTAAAATTTAAAGGGATAGTAAAAATAATGGATGAGCATAATGTTATTCATATTTAATCATCTATAATTTATTGTTTTTAATGTAGAATGTATGGGAAATAAAAAAAGGATTCCCTTAGGGTAATCCTTATAAAGATAATTAGAAAGGGTTAATGTGTTATTGTTATATTACAGATGATGAAGAGAATATGATTGATATATTAGATGAATGTTTTGTTATGGAATACAATAATTAATCCCTATTAGTGGTTTAAGAAGTAAGTGGGATGATTGAGTGTTTATGAATTATAATTTCAGAATAATGTTGTAGAAATTAATTTTAGGGTATAATAAAATAATGGAAAATAAAAGAATTGGACCACTGTATTTTTTAATTAACTATTTAATTATATATTGAATAATACTAGTAACTATGAATTTTTTTTATTTTTAATGTGATATTTTTGAAAAATATAAGAATAAGGTAAATAGTATCCTTATTATGTACAATATGAGCTAAAAATTTGTTCTATTGTGATAAAAATAATGGAAGAATGTTGATGACATTGGAACTGGTTAGTAATATGATTATAAGGTGATTTATGATATCATGTATTGAGGTTATATAATTTTTTGATTTATAGTAATATAAAAGATTTAATTTTTAAATAATTCATGTTTTCCCTATGGTTTTATGGAAATTCAGGTTATAACCATGTTTGAATAGAGTATATGATATTAGCCATTACTAGTATGGTGTGTGTCAATTAAGATCAATGTCTACTTGTTTGGGGGATTAATTATATGTTTCCTTTGGATATTTAGTGACCATTTTCTTAATGAAATAGATTTTATTCTTTTGGAAGGTTCAGACGGGTAACCATTTATGTAATTACTTCTGTTGAATTTTGGCTGATGTGTTAGAAATTATTATATTATTTTACTATATAAATATTTATGAAAAATGGATAATGTAAGAAAACCATCTTGTTTTGAATAACACCAAAGACCAAACGAATGTCTTATCATGCCATTGTGGATCTTATGAAACACTATTTCCTATGGCATTACAATTTCATCCTCTTTTATTTGAGTTGGAGTTTAAAAGGAAATCAATCAATAAAAAACCAAAGAATAATATTGTTCTTATGAAATAAAATCATATATGTAAATCTTTTCAAAGGATTTAAAAAAAGATGTATTATTTTCAGCCATTTTGATGTTATCAATGTCCTTATTGGGAACTAATTAGTCTATGTTTCTATGGTCATTAACCATATCTTTTCCATGTCCTCTATCATGCTCTATTAGTTATTGGGGATTAGTTTCCCATTCTAAATATTTCTGTTAAGGTTTTCCCAATATGGAATACATTTTTTTTGTTACTAGATGTATCCAATATTTTTTATACAATCCCCTTTTAAGGAATGTTTTATTATTCTTTCTTACAATGTGGGCTTATATGAACGAAATATAAAATATTAAACATTTAATAATGATGTAAAATTTTCTGGGACTAATTCATTTTAATGGGGTAAAATTTATCACCCAATGATTTTATGAAACATTGATTTAAATATTTTGATTTCATTGATAGTTGATATTGCACACAATACTATGTTTACAAAAAACATGAAAATTTATTAAAATATTACTATTTTTTATAAAAATTTTCTTAAATTTTTCAATAATATACATGAATAAAAAATTATGAAATAAATATAAAAGATAAAATCAATATGATTTTATTATTTGGTTAAATGAGAAAATGATAGAATAACATATAGTAAATCCACTTACTTTTTCAATATACATTTTAATATAATAATGTTTTTTATTATTTTATAATAGCATATTAATATATAAATGTTATTAAAAAATTATTGAAAAAAATTATACTCATTTTTTGAATTTATAATATACAACATATCTAAAACATTTTTTGATAATTTTCTAAAAACATTTATTTTTCATGGAATAGAGAAAAAAACTGATTTTATAGAAAACTATATTTTTTAATGATATTGTAAGATAAAATTATCTGGTGTAATAGGATTAAATATTCATTTGGTAATTTTTTTAAAAAATAACCGGATTTTATAGTTTTCAGTAGATTTTATAATTTAATTTTTTAAAAATATAATATATATTGGGAAAATGATTTCTTTTTTAAAAATATTTCATAAATTGCTATTCAGCTAAATTTAAATCATATTATGAATTTTTTTTTTAAATTTAGAATATTTGAATCTGTATTGGTAATTTTTTTTTCCAAATAAATTGAATATGATACTTTTATTTTTTATCAATATTAATAGAAATAGTGGGAAAATTTATTACATCATTAAAAATTTTAACAAGATAATATGGATTAAAAATAATTGTTAAGGCCATTATTTTACATCCCATTTATTATTACTTGATGTTTATTCATCCCTTAAAAACAAAAGGTTCTTAATTGTATTTTATAATGGAACATTTTCCACAAAAATGAATTATTTTGTCTTTAAATCAATGATTGTCCGAAAATACCACTTTTATTATCTTAAATACTCCTTTTATAAGGCCCCATCCTTAAACATTACTTAATCATGGAATAAATGAATAATTCACATTGAGGATATTTTTAGTTTTAGAGTTTTAGAGAATTAGATAATAAATCATGCATTACATTCCACTTTTAAACAAGGTGGTTACATCAAAGACAATATTCACTTTTCTCATTAAAGAAAACATATTTAAAATAAAACATGGATTATTTCTTGACACATCCTCGACACTATCGTCACATCATGTACCTTTCCCTTGACCTGTGAAAAACATTTCAAAAACATGGGATGAGCATAAAAAGCTTAGTAAGGGATATAGAAATCAAAAAAGAAAACCATAGTCTATGTATACATAAGAATAAATGAAATCATACTTCACTCATAAAACATAATCACTTTAACATACCTCAGGAAATCATAATATTTATGAACAACTCATCGAATTCATAACACATAAAGGTTACGTGAGGCATTCATAACATTCTTATGTAGGGAGTAACCCTTATGGTTACGTTTGGAATACCCATCATAGTATATTCCCTAAATCTTTTTGGAGAAAACATAGTGTTTAACCCCTTCGCATTACCTAGTGCATTGGAGAGATATCTCGAGCACACCCACCCTTAGTTTATAACGGAACCACCCGTCTTCATAAAAAATTCCCAAGAACCATAACATAATCGTATCACATAAAACATTCATAATAGAAACATAACATCTCCACATTTCAATCACAAGATATAAATACAACACATTGATATAATCAAAACATTATGAAAACCATTTTCAATACAAAAATAAAATAAAATTAAAACACGGTATTTAATTTTCATTTAAAAAAAATTATGGCTTGTAGAGGAAGCCGAAACACAAATAATGGTCGCAGCGATGGAGAAGTCATTGTCACCACATACGTAAGTAAAACATTCCTTTTGTTGTTTAGAAAAACACTCCGTATAAAAATATTCCTTTTTAGTGAAAGTAAAAGTAAAAGGGGTTTGTACACCGTAGAAAAGAAAGTTGTGTATAAAACAAAATATGCCTCAATAAAAGGAGATTGAGACGAAGTCCCTCACCTCGTGTCCAACATGACTCGATCGTTATTTAATCTCCTTAATAATAAACTAGTGTTAATTTATACTTTCTTGAGAACCTTTTCCATGTTCATTTTTCATTTTATATCACTTATTACCATGTTATGAACATTATGTAATCATTTAAGTTAATAACGGTCATTTTGTCGATCCATGGTAGTTGAGCCAAAAATAAACTTCTTATAATTACAAGTTGTTAATGTGGTAAAATATCCATTATATCCAGAATTATATTCATGATGGAGATATCATATATATAATATATATCCATTATATAAATTCATTTATAATATTACATAACATATATAGGTAAGAAATGAAATTCACCATTCATTGAGACGGTAAGCCGTACGTACGCATGAATGCTACTTTCATTTCTATTTCATATTTAATGGAATGAAATCATACTGATATAAAGTTATATAATAATTCCAGTATAATATCATATATAATATCATTAACTCCGTCCTTTATACATCTCACATATGGCATTAACGAATCAAAACACTTTGAGTGGGTGGTAGTCCGCACTTCCTAAAATGAAATAATCGCGTTACCCATAATGGAAACCAAAAGGTTTGCCATAAATGAAAAATATTGAAGCATAAGGAAAAAAACATAATATATATCATATATAAATATTTTTACATCTTAATGGCCACCATGAAAGGTGTTAAAAGAAGATTGAACATTCATCATTTTGTGTGGCAGTAATTCACCACTCACAGAAACAGTACATACATTAACCATTAGACGGAGGTTTTTGGTAAGTGTAAATCAAATACTTCTCATAGAAACATCCTAGTATATTGAATATACTGGTGTTGTTATAAAAGATATGAATAAAAAAGGTTTAGGGGGTTGGAGAAGAAAAATAAAACAAAAGGACATAAGAGAAGACATTACCTTTAAATTGGGTAACCCCCATGGTTTGAACCAAAAGGGTTTCTTGAAGAGATTTCTGCCTAAGTTAAGGATTTTAGGATGAATATAGGGATGTGATGAGATAAAATTAGAAGATTTTGGCCAATGAAATGGCCTGATAGGAGCGGGTAAGGGGGTAGAGGTGGGGGCCTTTTATAAGAGGGGGAGGGGCACTCATGGAAAGTCATGTAATGTTACTTTATTATAAAATGAGTTTCGGATTTTAAAGGTCCCAAATTAATATATTTAGAGGATAAGGTGATATTGGTTCTAAATCCACCCATAAAATAGGTTTTTTCACAAGTATAAGTCTTAGATTTTACATTATCTTTTCATTTTATTTAAATCGTTCATTAATGAGGTAATCACTACAACATCATGGTGTCATAAATAAATCTATTTATTTAATGTCAAAAAATTATAAAAAAATACCATGATGTAGGAAATATTTTTATCTTTTAAATTACTATTTATAATCCAATATATCATTTATTTATATGAAATTAAAATTTATTTACTTAGTTGTTACAAGCATTTGTTATATTTTCCTTTCTTTAGTAATAAAATGATAAAATGTCACTATCACACCAAAGTGATTCCATGGGGTCCCAAAGTTGGCACAAGGCATCCCATGATTGGTCCTGACACAACCAGTAGCATTAAGACACATTTTGGGGTCATGTTATATTATTATGTTATTATTTTATTACCCTTAACTATCTGATTACTAATTAATCACGATAATTAAAGATAATTACGGTCGTTACTACTCATAATGCCCAAAAACAAAAGAGTATTAATTACATAATTTGGTAATTCTATTTCAAAATAAGGAATCCATTTTACCAAATTCCAAACACATAAATTGTGGTAATTAGTTTAAAAATAATTCACGTTTTCAAAACAAATAGCAGGTTTTTTAAAAACAATATCTATCAAAAGTTTGACACCTGTTTATGCCCAATTCCAAATAGAAATTAATTACAATGAAGAACATTTGATTAAGTGGTAACAATATATTTTAATTAAATAGTAAAATTAATTAAAAATATAATCTAATCATATAATTAAATTAGATAAAAAATCAGTTTTGACGTAAAATGCAGTATTTTTCACTATTCATTTAAAAATGACCATTATCAAAAAAATACCAAACATTTATCCAAAGTAAATTTCAATGTCCCAATTCTAAATAATAAGTTTATATTGACAAATAGAGCTTATGAAATTGTCAATAGTAATATTTAAAATGGGTTTCCATCAAAAGGCGGTAAAACGATCTTAAAAAAAAGAGTATTCAATGCTTAAGATTGGATATATTCTCATTTTAAGCCTCCAAAACACTATCTAATTCATAAATAGACATGGATATGAAAATCCATAATTCTTTACTTACTCTGGATTTTACATCCTTCCCCCCTTTAGAAAATTGTGTCCCCACAATTTATTTACTTATTGAATAAGTGGGTGTATTTATCACTCATTGCATTTTCAGATTCCCATGTTGCCACTTCAATCATGTGGTTTTTCCACAAAACCTTTACATAATGAATCACCTTGTTCTGAAATACATTCTCCATGTGGTCAAGAATGTGGACCGGTTGTTCCTCATAAGATAGATTCTCTTCCAGTTGAACTACCTCTGGACTCAAAACATGAGATTGATCTAGAATGTACTTCCATAACATTGAAAAATGAAAAACATTGTGTACCTGAGATAAACTTGGAGGTAAAGCCACTCAGTACGCAACTGATCAAACTTTCTCTAAAATTTCATAGGGTCCAATGAACCTTGTAATCACCTTTCCTTTCTTACCAAATGGCATCACACTTTTCTATGGTGAAACTTTGAGGAAGACATGATCACTTACCTCAAAAGAGAGATCCTTCCTCCTACTGTCCGCAAAACTTTTCTGCCTGCTTTGAGCTATTCTCATGTGTTTCTGTATCAGCTAATCTTTTCCTGACAACTCTTCTACCAATTCTGGTCCCATCAACTTCCTTTCACCCACTTCATCCCAAAAAGCTGTAGTTCAACACCGTATTCAATATAATGCCTCAAATGGTGCCATCTGTATATTCGAATGAAAAGTTTTGTTATAAGAAAACTCAACCAATGAAAGATGTTGGTCCCAATGTCCCTGATAATCCATCGAACAAGAAAGTAGCTTATCCTTAAATTTTTTAATTATTCGTTCTGACTGCCCATCTGATTGAGGATGAAAAGCTGTATTAAAATTTAATTCAGTACCCAACGACCTCTGAAGGCCTTTCCTAAAGTTAAGAGTAAACCTAGGATCACGATCAGATACAATGGAGAGGGGAACTCCATGTAACCTGACTATCTCTTTAATATATAAACAAGAAAGTTGATCTTGGGAAAAAGTATCTCGTATAGAAAGGAAATGAGAAGATTAAGTCAAGAGATCAATAATAACCCTGATTTCATTATTACGACGAGGTGTCTTTGGAAATCCCACAACAAAGTCCATGGATATATTCTCCCATTTCCACTATGGCACTGGTGAATTCAGAAGAATCCCTTTTGGTAACTGCCGCTCTGCTTTAACCTATTGAAAAGTAAAACACTTCACAGTAAAATCAACAATATCAATTTTCATTCCATCCCACCAGTAATACTCCCGAAGATCTCTATACATCATAGTACTGCTAGGATGAACTGATAACAGAGAACTATGAGCTTCATATAACAACTATCTCTTAAAATATGAATCAAAAGGTACACACAATCTCTTCCCAAATCTGAAAACACTATCATTATAAATGTTGAATTTAGTTAACATACACTTCAGAACCAACTCTACCTTTTTTTTCAACTCACTGTCTTGATTCTGAGCTTGCTACATTCTATCTATTACAGAAGATTTCACTGATACCTGAAACAAAATAGAAGAACATCCTGCACCAACAACTTCTATGCTAAAGGATACTAAATCCTTAACCAAAGAATCAAGTTCCAAATGTAACATGATTAATGAAGAATTACTTTTTCAACTCAACGCATCAACCACTTTATTTTCATTTCTCAGATGGTAATGAATTGTAAAATCATAATCCTTGATTAATTATATCCATCTCCTCTATCTCATGTTCAATTCTTTCTTAGTGAATATATAATTTAAACTTTTGTGACCAGTATATATTTCACACTATACACCAAACAAATGATGCCTCCAAATTTTTAATGTGAAAACAACAGCAGCTAATTCCAAATCATGTGTTGTGTAATTTATCTCATGATTTTTCAACTAATCTGAAGAATAAACAATTACCTAATCATTCTGCATTAGGACACAACCAATTCCTTTCAATGAATCATCACTGTTGATAACAAACTCACCATTCCTAGAAAGTAGTGCCAAAACTGGAGCATTCACCAATCTTCTTTTCAATTCCTGAAAACAATAATCACATTCTTTTGTACAGATAAACTTAACACCCTTCCGAGTTAGCTTAGTCAATGGGTTGGAAAACCGTGAATTTTTTTAACAAAACCACTGTAATATCCTACCAGACCAAGAAAAATATGAATCTCGGTTACATTTGTGGGTCTTGGCCATTATTCAACAACCTTTGTTTTTGTAGGATCAAAATTTATTCCATCTTTAGAAATAATGTGACCAAGGAACGAAATTTGTTGTAACCAATACTCACACTTTCTTAATTTCCCATACCATTTCTTTTCTTTCAAGGTTTGAAAAATGACCCTTAAATGACTTTCACGCTCCTATTTACTTTTAGAAAACACAAAAAATATCATCATTGAAAACAACCACAATCTTATCAAAGAACTCATGGAAAATTCAATTCATAAGATCCATGAATAAGCAGGTGCATTGGTTAACCCCAAAGTAATTACAACAAATTCATAATGGCCATATCTTGTATGAATCACAGTCTTTGGAATATCTACTTCCTTTAGCTTCAACGGATGGTACCCCGATCTCAGGTCAATCATTGAAAAATATTGTGCTCCTTGTAGCTGATCAAACAATTCATCGATATGAGGAAAATGATATTTATTCTTAATAGTGATGTTATTAAAGGCTCTATAATCAATGCAAAGTATCATTGAACAATATTCCTTTTTAACAAATAGGAAAGGAGCACCCCATGGTGATGTGCTAGGTTGAATGAAACCTTTCACTAATACATCTTGAAATTGCTCCTTCAACACTAAATGTTCAATTTGAGTCATTTGATAAGGGGGTTTTGAAATTTTCTTAGCATCAGGAACTAAGTCTATAGTAAAATAGACTTATCGATCGGGTATTATTCCAGGAAACTCATCAGGAAAAACATCAGGATACTCATTTACAACGGGTACAAAATTAATTTGAACGGTTCCTTTGTTTTCAAAAATATGTGAAAGGTAACATTAATTTCCATCTTTTACATGTTTCTCAGCCTCTTGATATGTTATCAACAGTAAGGGTTAATTTTTCTACACAAACTACAAGTTGTTCTGAAAAGAAACTTTATTAGCTCTACAATCAATCTTAACATGGTAAATAGAGAGCCAATCCATTCCCAGGATAACATCAAACTCCACTAGAGGTAAAACTATTAGGTTTGCAAGTAGGGTCTTTCCACGGATAAGGGTAGGAAGATTCTTATAAATTCTCTTTGCATCAAAATTTCTCCCAGGTGTTTTTACCACAAGTTCAGGAGTCATTTTTTTATATGGATTTCCCAATTTAGTAGAAAAATTTCCAAATATGAATGAATGTGTAGACCCTGAATCAAACAACACATTTTCATAATCTGAAAAAACAAACAATGTACCTGATACCACTTCATTTGATGGCCCAACATCTGCTAATGTAGTTGCAAAGGATTTCACCACACCTTTCTGCTTGTAGTCTGACTGATTCCCATAATTTGAGCTCTTTGTCGAACACTCGTCTGCATAATGATTCATCTCATTACACATGAAACATTTCACTAAATGTAAATCAAATTTGGTCTACCTTCACCCTGATCTTTTTTAGTGCAATCAAGATCCTTGTGTCCAATCTTACCACATCAGTAGCACTTTCAGAATTCAAATGAATTTCCATAGCATGCTTTTTACCACAATTATCACAAACTAAAAACTTAGTTTTCTTACCATCAGACCTTTTTGAAGGATTATTCCCTTTCTCCTACCACCTCGGTATCGGCTTCTGTTGGTTGTTATGGAACACTTTATCATCGAAAAACTCCATTTCCACCATCTCAGCACATCAAACAAGCTTTTCATAACTCTTGATCTCACAAGAAGCTAATACCCTTTGATATTTTGGATTTAATCCTAAGTAAAAATGAATGATTTTACTATCAAGGTCTCGGAGAAAATTTGGAGCATACCTTTCCAATCGAGTAAATGTTTCTTCATAAGCAGCTACTAAGCCATCCTATATCCTCAATTCCATGAATTATATTTCCATCCTAAGTCGAACAGCCTTGGGAGAATATTTCTCAAGAAAAATTCCTTTGATTTCATTACAGTTAAGAGCATCAATATCATTACTGTCCCTAATATTTTTAACCATCGACCACCACTGATCTGCTTCACCCTCCAAACGGTAACAACAAGACAAACCTTTTGATTATTTGAACACCCCATGACATCGACAATCTTCTCCAGTGCTTTAATCCACCCTTCATCTATCACAGGGTTAGAAGATCCTCTGAATGATGGGGGATGTTTCCTCATGGAATTTTCCACCACTAACATGTTCCTCTGCGGTTGATCTGGCTGTTCTCGTGCATGGATACCCCCACCATTTATCATTTGAGTCAACTATTCCATTACTATAACAAACTGTTAAGTTCCAATTTTGACCATATCTGGATGCTGATTTGGAAGGTCATTTCCTTCTATATGCCTTCTTAACACTGCTTGCATGTTTCCTCAATGGAAAACCATTATGGACAAACATGTCTTAGATGAAGCAACATGGTTATCTTCAAATGCTATATCATTTCAATTTTACCATAAAAAACTATTTTTGGATAATCATTTAATATAATTCTAACTCCTAAAGTTATCTAAACCGACCTTTGATACCAAATATAAGGCACCAGCCTTAAACATTACATAATCATTAATTAAATGAATAATTCACATTGATGATTTTTTCAGCTTTAGAGTTTTAGAAAATTAGATCATAAATCATGCATTGCACTCCACTTTTAAACAAGGTGGTTACATCTAAGAGAAAATTTACTTTTTCACATTAAAGGAAACATATTTAAAAGAAAACATGGATTCTTTCATGAAACATCCTTGACATTATCATCACATCATGTACCTTTCCCTTGACCTGTGAAAAACATTTCAAAAACATGGGATGAGCATAAAAATCTCAGTAAGGGATATAAAAATACAGGAAGAAAACCTTAGTCCATGTATACATAAGAATTAATGAAATAAATATTCACTCATAAAACATAAGCACTTTAACATAACTCATGAAATCATAATATTTATGAATAACTCATAAAAATCATAACAAATAAAGGTATCTTAAGGCATTCATAACATTCTTACGTAGGGAGTAACCCTCATGGTTACGTTTGGAATACCCATCACAACATATTCCCTAAATCTCTTCGCAGAAACCTTAGCATTTAACTCCTTCACGTTACCCAATGCATTGTAGAGCTATCTCGGGCTCACCAGCCCTTAGTTTATCATGGAACCCCCCGTCTTCATAAACAATGCCCAAAAACCATAACATAATCGTGTCACATAAAACATGCAAAAAGGAAACATAAAATTTCCACATTTCAATCACAAGATATCAATACAAAACATTGATATAATCAAAATATTATCAAAACAATTTTCAATACCAAAATAAAAGAAAATTAAAACATGTTATTTATTTTACATTTACAAAAAAGTTATGGCTTGTAGAGGAATCCGAAACTCAAATAATGGTCACAACGGTAGAGAAGTCATTTTCGCCACATACGTAAGACAAAACATTCCATTTTTCGTTTATTAAAATGATTTGTATAAAAATATTCCTTTTGAATAAAAGTAAAATTCAAAGGTTATTATAAACTGTATAAATTAAATTTGTGTATAAAACAAAATATGCCTTAAAAAAGGAGATTGAGACGAAGCCCCATACCTCGTGTCCGACTTGACACGATCGTTCTTTAATCTCGTGAATAATAAACTAGTGTAAATTTATACTTTCTTAAGAACCTTATTCAAGTTAATTATTCCTTTTATATCACTTATTACCATGTTATGATCATTATGTAATCATTTAAGTTAATAACGGTCGTTTTGTCGATCCATGGTACTTGAGCCAAAAATAAACTTCTTATAATTACAAGGTGTTCATGTCGTCAAATATCCATTATATCCAGAATTATATTCATGAGATAGATATCATATATATGATATATATCCAGTATATACATGCATTTATAATATTACATAACATTTAGAGTTATGAAATGAAAAGCATCATTCATGGAGACGGTAAGCAGTACGTATGCACGAACGCTACTTTCATTTCAATTTGATATTTAATTTAATGAAATCATAATGATATAAAGGTATATTATAATTCCAGTATAATATCATATATAATATCATTAAATCTATCCTTTATATGTCCCACATATGGCATTAATGAATCAAATCACTTTGAGGTGGCGGTAGTCCGCACCTCCTAAAATGAAATTACCGCATTTACCCATAATGGAAACCATAAAGGTATTCCATAAATTAAAAATATAGAAGCATAAATAAAACATAAACATAATATATATCATATATAAATATAGTTAGATCTTAATGGTTATAAAGACCCATACTTTACATACATTGTTATTACTTTAGAATTGAATCATACTTATTACAAAATATAACAAAACCATGAAAGGACCGTATAGGTATAGTGTCTTTAGAAATTGGGAAACATAAACAACTGGTTCATAAATCATCAACGTTGTCTCCCATTTATTTCATCATATCTAGAGTTCCTTTTAGAATATTTTACATAATACCCTTCTTCCAGACCTGGGGAAGAGAAAACATACAAAAGGGTGATCTCAAATGCTTATTAAGGGTAAACAAAATAAATATCAATTATCTCATATTCTTATGAACATAACATTTTGAAAATAGTATCCTGCAAAAGAGATCATAATAACATGACATGGGATCAATCGTAATAGTGAAATGTAATCCAAATAATCATAACATAAAACATGAAACTTTCTGGCATAGACACATAATCATAGAGAATCATTTTATACTAGTCAAGACTCATTTCCAAGACTATCATAGAGGAAAAAGTCCATTTCTAAACCAAGTTTACTCCTCATTTCAGTCATGTTTCACTAAACCAGATTAACCTGCCATTTCGGCCATGTATATATCATGAGATATAAATCTATACACAATGCATTGGAGGGAGATATAGATTCCACCCATCTCATAATTATACCATTATCATGTGTTCCACAAGATCATAAATCATTCATCATAGCATAACCTATGTAATAAAAATAGGATTCTTAAACATCATGCCATCATAACATAAATCATATAAGATAGAAAGGACTTCATAAAAATAATTACATCATAACATAATCAAATCAATGTAAAAATAGGGATAGAAACATAACCCTAAATTATCTTAGAGGGAAAATAATTTTGACAAAATACTCGAACTTCATTCTTGAGAAAAATATCTTTTTTACTTCAAAATCATTTTTCCTTTCTTAACATGACAAAAAAATTTAAATTAAAAGAGGTTGATTAAAGATAATAATGAAAATTTGTAAAGGAAGATTCATGGAAAGAATATTTAATTAAATTATAAAAATCCATTCATGCCGTATAAGTTAAAAAATGTTCTTCTCGTACTTTGGCCGGAAAAGTAAAAAAGTAGCTTGTACTAAAAACAACAAAAGATTCCTTTCATATCTTTTACTAAAAACTCACCAATGCATAAAATTGGATTTAAACAATTCTAGGTGGATTGAAATAATATTAAATATTGAGGAAACATGGATGTGGTTGATAAATATACCCCAGTAAATTCATAAGTATAATCAATCTCGGATAAACAAAATGAGATTGTGATATTTTCCCTTACCTTAGGTCTGATTTGCTTCATACGTGTCTGAACATCCTGTATAATGATTTAAATAATGTTATTGAATTATTAAAGAATTTTACTCATTGTTATGATATAATATATGTTCATATTTTTAGCTTCTTATTAGTAATATTTCATTGCTACTTGTTATTCGGGTGTTTATTGCTTTTTGTTCTTAAGCGTGTTTTGCCGAATAAATTCTTATTATTATTTGTAGGTTACAGATACCTCATTTACAGAATGGTATTAGTGTAATATATATCATATTTATTAATTCAATTCATTTATATAATCATTATGAAATGAATATCAGTTATAACGAGTCACATCACATCGTGGAGACGGTAGGCCGTACGTACGCACAAGCGATGATATTGTTCCCATGATCGTGGAATTTTTTTGAAGTGTATATATACAATTTCAGAATCAATATCACTTTACAATAAAAATATATAGTTATTATTTACACCATTATACCCATCAAGGTAAGGTGGTGGTGGAAAACAGATTACACCACGGCGTGGAGATGGTATTCCTTACGTACACACGTGCGGTGATTTCATTTTACGTAGGATGGATAGAAGGTTAAATAAGGTTGTTTCATATTTATAATAACATATCAGTATATGAGTGATACTGATGTTATTTCTTCAAAATGAAACAACTAATGAAGAAGAAGTAGAAGATGAAATAATGTTGAATGAATCGGTAATGGATATTACCTCTTCTTTGAAGCGCCTCTTCTTAACCTCCACTTAGGGCACTAGATCTGGTATTTGACGAAAACCAGGACCTCTAGGATGTTTTCAGGGAAGTGGAGAATATAATTTTTTAGGGTTTGGCTGAGCATGAAGGCTCAATGTAGTGTGAGGAGGAGAGGGATGAGGTTCTCTTTTATAAGGGAGGAGAGGGGAACCTTTGAAAAAAGTAAAAATATTATTGTATTATAAAGTCATATTCGATTTTTAATAGCTCAAAATTGATTTATTTTGAATCTAAGGTGGGTATGGGTCAAAAAACATCCATCCAATAGAATTTAGACATGGTTAGGTTTCTATTTTAACCTTATCATTTACATTTAACTTTAAGTTAAATAATTTTACTTTTACAGTGTCTTCTATTATTCTTACACTATAAGGTTAATAAACATACAATAACAAGCTAAACGAACCCCATGTTTTTCATTATTAATATATATAACCTTATCAAAGACATTTGTACAAAAATTAGATTTTTAGGAATAAAATTTCAATTAATAATATAATATTTGTTTTAAAAACTATTTTATGTCAATTTTGACACTATTTGGTAATTGATTTTTTTGAATGTCATAACAACATTATTAGTTCGAAAACAGTTAATTAAATCAATACTAACATGTCATATTAACCTATAAAATTACTGTAATTCATAAAAAGTTGAAAATTACATTTATTTGGGTATTTATAACATCAATTATGTAAATATTTCCTTAATAAGGTAATTACTGCATCATCATTGTGTCAAAAATAAATTAACTTACATAATGTCTAGAAATTACAAATAAACTACAATTATGTAGGAAATCGTTTTATCTTTGTAAAGAATATTTATAGTCGAAATTATCTTATGTATAACCCTATATTAAAAAAAATTAGTTGTTAAACTTTGATTTTAACTATTTTAACTCTTCTTTAAAAAAATTAATAATAAATGTCCTAATATAATCCAAGTCGACCTAAATGGTCATATTTTATTCCTGAGGTTGTCTTTGGTCGAATTAAACTCTTACAATAGAATTAGGACATGTGTTAGTGTAATAATAATATCATTTTTACCCTTAATTACCCTATTTACTTTCAAACGTGTTAAAAAAATTAAAAACTTACTATTCACCAAAAATTAATTTTAACTTATTGAACCACATTTTACTCCTTTATATTAATCGTGCTCTAAAATTTTCGAAATTCCACTCACAGAAGCGGTAAAATTAAGTTTTATGTAAATTTCTTAATTCTCCTAGGAGGTGTGTAAAAGATGGTGAAAAGTTCAATAAAATTTTTACATATCTAAAATTATTATAAAATGACTCCAATGAATTACATTGAACATATATAGGTATTATGTATCGATTTTGACCTAAAATAAATTTAAATAAAATAAATGATAAAAATTCGGACTTTAAATAGTAACCAAGGGTTTTCACTATTCATAAAAAATTGACAGTTTTCAGAAAAATACCAAAAATTTCACCCAAGGCTAATTACGATATTCCCAATCCAAAAATGAAGTCCATTTTGAAAGATAAAATTTATAACATTTTAAAAAGTGGGTATTACTATTCATAACAGCTAGTTTTAGTAATATTTTAATAGCATATCATTATTTAGTGAAACTCGATATTGTGTACAACGCAAGCTATCGAGGAAGGTCACGATTGCATGTAACGCAAGACAATCTAGTGTTGTGTGTAGTGAAAGATTCCTTTGATGATTTATATAACATAAAAATAAAAAATTTCCCATAAAAATCTCGGGTGTTACATTTTACCCCCCATAAAATGAATTTCGCCCTTTAAATTCGTCACTTTTGTAACAAACAGATGAGGATACCTCTCCATCATAATATCCTCAAACTCCAATGTAGCTTATTCTAATTGGTGGTTCCTCCATAAAACATTCACCAAGTGAGTGGTCTTGTTCCGTAGAACGTTTTTCCAACGATCCAGAATCTCTATTGGCTATTCTTTATAACAAAGATCTTGATCCAGTAGTATAACTTCTAAGCTGAGTACATGTGAAGGATTGGGTATGTACTTTATTAGGATAGATACATGGAACACATCATTAACTTGAGAGAGATTTGATGGAAGTGCCAATCGGTAAACTACCTTCCCAACACGATCTAGTATTTTGAAAGGACCGATATACGTAGGGCTCAGCTTTCCCTTCCTTACAAATCTCATTACTCTCTTCCAAGGAGATATTCGTAAGAACACTTTATCACCCACTTCAAAATCTCGGTATTTTCATCAGTTATCGGCATAACATTTTTGTCGACTCTGAGCTTCTCTTCTATGTTGTTGAATAGATCGGACCTTTTCTGCCATCTCATCAACAAGATCAGGTCCTAATAGCTTTCTTTCCCCAACTTCATCCTAGAAAGTTGGAGTTTTTCATTTGTTTCTATAGAGAGCTTCATAAGGTACCATCTGAATACTTGAGTGAAAGCTATTATTATAAGAAAATTCCACCAAAGGTAGGTGTTGATCCCATCCTCCTTTGATATCCATAGATCAAGCTCTCAACATATCTTCTAGAGTTTGAATTGTCCTCTCAGACTGACCTTCTGTCTGAGCATGATAAATAGTGTTGAAACTTAACACTACATCTAGACTATATTGAAGACTTCACCAAAACATTGAGGTAAACCTCGGATCCCAATCAGATATAATTGAAAGTGGTACTACATGCAATCTTACCACTTCATTTACATATATCCTGGAAAGCTGATCCAGAGATAAATCTTCTCTAATAGCAATGAAGTGTGCCAACCTTGTATGATGATCAACTATGACCCAGATAGAATCATTGCCTTTGGATGTTTTAGGAAGTCTGGTGAAAAACTCCATAGTGATGTTTTCCCATTTCCATTCGGGTATGGGTAATGGTTGTAACATTCCCTTAGACGTCTGTCTCTTGGCTTTTACTTGCTGACAAACCAAGCATCGAGAGATATATTCACCAAAATCTCTTTTCCTGCCATCCCACCATATGTACTCTTTCAGGTCCCTATACATCTTTGTGCTTCCAGGATGAATAGTGAATGAAGAACTTTGAGCCTCATCCATCAGCTCCTTCTATAATTCTAGGATGGGAGGAACAGAAACCCGATTTCTCAACTTTATTATCCCATCACAATCAAGGCTGAATTTAGGAACATTTCTCACCTTCTTTTGCAACTCTACATCTTTTTTCTGTGCCTCTTTAATATTCACATGTATTGATGGTTGAGCATTAATTTGAGAAAGATAAGATTTTTCCCCTTCCATTATAATTCCAAGATCCATCCTTTGTAAATCAATAAATATTGGGTCTTTTGTGATCCTAATCATGGATAATCTAGCATGGTCTTGTCGACTTAATGAATCTGCCACCTTGTTTGCGTTCCCAGGGTGGTAATGAATTGAGCAGTCGTAGTCCTTAATCAGCTCCAACAATCTTCTTTGGCGCATATTCAGCTTGTTTTGTGTGATAATATACTTTAAACTTTTATGATCAGTATAAATATCACACCTTTCTCCATAAAGATAATTCCTCCAAATCATTAATGCAAAGATTACCACATATAACACCAAATCATGAGTTGGGTAATTTTGATCATGGATTTTCAACTGTCGTGAGGCATAAGCTATCACAATATCGTTTTTCATGAGAACACACCCCAATCCCTTCATGGATACATCACTGTAGATCACAAACCTTTCTCCACAACAAGGCGGTGTGAGCATAGGTGCACTAGATATACATCTTTTAAACTCATTGATATTCTCTTCACATTCCTCTGTCCAAATAGACTTAACTCATTTCTGAGTCAATTTGGTGAATGAGTTAGATAATCGTGAGAAATATTTCACACAAAGTCGATAATATCTATCCAAACCATGAATACTTCAGATCTCAATTACTTTTGTTGATCTCGACCATCTTTTGATAACCTCTGTTTTTGCTGGATCTACAAATATCCCCTCTTTTGAGATTATGTTACCCAAAAATGCAACTTTTTGAAGCCAAAATTTACACTTGGTAAATTTGGCCTAAAGCTTCTCTTTTTCAGGTTCTTCAATACAATTCTCTAGTGTTCTTAATGTTCTTCCTTGATCTTTGAATAGACAAGAATATTATCTATAAAGACTACCACAAACTGATCAAGATAGTCTCTAAATACTCTATTTATCAGATACATGAAGATAACAGGGGCATTAGTAAGACCAAATGGCATCAATATAAATTCATTATGTCCATACCTTGTATGGAAGGTTGTATTTGGTATATCCTCCCTTTTGACCCTTAATTGATGATACCCTGAGTGAAGATCAATCTTGGAAAAGTATTGAGCTCCGTGTAGTTGGTCAAATAAGTCATCAATGCATGGGAGAGGGTATTTGTTCTTGATAGTGATCTTGTTAAGTTCTCGATAATCAATGCAGAGTCTCATTGATCCATATTTCTTTTTAACAAACATAACAGGTGCTCCCCAAGGCGACACACTAGGGTGTATGAATCCCTTTTCAAGATACTCATGGTGTTGCTTCTTAAATTGTTGAAACTCAATTGGGTCCATTCTATAAGGTGTATTTGAAATAGGCAAAGAACTTGGTATGAGTTCTATCGAAAAATCAACTTCACGATTTGGTGGAAGACATGGAACTTCCTCTCGAAAGACATCATCAAACTTTTGTACAATGGGAATATTCTTAATCGTGAGTTTCTCTCCAACCATTTGAGAGAAATAACCTTCATTTAGTGGAATCAAGACCCATAAGATGGAAGAAATTTCCACTGGATGGTTATATTCATCCTTGCATCGATAGACGGTCATAGATTGATCTGGAATATGAAATGTGACTTCCCTTCATTGGAAATTGATATGAGATCCATATAAAGAATTCCAATCCATGTCAAGAATCACATCAAATTCCACTATAGTAAGGATCACAAGATTTTCAGGAAGCACTTTACCACAATCTTTAATCGTAGAAGAATTATAAACTTTTGCTGGGACTGATGTTCCATTAGGGGTTGTCACGTCTAACTCAACACCTAATTGTTGAGGTAATACAATGATACCTTTAAAAAATTCATCATAAATAAAAAAGTGGGTGGATCTAGAATCAAATAAAACATTTTCTACATTAGAGTGGATGGTAAGTATACCTTTCACAACTTCATTATCATACTCCACATCGCCGATAGAAATTGCATGTGACTTTCCATTGTCTTTATCCTTAAGAGTTTGCAGATGTCAATCATCATCAACAACCCTTGGATTAGGTAATTTATTAGCAAAATGCCCCATTTCCTTGCACTTGTAACATTGATGTGTAGGAGGTGCACTCTGTATATCCTTTTCTTTGTTCTCATCACTAGACATCTTCTTCCCATCATTGCGTCATTCAAATGCACGTTGAACTTCTTTTCCACATATGAAAAATTTACTTGTCCCATTAAGACAACTCCCTCCATGTTTCTTTCCACACTTTGATCATAAGGGAAAAATCATCTTCTTTTCAGTGTGGTCTTTATATTTTACTTTGAATTCTATTTTCCTCTTCTAATCAAACCCATATGATTAATGGGTTACTCCAATCTCCATCTCAACCTTGAGATCACATCGAACAATTTCCTCATAGCTATTGAAGTCCCTTTAGGCTAGCACCCTTCAAAGTCTTGGTTTTAAACCACTACAGAATCGATTGATCTTACTCTGAGGTTGGATAATAATCCCAGAAGCGTACCTTGCAAGTCTGGTAAAATTTACTTCGTAGGTACCAACATATTCATCATCCTTTTTTCCTCAGTTTGAGAAACTTCTTATCCATCTGTGTTTGAAGAATACGAGTGAAGTACTTATTGAAAAATATGTTCTTGAAATCGACTCATTCCATGGACTCAATTTCATCTATTGGACTCGTATTCTTGATAAGATTCCACCATTGATCAACTTTACCTTCCAAATGATATACCGCTAAGATGACTTTATCATGTTCTGAACATTGATGAACTAAAAATATCTTTTCAGTAGTATTGATCCATTGTTCAGCAACTAATGGATCATTAGTCCTGCTGAATGAGGGTGGACACTTCCTCGTGAAGGATTCAAAAGAATATTGCTCCTTTCATTGCTCGTTTGGAAGTCCTGCATGATTCATAGCTTGAGAAAGTTGTGTGAGCATGGCTATAATATTTTTCATTCCATCTCCCATAACTTTTGGTTGCTCAGGGGGACAATCATTGCATTGCCTGTCGCATTCCGAATTAACACGGTTCCTTCATGTTCCAGCCATTTACTAAAACCATGATGAATAATTTGAGAAATACTAATTATAATATGAAAACCACATATTCAAGAATAAAATATTCCACATAAGTTCTTATCTTAGGTTATTCATGGCCATTTCTAAAACACTAATATTGTGTTCTATTCTTACATATATCCTTAGTGTTCTTACTAAGGCTTTCACATCCTAGTTTCTAAAGGTTGACTATACCTTTCCTCTAATACTAATTATAACGACCCATACTTTACATACATTGTTATCACAGTAGAATTGAAGCATACTTATTACAACATATAAAAAACCATGAAAAGACCATATAGGTATAGTGTCTTTTGAAACTGGGAAGCATAAACAACTTGTTCATAAATCATCAATGTTGTATCCCATTTATTTCATCATATCTAGAGTCCCTTTTGGAATATTCTACTTAATACCCTTATTCCAGACCTGGGGAAAAGTGAACATAAAAAAGGGTGAGCTCAAATGCTTGGTAAGGGTAAACAAAATAAATATCAATCAAAACATATTCTGAACCAAGTTCACTCCTCGTTTCAGTCATGTTTCACAGAACCAGATTAACCTTCCATTCCAGCCATTTCTATCTCATGAGATATAAATCTTTACCCAATGCATTGGAGGGAGATATAGGTCCCACCCATCTCATAATGATACCACTATTATGTGTGTCACAAGATCATAAATCATTCATCATACCATAACCCATGTAACAAAAATGGGATTCTTCAACATCATGTCCGCATAACATTAATCATATAAGATAAAAAGGACTTCATAAAAATAATTCCATCATAACATAATCAAATCAATGTAAAAATAGGGATATAAATATAACCCAATATTATCATACATGGAAAATAATTTTGATAAAATACTCGAACTCCATTCTTGAGGAAAATATCTTTTCAACTTCAAAATTATTTTTCCTTTCATAACATGTCATAAAATTTTAAATGAAAAGAAGTTGATTAAAAATAAACATGAAAAATTGTAAAGGAATATTCATGGATATAATGTTTTATGATGTCATAAAAATCCATTCATTCCATATAAGTTTAAAAAAAATTCTTCTCGTACATTGGCCGGAAAAGTCAAAATGTACCTCGTACTAAAAATGAAAAATTATTCCTTTCATATCTGTTACTAAAAACTCACCAATGGGTAAAATTGGATTTAAAAAATTTTAGGTGGATGGAAATAATATTATATATTGAGGAAACATCGATGTGGATGATAAATACACCCCAATAAATTCAGTAATACAAACAATCTCGAATAAACAAAATGAGATTGTGATATTTTCCCCTACCTTAGGTCTGATTTGCATCATACGTGTCTGAAACTCCTGTATAATGATTTAAATAATGTTATTGACTTATTATAGAATTTTACTAATTGTTATGATATCATATATCGTCATATTCTTAGCATCTTATTATTAATATTTCATTGCTGCTTGTTATTCGGGTGTTTATTGTTTTTTGTTCTTATGCATGTTTTGTCGAATAAATTCTCATTCTTATTTTTAGGTTATTGATACATAATTTAAATAATTTTATTATTGTAATATATATCATATATATTCATTCAATTCATTTATATAATCATTATTCAATGAATATCATGTAGAATGAGTCGCATCACATCGTGGAGACGATAGGCCGTACGTACGCAGGAGCGATGAAATCATTCCCATGATCGTGGAATTTTATTGAACTGTATATATACTATTTTTTAATCAATAACATTTTAAAATAATCATATATAGTTTTTATTTACACCATTATACCCATCCAGGTAAGGTGGTGGTGGTAAACAGATTACACCACGGCGTGTAGATGGTTTTCCGTACGTATGCAGGCGCGGTGATTTCATTTTTTGTAGGATGGATAAAAGGTGAAATAAGGTTGTTTCAAATTTATAATAACATATCAGTATATAAGTGATAATGATTTTATTACTTAATTATGAAACAACTAAATAAGAAGAAGTAGAAGAAGAAATAATGTTGAAAGAATCGGTAATGGATACTACCTCTTCTTTGAAGCGCCTCTTCTTAACCTCCTCTTAGGGCACTAGATTTGGTTTTTGAAGAATAAAAGGACCTCTAGGATGCTCCTAGGGAAGTGGAGAAGAGAATTTTGAAGGGTTTGGAAAATAATTAAGGCTCAAGGTGGTGTGAGGATGAGAGGGATGAGGCGCCCTTTTATAAGGGAGGGGAGGGGCACCTTTGGAAAAAATAAAAAAATTATTTTATTATAAAGTCATATTCATTTTTTAATAGCTTCAAATTGATTTATTTAGAATCTAAGGTGGGGATGGGTATAAAGCCTCCCATACAATAAAATTTAGACAAGTTTAGGTTTCTATTTTAACCTTATCATTTAGATTTAACTTTAAGTTAAATAATTTTACTTTTACCCTGTCTTCTTGTTTTACTCCACTATAAGGTTGATAAACTTTTTAAAAAAAGCCAAAAGAACCCCAAGTTGTTCATTATTAATATATATAACCTTATCTAAATAATTTGACCGAACCTTAGTATTTTATGAATAAAATAACAATTAATAATATAATATTTGTTTTAAAAACTATTTTATGTCAATTTTGACACTATTTGGTAATTGATTTTTGTGAAAGTCATAACATCATTATTAGTTCGAGAAAAGATAATTAAATCAATAATAACATGTCATATTAACCTATAAAATTATCTCAATTCATAAAAAGTCTAAATTTACATTTAAATGGTTATTTATAACACCAATTATGTTAATATTTCCTTAATAAGGTAATTATTGCATCATTATTGTGTCAAAAATAAATTAACATATTTAATTTCTAAAAATTAAAAATAAATTACCATTATGTTGGAAATATTTTTACCTTTCTAAATAATATTTATAGTCGAAATTATCTTATGTATAACCATATATGGAAATTGTTTTAGTTATTAAACATTGATTTTAACTATTTTAACACTTCTTTAAATAAAATAATAATAAATGTCCTAATCTAATCCAATTGGACCTAAATGGTCATATTTTATTCCTAAGGTTTTTTTGGTCGAATGGAACTTATCCAATAGAATTAGGACATGTGTTAGGGTAATAATAATCTCATTTTTACACTTAATTACCCTATTTACTTTTAACCGTGCAAAAAAAGTAAAAAGTTACTATTCACAAAAAAAAATTATCTTAATGAACTAAATTTTACGACTTGATATTAACCGTGTCTCTAGGATTTTTAAAATTCCACTAATAGAAGCGGTAAAATTTTGTTTTATGTAAAGTTTCAAATTCTCCTAGGAGGTGGGTAAAAGATGGTGAAAAGTTCAATAAAAATTTTTACATATCTAAAATTATTATAAAATGACTCCAATTAATTAAATTGAACTTATATAGGTATTTGGTATCATTTTTGACTTAAAATAAATTTAAATAAAATAAATGATAAAAAGTCGGTTTTTAAATAGTAACCCAGTGTTTTCACTATTCATAAAAAATTGATAGTTTTCATAAGAATACCAAAATTTCACCCTAGGCTAATTATGATCTTCCAAATCAACCAATGAAGTCCATTTTGAAAGGAAAAATTTATTAAATTCCAAAAAATGTGTAATACTATTCATAACGGCTAGTTTTAATAAAATTTTAATAGCATATCATTGTTTAGTGAAACTCGGTATTGTGTACAATGCAGGCTATTGAGGAAGGTCTCGTTTGCGTGTAACGCAATCCAATCTAGTGTTGTGTGTAGTGAAAGATTTATTTGATGATTTATATAACATAATAACAAAATATTTCTCATAATAAAAATCTCAAGTGTTACAATGTCCACCATGAAAGGTGTTAAAATAAGATTGAACAATCATTGCTTCGTGAGGTAGTAATTCGCCACTCACAGAAACTATATGTTCTTTAACCATTTGATGGAGGTGTGTATAAGTGTAAATAAAATCCTTTTCATAACAACATACTAGTAAATTTAAGATACTTTTTTTGTTACAAAAGAGAGGAATAAAAAGGGATTAGGGGGTTGGAGAAGAAAAATAAAGCAAAAGGACATAAGAGAAGACATTACCTTTAAATCGGGTAACACCCCTTGGTTTGAACCAAAAAGGTTTCATGAAGAGATTTATGCCTATGGTAAGTCTTCTAGGATGTAGAGAGGGTTGTGGAGAGATAAAATGAGTAGAGTTTGGCTGAGCCAATGTATTGAGAGGTGTGGTTAAGGGGGTAGAGGTGGGGGCCTTTTATAAGAGGGAGGAGGGGCACTATTGGAAAGTCACGAAATGTTACTTTATTATAAAATGTGTTTCGGATTTTAAAGGTCCCACAATGATATATTTAGAGGATAAGGTGATAAGGGTTTGAAATACACCCATCCAATAGGGTTTTGAAAAGTGTATGTCTTAGATTTTACATTATAGTTTCATTTTATTTAAATCGTTCATTAATGAGGTAATCACTACATCATCATGTTGTCATAAATAAATTTATTTATTTAATGTCTAAAAATTATAAAAAAATTACCGTGATGTAGGAAATATTTTTAGTTTTCCAATTATTATTTCTTGATCAAGAGATCATTTATTTAGACGAAATTATAATTGTTTTACTTAGGGGTTACATACTTTTGTTATATTTTCTTTTCTTTAAAAATAAAATGATAAAATGTCACTATCACACAAAAGTGATTCCACTAGGTCCCAAAGTTGACACAAGGAATTCTCGGGCTTACCATGACACAACCAGTAGCATTAAGACACATGTTGGGTTCATTTTATATTATTAGGATATTATTTTATTACCCTTAACTACCGGATTTTAAATCAATCACAATAATTAATGATAATTACTATCATTACGATTCATAATGTCCAATAACAAAAGAGTCTTATTTAAATAATTTGGAACTTCTGATTCCAATTATGGAATCCATTTTACCAATTTTCAAACACATAAATTACAGTAATTAATTTAAAAATAATTCCCTTTGTCAAAACAAATAGTAGGTTTTTTAGAAACAATATCTATCAAAAGATTGATACATGTTTATGCCAAATTCCAAAGTGAAATTAATTAAAATGACCAACATTTGATTAAATGGTAAAAATATATTCTAATTAAACTTGAAGCCCAATTAAAAATATAATCTAACCATATAATTAAATTAGATGAAAAAATAGTTCTGAAGTAAAATGCAGTATTTTTCACTATTAATTAAAAAATGAAGATTGTCAGAATGATTCCAAAAATTTATCCAAAGTAAATTTCAGTGTCCCAATTCTAAAGAATAAGTTTATTTTGACAAATAGAGCTTATGAATATTTCCATAGTTATATTTAAAAATGGTTTTCCATCCAAAGTTCGTAAAACTATCTTAAAAAAATATTAATGTATTCTATGATTAATATTGGATTTATTCTTATTTTAAGCCTCTAAAACACTATTAATTCATAAATAGACATAGATATGAAAATACATAATTCTTTACTTATTTGAAATGTTACACATTTTGTGTCCACATGGGTAAAAAATACATTATGAATGAATTTTAGTGTCCATTATGAATTTATTAATCTTATTTTGAAGATATTAATTAATATTTAATTACTCGGTCTACAAAGATGATATTATGATTTTAATAACAATTCATTTAAAAAATGTCAAAAAATTCAAATTAATATTTTAAATACTCTAAACAACATTAATATGGGGTTACCTAGAACAATTTCTCAATAATAAATATGTTTTTAAATATAACTTTTAAATTACATAATGGTATTTATTTATATTTATTATGAATAAATATGTTACCCTAAATGCCTACACAACTCTTATGTAGTAAATATTCAATTAAATGAAAAATAAATAAAAGGACATTAAAAATTTGAATATAAATATAATGTTAATAAAATAAGGTGTGAAAATAATTTTCAATGTTATTTTGAAAATTTTGGGCTTTGTAAAATTAAAAATTTCAATGATATTTTATTTTCATGATTTTCATAATGTGAACGTAATGAATACTGTAAAAAGTAACACTACGTATTTTTTATGAATATAAAATTTTATAAAATTTTATAAAAGAACATAGGGGATAGGGTATGGTATGAAATATCAAATATGGGACATTGATGGTCCTATTTACACTTTATAGGTCAAAAGTTATAGTAATTTCTTAATGAAAAAGTTTTTACCATATATAAAATTAAAATAAGTTCAATAAGGGTAATTTTAAATGATAAGGATTAAAAAACATCTAAAAATTATATTTTATGATGACATAAGTATTTGATAATATATTATCTCTGAAAACATGGAAATTATGTGGTATTATGATAGAAAACTAATTTATTATTATTTAATATATTTGGAAATTTCAAAAAATGCCTCTCGCCTCATTAATAAAAGGCCACCTCATCGTTCACTTCTACAAACCATGCTGAACCATAAAGATCAAATATAGTATTTATATTTATATTTTTTTAACATCCCTATAAATATTATTGATGTGGTTAGATTCTACAATGACAAACCCTAGATCCCTTTAGATGAGATCTAAAGGAGGTGTTTGAAGGAGAGGTAATCGCTCTAACCAGTCACTATCTTTAACAACTCTTACTTAACTCCTACAAATCAATGATCATTATCACAAAATAATAATTTTAGTGACCTCAATAACCAGGAATGTTGTTATGATTATGAAAAAACCCATATACACACTCTTCCCATAATGAAATATATGAATGTATCTCTCATGCCTACAAATGGCTTACCATCTCCAGAAAGTGATACAATTAATTTTTCATCACTATCTATTATGAAGGGGTTTTTTGATAAGATTAAATAATATATATGTAAAAAATGATATAAAAATGATTATTGATGTATGAATTATTATTTACCCTTATTTCATCCCATCAAACAAAAAATGAAAATAGCATTTATTGGTATGTATGACTTACCTACTTCAAGACTAGTGTAAATCATTTTTATTTTTCTACATTCAATGAATCATTAAAAATATGTATATAACTATTATATATGATTTTTATACCATGATTAACATTATGATAATGATAATACCATCATCAAACTACAATTACCAAGATTGTTAAACTAAACCATGATTTGAAAATGAAGTAGTTATCACCCCAACCAATGATTTTAGTAAAAAATTATTGATAAATACTGATATGATGTTATATGTAAATAATACATGATATTATAAAATTATTTTATTGAATAATTATATTATAAATCACTGTTTATTATAAATGTAATTTTTACATGGTCAATGAATTGTATTACACAAGTTAATATAATTACCAACTAAATTTATATTAATAGGGTTAAACTATAATTCTACTGATTATGAAATTATATGATTATGTGTAAAATGAAAATTGATTGTCTTATGTTTTATTTCAATAATGTAAGTGGATTTATAGGGAATATATATATTTTATTCATTTTGTTAATTCTCTCTTTAGTGATATGGAATTATTTTTATTCCACAATCTCATCCTTATTCGTGATTTTTTACATTTTGGTCTCTAATGAAGAATATTTCTCATACACATCCATGTTTTTGAAAAAACAATTAATAAAAGTTTCTTCTTATTATCCTATGAATTTTTAAATTTATTTTTAATAGTGTTTTACTTATTAAAAATCATATTCTGTAGAATATATTAATCATTTTTTAGACAATGATCCTTGTGAGTTTTCTAGCAAAAATTTACAGAAAGATGCATTTTTTACCTATACATCAAGAGAAGATTTTCCTGGTTTTATGATTCCTTAATGTCTTGAAGAATTCATTACATGTTTACAAGTTTATTTTAAATGAAATATTTTCATTATAATTTTTCAAGTTTTTAATGTAAACAATGATTTAACAAATTGAAGGGGTATTTTCCCCAATAATTATTTAATGTGATCTTAAAAAACCATTTTCCATCTCAACAACATTACATAATGTTACATAATATTTTAGGGGGTTATGATTCAAGGATATTATCCTCATTATTTTTAGAGTTAATTTATGATTATGAGGAAATGATATTTATGAAACATATTTCTTTTCGAGGGGTTATGTTTTGATGAAATGTTTTTAAAACCTATTAATTTCACAAGTTATGTAATAATAAATGATCTATGTTCAAGTGGACCGTTTATGTATGTTTTGAATTATATGACTAGTTTTAACTGTATCTCCCTCCAATGTATTTGGTTAATACTAATATATAATTAAATTTATAGAACTAGATTGAAGAGTGAACTCTGTATCGTAATATAAGAATGGAATAGGAAGTAAACCAGGTTAAGTAATACCGCAATGGAATGGTAAGTGAACCCAGTTCAGTAATACATTAATGGAATGGGGTGTGAACATGATTTAATAAATATAATTATCCTATATTATGATCTTATTAGTTATCCTATACTAATATATAAATGAATTTTTGTGCTTATGTTTTAGCCAACATTTCTATTTCATATAACAATATCATGTTTTGAAAGAATATTTTTGTTTATTTAATCATGATTCTTGTCTTATTAATTGTCAATATGTATTCCATCATTCAATATTAGGATAATATATATTAAGGTTATAATTTCCAAATGTTTCATTCTTGTTATTATATCTTTATGCTTGTACTGTGCTTAAGTATTCATTATTACCTCCATTTTTTATCGTTACTGAGAATCTATGATCACTCTTTATCCTGTTTCTTTTCCATAGGATGTAATGATTTGAAATAATTATTATACATTATAATGGATTCTAGAAATTAATTAATAAGAATAATAATATGTAAATTTTTTTTGAACCATTTGTTTATGTTTCCAAGTTTCCAAAGGCACTAAACCCACATGTCTCTGGCATGGATTTATTATATTATGTAATGTATAGTTATCTAAAAATATTTAATCTCTATTTATAAATAGTATGTGTTTTTTTTGTTGAGTAATATCATAGTTGAGAACCAATGAGAGGGTTCTTTGTTGACCACTTCACCATTGGAAATGGAGAGGGTGTTTTGGCATGTTTTATTGGAGAAGCATAAATTCAAATGTTAATGTGAATGATGGGTACATGAATTGACCATTTTTTCATGAAATTGAATGGGTAATGTGTTGAAATTTTGATAATATTGTAGGTTATGGATAAATTTAATGGTTATAAAGAGGTAGTTTGGTTTGGAAGTGTGTGTGGGAATGGTGGCTATATACCAGTATCCTTTCATGTACTGATAGGATTTGTGACAGTTGTGTTGGGGAGCATTGGGGTTGATGAATGAGGATAAATGTATGAAAATACATATATTGGGGAGTGTACCATTGTTTTTTATAGAATTAATTACTTGGTAATAATGGACTTATAATGGATGATGGTTTTTGTTAGAGATCAAATATTAATGTGATGTTCATGTCTAGTCATTTCCTGGGGTAATTAAAGGATCTTGGGCCATGTTGAATGGATCTAATTTGACTTTTGATGATAAAAATACTCTTATAGTGGAAACAATAATATTGATCATGGATATAAGACCTATGTTTCAAAAGAATACTAGATTCAATGAGATACGTAGAATGACAGTTGGGTATCACCAAGATATAATTAAATGATAAGATATTATTTGATTTGATTCCATGGTTAATAAACGATTCGGAGTTCGGATGTGGTGTAGGATTGACACGGTACATTTTCATCAAGATACGGTTGGTTGTTTGTTGATCTAATAGTTAGTCAGATTAGAGGAGACCTGAGGCATAGTGTGGGAGCATGTCATAAATATAAATTGATTACTAATCTATCAAGACAGTTAGATTTGAGTTGTGTTCATGATTTTGTTTAGTGCCCTGGATGATTCCATGATTCTTCAAGGAGTAATGTAATTGAGATGCAGCGATTGGAAACACATTTGTAGTATGACCAAGTATTATATAATATAATTCATCAAAATTTGGAATGTCTGGTGTAAATATGTTGTTTCTCATATATGGTGTTGGAAAACATATGGGGAGTGTTTTTAAAAAAGTGATCAATGGGTGGGATGACCCATGGTTGATTATTTTTAATGGGTAATTCATATGGTTAGGAGAATGATTAAAAGAAATATACCATAATATTTTGAGTCTGTTATCATGGAGATCCATAATATTTAAGATAAATTAAGTGAATGAATATTTTTTACTTGTGGTATATGGGTGTAGTGAGTTCTATATATGTGATATCCCTATTGGTGAGTCTGTAGCTCAGAATTTGTGGAATAATGTGTCTATTGTTTATAGTTGTGCATTAGATGTTTGCTGGGAATTATATAGTATAATGTAGATATATGCACTATTTTAACTACCATGTGAGGGTGGGATATGTTTAGGTTACCACTAAACATATATCAGGGATGTGAATTTCTATAATGGGGTGATTTTAATTCCCCGAGTAATGTTGTGTCATTCCATTTTATGGAAATTTCTATTTGTTCTAAGAGGTGTTTTTTGCAGAATAAAATCCCATATAGGTATTATGAGTGTTTAGAAATCATTAGTTTTGGTTTTTGAAGGGGTTTGATCATTTCCTATTTACTTGGATGCATTGGTGCATATTGGAGAATGTTAAAGGTGAATTGGAAACTAAAATTTAGTAGCATGGAGTTGTTCACATCATGAAACGTCGTTTATGCTATGAATATTTTTTGTGATAGTTGTGTTCATTCCTTGAATGGGGAATTTTGGGGTCAGGATCATTACTTAATAAGGTTTACAATGTGAAAGGTTTCCTTTATACCATAACAGTGAATTTGAAATTGGTGTTCAAGTACTCTTCACAACCATTTAAATAGAGATTATTAGTACACTAAATGAATGGGGTTTGTGGAGGTAGGATTCCATCTAGTCAATATTTTTAGTTTGTTACCCATATGTATAGACAACGAAATTTTTGAGTGAGATGGAGTTCACAATGTCAACCACATATTCAAAATTGGAACAGTGTTTGAGATTCTCATCCCTGATAAATAGAAACTCTATCTTTTCCTTGTCAAGGAGATTCATGATTTTGGGTATAGGAGAGCTTAGTAGAGGTCATTTCTTGTCTAATTTTACTATACAATTCTACTTTTTTAGTACTCTTAATATATGGGTTATACTATGTAACTACCCAAGATTTTATAAGATATATTCATTTTACTTTCTTTCATATCTTCTGCAGTACGCCACACCAAGATTATCTTGCGCTATACGCAACACCGTATTAGCTTGCAGTATACGCAACACTATTCTTGGATCGTGTTACACACAATTTCATGATTTTTTGATATTAGTTATTCTACGAAACAATGATTATATATATATATTCATTGTATTTTATTATACACAACAACAAAGGAGTCGTGCACTACACACAACCCTAACTTGGCTTGCATTACAGGCAATCACGACCTTTCTCGATAGCGTGTGTTGTACGCAATACCGGGTTTTACTAAACAACGATATATTATTATAATATTCTTATGAACTAGACATTATGAATAGTATTAACTAGATTTTTAATTTTATAGCATTATTACTCATCTTACACATTAAATAGATCATGGTATAAGAACAAAATAAATTTTTCGGGTAAAATAAGTATTTTTCAAAAAGTACAGTTTTGCCGCCTTTTGATGGAACACCCACATTAAATCTAGTTTTTGACATGTTTATAAGTTCAATTTTACAAAATAAAATTATTCTTTGGAATCATGATATAAAATTTTACCTTGGATAAAATTTTCATATTATTCTGATAACTTTAATATTTTAATGAATAGTAAAACACGCTATATTTTAATTAAAAACAAATTTTTTCATCGTAACATTTTATGTGGTTAAATTATAAAATTGAATGTTCTTAAAGAATAAATAGAATATATTTTTACCATTTAATATAATGTATGTCATTAGCATTGATTTTACCTTGAATTCATAGGCTAAATCAATTCAGTCTTTTTTAATGTTTTAAACAAAAATCTATTTTCTTTCGACAACTGGATTAATTGTAATTTAATTTCTGCAACTTCTGTGTATTGAATTTGGAAAAATGGATTCCATATTTGGAATCAGTGGGTCCAAATTATATTAATAGACTACTTTTTATTTTTGGGCCTATGAATAGTAACTACGGTAAATTTTATTTACCATAGTAAAAGGTAAATCAGTTAATTAAGGGTAAATATAAGATTATAAAATTACCCTAACACCTGCCAAAATTATTTTGGATGGATAAACATAGACCCATATCACCTAAGGGTCTGATTAGATTCATTTTATGGACTTTTGACCATGAAAATAATTTAATTATTATTAAAACCAATGAAATTGACAACATGTCACACTCTTAAATCTTATAAGTATAATAATTTTAATTTAGTGATAAACATCAGAAAACATAGAACATGAATAGTCTACAGAATGATAATAAAACTATCTACATCATGATAATTTATTTAGAATTTTTTGGGATTAAATAATTTTCATTAATGGAGATACATTAATGATGCAGAAATTATTTATTAAGTGAAAAATCAGTAATATAGTTTTTATTGAAAAAATAATACCAATTAAAAGGCCCACAAACCTGACCAAAACTTATTTTCAGTGTATATATACACCATAAGCATCCAATGAACTAATTTATAACCGTTTTGAGTCTTATAAAAGTTATTATGACTCTTATATTATTTTATTTTAAATGATGCCAAAGTTGTCATCTTCATTATTTAATAAATATAACAATTTAAATATTGTGATTTTAAGATGATAAATTCTAGTAAAAGTATTTTTGTGAAATTTAATAGATTTATCTTCATCATAGGATTTTAGTTTTAATTTTTATGCAACAAATAAGTATATTAAATAATTATACAAAAATGATGTAGTAATTATTTTATTAAGAGATAAACCAAATAAATGGTTTTAAAAATAATAAAATAAATATTATATGAACTATTTAATGTTCTACACTAATTTTATAGATTCATATGACCTTTTATAAATCTATTTAAGCTTTCTTTCAATCATATCTTCAGTATATATTTTATTTAAATTCATATAAATGAATAGTGTCAAATTTGACTCTATTGTTATTTTATAAAAATAACATATTATAAAATTGTTTAAAAATCAAAAAAATATATAAAAAATATAAATTTAAATTTATATAGTCTAAAATGTTAAAATTTATCCAATTATGAACAATTCACAACAAATAAGTAACTATTTGTTATAATTTAAAATTTAGAATGCTATTACCACAAATAAAATTAAATTTATTAAGTAAGGACAAATCAAGTTGATAATGTTTAAAATAATTTCCTAACATGTCTAAATATTATTGTTTGATGATATTAAAACCCTATCCCATATAGTATTCGAATATGAGTCATTTTTGGAAGTTTTTAAGTGGGGTTAGATTTATTATAAATTAATATCTTTATGATTTCAAAAGGTGCCCCTCTCCTCCTTTATAAAAGGGCACATCCTCCCTCTCTTCCTCAAACCACTTTTAGCCTTCAAGCTCGGCCAACGCATGACAAATTATCTTCTACACTTCCCTATAAACATCCTATAGGTCCTGGTATTCTCCAATGACCAATTGTAGATCCATAAGAGGAGGTCTCAAAGAGGCGCTTCAAAGAAGAGGTAATGTCCGTTACTAATTTTTTCAACATTATTTCTTCTTCTACTTATTCTTCTTTAGTTGTTTCATTATTAAGTAATAATATCAGTATCACTCATATACTTATATGTTATTATAAGTATGAAAAACCCTATTTCACCATCTATCCATCCTACGGAAAATGAAATCACCACGCGTGCGTACGTACGGAATACCATCTCCACGCCGTGGTGTAATCTATTTTCCACCACCACCTTAAATGGATGGGTATAATGGTGTAAATAATGATTATATATGATTATTGTAAAGTGATATTTATTATTAAATATTATACATACACTTAAATAAAATTCCACGATCATGGGAATGATATCATCGCTCGTACGTACGTACGGACTACCGTCTCCACGACGCGATGAGATTCATTGTCAATGATTAACCATTCATGAATAATTATAAAGTATATATAACAAGTAATCATGAAATATATTACATAATAATGATACTGTATTTATGTGTATATATATGTTTTTCATCTACTTAATTCCATTCAATTCAATAAGGAAACGAAAACAGCGTTCATGCGTACGTACGACCTACCGTCACCATGAACGGTGTATTTCTTTGCATTTATCGATCTATTATATATATGTATATTCTGAATATATAATATATATATATATATCATGTTTTATATTATGTAATTATGTAATCCTGATCTAAGCAATCATATGAATAATTACAAGTCAAAACATGGACGACTAGTGAAACGATTTTACCCAACACGCTCTTTAACATGGAATTTACAAAAGAACGGGTAATATAAAGTCATAAGTGAACCATATATGATATAATATCAATGAATATGATTCTGTAATAAGTCAATGACATTATTTAAATCATTATGCATGAGGTTCTGATATGTAGGAAGCATATCAGACCTCAGGTAAGGGATAATATTGCAAATCTCATTTTTATCCAAGATTGCTTATACGTAAGTATTTAATGGGGTTATTATTATCATCCAAGTCCTTATTTTCTAAAAGATTTTTTATGTATGTTTAATTTCATTTTTACCCATTTTTTCGTTTACTACATAGTATGTAAGGAATCTATCTTTTTTTATGCTACGAGGTATTTTTTTGACGTTTCTGGAAAAAGTACTAGAAGAATGTTTTTTTAACTTATACGGTACGAATGGATTTTTACGGTTTTATAAAGCCTTATTTTCATGAATATTTTTCCATAATATTTCATGAATATTTTCAACAAAATATCTTTCTTTTAGAATTTCATGAGGTTTTTTGAAAATACATTGATTTTGAAGAGGAAAGGATATTTTCATCAAGAATTCATTTCAAGTGTTTTATCAAAACCATTTTTCATCTAAGATGAAATTATTTCATATGTGTACGTTTCAAGTTTCATGTCTCTATAGTTTGCATGGTTTAACTTTTTTTATTATGAAATGATATCCATTTCTTTTATATGGATTACGTGATGATTGGATGATGTTTATGAAACCCATTATATTCATTGGGTTATTATGAATGATGTATGTTTATTTTGTTGAACAAGAAAGAATGATTTCATTATGAGATGGGTGGGACCTATATCTCCCTCCAATTCATTGGGTAAAGATTTATATCTCATGAGATATACATGGATGGAATGATAAGTTAATCCGGTATGGTGTTGCAGGACTGAAACAATGAGTGAACTCGATTCAGAAAGGGACTTTGTCCACTAAGATGGTCTTGGAAGCAATGCCTTGGCTACTATGGAAATAATAACTTGTGCTGAATGGTTTCCAAAATTACATGTTTAATTCCCATTATATTTTATCATGTTTTATGTTCCATTATTATATATTCCTTACGTACTTCCACGATTTATGTCTTTGCTCAAGATTTTGATGTTAAAATTTAATGTTCAAGTTTTTGCTTTCAAATGCTTATGGATTGTTTTATGTTCTCTATGTTTTCAGTTACTGAGAATTTGATCTCACCCTTTATTTGTTTTCTTTTCCCCAGGATATAAAGAATGGTTTTTGGTAAGAAAACAAAAGGGAAAGATCGATATGGGAGATGTTGAAGATCTTTCAATAGGATTAGATGTTTATATTCTGAGTTTCCAAAGACACTAAACTGTTACGGTCCTTGTGTGTCTATTTTTGTTATGTATTAAGTATTCCACAAAATTAATGTAATTTCTATGTACGTCAAGAATCGGGTCTCTATAGTTGGTATCAGAGGAAAGGTTTAGTCAACTTTGGAAACTAGGATGCGAAAACATTAGTGAGATCCCTAGAGATATTTCTAAGGTATGTCTAGGGATGTCCCTAAAAATAAGTATACGTATAGGATATAGTCCTAGAACTAAGGTAATGATCTTAGAATTTAACCTAAGATGTTAGAAATTGAGGGTACAACCCTTTACTATGTTTTTTTCCCTAGCATGATTTTTGCCTCTCACATCATTCTTTTTGTGTTTTAGTCAATGGAGGGAACCAGAAGGAATTCGGTTAACATTGAATCCAATGGAAAAATTGGTGACTATGAGCAACAGAATTGTATGATGCCTAGAGAGAAAGAAATTGTGATTATGCCGAATCAGTCATCGTGATATATGATTAACAAGGTGGAATTTAGTGGTATGCCTCATTTATCAAATAAGAGGAAGATAGACTTTTATGCATGTTTGCATGGTGAGGAGCATAAAGAAATGAAGATTGAGAGTTCTAAAGAAGGGAAGAAAAGCCTTGAGGAATACCTCAAATAGAAGGACCGATGTTATCTGTGTGGAGAAAAGGGTCATAGAGTGACAAACTATTATGGAGTTCAATGTCTTATTTGTGGTGAACATGGGAATTACCCAACTCAATGCCCTGACCTAAAAAGTTACTTCTAAATCAAGGAAGGACTTATTCCAGGACAATCATTGAAGAGGATGTATTGAAGTGTTTATCTATTGGTATTCAAGAATAATGTTGTTGATGTAATTTTATGGTGTATTAAAGTATTTTTGTATTAGTCTATTATGGTTTTCAATAATTTTATGGTACCGGTAACCAGTAAAAGTGATTAAAATATTTTGGAAAGAAGATGATATGCGCATAATGAAGGGATAAGAAGATAATGAGATGTTTGATTGTATTCATGAGCTCATGAATGATAAAGGACTAAGTGATATCCTGGTTTGAGTATATATAATTTTGAGGATTTTGGTATGTAGAAATTGTTATCTTTTAACAGCATTCATGTTTTCAATAAGGTTCAATGAGTATTAATTTTTGAATAGAATACATGATTAAGGTATTCACATGATTGGAATGTGACCAAAAAGATATATGAGGGATAAATAATAGTATTCACATTCTTGTTATATGACTTTTTTAGTAATCGTTCTCTTTATACTATGAGTTTGGAAAGAAGTATTATGGATAATCCTAAAGAATGGAATAGATTATGTTGGACAGCTATTAGTATTTTTTAAGGAGATTTTTTTGATATAATTGATGGGATGTTATAGTAATGTAGTTTTAGAAAAAGGACAACCTGTAGGATGGGAGAAAGCCCATCGCGTCGGACAAGGCTATGGGAATCGAACACACAACCGAAGTGCAACTGGCCTTTATCGCCTACCACTAGCCTACAGGATGTCCCTGGTTAGTATAAACTATTTTTATTTTATTAAGTGGTATGATAGATGAAGTATAAGTCCATTTTTGGAAATATATGCAATAGATGGACTTATCTATATAACTATTACTAACCTTTTGATTAACACAGATGGAATGACCCGTCATTATATCACATGACTTTCTAACACATCATGAATGACAAATTCAACTTCATTTATTTAAGATATTATGTGGAAATTCGTCAAGGCATGAGAAACGGTGAGATTATATCGAAATTAAGTAAGTATTTCTTCTAATTAAAATTCTTCAAATTTAGGGAAGTGATCCTGAAATCCAAAAATGTTGTCCTGGTACCCTTATATCTGATAAATCAGATGCTACCTTAGATCATCACAAATTTACGGCTTTGTGATTGTTGGTGTTTTCATAGCCACGTTCTCTACCACTCTCCATCAGAACATGATGGTTAGATTTCTCTTCCATATCCATATTTTCACCTATGTTCTCCTATGTGGAAAACCAGTGATGAGTTAATTTGGGTAACTGTTACATTTCATACTTTAGTTTTTAAAGTTATGTTTTGGTATTTCATTTTACGTTGCGGGTTTTAATTAAAGAAACTTTCATGTAGAAAACCATGTATAACCCCGACGAATTTTGTGGCCGAAATTCATTTTAAGGGGGGTAGAATGTAACAACCCGAGACTTTATAAGATATATTTATTTTAATTTCTTTCATATCTTCTGTTGTATGCTACACCATGATTATCTTTCACTATACGCAACACCGTATTAGCTTGCAGTATATGCAACACTGTTCTTGGATCGTGTTTCACACAATTCTATGTTTGTTTGATAGTAATTATTCTAAGAAACGTTGATTATATATATATATATTCATTGTATTTTTTTATACACATCAAAAAAGGAGTCATGCACTACATTCAACCCTAACTTGGCTTGCATTACACGCAATCACGACCTTCCTCGATAGCGTCTGTTGTACGCAATACCGGGTTTTACTAAACAACGATATATTATTATAATATTATTATGAACTAACCATTATTAAATGTATTATCTATATTATGAATTTTATAATATAATTATTCATCTTACACATTTTCTAGAACATGTTATAATAACAAAATAAATATTTCGGGTAAAATAAGTATTTTTCGAAAAGTGCAGTTTTGCAGCCTTTTGATGGCACACCCACATTAAATCTAGATTTTGATATGTTTATAAGTTCAATTTTACAAAATAAAATTAATCTTTGGAATCAGGATAAATTTTTTTACCTTCGATAAAATTTTCATATTATTCTGATAACTTTCATATTTTAATGAATAGTAAAACATGCTATATTTTAATTAAAAACAACTTTTTTCATCGTAATAATTTATATGGTTAAATTATAATATTTAATTACCTTAAAGTATAAATATAATATATTTTTAGCATTTAATATAATGTATGTCATTAGCATTGATTTTACCTTGAATTCTTAGGTTAAATCAATTCAATCTTTTGTAATGTTTTAAACAAAAACCCATTTTCTTTCGACAACGGGATTAATTTTAACTTAGTTTCTGCAACTTATGTGTATTTAATTTGGAAAAATTGATTCTATATTTGGAATCAGTGGGTCCAAATTATATTAATAGACTACTTTTTTGGCATTATGAATAGTAACTGCGATAAATTTTATTTAGCATAGTTTAAGGTAAATCAGGTAATTAAGGGTAATATAAGTTTATAAATTTTTTTCTAAAACCTGACAAAATTCTATTGGATTTTTAAAAGTATACCCATATAACCTGAGGGTCAGATTAGATTCATTTTGTGGACTTTTTACCATGAAAATAAGTTAATTATTATTAAAACCAAAGAAAGTGACGACATGTCACTCTCTTAAATCTTATAAGTATAATAATTTTAATTTAGTGATAAACATTATAAAACTTCGAACATAAATATTATACAGAAATATAATAAAATTATCTACATCATGATAATTTATTTAGAATATTTAGTTATTAAATAATTGTCATTAATGGTGATTCATTAATGATGCAGAAATTAGTTATTAAGTGAAAAATCAGTAATATAGTTTTTATTGAAATAATAATACCCATTAAAAGGCCCCCAAACTTGACCAAAACTTATTTTTAGGGTATAGATACACCATAATCATCCATGTACCTAATATATAACCGTTTGGAGTCTTATAAAAGTGATTATGACACCTATATTATTTTATTTTAAATGATGCCAAAGTTGTAACCTTCATAATTTAATTAATATAACAATTTAAATATTGTGATTTTAAGATGATAAATTCTAGTAAAAGTATTTTTGTGAAAGTTAATAGATTTATATTAACCATAGGATTTTATTTTTAATTTTTATGCAACAAATAAGTATATTAAATAATTATACAAAAATGATGTAGTAATTATTTTATAAAGAGATAAACCAAATAAATGGTTTTAAAAATAATAGAATAAATATTATATGAACTATTTAATGTGATACACTAATTTTATAGATACATATTACCTTTTATAAATCTATTAAAGCTTTTAGTCTGAACATATATTTGTTATATAGTTTATTGAAAATCATATAAATGAATAGTGTCCAAATTGACACTATTGTTATTTTATTAAAATAACATATTATAAAATATTTTAAAAATCACAAAAATATATAAAAATTATAAATATAAATTTATATGGTCTAAAATGTTATAAAGTATCCAATTATGGACAATTCACAACAAATAAGTAACTATTTGTTATAATTTAAAATTTAGAATGTTATTACCACAAATAAAATTAAATTGATTAAGTAAGGATAAATCAAGTTGATAATGTTTAAAATAATTTCCTAACATGTCTATATTTTATTGGATGATGCGATTACAACCCTATATCATCTAGTATTCAAATATGAGTCATTTTTGAAGTTTTTAAGTGGGGATAGATTTATTATAAATTTATATCTTTAAGATTTCCAAAGGTGCCCCTCTCCACCCTTATAAAAGGGCACCTCCTCCCTCTCTTCCTCAAACCACGTTTAGCCTTAATGATCGGCCAAACCCTGCCAAATTCTCTTCTCCACATCCCTATAAACATACTAGAGGTCCTGGTCTTCTTCAAAGACCAATTTAGTGCTTTAAGAGGAGGTCTCAAAGATCCTCTTCAATGAAGAGGTAATGTCTGTTACCGATTCTTTCAAAATTATTTATTCTTATACTTATTCTTCCTTAGTTGTTTTATTATGAATTAATAACATCAGTATCAACCATATAATAATATTTTATTATAATTATTAAACAACCCTATTTAAACATCTATCCATCCTACGGAAAATGAAATCATCGTGCGTGCGTACGTACGGAATACCGTCTCCACGCCGTGGTGTAATATATTTTCCACCACCACCTTACTTGGATGGGTATAATGGTGTAAATAATGATTATATATGATTATTTTAAAGTGATATTGATTTTGAAATATTATACATACACTTCAATATAATTCCACGATCATGGGAATGATATCATCGCTCGTGCGTACGTACGGACTACAGTCTCCACGACGCGATTAGATTCATTCTCAATGATTAACCATTCATGATTGATTATAAAGTATATATAATAAGTAATAATTAAATATATGACATAATAATCATATTGTGTTTATGTATATATATATGTATGTCATCTACATAATTCCATTTAATTTAATAAGGAAATGAAAACAACATTCATGCGTACGTACGGCCTACCGTCTCCATGAACGGTGTATTTATTTCCATTTATCAATCTATTATATATATGTATATTCTGAATATATATTATATGTAAATAATTTTTTATATTATTGAATTATGTAATCATGATCTAAGTAATCATATGAATAATTACAAGTCAAAACACGGACGACAAATGAAACGATTTTACCCAACACACTCATTAACATGATATTTACAAAAGAATGGGTAATGTAAAGTCATAAGTGAAACATATATAATATAATAACAATTAATATGATTCTGTAATAATTACATGACATTATTCAAATCATTATACAGGAGGTTCGGATATGTAGGAAGCATATGAGACCTAAGGTAAGGGATAATTTTGCAAATCTCATTTCTCTCTGAGATTGCTTATATGTAAGTATTTACTAGGGTTATTGTTATCATCCAAGTCCAGGTTTTCTAAAAGTGTTTTTATGTATTTTTAATCTCCTTATTACCCATTTTTTCTTTTACTACATTGTATGTATGTAATCTTTTTTTTATGTTACAAGGTATTTTTTGACGTTTTCGGCAAAAGTACGAGATGAATGTTTTTTATCATATACGACACGAACGGATTTTTATGGTTTTATAAAGCCTTATTTTCATGAAGCTTCCTCCAAAATATTTCATGAATATTTTCAACAAAATATCTTTATATTAAAATTGAATGAGGCCTTTTGAAAATAAATTGATTTTGAAGAAGAAAGGATATTTTCCTAAAAAAATTATTTCAAGTGTTTTATCAAAACGATTTTTCATCTAAGATGACATTATATCATATGTGTATGTTTCAAGTATCATGTATCTATGGTTTACATGGTTTCACTTTTTTTATTATGAAATGATATCCATTTCTTTTATATGGATTATATGATGATGGGATGATATTTATGAAACCCATTTTATTCGTTGGGTTATTATGAATGATGTATGTTTATTTTGTGGAACAAGAAAAAATGACTTCATTATGAGATGGGTGGGACCTATACCTCCCTCCAATTCATTGGGTAAAGATTTATTTCTCATGATATAGACATGGATGGGACAGTAAGTTAATATGGTTCATCATTACAGGACTGAAATGAGGAGTGAACTCAATTCAGAAAGGGACTTTGTCCACTAAGATGGTCATGGCAGTAATGCCTCGGCTAATATGGAAATCATAACATGTTCTGAATGGTTTCCATAATTACATGTTTAATTCCTATTATATTTTATCATGGATTATGTTCCATTATGATATATGCCTTACGTACTTCCACGATTTATGTCTTTGCTCAAGATTTTGATGTTTAAATTTCATGTTCAAGTTTTTTCTTTAAAATGTTAATGGATTGTTTTATGTTCTCTATTTTTTCCCTTACTGAGCATTTGAGCTCACCATTTACATGTATTCTTTTCCACAGGATATAAAGAAAGGATTTATGTATGAAAAAAAATCGAAGATCGATATGGGAGATGTTTAGGATCTATCAACTAGATTAGATGTTTATATTACGAGTTTCCAAAGACACTAAAATATTACGGTCCTTGTGTGTCTATTTTTGTTTTGTATTAAGTATTCTAGAAATGTAATGTAATTTCCATGTACGTCAAGCTTCGGGTCTCTGCAGTTGGTATCAGATGAAAGGTTTAGTCCACCTTTGGAAACTAGTATGTGAAAACATTATTGAGATCCCTAGAGATATTTCTAAGGTATGTCTAGGGATGTCTCTAAGGATAAGTATATGTATAGGATATAGTCCTAGAACTAAGGTAATGATAATAGAATTTAACCTAAGATGCTAGATATTGAGGGTACAACCCCTTTACTTTGTTGTTTTCCCTAGATTTATTTTTTCCTCTCACAGCATTTGTTTTGTGTTTTAGTCAATGGAGGGAACCAAAAGAAATTCGGTTAACATTTAATCCAATGGACAAATTGGTGACTACGAGCAACAAAATTGTATAATGCCTAGAGAGAATGATATTGTGATTATGCCAAATCAGTCATCGTGATATATGATTAACAAGGTGAAATTTAGTGGTATGCCTCATTCATCAAATAAAGGGAATATAGACTTTTATGCATGTTTGCATGATGATGAGCATAAAGAAAGGAAGATTGATATTTCTAAAGAAGGGAAGCAGAAACATGAAGAATACCTCAAATGGAGGGACCGATGTTATTTGTGTGGAGAAAAGGGTCATAGAGTGACAGACTGTTATGGAGTTCAATGTCTTATTTATGGAGAACATGGACATTACCCAACTCAATGCCCTGACCTAAAAAGTTACTTCTAAATCAAGGAAAGACTTATTCCAGGACAATCATTGAAGAGGATTTATTGATGTGTTTATGTATTGGTATTCAAGAATAATGTTGTTGAGGTACTTTTATGGTGTATTAGAATATTTTTGTATTAGTCTATTGTGGTTTTCAATAATTTTATGGTACCGGTAACCATGAAAAGTGATTAATAAATTTTGGAAAGCAGATGATATGCACATAATGAAGGGATAAGAGGATAATGAGATGTTTGATTGTATTCATGAGCTCGTTATTGATATAAAGACTAAGTGATATCATGGTTTGAGTATATAGAATTTTGAGGATTTTGGTATGTGGAAAGTGTTAACTTTTAACAGCATTCATGTTTTCAATAAGGTTCAATGGGTATTCATTTTTCAAGAGAATACATGATTAAGGTATTCACATGATTGGAATATGACCAACAAGATATATGAGGGATAAATTATTGTATTCACATTCTTGTTATATGACCTTTTTGGTAATCATTCTCTTTATACTATGAGTTTGGAAAGAAGTATTATGGATAAGCCTAAAGATTGGAATGGATTATGTTGGAAAGAAGTTAGTATTATTTAAGGATAGATGTTTTTTTAGATATTATTGATGGGATGTTATAGTAATTTAGTTTTAGAAAAAGGAAAACCTGCAGGACAGGCGACATCCCATCACGTCTGACAAGGGTGTGGGAATCGAACCCACAACCGAAGTGCGACTGGCCTTTATCGCCTACCAATAGCCTACAGGAAGTCCATGGTTAGTATAAACTAGTTTTATATTATTAATTGGTATGATAGATGAAGTATAAGTCCATTTTTGGAAGGATATACATTACATGGACTTATGTATATAACTATTGCTAACCTTTTGATTAAGACAGATGGAATGACCCATCATTCTATCACATGATCTGCTAACACTTCACAAATGAAAAATTCAACTTCATTTCGTTAAGATATGAAGTGGAAATTTTTCAAGGCATGAGGAACGGTGAGATTATATTGAAATTAAGTAAGTATTTATTATAATTAAAATAATTCAACTTTAGAGAAGTGATCATGAAAACCAAAAATGTTGTCCTAGTGCCCTAATATCTGATAAATCAGATGCTACCTTAGATCATCACAAATTTATGGCTTTGTGATTGTTGGTGTTTTCATAACCATGTTCTCTACCACTCTCCATTAGAACATGATTATTATATTTCTCTTCCATATCCATATTTTCACCTATGTTCTCCTACGTGGAAACCTAGTGATGAGTTAATTTGGGTAACCATTACGTTTTATACTTTTGTTTTTAATTTTATGTTTTGGTATTTCATTTTACGATGCGGGTTTCAATTAAAGAAACTTTCATGTAGAAAACCATGTATAATCCCGACGAATTTCATGAGAGAAATTCATTTTAAGGTGGGTAGAATGTAAAAAACCAGATATTTTATAAGATATATTCATTTTAATTTCTTTCATATCTTCTGTTTTACGCTACACCAAGATTATATTGTGCTATACGCAACACCGTATTAGCTTGCAGTATACGCAACACTATTCTTGGATAGTGTTAAACACAATTTAAAATTTGTTTGATAGTAGTTATTCTATGAAACATTGATTATATATATATATTCAATGTATTTTTTTATACACAACAACAAAGGAGTCGTGCACTACACGCAACCCTAACTTGGATTTCATAACACGCAATGGCGACCTTCCTCGATAGCGTGTGTTGTACGCAATACCGGGTTTTACTAAACAACGATATATTATTATAATATTATTATGAACTAGACTTTATGAATAGTATTAACAATATTTTGAATTTTATAATATTATTATTTATCTTACACATTTTCTAGAACATGGTATAAGAACAATATAAATATTCCGGGTATAATAAGTATTTTTCAAAAAGTGTAGTTTTTCCACCTTTTGAAGGCGCACCAACTTTAAATCTAGTTTTTGACATGTTTATAACTTCAATTTTACAAAATAAAATTATTCTTTAGAATCAGGATATAAAATTTTACCTTGGATAAAATTTTATATTATTCTGATAACGTTCATATTTTAATGAATAGAAAAACATGCTATATTTTAATTAAAAACAACTTTTTGCATTGTAATAATTTATGTGGTGAAATTATAATATTGAATGTTATTAAAGAATAAATATAATATATTTTTACCATTTAATATAGTTTATGTCCTTATCATTGATTTTACCTTCAATTCGTAGGTTAAATCAATTCAATATTTTGTAATGTTTTATACAAAAACCCATTTTCTTTCGACAATGGGATTAATTTTAATTTAATTTCTACAACTTCTGTGTATTGAAATTGGAAAAATGGATTCCATATTTGGAATCAGTGGGTCCAAATTATATTAATATACTACTTTTTATTTTTTGGCATTATGAATAGTACATACGGTAAATTTTATTTACCATAGTTAAAGGTAAATCGGGTAATTAAGGGTACATATAAGAGTATAAAATTACCCTAACAGCTGCCAAAATTCTATTGGATGGATAAAAATAGAACAATATCACATAAGGGTCGGATTAGATTCGTTTTATGGACTTTTGACCATGAACATAATTTAATTATTATTAAAACCAAAGAAAGTGACAACATGTCACTCTCTTAAATCTTATAAGTATAATAATTTTAATTTAGTGATAAACATAATAAAACTTAAAACATGAATAGTCTCCAGAAATCTAATAAAATTATCTACATCATGATAATTTATTTAGAATTTTTAGGGATTAAATAATTGTCATTAATGGTGACACATTAATGATGCAGAAATTATTTATTAAGTGAAAAATCAGTAATATAGTTTTTATTGAAATAATAATACCCATTAAAATGCCCACAAACCTATAAAAAACTTATTTTTAGTGTATATCTACACCATAAACAACCAATTAACTAATATATAACCGTTTAGAGTCTTATAAAACTGATTATGACACTTATATTATTTTATTTTAAATGATGCCAAAGTTGTTACCTTCATAATTTAATAAATATAACATTTTAAACATTGTGATTTTATGATGATAAATTTGATTAAAATTATTTTTGTGAAATTTAATATATTTATCTTCAACATAGGATTTTAGTTTTAATTATCATGCAACAAATATGTATATTAAATATTTATACAAAAATAATGTAGTAATTATTTTATTAAGAGATAAACCAAATAAATGTTTTTAAAAATAATATTATAAATATTATATGAACTATTTAATGTTCTACACTTATTTTCTAGATACATATGACCTTTTATAAATCTATTAACTCTTTTATTTTGAACATATCTTTGGTATATATTTTATTTAAATTCATATAAATAAATAGTGTCAAAATTGACACTATTGTTATTTTATAAAAATAACATATTGTAAAATTGTTTAAAAATCACAAAAATATATAAAAATTATAAATTTAAATTTATATGGTCTAAAATGTTATAAATTATCCAATTATTGACAATTAAAAACAAATAAGTAACTATTTGTTATAATTTAAAATTTAAAATGTTATTACCACAAATAAAATAAAATTGATTAAGTAAGGATAAATCAAGTTGATAATGTTTAAATTAATTTCCTAAAATGTCTAAATTTTATTGGATGATTATATTACAACCCTATCTCTTCTTGTATTCGAATATTATTCATTTTTGGAAGTTTTTAAGTGGGTTTAGATTTATTATAAATTAATATCTTTAAGATTTCTAGAGGTGCCCATGTCCTCCCTTATAAAAGGGCACCTCCTCCCTCTTTTACTCAAAAAACATTGAGCCTTCAAGCTCGTCCAAACCCTGCCAGATTCTATTCTCCACTTCCCTAGAAACATCTTAGAGGTCTTTGGCTTCTTCAAAGACCAATTTTAGTGCCTTAAGAGGAGGTCTCAAAGAGGCACTTCAAAGAAGAGGTAATGCATGTTACCGATTCGTTCAACATTATTTCTTCTTATACTTATTATTCTTTAGTTGTTTCATTATGAAGTAATAACATAAGTATCACTCATATAATTATATTTGATCATAATTATTAAACAACCCTATTTCACAATCTATCCATCCTACGGAAAATAAAATCACCGCGTGTGCGTACGTACAGAATACCGTCTGCACACAGTGGTGTAATCTATTTTCCACCACCACCTTACTTGGATGGGTATAATGGTGTAAATAATTATTATATATGATTATTGTAAAGTGATATTGATTATGAAATATTATACATACACTTCAATACAATTCCACGATCATGGGAATGATATCATTGCTCGTGCGTACGTACGGACTACCATCTCCACGAAGCGATGAGATTCATTCTCAATGATTAACCATTCATGAATGATTGTAATGTATATATAATAAGTAATCATGAAATATATGAAATAATAATGTTACTGTATTTATGTATATATATATTTATGTCATCTACTTAATTCTTTTCAATTCAATAAGGAAACGAAAACAGCGTTCTTGCGTTCGTACGGCCTACCGTCTCCATAATCGGTGTATTTATTTCCTTTTATCGATCTATTATAAATATGTATATTCTGAATATATAATATATATGAATAATGTTTTATATTATGTAATTATTTAATCATGACCTAAGTAATCATATGAATAATTACAAGTCAAAACACGGACGACAAATGAAACGATTTTACCCAACACGCTCTTTAACATGGAATTTACAAAAGAACGGGTAATATAAAGTCCTAAGTGAACCATATATGATATAATAACAATGAATATGATTCTTTAATAAGTCAATGACATTATTTAAATCATTATACAGTAGGTTTGGATATGTAGGAAGCATATTAGACCTAAGGTAAGGGATAATTTTGAAAATCTCATTTTTATCCGAGACTGCTTATACATAATCATTTACTGGGGTTATTGTTATCATCCAAGTCCATGTTTTATAAAAGTTTATTTATTTATTTTTAATGTCCTTTTTACCGATTTTGTCTTTTACTACATGGTATGTAAGGAATCTTTTTTTTACGTTACTTGGTATTTTTTGGCGTTTCCGGCAATAGTAGGAGAAGAATGTTTTTTAAACTTATACAGCACGAACAGATTTTTATGGTTTTATAAAGCCTTATTTTCATGAAGCTTCCTCCAAATTATTTCATGAATATTTTCAACAATATCTCTTTCTTTTAAAATTTCATGAGGTTTTTTGAAAAGAAATTGATTTTGAAGAAGAAAAGATATTTTCATCAAGAATTCATTTCAAGTGTTTTATCAAAACCATTTTTCATCTAAGATGACATTATTTCATATGTGTATGTTTTAAGTATCATTTCTCTATTGTTTACATGGTTTCACTTTTCTTATTATGAAATGATATCCGTTTCTTTTATATGGATTATGTGATGATGGGATGATATTTATGAAACCCATTTTATATGTTGGGTTATTATGAATGATGTATGTTTATTTTGTGGCACAAGAAAGAATGATTTCATTATTGGATGGGTGGGACCTATATCTCCCTAAAATGAATTGGTTAAAGATTTATATATCATGAGATTGACATGGCTAGAATGGTAAGTTAATGTGGTTCAGTGTTAAAGGACTAAAACGATGAGTGAACTCGATTCAGAAAGGGACTTTGTCCACTAAGATGGTCTTGGTAGCAATGCCTTGGCTACTATGGAAATCGTAACATGTACTGAATCTTTTCCACAATTACATGTTTAATTACCATTATATTTTATCATGGTTGATGTTCCATTATGATATATGCCTTACGTACTTCCATGATTAATGTGTTTGCTCAAGATTTTGATGTTTAAATTTCATGTTCATATTTTTGCTTTCAAATGTTTATGGATTGTTTTATGTTCTCTATATTTGCCCTTACTGAGCATTTGAGCTCACACTTTATATGTTTTCCTTTCCCCATGATATAAAGAAATGTTTTAGGTATGAAAACAAAAGGGGAAGATCGATATGGGAGATTTTGAAGATCTTTCAATAGGATTAGATGTTTATATTCCGAGTTTCCAAAGACACTAAACTATTACGGTCCTTGTGTTTCTATTTTTGTTATGTATTAAGTATTCCGCAAAAGTAATGTAATGTCCATGTTCGTCAAGCTTCGTGTCTCTACATTCTGAATGTGTATTGATAACAATTAGTGGAACACTCATCCATTTATGACTTGTTTCTTGGTCAACTATCAATGCCATCCTCCTTCTAATTTGATTATGATTATGGTTAATAATTCCCCAATTTTTTTTTGAAATTGTCCTCATTTAATAGGGATTTCATGTTTATTAGTGACATGAGGTCCCTAGAAGGTAAACATGGGTCATCCGTTATTTTTTAATATATTTAATCAATTACCATTAATTTTTATATAATTGAAGAGATATTATTTGAAATTTATTTATGATCAGGTGTATGTGATTAAATATTTTTCTCAAGATAGTTCTGGGAGTATGTCATGGGGCATCCACGGTTTTATGGTCATGGTCTCAATTAAAAAACAATGCTCATTGAGTTTTCATAAAATTTTCCCAGTTTGTATAAATTAAATCATTTATTTTAAATTTATTAAATTAATTTCTTTTCTTGTAGCATGATATTAGATATTATATTAATATATGATCATGTAAAAGTTAATAATAGGCTTGGTGATTCCGGTGCGATGCAACTATTGGGTCATTACGCCATTTTGGATTCGGGTTCCCCCATTAATAGAAATGATTATTCCTTTTTATATATGTGTATACATTCCTTAATAAATTTCATGGAACTAGATAGATTGATAAAGACATATAGGACATTGGAATGGGGGATAACATGCCATTTTCTCTTCCATACATGGGACCATATCTCTATAGAAATTTGAGTGTTTTGTATTTCCATACATTTTTGTATCCAAAAGAAGATAGTTTTTATTGATATTGAATGAGGACTGTGGTATATATAAAAGATCTATATGTGGTATTGGTAGCCTATGTTTGTTTTTTAAAAATAGTGGGGAATTTATGAGAGAATATGCTAAATGATGATGGGTGGGATGACCATTCATCTCACAACTATATCGTGAATCCAACCTCAGGGGGGTTTAAGTTCATGTGAGATTATTGTGTACACCTGGTCCCTTAATGATTGATGAGTAATGATATATTGGGTTACTTATGAGTGATTGGTTTATAGAAAATTCATATGATATACAATATGGGGTCATAATACTAGTCATCAACACTATTATATAATTTTCATTGTGATTTCTAAGGGATGGGGGAGGGATAATATGAAATGGTCCCTTTGTAGTGGGAAAATGAATGAAGAGTGATTTTGATGTGTCTAGAAAAACCTACTGTAGTCTAGGATGGTATGAGCCAACAAAATTTTATTTTACTATTTGATAATGGACATGAGATGGTATTGATGAGCATCAACAACTACATATTTTGAGGATCTAGTTTAAACCATGAGGCAAAAGACAAGACACATCCAAGATGAGAGGATATGTGATGAAATAATAATTCCCAGGGATTAGATGTACACTTTTGTGATGGGTTGTGATCCATCATTATATTGTGTGAATATATCATTAGTGATGAAATGTTGTGTTGTAAAAAAATTTGATGTTTATCATATCCTTGTGTAAGATGGTTTATTTCACAGTGATTGACCATTCCAAGAGATAAATAGAATCATTGAAATTTCCATGAGAAGACATTGATAAAGGACCATATGTATGTAGTTGGGTCATTATGTGATGTGATATGATGATGATGGAACATGCTTGGAGAGATTTGGACAAAGAATTGGAGAACCCGTTTGAGATTGGGTCATGATGTGATGTGATATATGCATGTGGAACCATACATTATGTGATAAGTGATTAATTATATATGTGGATGAATAAATATGCCCTCCCCCATCAAATATGGTAATGTATTAGTGTATGTGTACCCTGATTCATTGAGTATGGGCTATGTATTCGGTTAGATGATATGATAATTTGGTGTGATTCTTTATTAGGATAAAGCATGTAGGGTTGGGCTTCCTAGAGTCTTGGATATAACATGGTGACACAACATGCATAAAAAGGTTGAAACATGATGAGGATTATGAAAAAAATACTATAATGTATGATCATGTCTCGTGTTGGTCCGGTTAGAATAAGTTGACCTAACTCACCAGTATTTATTGTTTCATGGTTTGTAAATGATATCTAAAATTCGGGTGTGACATGTATTTTTATTCATTGTTTATACATGTACATTATGGCATACACTAGTGAATAATTATGAGACCATACATAGATGTATTTTTCACTCACTAAATTAGAACCTTGGATCATATTTAGGCCTTTTTTCATTTTTAGGTTTAGCACATGACATGTATTTCATTGATATGGGATGCTCGATCGGTATTAGGAAACAGAATTTATGATGTCTCATGAAGATATATGTAGTATTGGAGTGTTTATTATTATTATTTTATTTATTTTTACATGGGATCTCAGTAATTGGTGATCTATTAAATGATTTTTGATTATGGGACCTAATACATTATTTTATGTTATATATATTTGTGTTTTATTAGATTTTTCATACTATGATTAAGTTTTTTTGTGTGTTTTTTCTTTTATATTATCAAATTACACCTATTCAAGGGAATAATCTCTTAAAAATATACATTGGGTCCTTTCCTCTTGCTGGTTGCATCTGGAATATGGGGTGGAGTTTATAATGATTTGGGGAGCATTATCCTAGTTAGAGGACTCATACCTAGTCATCACATATTTATCCTAGCTATTATCCTCCCACCATCCTCAATTAATTCTTCTACCCATGATGAAAAAGAATATTTTTATACTAACCACTAACACCATCACCTAAAATCAACAGTTCATATAATAAATAGTTTTAATATATTTGAAATTATTGAGTAGGATATTGTGGTAGAAGATGCATCCCATACATTGGGATAATGTTCTCTTTCCCACAATATCATCCCGGGTATGATAAATGTTTAAAAAATGATTTATTCTAAATCATATTGAATAAAAAACTCATTTAATGAGCCATTACAAAGGGATTTTAAATTCCACCTATATAGAACCATCATTAAGGTGTTCTATATCAATTACTCAACCACCATGAGGATGAGGTGTTCCGAAACTATGTCTGATGTACTGATGGAGGTAGAAAAGTTGATGGATAATTGGGGAATGGAAAAAATGGTTCTATCAAATCTAGGATTTTGAAAATAAAAATGTGGGATAAGATATATTGGGTGATTAAAGGGTACATTTGAAGTTTATGAGGGGATAATGGGGGAGGATAAATATATTATAGGAATTAGATAAAAAATATATTTTAGCGTAGGAATGGGTGAGGAGGTTAGGGAAATAATGCATTCAAAAATGGAATATTCATTAATGTTTTGGGATAGAGGGTATGTATTGATAACATATGGTTACTGAAGGAGGGTACCCACAATCTTTCCCTTTCTAGATTCACCAAAAAAAATTGTTGTTCAAGCATGATCTATATATACCTTATTCTTAGGAAAGTGATTCATAATGTATTTTACTACTTTCCTAGTAAAAAATAATGATATTATCATCTTTCGAGTGGGACATAGGATTTAAATAATTTTATCTTTATAAAAGTCAACATATACAACTGAAATATAAGAAAAAGGATTAGCTGGGGAATATAAAAGTGACATAGATTCTACAATAACTAATGTAGATGATATAATAGAAGTAGATTTTCTTTATTATCTGATGACAAATTATACCAAATATATATTAATTAGTGTACATGTATTTTATATTTTTTTCATATAAGGGTTTCTCCAGGAAAGTAGTATGATGATATAGCCCTACTTATGAATCATTGAAATGATAAATTATCATAGTATTAGATTTGATTCTCCCATTGTGAATAATCTTCACCAAAACCTTCCAAGAGGGGGTGACTATAATATAATAAAAAAATAACATAATAATGATGGGTTATAAGGTGATAAAAACATTTGGGATGTATAGATATCATACCATGACTGTAAATATATGCCCATTAAATGATACCCGAAACGTTTTCTCTCTCATGTAGGCAATGTAGATACTCTAAATTAGGGAACTCAACCTACAATCTTAATCTAGTAAGACAAAAAAGTAACCTCATATAATTTTTCAAATGAAATATTTCATACATATTGGTAATATTTTGAGAGATTACCAGAGTTTCATAATGAATACGTACAGAAATGTTTATTGAAAATTTTTAATGATATTTCTAAAAACATCAACTATTGTGTTAAAAAATTTAAAAAAAACTTGATAAGAGGTTATAAAAATAATATAGGTAATGAAATATCAAAATGGTTGATAATTATAAGCTAGATTATTTTCTGATCAAAAGGAAATAAAATCACATTTTAGAATTAATCTAACATCATTATTATACTAACAACATTATGAGTGGATGATAAATCTTGTTTCCTATAATTATCGATTATATTGGTGTAAGGGAACTATATTTCCATCATATCATCATCACGGTAGAAGGCCATAAATTTTGATATAATTGTTTTGATAAATGAGATGATATAGAATAAATAATGGTAAAATATATCAAAGAGACCTCACAATATAGAAAATGAAAAAGATGAGTTCTATTTTAAAAATGGGATCTCCATAAACCATATTTTTTATAATAGTTAATAGATTTATATTTAATATTATCTTCTAAAGGTATTAATCAGTTTAGGGTTTAAATATTTTATATTTACTTAAACTCTCTTAATCATGGTATAAAGATTTAAAATTAGATTCAAAATCTTGTGATTTGACCAAAAATATATCATGATGAATACTTTATAAATGATGTGATAAATATTAATTAAATTAAAAATTAATCTTTAAATATTGTTGTGAAGATGAGTTTTCCTCTGGTTGTTTGAAATAAAATTTGAAATTACAATATAGTTTCTATTTTTGAATATGTCCATCTTAAATTATTTATTAGTCAAGCATCATTCTTGAGGTTTCAAAATTTCAATTTCATTCTTATGGACTCAGATAATATAATGGGTTTTTTAAATAGGGTGTTACCGTATATTCATATCGGGTTAACACTAGATTTAAAGAATATCTTTTTATTTAGTACATCAATTAGAATTTAAGCATCCCTTTATTTGATTTTCTAAATCTAAACATATTTTGGTTGAACTGTTTTTAGAAAAATGTGATGAGTTTCCCATCCATTTTAATGAGCTCCATAGTGATATATCCTTTATCTATGTTATCTCAAAGGAAATGGTTTAAAATATCAAAATCTTCAACTATAAATAAATATATGATATTAATAGATATTGAGAAGGAAAATGTGTCATATCAAATAATTTTGGCATCAATGTATATGAATCAAAAAATGATATGTTTAGGTTTAAAACATATCAATATTGTGTATGTACATTCAATTAATCTATAATTGGATTTAAAAATAGTAAATAAAGTAATGAATTATTTTTTATTGGACCATGACATAAGGGATTATCTAGAAAATGACACCCAATGAATATTCTACTAAAATCTAATTTGTATCATTCAAAGCCAGTATCTGAATTCCTTTTAAGAAGGAAATTAACTTTAGATGGATTGAAAAAAATAAGGAATAATGTTCCAATTTAATAATATAAAATTCATTTAGTGAATTTTAAATTTTGATTTTTAGTATTTCATCAAATATAGGACATAGTAATATTGAATATTTTATATTTAGAAAATATTTCATATGTATAAAAGACTATAAGCCAACGCATGATAATGTTTATGCTCTACTAGGTTGACAAATTTCTCATGATATATCATAAAATATGTACTTACTAATAGAAAAAATAGTAATTTGTGTCTAAGACTAAATTATTGAGAAGGAAAATGGTATATTTTAGTTTTGATAAAAATAATCCTTCAATAAATTATTTTTTCCTAAAAAAACCAATAAATTAAATTAATCCTCCATTATAATCTTCATTTATATATTCATATTTTGTGATAGAATTTATATATGATATTTTTGAGTGTATAAAATGATAACATCATCAATAATGATCCAAAATAAATTACTATTTCTAAATTGAGTTTCCTGAGAAATACGTTATTTTTTGTTCATTTTTAAAAAAATGAAGAATTTCTTTTGGTTTATACATAAACATTGATATTGGAGTAATTTTCAAAAAGGAATTATGATAGTTTAAATTTATTACCCAAATTATGTTGATTTACAAAAACATAGGTTTTCAATATTAAATTCCAAATAAATAAAATGACATGAAAATGTATCTTTACAAACTTTGTGAAGAGTGTGAAATTCAAAATTTTCAAAAAGGACAGTAAAATTTTAATAGAATCATGTATACGTACCGTAGATAATGTTATCTAGTAATATATACTTTATTCATCATTATATCCCTATGAAACTAGTGTATTAATATTTTTCAAGATAGTTCAGTTTTCTGTAGTGTTATTTTAGAGGTCCTTCTCTGATAAACAATCAATGGGGGTTTCAACTAGTGTTGATACGTTATGAATCTTGAATTTTTTGGGGACTGATAGAATTAAAATTATTTAGTTTTCTTCAAACCTTTATTCATATAATATTTGTTGTTTTAGCAATGATGAAAATTTTAGTTCCCCATTTTTTTCTACAGATTAAATATAGTTAAAATTGTCCAATCAATATCACAAACAACTCATTCAATTAGGCGATTATGAGAAATTCCCTATGTTTTAGCTAAAAAGAAAGAAATTTATTCATTTTCTAAGTGATGTAGAGTCATAAAATATTGTCCAATTTTCCTTCTAAATATATTTAATAATTCTAATGAATGTGCTTCATAATATATTTCATGTATTGTTTCTAGAACACAATATTTTATATTATTGAAATAACTATAGGGAATACTATAGAAATATTAACTGTGAAAAACTCATTCGTATGATTTTGAATAATATTTTTAGTTATTATTCATAGTTTTTGAAATAAAATTTCTCTTCTAAAAATTAATAACTACTAGTCGTTATTATTTCTAAAATTCAATAGTTCAAATTTTTTTTTCTAAAAAATAAATTGGTAAAAAAATATTTAGATTGAAATTGATAACACTGATAGAAGAACCCCAATATAATTTGTTTAGTATAAACACAACGTATTTCAAGGTTTATCTTGGATAATCATATTCCATTATTAAAGTAAATCATTCAGTTGTAGAGTTTCCCATGATTAATAGCTGTGTTGTCTGACATTATCTATTTAAAAAGTTTTAAAATCAATATATTTACACTAAAAACAATGATTACTTGCGATTATAATTATAGAGAGGTTTTTCCATTTTGAACTAATGTATAATTTTTTAAAAACTAATATAGGATCAATGACTTCTAAAATAGAAATAAATATACTTGTAATAAGGTAAATGATCAAAGAATGTAAACTTTTTGTTTCCATAAAAAAATTATTGTTTAAATTTTCCAAATAATTTCAAATGAACATTTTAATTATTTTTGGTAGATGATATTTTTTTCTGGTTTATAATAATTTTTTAATAAAATCTATATCATCATGAATTTGATAATTTTTATAAATTGGATGTTTAGTATAACATGTCAACTTCATAGTCATTTCTATATATTGTTTGCATGGTCCATTGGTTTTAAAGACTAAAATCTTGATTCTGAAATCACTGATCACATTACATGAACTAAAATCAGAGATTGATTTTATTAGTAAAGTCTCTCAATGATCTGGTATAGCCATTTTTATAGTGATATATTCAATGTATGTGATATTCTGAAGAATTAGATATAGTATTTGAGCTAATACATAACCTTAAAAATATATCTCATTGTATAATTTACTAATGATGAAATGTTTATGCTTAATTCCTATAACATAATAAACATTGAAAATTAGTTTTTTTCCATAAATATTGAAATCTCCATTTCCTCATATTTTATATACATAATTTCCTAAAATGATATAAATCTAACTTTAATATTTTTACATTTCATAAATTGTATTTTCACCATCCTTGTATAGAATGAAACCACTATACATGACCTAGATGTGCATATTTCAATTGGTAGATGAATAATTTACATGGATATAATATTCTAAGAGTTTTTTGGTGCCTAATTTTTCTTGGGGAGAAGTGTAAAGACCCGTAAATTTGAAGGAATTTTTTTTCTTAATTTATTTGGAATTATACAAGAATGCAGTTTTTGATGGCGCCTGATTCTGAGGCCCTGTGTGCCCGAAATCAATTTCTGAAGATTAGCTCGGGTATATTTGGTGAACGAAAAAGCGGGTTTTTCTAACTTTTTAATCAGTGCTCGGATTTGAAATCATAGGCAGCGATGGAACCGCAGCGCCGATAATTTCTTAGGAGCACCTTATCCGATGGTATGTTTGCTCGGAAGGAGTTGTTTAAATTTTGAGATTAAATTGTGAAGTAAATAAAATTTGAGGAAAAACTCTTACTTCTAACAATGTGTGGAAGTTGGTGAACTAACAATGTGTGAATAATGGCGAGTTGGGTCCCACACGAACCCCACCCCTTCAAATTCCCTAACCCCCTTATCTCTTCCCCTTTAAACCCCTTGTTATTAATTGTGTAACTCTCCCCTCTCTCCTCCTTAATTTTTCTAACTCACATCTTAAATCAATTGATTAAACCTCTTCATTTAATATAACTAACTGTTTCAATTTCAAATGTTTGAATACATGAAAAAAAAATAAAATAAAGAGAGGCCTTATTTTACTTTTGTGAGTTTTGTTGTGTGAGAGAATTTGGGAGAGAGAACTTCCCTCTTTTGTAGAACATCATCTTGAAACGAAGAATGACCTTCCGACTCGGCGAAGTACACATTATGTTTTCTCCAATACTTTTTACTTCCTCTTCCACGACAAGGAAGGGGACACCGACCGTGGAGACTGACCCCAACAACAACGTTCTTCTTCTTCTTCCGACGTCGACGGAAGCGATACCATTCATCCGCGACACCTGACTACCGTGACGTTCGACTACTACGACGTTTGATTCCGCAACTCGACGACGTGCGATGCCAATTTCGAGTTAGGGGGGTTATATTAGATTTTCTCTTTATCTTATGAGAAAAGGACGATGAGAGTGGATCAATCTATGTTGGTTGGTCCGCAGATCGCTCGTTCTTGCGGGTTAGTTGCGGGGTGAATATTCGGGATTGGTTTGAGTTTGATATTGATTAAAAACCTCTAACACGAAGGTTATGGGCTAACAAACAAATCCCGAACCTTCTACAGTTTGTTTATTTGACGGTGGATCGAAGGTCGATGACGAAATGAGCTGTAGAGGCGGTTTGATAATTCCGCAATAATGTACGGGACCCGAGATGAACACCGGCGCAAATGGTTTTGAAAATGGACCACCGGAGCAACTCTAGTGGCATGTGGACTACACCGGCGGTGCGCGGCACTGGCACAGTGGCGCCGGCGGTGGGAGGCGGCGGCCGGCACTGGCCGGCCGCCCGGAGGCGGCGACATCTCGGTGTGTCGCTAGGTGGGACCGCCGTGGCTGAAACCGCAGCGGCATGCGAGCGATCCCGCAGCTGCGTGGGACCGAGGGGGGATGTGACACTGGGCCACATCAACTTGAAAGGAGTGGCCCCCACGTGGGGGCTGCGGCTTCAATCAAGGGGGCAGCGCCCCCTTGCGCGTCCCCTCGGCCAGCACCGAGCCGACCCTGCTCGGCCGGCGCCGAGCCGCCCCGGGCTGGACTGGCCATATCGGGCCGAGCTGTGCCGGCTGGGCCGGGCCTCGACCACCAGGACGGGCCGCTCCCTAATGGTCCGGACCCGGACCCTGTTCGGGTCGACCCGGGGGGAGGGGGGGGGGGGGTATCGGGCCGGGTCGGACCGGGCCCGAACCCCCTATTTTCAGGCAGATCCGTTTAAACGCCCATAACATGGGCTATGGACCTCCGATCGACGCACCGTCAGCTGAGATGAGATCCTTGGATCGATACGGTCATTATGGTATATTACAATCAAGGTTTCGAGGAACTTTGTGTATGTTCGGGTTGGTTCGAACCCGAAACCAACCAGGCCCTCAGATCGGAAACACTTATTACATGAGCTCCAGACGTCTGATAGAAGTGCTGTCGACTTTGTTGGATTCCACATAGTGAGACAGACCTTTTGGCTTACTCCGCTCAAGGTTTGGACGCAGTCGGAGTGTAGTCGGGTTGGTTCATAGACGAAACCAACCGGGCCCCCAGGACGAAAAAGCCAATAACTCTCAGACCAGGCGTCTGATTGACACGCCTTCTGACACGTTGAGTTTATCTTGTCGAGACAGAATGTATGGCATACTTCTACTAAGTTTTGGATGCAATCGGATAGTGGCTGGGTTGGATTGAACCCGAAATCCAACCGGGCCTCTGGAACGGAAAAGATGATAACTTTCAGACCAGACGTCCGTTTGACGAACCGTCCACAGAGTTACTGATCAAGTTGAGAAATAGACCCTATGAGTATACCCTATGAGACTTTGAGGTACAGCTGAGATACGACCAGGTTGGTTCCCACACAAAACCAACCAGGACCCTGGTACGAAAAAGCTAATAACTCACAGACCAGGCGCTTGATTGACGCACCGTTTGTTGTGTTGAGACCCCTATGACGAGGCGGTCCTTTGAGATAATTCTTCATGGGAGTTTTTGATACTTGGAGTATCTACCAGTAGCTCTTGGAGCAGACCCTCCCGGAGATGGGCGTACGGAGTACGGAAACCGTGTAGCCAGCAGAGACCTGACGACTGCTTGACCGACTCGGCTTGGAGTGAGTCGAATAGCCTAGTGGACGGAGCAATAATTTTTTTGGGTGCATACCCATGGCAGATGGAGCACTACTGAGTTTGGGTGCAGACCCGTGGTACTCAACCCGAGAGTACCTCTGTAGGCTATTAGGAGGGATGCACTACTGTGTTTGGGTGGTAGACCCCGGCGGGAAGCACTACTGTGTTTGGGTGGATGACCCGCTGTACTCGACAGGAGGAGTACCTCAGCAGTCTTAGGTTAGTGAGAATTACCTCGGAGTCATGATAGGATCACTGTACTTGTTAGAGACGAGGCTCTTCAGCAGTTACGGTTTCGTTAATGAAAATCCTGTTTTGAGCTGAGTCTATGACCTTTGTGTTTACCACATGATTGAGATGGGTCACTTGATAACTTATGTATATGTATGGGCATATACCTAGGTAGTGGTTATCCATTGATTTCATAACGTTTGTGTTTCCTCATGATTGAGATGGTTTACTTGAAAACTTAGGTATAAGTATGGGCTTATACCTAAGTAAGGGTTTATCTGTTGAGATCCTTCTTTGCGGTTATCCTTGTTGGATTTAGTGAGACCGTGAGGGTCTCGGGGTCCCTACTGAGTATCGTATACTCACCCCTGCATGGGCTATGCCCGAACCTCATTCTGTTGGTTGCAGACGATGGGCAGCGCTGACAGAGGCCGAGTGTTCGGGGACTGGATGGTACCCGAAGGTGGATCTCACGACGAGTCAGTATCCGTAGGTGGACGCCACGATAAGACAACACTCTGAGGAGGTTGATGGACGAGAGAGTTGTGGAGGCTATCTGAACCTACCATTCAGGTAGAATCCGTGGAGGACGATCCAGGAGCCGCGCTATCCTTACCTACCCTTCAGGTTGGATCTGAGGAGGGCGACCCAGGAGATGATTCCATTCTTAAAGTTGTTTGTATTTTTTGTTGTACATTCGTTCAGTTGTAGTTGTACATTCAGTTGGGTTTGTATTATGGCCCACTTACTTTTCTGTACTTTCTTTTATACTTAGTGTATTACTTCAACTTTTACTCTGGGATGTTTTGTTTACTTTTATAAAGGCAATGTATTCCTAGTTATCGGGATTTACGCCTTTGGTTATAGTCCCCAGCCCCTAGCCTATGGAAGGTGGGATTAGGGTAGTCATGGCACGGGCCCCGAGGATGGGTTGTGAAAAATTGGTATCAGAGGAGTCGGTTCTACCGCAGAACTTATAACTCTGATATTCCCTTTCTGTGAGGCAATAGTGTTAAGGGTAATGAGTGTGGTCTTCATTTTTGGGAGTCTAGTGTTGGTGCGGCGGCTGACGTATCCATACACCAAGACCCGGAATAATGATTTCCGACTTTGTGCATGAAAAATACTAATTGTGTGTGTGTTTCCATGAGTTTTAAAGTCAGTTCAAACCAGGTCATCTCACCAGGTATAAATTGTTGATCGTGTCGCATCTGTTCAGGATGTCTTCATGCAGACAGTCAGTTGATGTTCCGAGAGAGTACTCGATGACGGCCCACCGAGCGATGAGGCTCCAGTGCGGGACCCATTCTACTATATTGTCACCCTCGTGTGGTGTACCGACATCACCACCACCTGTTGGTCCTCAGATCCCACCAGCAATACTAGAAAACTATGAACACTGGATGAGCGAATTGCACAAGTTCCAGCAGTAGCGGCCTCCGAGGTTATGAGGCGAGGCAGATTCATAGCTAGCAGAGCACTGGATGGAGGCGATTGCTAGAGTTTTCCTCCTACCTGAGACATTAGTAGAGTGGATGGTGGACATGGCTACTAGTGTTTTCTAGTGAATGTCCACGAGGATGGTCCACATAGTGATGAGGCTTTGGTATGTGGACCGATGCCTGAGATAGTGCCTTCGGGTAGTGTGCCAGCTATACATCACTACCTTTTGGTCAGAAGTTACACCCGGTGATTCCGGTATGTGACACATGTATAATTACTACCTTACACGTGTTCCAACATCAGATACCCTCATGTTCCAAGGCGAGACCGACTTACAGGTAGCTAAGGACTGGCTTGAGGAGGTGGCTGAGAGTTTTCTGGTGCTTATACATCTTCGGCAGGATGACATGTCGGTAGCTGAGAATTCATCGGGGCGTACCAAACCATTCCTGGTACTCGATGAATGCGATATGATCAGTTATTTAGAGATCGGACCTCAGAGCGAGGTGTGTTTAAAGGATATCCTGGTAATCACTCATTCCTCTATGCATTCCTACATATGCTAGGGAGCAATAAAGAACCTTTTTGGTTGAAAATTCATTTGCTGAATGGATGCAGTCAGTGAAGGTTAGTAGTGGGAAAGCTAGAAACTGGTGCCAGTCTCAGAGAATTGGGCAGGTAAAATGATTCAAGAAGAAGAAATATTAAGGACAGATAAATCTGCGGAGCAGGAGACGTGGAAGCATAGCTAAGAGAGCAGCATGGGGTGGTGTACTTTTCGACATGTTACAATAACACGCCTTTGTAGTCCCCACCAGGCTCAGGGAGATGGAGGGATGGGGAAGAGTACGGCTGCATAAGGTCAAGGAGTGTGACCCAGTGGCACTAAAAATGATTCAAGGGAGAGTCTGTGTCCACTAATAGATGTTTTAGTAATAGACGTTGATATGAATCATTCCTTCCTTCCACGAATCTTGTCCCAGATCTAGAGTTTCCGGTAAGCCATGGACTTGAACCTCACGTCTGGAGATACCTTTGGGAGGAGACTTGATAATCACACTTATTCCGACAGTGTGGTCTGACCCTCGAGGCGTGAGTTTCGGTTGAAATATCTTGGTGGCAGCGTCGAGGCCTTTCGACGTTGGCCTCGGTATGGATTGGATTCACAGTTCATACTCATATTGACTGTATTAGGCAAAAAGGTTGTGGTTTATCTATAGGGTCGGATGGGGTTTCCTTGGTCGGCGAAAAGGAAACCCTAGGAAGTACAGGATAAACTCAAGCATGGGAGGGGGCGGCCTATCCCTCTTCAGTTGGTCAACCTTACCATCGTGGCAGTAGGAGTTTTGAGTTTCAGTTCTAAACAGGAATTGGAGGCCTCTTGAGTTTGAGGATGAATACCACGTCCTTATACGGGTCTCACGTCGATGAGGTTTACTGAGATGTGGATGAGGTGGGAAGTTATCGCTGAGGTTCAAAATATCTTTCTATGTCCTCAGTAGGGTAGGAAAGGTGGTCTACCTCTTGACGTTTCCACCTCAGTTGCACCGGGTGCACGATGTCATCCTCGTATCTCAGCTAAGGAGATACGTGTATGACCCTTCACACATCATCGACTGCAGGGAGTAGGATGTCGATGGCAGGGTGACATTCACAATGGTTTCAGTGGAGATCGAGGATCGACAAGAGCAGTTCCTACATGGACGGATGATTCCACAGGTGCGCTTTCACTAGTAGCACATGAACCACTAGGTGATCACATGGAAGCAGAAGTCTCAGATGCGTGCTCAGTACCACTTTTGTTTCCCTAGTTTGTGTTAAAGCATTACGGGGACGTAAAGACCTGAGGTGGGAGTAATGTAAACACTTGGAAATTTCAATGTTTTTTTTTTAATTTCTATTGAATTTTAAAAAAAATGCAGTTTCTGACAGCGCCTGATTCCGAGGCCCGGTGTGCCCAGAATCAACTTCCGAAGTTTACCTTGGGTACGTTCAGTGAATGAACAATCGGGTTTTTCTAACTTTTGAACTGGTGCTCGGAATCAAAATCTGAGGGCACAGATGGAACTGTAGCACCAGTAATTTCTTAGGATCACCTTATCCGATTGTGCGTTTTCTCGGAAGCAGTTGTTTAAATTTTGAGGTTAAATTGTGAAGTAAATAAAATATGTGGAACAAATTTTACTTCTAAGCATGTGTGGATGTTGGGTAACTAACCAAGTGTGAATAAAGGTGAGGTGGGTCCCACATGAACCCCACCCCTTCAAATTCCCCAACCCCCTTAACTCTTCCCCTTTAAAGCCCTTGTTATTAATTGTGCAACTCTCCCCTCTCTCATCTTTAATTTTCCAACACACATCTTAATTCAATTTATTAAACCTCTTCAATTAATTAAACTAAGTGTTTGAATTTCAAAAGTTTTGAATGCATGGAAAAATAATAAAATAAGGAGAGGACTTATTTTATTTTTGTGAGTTTTGTTGTGTGAGAGAATTTGGGAGAGAGCTCTTCCCTCTTTTGAAGAACTTCATCTTTAAATGAAGAATGAACTTCTGACTCGGTGATGAACGCACTACGTTTTATCCAATCCTTCTTACTTCCTATTCCGCAAAAAGGAAGGAGACACCAACCGTGGAGTTCGACGCCAACAACAATGTTCTTCTTCTTCTTCCAAATTCGACGGAAGCGATACCATTCTTCCGCGACACCCGACTACCGTGACGTTCGACTACCGGGACGTTCGATTCCGCGACTTGAAGACGTGCGATGTAAATTTCATGTTTGGGGAGTTATATTTGATTTTCTATTTAACTTTTTAGAAAAGGACAATGAGTGCGGATCAATCTCTGCTGGTTGGTCTGCGGATCACTCGTTCACGCGGGATGGTTTTGGGGTGAATATTCAGGATTGGGTTCAGTTTGATATTGATTAAAAACCTCTAACGTGGAGGGTACGAGCTAACGAACAAATCCCGGACCTTCCGTAGTTTGTTTATTTGACGGCGGATCAACGGTCGATGAAGAAACGGGCTGTAGAGGTGGTTTGATAATTCTGCAGTAAAGTACATGACCCAAGATGAACACCGGAGCAGATGGATTTGAAAACGGACCACCAGAGCAACTCTGGTGGCGCGCGGACTACACCGGCAGCCGGCACCGGCCGGCCGCCCGGAGGCAGCGGCGTCCCGGCGGGCCTCTAGGAGGGACCGCCGTGGCTGAAGCCCTGATGGCAGGTGAGCAGTCCCGCGGCTGTGCGGGGTGGAGGGTGGACGCGGTGCTGGGCCGCATCCGCTGGCAAGGAGCGGCCCCCACGCGGGGGTCGCAGCTTCAATCAAGGGGGTAGCACCCACTTTCGCGTCCGTGCGGCCGGCGCCGGGCTACACAGGCTGGGACGGGCCACGCCGGCTGGGCTGGGCCGCGCCCTAATGGGCCGGAGCCGGACCCAGTTTGGGTCGACCCGGGGGGGTATCAGGCCGGGTCTGACCAGGCCCGAACCCCCTATTTTCAGACAGATGCGTTTAAACGTCTATAACAAGGGATACGAACCTCCGACCGACACACCGTCTACTATGATATGATCCTTGAATCAAGACGGTCGTTTTAGTATATTACACTCATGGTTTTGGAGAACTTTGTGTGTGGCCAGGTTGGTTCGAACCCGAAACCAACCAGACCCTCGGTGCGGAAACAATTATAACATGAGATCCGGACTTCTGATTGACGTGCTGTTGACTTTGTTGGATTCGACTTTGTGAGACATACCATTTGGATTACTCCGCTCAAGGTTTGGAGGCAGTCATAGTGCGGTTGGGTTTGTTCGTACATGAAACCAACCGGGCCCCTGAGTCGAAAAAGCCAATAACTCTCAGACCGGGCGTCCGATTGACGTGCCTTCTGACACGTTGAGTTTCTTTTGTCGAGACGGAACATATGGCATACTTCACCTGAGTTTTGGATGCAGTTGGATGTTTGCCGTGTTGGATTGAACCCGAAATCCAACCAGGCCCCTCGAACGGAAAAGCTGTGAACTTTCAGACCGGACGTCCGTTTGACGAACCGTCAGCGCCGTTGGTGATCACGTTGAGAAACGGTCCCTATGATTATAGCCTATGAGAGTTCAGGGTACAGATGAGAAAAGGCCGGGTTGGTTCGCACACGAAACCAAGCGGGCCCCTGGGACGAAAATTCTAATAACTCACAGACCGGGCTCCTGTTTGACTAGCCGTCTGTTGTGTTAAGACCCCTATGACGAGACGGTCCATTGAGATACTTATTCGTGGGACATTGTGATACTTGGAGTATCGACCAGTAGCTCATGGATCGGACCGTCCCGGAGACGAGCGTATAGAGTACGGAGACCGTGTAGCCAGCTGAGACCTATCGACTGTTGACCGACTCGACTTGGAGTGAGTCGACTATCCCAGTTGACGGAGCACTACTTTTTTGGGTGCAGACCCATGGCAGACAGAGAACTACAGAGTTTTGGGGCAGACCCACGGTACTCGACTGGAGAGTACCTCTGCAGGCTATTAGGGGGGATGCACTACTATGTTTGCATGGAAGACCCCGACGAGAAGCACTATTGTGTTTGGGTGGCCGACCCGCAGTACTCGACAGGAGGAGTACAACATCTGTCTTAGGTTATTGAGCTTTACCTAGGAGTCGTGATAGGATCACTGTACACATCAGAGATGAGGATCTTCAGTAGTTATGTTTTCATTAATGAAAATCCTTGTTTGAGGTAAGTCTATGTCCTTTGTGTTTACCTCATGATTGAGATGGGTCACTTGATAACTTAGGTATATGTATGGGCATATACCTAGGTAGTGGTTATCTGTTGATTTCATAACCTTTGTGTTTCCTCATGATTGAGATGGGTTACTTGATAACTTAGGTATAAGTGTGGGCTTATACCTAAGTAAGGGTTATCTGTTGAGATCCTTCTTTGCAGTTATCCTTGTTGGATTTAGTGAGACCTTGAGGGTCTCAGGGTCCCTACTGAGTATCGTATACTCACCCCTGTACGGGCTATGCCCGCACCTCATTGTGTTGGTTACAGATGATGGGAAGCACTAACAGTGGCCGAGTGTTCGAGGACTGGATGGTACCTAGAGGTGGACCTCACGACGAGTCAGTATCCGGAGGTGGACTTCACGACGTGATGACAATCAGATGAGGTTGATGGGCGAGAGCGTTGTGGAGGCTATCTGTACCTACCCTTCATGTAGGATCTGTGGTGGATGATCTAGGAGTTGCGCTATCTGTACCTACCCTTCAGGTAGGATCCGAGGTGGACGACCCAGGAGCTGATTCCATTCATAAAGTTGTTTGTATTTTCTGTTTTACTTTCGTTCAGTTGTAGCTGTACTTTCAGTTGGGGTTGTATTCTAGCCCACTTACTTTTCAACACATTCTTTTGTACGTAGTGTATTACATACACTTTTACTCTGGGATGTTTTGTTTAATTTCATAAAGGCAATGACATCCCAGTTATCAGGATTTACCCCTTTGGTGCTAGTCGCTATCCCCTGGCCTATGGAAGGCGGGCTTGGGGTAGTCACGGCACGGTCCCCGAGGACTGGTCATGACAAGAAGAATTAGTAAAAAAAATTTATAGAACATAGATTTTTATTACTTTTAAAAGTTCATCATCCTAATATCTCCTTGAAATAATATTGAATATTTTTTTATTTCACTTGAGTTTTATATTTATTAAAAAACATTCATCCTTTGAGAAAAAAAATGCATTACATGAGAATTAGGTTATGGAACATATGTAATTTCTTTTTATATATTTTTCTTATAATGGTTTCATGTAGTAAAATAATTTTATACATTTTATACAATTATTGTGAAAATATCAAAATACTTATTTTTTATTTCATTAAATGATGTTAGTTAAAATTAATTTTCATGGTTATTGGAATATTGAAAAATCGTAGTTCTAAAATATATCAAAATCAAGTGTAAAATTATTTTTATTATCCATTTTTAGGTTGTTTTTTTTTGTGTTAAAACTTTTTATCAGTAAAAATTTATAATAATTCATGTTAATCAATAAATTTATTTATTTATTATATAAATAGGGTGACCCTTATAGAATCTAAGTTGTATAAAAGAATTAATGAATTTGTTTTTAATAAATCCCACTCATTGAAATATTTAATTATTTTTTGTAGAGGAATGGAATCATTAAATACTTATAACAATATCACTTTATAAATCACTTTTTATTAAAGATTTGTACCTATATCTCCAACGTTTTTCATTTATTGCCACCATTTTATATTCCTTTTTAATCATCATAGAGTCCGTCAATTTGTTCCAATGACTATCAAGAACTATCCAGGAATACCCTGACCATGGGTACCCGAGACAACCTATATCATGCCTTTATGAGACCTTGATCAGTAATAACTTGAAAATTCTTATTGGATATCAAATTAAATATAATTGGGAATAATTTGACATGACAAAATAAAAATATAGAAAGGGTACATCCATAAGGAATTCTAGAATGACTATTTTACAGTGAATGTCCACTCACATGAGATTCATATAATCAATAATAACAAATACTAAACAAAGTATAAAAATATAGGATATATAAATATCCATAAATAGGGAAATAATCAAATCAAATAAATCCCCACATTTTCAAAATTACTAGAAAATAATACAATGATTTTGTAGTTGTATTGATAAGAAAGACATTAACAACATAAATATACATAATTCAATGAAGGATTCCCTTATAGTTTTCTCTAGAGGCCATGTAAATTATCCTTACTTATTTCATAAAATATTCCAATACCTAAGTCCAAATACTAACCACTATAACCATGTGAAACATGTACTAATCCTATATTCTAATATCATATAGAAAATATTACCATGTAGGTATACACACCGCAACCCTTTCATTAATATTAAATGTAAAACAATTTCATGATAGATTTAAATACAATATTTAAAATTAAATTAGAAAATTTAATGATAATTGACTCATAAACAAACCTCAATTTCCATTTTAAAACACATTGTGAGGATTTAAAAATAAGAAAATTTTAGGTAACAATGTATTGTTTTAAATATTACCTTTAAATAACTATATTGAAAAGAATAAATTAATAAGTGAGTGTTTTTATTAATACAATGATATATAATTAATTAAACATATTTTTAACACATGTATCTCTTTAAAAATTGATTTTTTATTATCTTGAGTGTCAAACTGAATAAAAATTTTAACAGAGTAATATTAGTGGCACATAATAAAAATAATAAAAATCATATAATAACCATAACTCAACTATCCTAGGTGTAGTAGATCAAATTTATTTTGATAACACCATAGATTATAGTGTAAAATATTTGATAATATAAATATAAAATCAATATTATTTTTTACCAATATGAATCAACATCGTAATACTTAGTTTTTTATTACCCATCATGGCCAACATAATAAAATTCATAAGAGTAGAATAATTATTTATTAAGGGTTTACTATCCAATGTAATGATCATACAAAATTTAATTACACATACAAAATATTAAAAAAATGATACTTGTGGCTTTGCATCACAAATAAATAATGGCTAGAAAAACAAATCAATTAATAACAATGGAATCCAATTAATTAGAAATAAAATATCACCCTACTAATTAATACACTATATAATCAATCCCTTTTTATAATAATCAGAATATAATAAATTTATCCCCTCACCTAGTCAATTCTATCGATTTTAGAATTCCAAATATGAATTTAAATTTTATGTGGGAAAAAATTGGTTCACATCATGGGTATAGTTACCACCTGAAAAAAAATATAATGTATAAATTGATTTGTTTGAACAATATTGGAACAAAAGAATATAATATCATCTTCGATAATGAAATAATTCAAAAATAATCAAATCAAAAATAAAAAATAATTTTAGAAGATTAAAAACCCATCCTCGGCTTACAAGTAGTCATTATGATTTAGGATTAGAACTAAGATAACACATTTAATCAAGAAATACCACTTGAATGATCCAATTAGGTTTTTAAAATATACACTATGTCTATGAGGAATCCATTAAAAATGGTATAACATTGTAATATGAGAGAATCCTTTTATAATAGATGAAATCAATAGATACAAAAAGAACATGGAACAGAAATATAAATAAACCTAATAAAATTTTCAGATATGGGAATCATGGGTTTGAAATAATTAATAAATAATGATCTTAAATTTGATTTCCAATACATGTAGTATTAAACCCCAATATATTTAATCCTTATGTTGTGGTGTAAATTACACAAAAGTACTAAAATGTAATAATTAAAAGTCCTTTTCAAGACTTTCGTCAAGAAAAATCCTAGCCAAAAAAGGAAAACTAATCCTTATTTCATAATGGCATTCATTAGGATAAAAAAATAGGAAAATAAAGAATGTTATGAGGGATTGAGTTTTAGAGGGGTGTACCTTATAGAATCAAAATAAATTGTGGTAAAATCACATGGGGAATCTCAAGGGAAGGGTGGGAAGAGAGATAATGATTCATAGTAATTTTATAACTTGAATTGAATAAAAATAGGTGACCTTATGGATTAAATTAAATACGGGGAAATATATTTAATAATCATTTTTAACAATATGGAATGTCATTATGGTTTACCATATGATATAGTGAATCATTAATCGAAATTTATTCCCACACTAGAGTGGAGATACAAACCCTCCCATGGCCTCAACATTTGATTATCCATGCTCTGGGCAGGTTACTAAATTCAAAATTTTAAACATAACAGTATCTCATATGGTTAGTAATTTAAATTACATTGATTTATATAATCCATGTTCATAAAATAGAACTTTTGTGTATGATTAACTCACATGAGTATGCCTAACAATTTTAAAATTGTATCACCTGGATGTTTTTTATGAAATATTTTCGTTAAATAATTTTTATTCTTTAGTAGATTCCTTTTCAAAAAATTGTAAGTTCCAACGAACTGTCATATGCCCATATAATAAAATTATCATTATTTCATAGTTGTTAGGTTGGCCGGAATAAGTAGAACTAATTTTTTAAAATTCTTTTTGGAATCATTTGCTATCAATTATTTATGAAAATTAGAAATCAATTAGATATTTGTTTTTTTGAATGAATTACTTTTGGTAATAAAATTAATAAGATATATATATGTTATATACTTTATAAAATATTTTATTCAATTTATCCAAGGTATATTTTCATCATTGGTTATGAATAAACCTTATTTGATGAATAAAACCATTTCTATAAGGTTAATTTTATGCCTTTGAATGGTGAACCCATTTTAAATTAATATTTTGACACATTAATAATTTTTATATGAAAATATAGAAATTTTATTTAGAATTGGGAAATAAAAATTTCCTTTTGAATAATTTATGATATTTCTCTCAGAACATTCACCTTTTGATGAATTGTAAAAATACACTAAATTTTATGTGAAAACAACTATTTTATTAAAAATAATTTATACGGTTAAATTATTATATGATTGATATTATATTATAAATATAATATATTTTTATCATTAAATATAATGGATTTCAGTAGAAATATATTTACATTGAATTCAGCTATAAAAACAATTCAATATTTTTCAATGTTTTCACTTTTAAAATCCATTCTCTCTTTCAGACAAAAGGATTAATTTCCATTTAATTAGTGAAAATTAAATGTTTAAAAATTTTAAATATGGATTCAATATTTATAATTAGTTGATCCATTTTAAGTTAATAGGTTACTTTTATTTTTTGGACAATATAAACAGTATCTTGATAATTTTTTTATAACCACAATTATGTGTAAATCAGGTAATTACAGGTAAAAATAATATTATAAATTTACATTAACACGATTAAAAATCCAATTGGATGAATAAAAGTAAACCCTTATAATCTATGATTCAAATTTATATAACATAATAGTCACTTTTCCAAGAATATGACATTTATTTTATTTTAAATCAATGATAGTGACAAAATGTCACACAACATTTATATATGAGTATATTAATTCTAGTATAGGGATAAGTATGATGCAAAAATGGCTATATGTAGTCTATTGAATCTAAAAGAAATACCTAAATAATATATATTTATTTAATATTTATAGAAATTAAATGATTACCATTATGGATGACACAATAGTGACACAGATTTTATTTTATTAACATAAATATCTAATAAATGGTTTTAAAAATATTAAAAGAAATATAATTCTAATTAATTAAGGTTATAAATTAATTTGAATAAATATCATGACATTTTTCGGGTATATTAAATGTTTTTTTTGATTTTATCTTCTTTTTTTGATATTATTAAATATTATTGAAATTAATAGTTTCAAAATGGACATTATAGATGTTTTATAAAAACAAAATTTATTAAATTAATTTTAAAAAATAAAAATATATAAACATTATGAGGTGATATTTATAAAGTCTAAAATTTCCTAAATTATCTTTTTATGGTTAATTAACATCGTATAAGTAAATATTTCTAACCATTAATAATTTATAATTTTATTGCAACAATTTAAATTAACTAGATTAAATAAGGAGAAATGAAAGTTAAAAGGTATAAAATAAAAAAAACATGTATAAAGTTTATTATTTGAAGGGATTTTTATCCATTACCATCTTAGCTTCCAAAAAATACGCTTTGGAGCCATTTTAATATAAAAATTAATTTATGTTATTTTAATAGTTTTGGTTTTTCCAATGGTGCCCCTCCCCTCTCTTATAAAAGTGAACCTCTCCTTCTTTTTTGAGTATCATCTCTAAAACCCATTTTTCTCGACCATAACCGACCTAATTCTTCCCTGAACTTAGGTGACATCATCTTTGAGGCCACACATTTGGCAGAAACTATCTAAAGGAATCTTTTTGTTCAAATTAAAATGAGATACTTGAAAATAAGGTAATTGTTTTATCACCTCTTTCAATAGTCTTTTTTTCTTATAATTCCAATGATAATTTTGTTTACATACTAAAATAATGAATACATTATTATCTAAATAATCATATATTCTTATAATTTTTGGACTACCTTATACATCCTCTTATACATCATACGAGAAACAATATCACCATGTGTGCGTACATACGACTAACCGTCTCTATGTCGTGGTGTAATTTTTTATTCAAAAATGCTATATTTTTATGGGTATAATGATGAGTATAATTGATATAAATAATTAATATACCATTACTATTACTTTCTATAAATAATATTCCACCCAATTCCACACCATTAAACCATTAAGTGAATGATATCGTCACTCGTGCGTACGTACGACCTAAAGTCCTCACGATTCTATTAGATTAATTATACATGATCTTTATTAAAACAAGATTATATACATGAATGGGATAAATAAAAATAGAATATATTATACTAATATTATTTTTTAAATGATATAACTACATCTTATGATGTGTAATTTGAACATTGCTAAAATTACTTTAATATGAACATAAAGCATTTAATATCCAAACAACGAGTGCTAATGAAATTTTACTAACAAATAAATGATAATATAAAAATATATGTTATCATAAAGATGACTATTATTCTATAATATGTCAATAAAATTATTTAATTCATTTTAAATGTGGTTCAGACACATACGAAGGATATCAAGCCTAAAGTAATGGATTACTTGACAACTTCATTATTATTTAAGATTGTCTATACATAAGTATTTAATGGGATAAATTTATCCTCCGCATCCATGATTCCTATAATATGAAATATTATTTTTATTCTTATAAAATATTTTATAGTCAATTTTTCTCATTGTAAAATTTTTATAAAATTGTATGATAGGAATCTATTGTCATTTTTCAATACGATGTACCTTTTGACTTTTCTAGAAAAAGTAAGAGGAGAAGGTTATTTAAATTATACGGCATGGAAATATTTTTATGTATTTATAATGGCTTATTTACATGAATCATAATTTCAAATATTTCATCTTTTAGTTCAACTAATTAATTTTCTTTTAAAATTTCATGACATTTTGTGAAAAAAATCGTTATTGAATAAGAAAGCATATTTACCTCAAGAATGAAGTTCATGTATTTTATGAAAATTATTTTCCATATAAGATAATTCTCATTAAATATAGTTATGTTTATATCCATATTATTACTATGATTTTATTTTGATAATGATTAAATAATATTTTATATGGATTCTGCAATGATGGAATGATGTTTATGAAACACATTTTATTTCTTCAGTTATGAAATGATGAATGATTTATGTTTTTTTGGAGAATGTAAGAATGATTTCATTATGAGGTGGGTGGGATATATATCTCCCTATAATTCATTGGGTAATTATTGATAACTAATGAGATAGACATTACTATAATGGAATGTAAATATGGTTCAGTAATAAGAGGTTGGATCATCAAGTAAACTCAGTTTTGTAAATGACATTTTCCACTATGATGGTCTTGGAAATGAGCCTTGAATAATATGAAATGATTTTATATTCTTATGTGTATGAAAAAAATGTCAACTATTATTTTTTCAGTTTTGGGCTTAAGTATCTTAATTCATATACACATTTATCCCATGACATGATAACACGATCTTTCATATGCAGGATAAGACTTCAAAATGTTAATTTTTTTGTCTTGTGATGGAGATATGATTTATATTTCCATTTTTACCCTTACTGATCAATGGTTCTCAACCATTCATATGTTTCTTTTCCCCAAGTCAAGAATAAGGATATTAAGTATGATATTTCAAAAATGAGTCTAGCTATAAAGAAATAACTACGAGATAATGTGGATGTTTTATTAACTAGTTATTTATGTTTCCTAGTTTCTAAAGACATTAAACATCTACGGTCCTCTCATGGATTTATTATATATTATTATGAATATATATTAATTTTGAGGTAATATAAATGCATGTTAAGTGTGGGTCATTATAGTTGGAATCAGAGAGAGGGTATAGTCGAGATAGATATTGAGAAACCCTACAACGATAATGCCGCGAGGGAGATGATGCCCGGCTAACCCTACGGTGATGTTGCCTGCTGCGGCCCCTCCTCCCATGGGGGGGGGGGAGGGGTCTCAACCATCTTCTCTTATTCCTGAAGCTACGCATTTGGGTGACTTCGATACTTTTCATTCCTTGTCGGTTGCGGGCTTTTTCGTTCCTGAAATCCAGGTAGCTCTAAAGGTCCCTGGCTGTGTTTCAGGTCAGCCGATAGTGTCGGTTTCAGTTAGGGAATTCACTGATGCGTCGGCGTTGCTTTCCTTATCTCCGATTGTACATTTTGAACAGCGATGACCTCTGGTGGAACACTTTTCCAAGGATGTCAATGAGGATTGGGGTTTGGAACATCATGCACAGGTAGGTATTATGGGTCCGAGACAATTGCTTATTATGTTTGCTGATGAAGACGATTTGGGGAAGGCTTGGCGACGACCTCTAGGTTTGTATTAATTTTACAATGGTATAACCCATGGAAAGGAATTAAGTATTATAAAAATATTTTCATAATAATCAATTCAAAAAATTAATTCTAATTGTATCCTTAGTTAATATCCCAAATAATGTATAGAAAACATCAATAAATGTCATCTTATATTGAAAATAATTAAAATATATCAATTAATTTTTTTGAAAGAAATTATAATTTCCACTTTGAAAAAAATAAATTTTTTAAAAAACCTTTTATTTTAAAATAATATTCAATTCCTAAAAAATAATATTTATAGAAAATAATTGTCATTAATAATGGACATATTGTTCATTTTGTACAAGATAAACCAAGATTCATTTTAAAGTTTTATTAAATGATAAACCATAATTGTATAGAAAATGAAATGAAGATTCCTATCATTTTTTAAGTTAAAAAATTTTTAAAAAATTATTTTAAGAAGATTGATATGATATTATTTTTTTAAAATATTATAAGAAATTATTTCCTTGGATAAAAATGAATGTTTTATATAAGAGATAAATAAAGTTATATTTTCATAAAATTATTTGCTCAATTATTTTAAGTAAATATGAGTAGAAATGGTATAATTAATATAAATATTAATCAAATGAAATTGAAATTCATGAGTTTATATAGATATAGATCATAATATTTTATCATAAAAATAATAATAATAAATAATCCAAATAAACGATGAGATTGAAACATAAAACATTTTCCACATTGGAAACATGTAAACATACACACCATGATGGAAATTATTTAAATAAAACATTTAATTTCACAAGGATAAATAAATTTGTAATTTTACATATTAATGTGGATGTTTTTAAACCTCCTAAATGATGATCTGTTCAAAATATGACATATGGAACAAAGAAGAAATATTAAGAAAATACTAGTATACTACTTTAGTAATATTTTGAATCATAATTCCAAATAACGAATAAATAAAAATGAAAAACATAAATATCAATAAAATTATTAGAAAAATTATATAAAATTTCTTATGGGCGTTACATACACAACATAAATGAATTGAGTGGTGAATTTCTCTTTGTCTTTGAGAAATAAACGAGAGACTATAAGTCTATTATATTTACTCTTGACTTCCATTGAACACATATGAGCATATATTATAGTAAAACTAATTTTATTATACATAAATTATAGTAATATAAAAATATATATCATTCAATATCTGATTTAATTTACAAAAATTACTTCAATTTTTTTAACAATTCCATGATAATTCCCTTTTCATTTCATAATTGGTTTGTATTTTGTGTTAGTTTTGATTTGTTCTTTTTGGTATTATTACCTTTATTGTGGTTCAATCATCCCAAAGAGCTTAATATTTATATAAATAGAATATATATTCCATATATGGGTATTTATATTAATCTATAAATTTTATAGATCGAAAATTAAATACATCATTCATATAGATGGTATGGCTTACAAACACATAAATGTTGTTTCCATTTTCTATAAATAATCAGAGAAATATAAGTAAATGATATATTATATTTATAGAATAATTTTTTTTACAATACATCACATATTTTGATTAAAGCCATCATTATTTCCTTCTAAATATAGTGTAAATGAATCACATTGGTTCATGTGGCGATAGTCCACCGAACACCCAACCAAAGTTATCATATTCCAAAAATTGAAATAATAAGATATTTGTGACGTAATAATTTATTTAGAATAATAATATCATAAATATTATATTTATAGAATAAATCCATACTTATTTCTATCCTCGAGAGGTGGTATTTGAAAAATGGATGACATCAGTTCATGAGGCTGTAGTCCACTATACACACGAATAATGATTTCGTAGCCCATTTAATGGAAGAAGATATGTTTGAAGGTCTAAAAATTAACATAAAAACCAAAATATATATGGATGACACTGATATTTCAATTTCATCATGTTTTAATAATAATTTAATGGGGTCGACGATGAAATAAAATAAAAATTCTCGATGAATAATGTTACCCCTTCATCAGGTTACCTGCGATTGTTTCCACCAAAGGCCTTTCTAGGATGGATTTATACCCAAAATAAGGCTTCATGAAAGATAGGATATAATTTTTTAATTTATTTGGATAGTTCTTGGTGTAACAAAATTTTTTATAAAGTTATAAGAACAGAGGATGGTGGGTTTCCTTTTAAGAGTGAGTTGAGTGGCATACACGAATGTTTTTGGAAGATGATGTTTTGCAAATATTTTATATCATGAAACTAGGATAAAAAATGTATCATTCATGTTAATTACTTATCATAAGGTTTAAATATGTCCATTAAGTATATTTTATACATGTTTTTGGCTCATTGTAGTCCACATATTTTCAGTTTCATCCCTAGTAAAATGATTTTTACCTCAACACTGCTAAATAATATTTTTACTGTTATTTACTATTAAGTATGGTAAAAAATTATTTACAGCTTATTAGACAAAAAAAATTATACGGATTCAAAATATGGAATAAATTTTTTGATATTCAATTCATGTAAGTGGGAAATTTTAAATTAAAATTAATCCTATAGACACAATAAGAACGTTTGGTTTCAAAGAAAAAGTTTATCAAAATATTAAATTGTTTTGATATAAAATTTTAACATCAAATTGAATAAATTAACCTAAATTGGATTAATAGATATATTTTATAACTAATGTAACTTTATATCCAATTTATTATTTATTAAAACATTACATATAACTGAAATAAAAATGTGTTTTTCATTAATAATTTACTATTTTCACCATTCATCAAAAAATGAATCTTTTTAGAAAAGTCCAAAAAAATATACAACATTTAATTTTGGAAAGTTATATTTAAAAAATAAATTGTATAATAATAAATTAATTTTCTATAAATAAAAAAAAATAACTTTATTATATCTCATAAAATGTTATAAAACATATTTTGTTAATGTAATATTTTCATAACATATAAAGTCTTTACTAAAAATGATTTATTTGTTAAAAATTTGTTTTATTTAAATAAAAATATTACAATAAATATTTTAAAACTATTAACATCCATTCAAATAAATATTTCTAATGGATTTTTAATATGTGTTATGATTAAATAATTATATTAATAATGTAGTATGGTCTTATTAAAACTCAATATTAAATGTATTGTAAGCTAAACACGGTGTTGCATCTAACATAAGTTTTCAATGAACTATATTTTATTTGATAAAATCATTAATCAAAATATTAGTATATAAAATAATACCCCCCCAATTATACTCCCCTAAGAAATCATCCTTCAAATACAATAAAAATTGGATATATATTTCACATAATATCTGCATGTTCACAAGTATCATTTTCGAACTAGTTTTTTCACAAAGGATTATTTTTCCAAGTGAGTGGTATTTTTTCACAGAACATTATATTTCTGATATAAAATCCTCATTTGTTATTCATATTAATACTTATAATTCAATAGTGGTATGACCTCAGATTTCAGTACATTTCAAGGCACAAGTAGCTACTTCCTCAAGAGATATACATGGAACACATTGTGGATTTGAGAGAGGTTTTGTGGAAGCACCAACTGATAGGATACCATTCCAATAAGATCAAAAAACTGAAAGGGAGTAATATTATTAAGAAATAGATTTCCCTTTTCACCAAATCTCATGACCACCTTCCGTTTTGAAATTATTAGAAACACCATGTCACCAACATCGAAATCTAGATCATACAGGTGATGGCCAACATAACTTTTCATCCCACTTTATTTTTCCATGATATATTTTTTGATAGATCTTTCATTAACTTATATTTCATTATCTATCTTATGTCACAATATTTTTATTTCTCAAAATTCATTATCTCATATTAGAGATCCCCACTTCTTCCATTGAGTTATTTATAAGGATCCCATTTAGTTATCTAGTGAAAGTTGTTGTTAAATGAAAACTCAAATAAAAGAAGTTTTTTTCCCAACAACCTATGAAATACGAAGAATATGATATAAATTTTTCATATTGGGATTTAATTGTTTTCATAGAAATACCACCCAGCTAAGGATGATAAAAAGTGCTAAAACTGAACTCTATATCAAGACCATAGTAGTGAATTTTTTAGAAATTTGAGGAAAACCTTGGATCCTTATCATAAACAATATAACGTGGTACTCAATTAAACCATACCAATTTCGTAATTTATATTCTATAAATATCTTATAGATAAATGTATTATCAAATAAAGATTAACTATGTTCATTTATTAAGGTTTTCAAATAAAACCCAAGGTGAATTATGAACATTATAGGTTTTGGGAGTTTAATAAAAAAATTCACGGTGATATTTTCCCATTTCACTAAAGGTATAGGTATTGGATGTAAAACAGACTTAGAATATTTTCTCTAATATTTAGCTTATTCACATACCAAGAAATGATATACAAACTCTGTGATATCTTTATTCATTCCAATTCACCATAATTACTTCATCAAATTTATATACCTCTTGGTACACTCAGGATCAATTTATAATGATGAAGTAAATGATTATTATAATTATTCCTCAAAATATGGATTTTAAGGAACACATACATAGAACTATATCATTATCATTTCATGATGATTAATATTAAACTTAATAACATCTCAATCATTCTTTTTTAGATACAAATCTTCTTTCTACAAATCATTAGTCATTACATTTATAGATTTATTAACATTAAATATCGAAATATATGATTTCTCTAATTGTATAAATATCTAAAGATCCATTATTTTAAAATATTGAAATATTGTTTCCTTTTTATTCCTCATCTTTATTATTCTAGCATGATCCATTTGACTGATGAAATATAACAATTTTCTTCTTCCCAAAGTGATTTTTTATTGAGGAATCATGATCTTAAAACAGTGCTAACCATATCCCCTAACACTTGTTAAACTACTTCTATGTGAATATATACTTTAACAAATTATTTTTTTAATATATAACAGACCTTTATCTATAAATATAAAGTATCAAAATCTTTAATTATAAAAATAGTAAAGCTAACTCCAACCCATGAGTTGGGTAAATTTTCTCATGAATATTAAAATTACATGAGGCATACGTTAAAATTGTTTTATTTCATATATGGACACATTCAATTAACATATTGGATTTATAACTATTTATTCAATACCATTCTTAACTAGATGGTAATAAAATCATTGGTTCATGAAAAAACCTTCTATTTTATTCCTCGAAAGTATCCTCACATTCATCAATCTTGAGGAACTTTGATCCCTCCTGAGTTAACTTGGTATGTGGATTAGTTAATCAAGAGAAATTATATGAAAACGATTCATAAGTATAGATAAACTATGAAATATATGGATCTCGATTAATATGGTTGATTGGGTGAACACTCAATAGCCTCGGTCATTGATGGAGACACTAATATACCCTCACTTGAGATTATATGACCAAAAAAGTAAACATTTTTCATCCCAATTTGAAACATTGTTAAATTTTCATAATTAATATCGCACCATTCGTTATTCATTAAAATTATCATGTTATCTTCATGTTACTACTTTCACATTTAATAAATAAATAAACCATCTATAATGACTACCATGAAATGACCTAGGAAATATATAAAGAATCTATTCATTAAATCCAAGAAGATTGTGGGGGAATTATTAATACTGAATGAAATAAAAATATATTAATAGTATCCCAAAATAGTATAAATATATATCTTTAGTATATCCTCTTTATTAACCCTCAATTGATGATATCTTTAATGAATGTAGAAAATTTGAATAGTATTGACCTCTACATAGTCTAACAAACGAAACATCAATAAAGGGAAGGGGTTACTTATCTGTGGTCAAGATTTTTTCATCTATAAATAATATAAATGTTGTTTCATTAGTCAATTCTTCTAAATAATATGAATAGGTTCACGCCATGGTGACACACTTGGCTAAATCAATCCTCGATCAAGGCTCTCCTCTAGTTTCATATTTAATTCCCACAACTCAATCAGTTCTCTTATACAGGGATTCATTGACAATGATATAGATCCAGTTATGAGATGTATTAAAAACATAATTTTGTGATTAGGTGGAAGAATAGTAACCTATTATATAATTAAATAAATAAAAATCCTTAAAATAGGAATATCATCTATATCATATCACTACGTTACCATCCAAGATAAACACACCTTTTTAATGGGAATTATGACCCTCACAATTGATGTCATCCCTATTCTATGATTTTACATATTAGAAAACTGATGGATACTAGTAGGTTGATTTTTAATCTCCAATATGGATTCCCTTTCTAAATAATTTAATTAGTATTTATGTATAGAAATAAAATCCATTCAAGAGACAATATCAAATTTATCTAGAGGACTAATAACAATATTTGAAGGAAGAATATTACCAACAATGTATACTAGAGAGGAACCATACACTTTAGATGTGATCATCATTTCATTTTTGGATTTCACTACAAATTTTATATCTAATCATTGTGGGTATCATTATAATGGTAAGAAATTTATTAAATTTTAAAGGATAGGTATATAGATATATAATTATTATTTTAATCGATCTAGATTCGATGGTATGTCTATATTTCACATCATCATTATTAAACCCTTTATCAGAAACTATGATAGAATGAGATTTAACAATGCATATTGGATAAGTGCTTGCAAACTTTGATAATGGTAATTAATGATCATATTTAGAATCTAGTTAGTATAGTTACAATTAAGCTTTAATTTGAAATAATTGAGTGTGGGTGGTTCATTATGTGCAACATTCTATCTATATAGATAATTAGCTAATTTTTTCCAATCACTTAAGAAATAAAATTATCAATGACCATTACACTCATACATAAAGAATTTAGTAGTCTATTACAGATAATTCTTTCTATTCATCATCCCATACATTGTTCATAGTGGAATTCTCGTAAACATCTCTCCATGGTTCCAAGATTTTACTATAAATTTAATTTGTCACTTCTTATGAGTTATTTAAGTCCCTTATGGCTAACACCATCTTGGGAATTTGTTCTAAGTCAATAAATAATCAATCAACCTTACATTATAGTTGGATTATAATACTAAAAGGGTACCTCCCCAATAAATAAAAATATCCCTCACATGTAAAAACCAAATCATCATCCATTTCTTTATGTCATGGGAAATATTCCATATCTTCATATGAAGAATATGATAAAATTACATACATAAAAAGGTTACTTAAATATCATTAGTACATGATGTCTATTTAATCGTGTTACATAAATTTCTTGTTATTATTACACATTCAAACATCTTCACTATTTAAATACCAGATATACAAAATGAATTTTCCATCTTTCTAAAAATAGAGAGAATAAAAATATGTTTTTAATGGAATTGATGCAATCCTCAGAAAATAGTTGATTAGAAGTCCCACCAAAAGAATGTGGATGTTTCACCATGAAGAACTCAATATAATATTTATCCCTCCCTTCTTTATTTGGAAGTCCATCTGGATTCATAGCTTCAAAGTGTTGCATGATCAAAACAATAAGATTTTTTATTCTATATCCCATAACATTTTGATGCTCATGTGGACAATCGTTTAATACTCTTTTGTTATTTTCAATAAAATAGTACCTTAAATTTTCAACCATTGACTAAAACCTCAATTCATTGTTTAAGGAAGAATTATCATAGTGGGGGACCAAATAACCATGAAAAATATCACATATTATCTCTAAATTAGTACATCTTATTTTAAATCTCTAAATCCATAGGTTTACATAAGATCATTCAAAAAAATATTATATTTAAATGGTTTCGTATTGTTCATATATATTGTGAATCTCAAAATCATATCACATAGGAGTATCGATCTTAGTCTTTATAAAATCCTATTGTTGTATACCAGGTGATGATTGAGTCCTTATCTATGCAACCTTTTTAATTTTATTACCAATAAGTACCTCTATGTTAGATACACATCTACTTTTAGTATCTAGACAAAGATTTAATATAATTTAATCCATTTTTTATACCCTTTACCAAATTTCCATGTAATTTTCCTACAGATTGACTCATTCATAGAATTATCCTTAGAAATATTTCTTTTTGGATCTAATTAATGTTTTATCATACTACTTCCTATGGTTAAAAAATAATATGATTTGATAAAAAATATCATGACCCATGATTATCATCCATAGATATTATATATTTTCTATGGATATTTTTCCAATAAACAATCATTATCTTGAGGATTAAAAGGTATACTTCCTTTGGAATCCTACAAACATAACTAACCATTTCATCGGTGAACTATGTCATAACCCCTAAGGTCCTACATATCTATCACATTTCTTTTATATATCATACATAATTGATTTCTTCATAACATTAGGAATGTGTGCATATGAAATGGTGAGATTAGATTCTTATTTAGTGAAATAGAGCATGACAATAACATATAAAAACCATACACTGCATATCTAAGATCATAATTTTGTGTCATTCCATTTATATTAAAAGTTAATAAGACATAAATACTAAGATAATCAATAAAAATAGTCCTTGATAGCATAAAATTGGAATACAACATGGATTTGTATCAAACAATTAAGAATAAAGAATTGTTTCCATAGTAGTAAGGGTACACAACCAAAGATATATATGTGGAATGTTTTTACTCCCCAAACCATAATTTTAGTCAAGGTTCATTCCAAAGACCATTATCATTTAAAATAAATATTCGGAATATATTTCACCTGAAGTCTAGTCATTTCAATCTCGTGATATAGAAATATTTACACAATTATTTTATGCGAGATATAGGTCCCACCCATCTCATAATGAAAAACATATTTATGTGTGGAACATTATTATAAAGTGTTTATGTTGTACCTCTCGTACCCCTCGTGGTTTAATTTTCATGATCACAATCACTCTATTATTTATCTAATATTGTTTTAAGTGTTTTTGGATGATAGATTGCCAAGGAATTAGGCCAAGAAAGCAACAAGGCAAAATGGACTGAAAATCAGTCCACCGGCCAACCGGTGGAAGACCACCGGCCAGCCGATGGAGGCCTGGACAGAAGGCATCCCTCTGTCCAGACCACCGGCCAACCGGTGTCCCACCACCGGCCAGCCGGTGGCACCCAGATTGAATAGTGTTTGCTACTACCTCAGCACCGGCCAACCGGTGGCCTCCTCACCGGCCAGCCGGTGGTGCCTGAGCCCGAAGGCCTCTCCATTTTGCAAGCACCGGCCAACTGGTGGCTCTGCACCGGTTAGCCAGTGGAGCCAGTCAAACTAGCCGTTGGGCTTTGACCAGGCTTGTCCACTTGACTCCCAACGGCTCCGAAGGCCTCTCCAACGGCTCCGAAGACCCCTAAAGGCCATTTGAGGGTTCCCCCTCTATAAATAAAGGATTAGGAAGCCCCGGAACACCAACCAAGCCATATGGAAGCCCACGGGACATATTTTACATCATTTGGCGAACCTCCAGCGGATTGCTTCAAAGAACCCTCAGTTGCTCCAACCTTCTTCCACATCCAAGGAGCACCACCATAGAAGCATGGGAGCGCTCTTCATCAACTTCATCAATCCATTGGCGCCCAAGGCTTCTCCCATTACGGTTTTTTTATTGTTTTATTATTTTGAGCATCAAATTGGGTTTGTGCCTACAAACCCCATCTCTTTCTCTCATCCTCTCTTTTGGGTTCTCACACCACCTTCAAGGTGTGGAGAGGTTAGTCAAGCCTTCCCTTTTAAAAGTCTTGAATCAAAGGTGAGCTAGCCTTTACCTGTAAGAAGGCTAGTGGGTTCTTGCTCAACCATTAAAAGTAAGTTGGTTCTTGATCAACCATTAAAAGTAAGTGGGTTCTTGCTCAACCAATAAAAGCAAGCTGTAATAGGTCCTAGACTAACCTTAAAGTCTAGTGGGTTTCTTGCTAAAACCATTAAAAAGAAAGTGGTAGTAAATCTCTCAACGGTTGAGTTGGGAGCGGAGACGTAGGCTTGGGTTTAAGCCGAACTCCGTTATCAATTGTGTGTCTTGCCTCTTTTATTTCTGCTGCACTTTGATAATTGTTTTTAAATTGTTAATTATTTTTTAAAAGGCAATTCACCCCCCCCCTCTTGCCATCACTCCTTTCTTTCTCCGTCCAACAATTGGTATCAAAGTCAAAATTTGAGTAATACCTTCACCGGTTTCAAATTCAAGATCCATTGTGATGGCTTCAACATCTTTCGCCCCCGAAGGCTATTCTTTGGGTCGTGCTTCATTTTTTGATCGAACCGACTATACCTATTGGAAAACCTGCATGACCACTTTTCTTAGAAGTATAGGTTATCCCATATATAAAATTGTCATGCATGGTTATTCTCTCTCCTCTCCCGATGAATCCAAATGGACCCAAGCCGACATTAAAAATTTCGAGCTTGATGGCAAAGCCATGAACGCTCTTCATTGCAGCCTTGACCGTAATGAATTCAATCGAGTTTCCACATGCACCTCATCACATGAAATCTGGAAACTATTGGAGGTTACCCATGAGGGGACCAACAAATTCAAGGATACTCGATTGGATATGTTTCGTCAAGATTTTGAGTCTTTCACCATGCACCCACATGAATCAATTTCTGAAATGTTTACTCGCTTTACTGACGTTTGCAATGGTAGAAAATCTCTTGGAGATGATGTTTCTGCAGAAACAATGGTCAAGAAGATCCTTTGGATCCTTCCAAGCACATGGGCTCCAAAGGTAACAACAATCCAAGAAGCAAAAGACATCAAGAATATGCCGGTCGAAGAGCTCATTGGATCACTCATGACTTATGAGATTACCATGAGGAGGCAAGCTGAAAAGGAAGGCAAACCGATCAAAGTTCCAAAGAACATCACCTTCAAAGTTCAACACGAAAAAGCTCCTCCTCCTCATCGTCTTCCTCCTCAAGCGGCGATTCAGAAATGGAGAATCTTTCCCGTAAAATGCACAAGTTCATGAAGAAGCACAAGAAAAAGAAATCCTGCAAGGCTCAACCCAAAGAAAAATCCGAGCCCGAGGTAACATGCTACGGGTGTGGCAAGAAAGGCCATTACAAGCCCGATTGTCCACTCAACAAGAAAAGGGCCAAGCAAAAGGAAAAGAAGAAGGCTTTCAAGGCCACATGGAGTGATAACTCCACATCCTCCTCCTCCTCCTCCTCAAGTGACAATGGTAAAAAATTCCTAATGGCATTTCATGAGGTATCCTCTTCCGACTCCTCTTCCTCTTGTTCTTCAAATTCTTTTAATAATTTATCTTATGAGGATCTACAACATGCTATAGATCAATTGGAGGAAGGTTTTCATGAACTTTCTTCCAAATTCATTGCTTTAAAAAAGAATTTCAAAAAACATTCTTCTGAAAAGGAACAACTTCTCAAAGAGAAGGAGGAGTTGTCCCTCAAGGTCCAAAACCTTCCCAATGTTGATTCTATGGAATCAACAATCAAAGATTTAAGGGAGTCTCTTGCCAAGTTCACCCAAGTTGAACAAAATTTGACCAAACTCCTAGGTTCCCAACGCGTATCTAGAACCACCCAAGGGCTTGGCTATTCCAAGCAAGCTTCCTCTTCCCATGCCCCAACTATTTTTGTAAGGGGGAGCTCCCAATTTAAATTTTGTAATTATTGCAAAACACACAGGCACTTAATTTATGAGTGCAATTGCAAAAATGCCCGGTATGGAAGGCCCAAAACTATTTTCTTTAAAGATGAATTTCATAGGAGAAGACCCGCCACTAGACAAGTGTGGATTGAAAAATCCCTTTTAGCGAGTCTCACTGGACCAAAATTTGTCTCGGTATCAAAAACCTCTCCCCGATGATTTGTTGTTTTTATTTAGGGGGAGTTAGGATCGTTTAAGTCTTTTTGCTTTATTTTCAAAAATTTCAATTCAAAATTTCAATTCAAAATTTCAATTCAAAATTTCAATTCAGAACTTTCAATTCAAAATTTCAATTCAAAACCTTTAATTCAGAATTTCAATTCAAAACTTTCAATTCAAAATTTCAATTCAAAACTTTCAATTCAAAATTTCAATTCAAAACTTTCAAATTCAAAATTTTCTTTCAATTCAAATCTTTCAAATTTCAAAAAAATTTCAATTGGTTTAAAATCTCTATTTTTTTTTCAATCTTTTCCCTCAATCAAGTTTTTTGCCCCGTGCTATTTTGATAATCACAAAGGGGGAGAAATTCTTGGTTGATTGGGGGAGAAATCCTTCCAAGCATGCCTTTTATTTAAGTCTTTTACATTGTTTGTTTCGGTGATTGTGATCATCAAAATAGGGGGAGATTGTCGTACCTCTCGTACCCCTCGTGGTTTAATTTTCATGATCACAATCACTCTCTTATTTATCTAATCTTGTTTTAAGTGTTTTTGGATGATAGATTGTCAAGGAATTGGGCCAAGAAAGCAACAAGGAAAAATGGACTGAAAATCAGTCCACCGGCCAACCAGTGGAAGACCACCGGCCAGCCGATGGAGGCCTGGACAGAAGGCATCCCTCTGTCCAGACCACCGGCCAGCCGGTGGCACCCATATTGAATAGTGTTTTCTACTGCCTCAGTACCGGACAACCGGTGGCCTCCTCACCGGCCAGCCGGTGGTGCCTGAGCCCGAAGGCCTCTCCATTTTGCAAGAACCGGCCAACCGGTGGCTCTGCATCGGTCAGCCGGTGGAGCCAGTCAAACTAGCTGTTGGGCTTTGACCAGGCTTGTCCACTTGACTCCCAACGGCTCCGAAGGCCTCTCCAACGGCTCCGAAGACCCCTAAAGGCCATTTGAGGGTTCCCCCTCTATAAATAAAGGACTAGGAAGCCCTGGAACACCAACCAAGCCATAAGGAAGCCCACGGGACACATTTTACATCATTTGGCGAACCTCCGGCGGATTGCTTTAAAGAACCCTCACTTGCTCCAACCTTCTTCCACATCCAAGGAGCACCACCATAGAAGCTTGGGAGCGCTCTTCATCAACTTCATCAATCCATTGGCGCCCAAGGCTTCTCCCATTACGGTTTTTTCATTGTTTTATTATTTTGAGCATCAAATTGGGTTTGTGCCTACAAAACCCATCTCTTTCTCTCATCCTCTCTTTTGGGTTCTCACACCACCTTCAAGGTGTGAAGAGGTTAGTCAAGCCTTCCCTTTTAAAAGGCTTGAATCAAAGGTGAGCTAGCCTTCACCTGTATGAAGGCTAGTGGGTTCTTTCTCAACCATTAAAATTAAGTAGGTTCTTTCTCAACCATTAAAAGTAAGTGGGTTCTTGCTCAACCAATAAAAGCAAGCTGTAATAGGTCCTAGACTAACCTTAAAGTCTAGTGGGTTTTTGCTAAAACCATTAAAAAGCAAGCGGTAGTAAATCTCTCAACGGTTGAGTTGGGAGCGGAGACGTAGGCTTGGGTTTAAGCCGAACTCCGTTATCAATTATGTGTCTTGCCTCTTTTATTTCCGCTGCACTTTGATAATTGTTTTAAATTGTTAATTATTTTTTAAAAGGCAATTCACCCCCCCTCTTGCCATCACTCCTTTCTTTCTAGCGGTATTAAATCTCTCAACGGTTGAGTTGGGAGCGGAGACGTAGGCTTGGGTTTAAGCCGAACTCCGTTATCAATTGTGTGTCTTGCCTCTTTTATTTCCGCTGCACTTTGATAATTGTTTTAAATTGTTAATTATTTTTTAAAAGGCAATTCACCCCCCTCTTGCCATCACTCCTTTCTTTCTCCGTCCAACAGTTTATTATTTCATAACCCAAGAATGGAACAGGGATTCATATAAATTTAATTTTGACATCACATATTTAAATGAGAAATGTTTCATAATAATTTAATCATATCATTATATCATAACCCATGTAAAAGAACTGGGTTTTGTGAGAATAATATAATCTTATAACACTTGAAATAGAAACAGTTTTCATAAACATCATATAACAATGATCCATTTAGATAAATAATAATAATTTTATCCTTCAATCATATCCACAATAAATAATATTTTACATAAATAGATGCCATCATAGATGGAAAATGACTTTGAAAGGCTATTTAACAGATTTCTTGTGGAAAATATCTATTCTGAAAATAATATACTATGTAAACAAATAATCCATTTATTTCAAATTAACTTTTATAATTTATAAAGTAATCCTCAATTCATATAATGGACATGACGATGTGAAGCTTTATTTTTTCTAATACATTTAAAGAAAGATTCCTTACACATATTCAATATAAAAAAATAGAAATTATTTGGAATATCAAAACATGGTTTAATTAAATTTATTTTCTATAAAAATTCAATCATGGGAAAAATTTTATTTTAAAAAACATAAGAGAAGAGTAAAAAGGTGACAAAAATTTAAGAAACCATGGTTTTGAAAAAAAATAGATTTAAAACTAAATAGGGAAATATAGACTGAATATATTAAAAATATTTATTCAATTATTTTGAGAAACAAAGAGTGGAAATGGTAGTATAAATATAATTAATATATAGGGTAGCATAAATGTTAATATATAATTCAATGACTCATTAAATTTTTTTCCATCTGAAAAATATTCATACACTTTCCCAATAAATGATGAAATTGAACGATAAAATGTCTTTCACTTAGAAAACATGAATCGTAAGAACTATAAAGGAACATCATTAGATGAAACATAAAATTCCATGAGGATAGAAAAATTCATGAAATTAAATTTCAAAGGGTGATCATAAAAACAACTTAAAGTAATAAAGGTGCAAAACCGAACATATATCTCAAGAATGTTATATAGAGATAATAATATGCTACCACTTTTGTTTTATAATGAATCATAATAAATAATATAGAATAAAATACAATGAAATAATAAATTTCATGAATATAATAGAAATAATGATATAAAATGTTTTATGGGATTTATATACCCCATAAAAAGTGGCATGCGGTGAAATTTCGTATCTATCCCTGAAAAAACGGAGAGACAATAAATACCATAGCTTATATCATGATTTACATTTCACAAATTCCAAAGTCATGAATAATAAATATAAATTTAAAATAAATCTATTAATGAAATATTGTTATATATATATTATCATATATGAATTACTTATGATCTTTTATTACCCTTTTATGATCAATTTTAATCTAAAGTCATGTTTCAAGTCACACCATGTTTATTTTTTGTGTATGTTTTGAATTTTTATTTTTGATCTCTTAAATTTATTCATGGTTTGATAATATCAATATTATAACTCTAATATAAATATCCTATATTATATATATATATATATGAATTAATAGTAATATATAAAATTTTAATATATATAATGAAATGTATTGTTCATGGAGACTATATGTCATACGTCAACATGAATATTGTTTCCATTTTATCATAGTTTTGATAGAAATATATGTAAATTATATATTATCTTTATATAATCTTTAATTTCATATAAATCACATATGTTCATTAAACCTATCCTTATTACCTTCCATGTGATTTTTGAATGATTTACATCACTTCATGAGGAGGTAGTATATAGTACACATCAGAGACGTTATCTAAATCCCATGAAAATAAATGGAAAAAGTTTTGTTTAATAAATTAAATTAAGAATAATAATAATATAATAATTATTTAATATAGACCATAAATACATAATTACAACAATATATTAGAGGATTCAATTGAAATTTGAATGACAACAGTTTTTGATGTGGTAGAATGATGTACAAATTAATGGTGATTTAACAGCCTATTTGATGGAAGGGGAGATTGTTGTATTTCAATAAATTAACTTAAAAACATATCTCTATATTTAATATAGTGATTTTATTTTATAGTCATTTTATAATATTAATTTATAGAGCTTGAGGAAGAAGTAAAATAAAAAGTCTTGAGGAAGAATATTACCTCTTCCCCATGGAACCTCCTTTAGATTGCATCGAAATCCTTGTTAGGTTCAATATCAGCCCAAAATAAGGCCTATTGGAAAATAATATGGAATTGGGTAATTGATATTGGAAGTACTTGAAAAAAAATTACACTGTGAATATGAGAGGACATGGTGTGGCATTTTATAATTAAGGTGAGTGGAACACTAGTAATAATTTGAATGAAAAAGGTGTACCCCTGTTTTTAAAACACCAAAATTCTAAAACATGGTCATTCTGTGAGTTTATGAAATTATATGGTAGAAATATGTCCATATAATACATTTCACCATATTTTTATGTCATTTTAACCATTATATTAAAAATTTATACCCTGCTAAGCCCGTCTATTCTATATACATAACATGTAATTGCTTACATTTTTTTACTCTTTTTAACCATCATAAATTAGGATTATATTATATAAATATATAAATTATACTGATTCCAAATATTTAATCCATTGTTTTATATTTAATTCATTTAAGGAAAAAATTTTAATTTCAACAACATCCCACAAACATGATGAGAAACTGTGTTATAAACAGAAAAATGTTCAAAATTATGAACTATTTTAATTTCAAAAGATAATATATAAATGATGAAATTATAATAAATTGGATTAATAGATATTATTAATCTGTATTTTATTTAAAACCAATTTAAAGTATTATCTATCATAAAAAATAATTTAATTGATAATGAATTTTTTAATTAGAATTCTGTATTTTTTAGTATTCATCGATAACAATTCAAAAAATCTCACAAATTGACCCAATGATAATAGTTAAATTTTAATTTTGAAAACAATGTTTACTTTATAACATTAATTTTATATAATTGTAAATAACAATTTATTTATTTTTAAATAAATAATTGATATCATTTTTCTGAGAATGTATTATTTCAAAAACATATTACAACATTACATAATATTATATATTGTATTATCAATGTATTTTCTCTATATAAAACCATTATATTTAATATTTGAAAGGTATTTAGAACTATTAATATATATGTTTTAATATGTAGGTAATGATGGTTTCATATAAATAATTTTATTTATAATCTATTCTGTTCTTGTTAAAATTTCGTGTTACGTGTAACAGAAGCTAAACATAGTGTTCTGTATAGTGAATGTTTTCAAATAAATTTAATTTATTTGAAAAAACTAATTAAAAAAACCACATGGTGTCACAAAAATAAACAATTGAAATTTGAATATTGGTTCATGAGATATCTCAAATAAGGGAAATATTGGGTGTTTTTAGTTCCAAGAATAAACACTATCTGAAACTATTTAGGAAGACTTTTTAAAAAAAACTCCAATATAAGTTAAAATAAAAATTCCTTCAATACTTTTTTATGAAAAATAAAAAATTACCTCATTTGGAAAACATCTAGAGCATTCCATTTGAACCATTTGATAATTAATTAACAATGGAATAAAATTAATTTATAAAATAAAGCGACAATACTAAAAAATACTATTGGAAACAATTTTAGAAACAAGGATATGGTCGAAAAAGGATTTTTAACCAAAGAGAGAAACAAATATTGTTTTCCTTAAAAATAATATTTTAGTACCTTCATTAAATAAGGCGTTTGAAATGATATATAATCTTATTATCTATATTAATTACTTTTGGAGAATAAAAATCATGAGTTATTTGAGGGGGAGACCATAATACTTCATTATATGTAATTGATCATAAATATGTAGACTCTGACATGAAACCTGTACCACAATTATTGTCTTTATTTATATAAATTAGAAAATAATTTACAATAATTATTTATTTTATATATAATTATTCCAAAAAATGCACCTATATATCATATGATATATTATTTTTCTAAAACATTTAATCAGTTATGTATTGAAAATATTTTATTAAAATTATTGTTCCATGTTATTACATCATCCTTTTTTATGGTCTCTTTAAATTAGAAGTCTCTTCTATAATAAATTGATCATGGTTTGATATTCTAAAAAATTATCCATGATATTATTATCACATATATTCAATATATATATATTGTTATCCGAAAAAGATAGACATAGAAAAAATAATTAAATTGTTAATGGTGACGATAAGGTGCACATATGCATGAATGTTGTTTTCAATTTTCAATGGATGGAATGATATAAAGGTAAAAAATACTTCAAATTAACTTTTATATCATAAATATCATATGTATTTCTAATATATATCCTTATTAGAATATATCAATGCATAATGAAAAAATGAATCACATGGCTTCGTGAAGTAGTCAGTCCAAACATATGAACGAGCTATGTTATTATTTTCCAATTGATTGGATGATATTGAATTAGATATTATATTATAATACCAAAATCATAATAATTTAATAAATATAAATTTTAAATTGTAAACACTTCATTATACTTATCCATGAAATATAGTGAAGAAAATGAATCCCAATACTACATGGAGGTGGTAATCTGTATGTTTCCACGTGCAATACATTTACATAAAATTTCTTGGAAATGAGAGTGTGTAATTTTAGCTAAATAATCATAATAAAAATTTGAAATATTTAAGATAAATAAATATTTTTTTATTAATACCACATATTTAGAGGTCTCAAAATAAGATATAGGTTGAAAGAGTATAGGTAAGAATATTTCCAATTCTACCGAGGGTTCGTTTTAGATACATTCTTAAGGATGCATTGAATGGTCCTTCTTGAATACCAAAATCGTTAAATAGTTTATATTTAGGTTTAGAAAATAATTTTATAGTGTTTGGTGGAGGGAGAAGGCTCAATGCGATTGAAAAAAGACAAATTAGGGGCGTCTGTTTATAAGGGGAAGAGGACACACATGGAATGTATTAGAAGTTTCAATTGTATTAAAGTAATTTTATCTCCAAATGATTCCAAATGAACATTAATTTTAAGAAAAATAGTATAGGTTCCAAAAAATTTATACAAAATTTTTGATGGTTTTTGGAGTCATTTTAAACTATATCTTCTTTATTTACCCCTTGATTAACCATTTTTTACTATAACCCTGGTAATTAATATTTCAATATTAAATGGTTACGAATAATTAAATAAAGAAAACAAAATAAAAAATTGATGATATGATAAAAAATATTCCCTTAACTTGTCCAATAATAAGATTATTATGAATTTTAAATAATTTAATATACTATTATTAATATAAAATTTTATTAATGTCAACTTTTGAACATGTAATTTAATTTGATATTAAAGACACAAATAAAAAGGAATAAAAAAATCTAATCATTTTAAAAAATCCATAATATTCCAAATGTGTCTAGAAAAATCGAGTAACATAATAATTATCTTACATTAAATTACATTTAATAAATTGGAAACCATTTTTCTATTTTTCTTATTTATGACTGATTAAAGTTTTGGTTATTGATAACTGTTTATGATAATTTTTCAATTTCTAAAAACATTAAATAAATTACTATGAGAAATGAAATAATTTTAACATTAATAATTGAATTTATATCCATATGTATCCCTTTTTGTACCAATGTAAAAAATTTATAGGTATTAAAGTGAAATGTATGACATTTTTTATTTATTATTCTGTTAAATTAATATAAGAAAAACAATCAAGGAAATATAGAACCAAGTGATAATATATTCAAAAATGGATGGACATGGATAAACTCAACCAATACAATAGGATAATGAATGTTGTTGTACAATAATTATACCATAATCCAAAAAAATAAACTATTTTAGTTGTTTAACCATTTTAGGGGTGACTTAATTTAATTTTTTACTATTCATATTTATTGCAAAAAATTGGAATGATTTAGTGAATAAAATATTCATGATTCAAACTGTGGAATCGAATTTTTTAAAAAGATCTATAAATTATTGAAATTAATTTTAAAATAAGTGTCAAAACAACACCAAATCCATTTTTCAGAAAATTAATTTGTAAAGAAAACTATATATATAAATCATTGGAAAAAATATTATTTTAGAAAGAAAAAATATTATTGATTAAGTAATATAATCATTTCAATAAAATCATTCACCATTAGTAATATATTTTCATTATTATGATAAAAACTCATTGGATGCATAAATATAGTATTTTTAAAAATCATGTCTTTTACATATGACTGATTTTTATATTTCTACCTAATTGATACGTAATGAATTTATTTTATAAATATCTAAATTTTAATTTTTCATAATTTAATTATTTTCTTTCATACACATTTATCTAAAGACTCTATTATATTGGAATAATATATTATTATTCATTTAGACTTAGGATTGCATGTATAAGAAGATATCAATGAAATTTAATTTGAATGTAATTATTTCAAAAAATATCAAGGGGGTAAATTATCCCCTCCTTAAATTGTTTTTCACCATTAATATTCTATCACAATGACTAAAATAATATAGGATACAACTTCCTCTACCTCCCAAGTATCTTTAAGAAATTTTATATTCTTCTATAGAACATTAACCAAGTGAAGAGTTTTTTTTAGCACATGATCTCTTCAATCTAAGATATAATTTTATGTTTCATAATAGTAATGATCAAGATATAATTGTATAACCTCTATTACATTTACATGTGAAGGATCAAGTATATACATCCTCTCTAGAGATTTTTGGAACACATAGTGAACTTGAGAGAGGTTCAGGGGATGATCTAAGTGATATATTTCTATCCGTATTTGATCCAGAATCCATAAGGGGACAATATAAAAAGTTATCACCAATCCCTTCTTTCCGAATCTAAATAATTTCTTCAAATGAGAAATTCATGTAAACACATTTTCACCAACTTAAAATTCTAAATTTCAGAAAAATATTGTCAGTATAACCTTTATATTCTCTCAGATTTTCCTTGATTTGTTGATATATAGAACTAAAATTATTTGATTGTTCCTCGACCTTGTCAATTACCAAATTGCTTTCATTCTACAAATATATCTGTAAACATTTTTCTTTTACACTTCGTTCTATATATATATTCATAAAAGTCATCTAAATACTCAAGTTAATGTCATTTTTCATATTAAAACATGATCATAAGAAGGTGTTGATCCTAATAACATTTGAAATCCATTTAATAAGATCTCAGAATAACCTATAGGGTTTTAATGGTTCTCTAAAATTTATCATATATCAAGGGAAGATAATAATTTTTGAAACACTTTTTTGTATCCCGATATGCATATTGACATTTCCAGAACATTTAGCAAACCCATATATAATGATTTGATATAATTGAATTTGGAACACCAAGGAATATTTAAAATGAATTAATTTATATTCTTGTAATGATTATCAATATAAATATATTACCATATAACTACAAATCATGATAAAATTATAATGAGAGAAACCAAACATAAAATAGAATTATGTCCTTTAGAAATTCTGGGGAGTTCAATGGCCAAAATCAAGGTTATATTTTTCCATTTCCATTCGGGTATAGGTATCAATTGTAAAATCTACATAGACATCAGAATTTCATCTATAACTTGTTGAAATTTCAAGGACAAAGGTAAATACTCAATAATTTCTATCTTTGTGTTGTCTAACCATAAAAGCTTTTTTAAATCTCTATATTTTATTGCAATTCTTGGTTAAAAAAAATAATGAACTATGAGCCCCATCCAGTATATACTTCCTTAAATCCCTTATTTATGGAACACCAAAAGGGTTCAATAACCATATCATTCCATCGTAATAATGGTTTAACTTAGTGAAATTTATAATTTTTTTGTAGTTCCACATCATCCATTTACTCCCTTTTCATCCTCACATGGATAGATGGTAAAACATACATTTTTAAAATATAAGACCTCTCCCATTCCATCAATACTTTGATATACATACATTGTAAATCTAAAAATATTATATATTTTGTGATTCTCATTATAGATAATCCATAATGATTATTTCAACTCTGAGCATCTTTTGCCTTGCTCTCGTTCCCAGGGAGGAAATTCATTATGTAGTTAAAATTTTTAATCAACTCCTTCCATTTTCCCTTGTTTATATTCATCTATTTTAGTTGAATATATTATTTATTTTTTGACTATTATAAATACAATATCATTTTTTAAAGAGAATTCCTCCATATTTTTTATTCAAAAACTACCATGGCTTATTCAAAATCAGAAATTGGGTAATTTTTCTCATAGAACAAAAATTATCATGAGGAATAATCTATAACAATCTTTTTACATGGGATAAAAAATCAAAATCACTTAAATAATTCATCACTATAGATTACAAACTCACTTCTTTTATTAGTTAATTTAGTAGTAATATAGTTAAAAATATTTCACTTTGGTTCCTTCAAATATTCCTTACATTCATCTATACAAATGAACCTTGGTCCTTTTAAAGTAATTAATCTTTGTGGAATCGAAATCCATGATAAATTATAAAAAGAACACTGATAATATCCATACAAACACTGAAATCAGTGGATCTCTATCATAGTGGTTGGACTTTCCCAAGGTACAATAAGTATTTTTATTGATATATACATCAATATACCCAGCCTTGTAATTATGTCACTAAAAATTGAATATTTTATAGAGAAATTTCACACATCGTATATTTTTTATAAATATTCTCCTTTGTTAAGAACTTAAGTACTATTCTAATATGATATATATATTATTCATTTAATATTGATTATATAATAATTTCCATTATAATGCTTACCACCAAACGGTGGAGGAAATCTATGAAGAATTAATTCAATAAATCCATGAAGAATGTTATTCCATTACTAAGTACAAATGATATTAGTATAAATAAATTAAACATATACCATGTCATGAATTTTTTCTATGTTATATCCTCATTCTTTAACATTGGCTGATGTTATCAAGAAAGAAGGTCAATCTATGAAAAAAATTGATATCCATGATGTGGATCAAACAAGTCATCAATACTAGATAGAGGATACCTATTCTTGATTATGATCTTATTAAACTCTTGATTATCATTATCATGTCACATATAAGAATCTATCTTTTTTATAACAATAACAGGTTTACCCAAAGTTGATTCACTTCGCTGAATAATTTCCTTATCAAGATCCCAAAAAGTATCTTATTCAATTCATGAAACTCATTTGGGGTTATTCAATATGGTTTATTTGAAATATTTTTATCCCATGTAATGAGTTTTATTGATATGTAAACATCATGACTCAGGGGAAGATAGTGAAATTTTTCTAAAAAATCATCAAAAACTCCCATGTAAATGGAATTTCTTCAATGTTCAGTTTCATTGAAATTATATGAGATAAGAACTATTTTGAATAAGAATTTGGACAAATACATTGGATAAAAATTCTATTGTTAACAAATATTTATCATTTCACTGAGAAATATCACAGGCTGGTTTTGAGTAACCGTCATGAATTCCCATCATCAAATATTTATTTTCATTTTATATAAATGAATACAATCCTTGCTCCAAATAAAATATAATTAATAAAATAGATAATAAAAATATTTATAGGAACAATATACTTTTAAACATCAATTATATAAGAATCATTTAATTGTAAGGTAAAAATTATAATATTGGGGTTTTACAACTAATTCAACATCTAATCGATGAGGTGACACAGTGATACACTAAGAAAATTATTTAGATATAAAACATTTGGAATATGATGAATTTTATAAGACAATAGTAGTACTATATTGGACAATAAGTGTACCTTTTACCAATTTGTTATTTATATCATATAGGCAATAGTCCATACACAAGATTCCTTATTCCATTTAGGCTTAGGTGGATTCTGAATCCAACAATCACAATTAACATTCTAGATATTGAAATTTTTATAATCATTATTATTCTCCATACATTTTAAAAATTGTAGTGTGTGCGGTGAATTTTGTGTTTCCTTTACCAATTAATTAGATAACATCTTTCAAACACTAAGAAAATTTATTTACAGATGAACTTATTTTTAATAGTTAAAATTTTTGCATGTCCCCTTAAAATAATTCCCTTTATTATTCTTCTATATTTCGAGTGTAACGAAAATATCATATTATACTATTCATGGTTTTTAAAAATGTCATTTCAATTCTATGTTTCTGTTATTATGAAAAATATGTTATGAAAAAGTTACTCCAATATCAAGTTATAACTTCATTACACGTTGAATGAATTTTTCACCACAACGGAATTCAATTATTGATTATTCTCTTTAGAGACATGGTTTTAAGAAACTGACTAATTGATCATACATACATTAATTTTATATGACAATACTATAGGTATAACCTGAATGTCTTGTAAAATTTTCCTTATAGGTACTAACATATTCATCATCCTTAATAATTATATCATCAAATTATTTTTACATTATCTTATGATGAATATGAATTATTTACATAATAAAAAATATGATCTTAAACTCATCCCACTGTATAGATTAAATATTTTTTCATACCTTTTGTTTTTGATGAGATTCACCAATGATATACTTCCCCATATAAATGGAAAATAGTCAAAATTAATTTTACATGTTCAAAACTGTAGAAAATATAAATTATATTTTCATATTTTATGATCCTTTTCTAAATTACTTGTGGTTCATAACAACAACTGAAATAATTTGTGTGTTTCTAAATAATGGACTCCGAATAATTTCATTCTCCAATTTTCTATTTTGGAATCTAATGATGATTCATATATTAATAAATTAATGTAAGCATGAAAATGATAATTTCTATTAAATATAAAAGAATAACCTTCCTAGGGGTAAAATCTATTCATTTAAAAATGCATTAACCAATAACATCATTACATTGGGTTTTATCCCTTGACTAATACCAAAATACATAGTTTGAGAAACCACAATAATAGTAGAAATCTAAATAATCATTAAAGAACAATTTCTGTATATAAAAATTAAATAAAATTATTTATAATCTATAAAACCATTGATTTATACTTTTTAATTCATGATCATATACAAATATTTAGCGTGTAATCCTATATTTAGACTTATTCCCATGGTTATCACTAATGTTTTCCAATCATAGATTTCAATGATGACTAAATATCAATCAGATATTGAATTTATAGAACAATAATTTTTGTACATAGTTATTACATATGATAAGATGATTATTCAATTCATTACATAATTATCCATGCAAATATTTATAGGTTTTTTATCTTTGGAAACATGGAAAAATAAATAAGTTGTTAATAAAAAATATACATCATCCCCCTTGTAGTTATTCTCAACAATAATATTTATTATAAAAAACATAGATAATACCATTAATCATATGTTGGGGACTGGAAATTTAACAAAGGGTTAGCTAGGAATCATAAGAAGGTCGAACAAGGGTGATATAAAATATCCCTTAAGCACAATATGAGAATCAGTGGTTGAGAACATAATATTATAAATTGGGAACCATACCAAGTAAATCATATATTATAATCATGAGTCATGGTATATATCTAAGTATTTTATGAGACATGATTCAAAATAGAATTTATTAACCTGATCCCAAAGAGAATAAAATTTTAATAATACCAAAAATTGTGGCATATACAAAATCACTGAAAAACTTTTTCTCAGTAGTATAGGATAATAGCCAATACTAATATAATCGATTGGGTTCTCCCCAAATTATATTGTTATGGTTCACATCCTTTACAATAATAGTAGATTGGGCTCTCACCCTATTCTACTGTGAAGTTCCACTCCAATTATTTTCAGAGAAGATAAATTCATGTACTGAAATGGGTTCCCTCCACATTAATTCCCTATTTATCTAATAGGATATCCATATTTAACTATGTCATTGTAGGGTTATATATTTTTTGGTTCAAATGATCACATAATGAAAAACGTACATATTTCTTCTATAAGATCATATATAACTCACCATATCATATCCCATGAAAAGGATTTTGGTTTCACTACATTTTCATAATCGAAAAACTGAAGAAAATGAAAAGGGTTTTAGAAACATATCAATATAGCAAAAAACATGAAAAATAATGTTGTTTTTTAAATAGTAAGTCAATTAATCATAGTTGAAAAAGAAACATGGTTCATTAGCATATTTTCATCATTATCATAAAGCATTTATAAAAATAATAAGAATATTATAACTAAATTATCTCCCAATTAAATAATTTGTAATATATATGGATGTTATTGTATTTAAAAAATTACAGTAAAAGATCACATGGGACACTTTTTAGGGAAAATGAACTTTTCTATTTTTAATTACTTCTATAAAATCATTAAATTTCCCAAATAATAAGTAATCATTTTCATTTAAGAAATATCTGGATACTTGAATTAGTATCTTCAATGCATTTATAGGTTATGATGGCATGAAGATTTTGTTATTCAAAATAAGTTAAAATAAAAATTCCATTCAAAATTATAAAAATATAAAAAAATTTGATACTTTCAAAAAAGGAAATAATATTTATAATAAAAACATAATAAATATAAATAAATTAATAAATAAATTTAAATAATTATTTAATATTATTAAAATCACACTTGAAAACATTTTTAGAAAAAATGGTATTGATGGAAAGGAATTTTAAAGTACATAGAGTAATAAAGTCATTTTTTCATAAAAAAATAATTACATACCTTGAGTACATTAACAAAACAAGGATAAAGGAGACATATAGTTTATAAAAAGAAAAAAACTTTATTAAAATTCATGAGTTTATTGAGATATATAGAATAATATTTAATCATCATATCTTCATTAAAAACAGTCCCAATAAACAATGAGATTGTAACACAAAACCCTTAACTCAATTATCGTATTTATTTATATTCATTTGGATGCCATATATATTAAATTAATATTTATTATGATTTTATTCCATAGCTATAATCATATTTATCTTTAAAGGTATTATTTTTTTATAACATCTTATTATATTTTTTAACAATTCTCTATTAATATAACAGTTTTGAGTGATAATTACTTCATTTTTCATCCATGTTTTTGTTCAAAAGTCTTAGTCAATATTAATTGGTCCTAGATTCATTATCATAAAATTTCTAAACATGTTAGTAGTAGTTGTGTATATATACATGATATATATATATATATTTCGATCCACCTATAAATTATATACATATAAAAATGAATTACATCAATAATGGACATGGTTGGTTGTATATATGCATGAAAACATTTCTCATATTTAATGGGATGGAATGAATGAAAGTTCAATGATTAATAAAATATTAAAAATAATTATTATATCATATATATCATATATATTCATTAAAAACATTCTTTTTACCATCAAAAAAAAAAGAGGGAAAAAATGAATCATACCGCTTGTTGTAGGCGCTAGTCTATAGTCCTACAAGATTGTTGTAGTCATCCTCCATTGTTTGAAAAGGTAGAATATATGATTTTAAAGTTCCATAATTATAATAACATCATAAATTAGTATTACAAACATTAAATAAATTTAACAGTCATCCATAACAGATGGTTATGGGAAATAAATTATATCACCAAGTGCATGTGGTAATTCACATGTATGCACGAGGGTTACTTTTATATACCATTTGATAGAAAACAAGATAGATATTGGTTGATAAATAATTATAATAGATATAATTATTTTAATTATACTATATATACTATTTTATGATAAATTCAATTTATTTAAAGGTTGTATAAGTAGAAATAAATTGAATGTGGTTAGGTAGTAATATTACCTCTTCCTCGATAGGCCTCCATTAGATCCCTCCATAATGACCCTTGGAATGGTGGTTGAATAATACAACCACATAAAATAGTGTGTATTTAATTTTATATGAGAATTATCATGAATGTGAAAAATATATAAATATGAAATTTCTATAAATTATGGAAATGTGGTGTCCATTTGTAAGGGATTGTGAGGTCCCAAAATAAATTTCATACAACATCAAAATATAATAAATATAATCTCTGAAAAAATTAAAAAAAATTCAAATTAACATGAAGAACAATTGTATATGGTAATAATATAATCACAAAATTAAATTATGATAGGTCATTCTGTTTTGTAAAACCATATATTTTTTTAAAACATTCATTAACCATTTTTGAACATAACCAGGATATCAACTATTTAATTATTAATGTTTCAAGAATGTTACCATAAATAAAAAATTGAATCAAAATTTACCATGCTTGATATTTCGGACAATATTACATTCACTTACATAAATATAAATTTTAATTAATTTTTAATCATATCAGTAGTCTATTATTTATTATTAAATATCATTAATGTCAATTTTGGAACAATTCAAATAATTTTACATTATAAACATAAATAAAAATATGGAGTTGTAATATAATAATTTAGAACGTCTGTAATATTTTCTAATTATTTAAATAAGTTGTTTTAAAAAATTAATATTTTTTAGAACATTTTATATTTTTAAAATCATTTATTTTATTTGTTTATTAATTGAATAAATATTTTTTGGCGTCGCTCAAGAATTTAATGGTGCCATTTAGTTAATAGAAAACCAAAATAACAAGATAAAAAATTAATTAATCTTTCAAATAAATATTAATTACTGAACTTACCCACGTTTTATACTTATCCAAAAAACATAGCAATGTTAATGTCAAAATATAAATATTTTTATTACTCTTTTCTTAAATTAATAAAAGGGTCAAAATAAAATAAATATATTCCAATGTGAACACATATTAATTATATAGATGGTAATGGAAGAACTTCACTCATACAATAATATAAATCCTTGTTTTATATAAATTATAAAGCATTATCTCCATTTTATAACCCAATTTTTTCGATTTTACCATAATTGGGGTTCCAAAACATTACATTGGTTACAATTCATACTGACCTAAAATAAAATAGACCAATATACCTAAATTTATCATCTTTATTTAAAATATGGTATCAATTTTTCATTATTGAATTTATATATGCTCTATAAATTCATTTTAAAATATATCTGCGAAACATTAAAAAACATTTTTTTGGAAAATACATTTTTAGCATAAACAATGATATATATTCATATCTCATGCCTAGAAAAAATATTATCTGATTCGTAAAACATTTAATTGGATAACTAATATATGAATGTCATCAAAATCATTCCAATTTAGTGAAAAATTTAAATTATTAACATAAAACACTTTTCTCATGAAAAATGGTTTATTTAAAAAAACCACTCTTTTACTGAAAAATATATTTTTTTATTTATAAAAATTTAAAAAATAATTAAATAATATTATAAAATATTAAACCATTAATTTTCATAAATTTATTTATTTCTATTCACACCTACCAATTGAATTACTTGGTTATAACGGTATATTATAATATGGTTCAATAAAAATAGGAGTTGGGTGTATCCCCACATATTGAAGAAAAATAATTTAAAGATAATTACGTCATAAAATATAGGGGTGTTACACATATAGTAAAAATTGGTTAAAAAAATTTCCAATGAAAAATTGGACTGGAAAAAATAAAGGTTACCTCATATGATGTGTAATCGGGTTCCCCAATAAGGATAAATTCGATGTAAATTTAAAATATGGAAATGGTGGAGAAAAATAAAATTCATGGAATAAGAAAAGGTGACCAAGAATATCATCATGAAAAAATTGATGAACCAAAAACCATAAATCATAGTGTGTTTATAAAACCATCAATTCATCCACAATGAATTTATAAGGACATAATTTTTATTTCTAGAACTATTTCCAAAACATTGGTGATTATTTAATTATACATTCATGATAAATTTCAATTGTATAAACTCAACATCATCTTTTAGTTATTCATAAATCAATTTTATCTTCATCACTAACATTATAAAATTAATACAAATGATAAATATTTCATTCCTAAACCACTAAAATTAACTCTTACTGGATAATATGATCCACTACATAAGGAATAGTTTTTCATTTTGTCTCAAAATATTTTAAAACACTAAAATAGTATAACAAGTTATCTAATATAAATAAATGAAATATAATAATCTAGAAAAAAACAATAATAACACAAAAATATCATTTTATTCAATATGATATTTTTTAACTTCATACCCATTTAAAATATGTATGAATAAATTCAAAACCCAATCATCTGTAAGAATTGTTTAATTTTATTAATGTAATATTGTTTAATTTTTATCCTTGAAGAATATTATGTAACTCATAATACGACATACCAAAGGTAACATGATAGATTTTTAGACCCATATAGACTCTTTTGTTAGTATCAAAAACCACTTGTTTTATGCTAATAATTTACGTTGAACGATAATAAGAGTCTCAGGTGAGTTTGGGGCTTGTTCAGAGTCCGAAGATCTGAAAATTTGGAAGAAAGACAGTATTGAACAAAAAGAAAAAAGTTAAATCTAATTGTGATACTCAACACTATGAGGATCATAGTAAATAGGGGATACCACACAGTCATTATATACCCATGAAAGCTAGGACGAACACCCGTTTATAGTTTCATACATTCTAGATTGGGTTTTTTTAACTTGTTATTCTCAGTTATAGAAACCATGAACCTAGCTCGGATGGGGGGTTCCCTCAGCCAGTGAAGGGTACATGGATGGTGCATTGTTAGAACAAACATGACACAAAATCATGAAACCCTATTTCTGAGGAGTGAATTTCGTTTTCCCACTAAAATGTTTTAAACCCTCAATCCTTTCCACCTCCTTAGGTTTTTTCTAGAAGCTAGATACCTGAAGATCTCTTATATCTATAGTGTATGTATTTTTATAATTCCCACATCTGAACAATGTTTCTCTCCCAGATGAATGTATTGGATTCCTCTTTGTGTGATATATTTTAAACATTCTTATATTATTAGTTTATCTTCCCTCTTGGTGTTCTATTTTTTCTTTGATCGTTTTTACCTACATTCGAGGAAATTGATTTTCTTCTAATTTTTCATGTTCAAGATTGATTCAATGGTCAATAATAAATTGGGAGAGGACTACCAACCTATGTTATGTTATTTTGTTCTATTATCACATTATTATTTATTTAATACAGTTTTTCATTATTCTACATTCCAAACATTTATGGTTTTTCCTAAAAATTGATTAATAAATTAAAATGTGTGGTTTTCCATGGTAGTTTCAATCCTAGCTTGTGGTGAATCAAACCCTTGGTTTATTTCAATGATAAGGGACACCACTAAGGGATTTCCTTTTATAGTATGCCTAATATACCCCTAGAATTATGTTTTTAAACCATCCTTGATGTTTGTGTGGTCTTGTAAATTTTTTTTTAATTATGAATTGAATTAACTAAAATGATAGGCCATGAATTAGGTCACTAATCCTAATTCCCAAATTGAAATAAGTGACTATATTATTGGAAAAATTAGATTCAATTTTCCTAAATAAACTTCTTGGATAAATTAATAGAATCAATATTTTTATGAAATACCTTCATACTATACAAAGGCAGATAAAAGGAACTCGAATTAAGCGTTCCTTTGATGTGATAACATTGTGGTTTCTTTTGTATTATGATAGATACTGATTCCCAAGGGAGACACCATGGATGGGATCAGTTTATATATGGTTACACTAAGACATGAACAACACTCGATCTTCTATATAGGATACTTGGGATAGACTCATTTGGTTGTATACATTTTAGCACGAGAGTGATAGATGGGTTTATTTTTATGGGCTGTGATGGATAGACAATGTGGTGATGAATATTTTTAGGAAACTAGGAGAGAAATTTAGGATTCATGTTATGCAGCAGCATTGATAGAATCAGGATACCAATTTTAACTAAATATAATTCCTTATATTCAATTCCCTAAATTCATAATTGATAGTTTATGGAAGAATCCTCCAAGAGAAATTAGATGTTTGGCTTCGGTCCACTATTGATGTTTTTTTATGATGGCATATATACATATGCACTATATCATACCAGTTTTGGAAACCATGTTCTAATAAATAAGGAATAGGATGAATTAGGTATTATTGGTTGGGGTTTCTATTGATAAACCCAGTGTGATATAATTATTTATTTGTTTCCTTTCAATTATTTATTATCCTTTTTATTTCTACACATCTCATTTTATATGCATTGACTGGAATGATCTAAACACTATTTATGAGTTCGTATTGTGTGTTCTCATACCTTTCATGTGAATATATCGGTGTCAATGTAGTCTTTATGATTTAAGGAGTAGATAAAGGGAAGAATCCAACATTTTATGAATTATTTCATATTCTAGGATGGAGTACAAGAGAAGAGGACCGAGTTGACTATTGTTATATAAGAATAGATTGTATATATTTTTTTAATTTATTTTTAGCTTGTGTTATATTCATTAATCCCCTATATCCCAAGTATAAATTTTTTATATTATCATCGTTTTATTATCATAATCATTTTTCAATCTAATCATTTTTCATATTCCACCTATTAATATATATTGGACGTTCATTTATTATTTGGAAACATATTGTTATTTTTTGTTTCCACTACATATAATTGTTTCATACCTCTATGTTTTACTCTCACTGATGAATTCATAGTCTCTCCATGGAAAAAACATATGCCCCCACTAGTATTCGGTAGCCTATGGTATAAGGGGAGTCATTATTGACTTCATGTGGCAAATCACCTTAGGGAACAAATCAATTTCTTATGGAGAAAGACAGTTTAAAATAGTATTGGAGCATCGTTTTATCTTTCCAATTGTTATCTAACAATTTATAAGGAGTCAATTTTGTAAATAAATTTGATAATGATCCTGTGATTGGTATTAGCTACCCCATGTACTGAGGAAATCAAATTACCTTGGGTTGGTAATGATTATTCTTGGGATTCCTATTATAGTTAATAAGATTTCACCAAAGGATAAGACAAATATATTTTGATGTTATTATTACTACTATTGTTATTATTATGTGTTCTTACTTGTATTAGAATGACAAGGAGGTATAAAATAATGCATCATACTAGGCACCAAAAAACATAAATTTTATGAAGTATGCTTTTCTATTTTCACATTTATGTGTTCAATTCAATTCCTTCATATTTTTATTGTGATTGCCTCGATTGGTAGATATTATTTTGTGACAATTAATCTCATAGGAAAGAAATAAATATATAAATTAATGTTTCCAGGTAAATATAAATCATTTTTTCCTGCATATATTGATGATGAAACCTTAAATATCCCAAATATGCCACATTTGACCAATGAAATACTAGTTCTATGGGATAAACATTTGAAGATTTGATTACTAAAATAAAAATATAAATTTATGAAGCATTACCATATTTAATTACTGGAATGGTTCTTCATTTAATCAAATAAATTTATATAACCTATTATGCCCAGATATCGAATGTAATGGTCATGTAAGAATCAACTTTTTTACCAATAATAAATTGATAAAGAGTATAGGACTTCATAAATTGGGAATGTTGACATATTTAGCTGGGATGAGATATACATATATATCCAAATAAATAATAATCAACCTAAATATGTTTATGTTTTTTAAAAATTTTTACTACAAAATAGGGATTCTAATTAATATATAATTGTTGTTTCCTATAAGCCTTTCTACTTACAGTACATTTATAAAAACCTCTAATATTCTATATATTACCTTTACCCGGACAAGACCATTATAGTATTTAGTTGGATATATCTCTTGATACATATGGTCAAAATTTGGGGATGTTCAATGTGGACTTATAGATGGTTTTATAAGACTACTTTTATCCCTATACCTATAAAGAGGATTGTGATATAGAGTATATTCCTCATCAGTTGGGTGATATTTGTGGGATGGAGTAATCGGCTAATTTCCCCAAGATCTAGTTATTTTAAATAAAACATACTACAAATGAGTTGATGACTATGACTTGGTTTGAGGATGGGGACGATTATACAAGCCAATTATATGTGAAAGTGTTCTAGATAACCCTTGTTTTGGAGAAAGAGAATCTGGACCACATAAAATAACAAATCCTAAGTAAATGTTGCAATTTCAGTCAGGGCAGGTTGGCTTTTGAAAGTGAGAGAGTCTACTTTAAAGCATAAAGAATCTTTTTTAGGGTTCATTTGGGTTAGTGCATTCCACATGAAAAATAATAATATCTGACTAGCATGTCACAAGTGTATAAATATATTCCATACAAATCACGAATGTAAGAGGATCACGATTGAGTGCTAATAATGAGACATTATGAGTTTCCTTTAGCATTTATGCTGAAATTTACTTATTATGATTAGAGGGAAGGGATCCATTCTGACACCATATTCTGGTATAATATCCCTATCTCCACGCCAGGATGGGATCAGGTCAAATGATCAAGTTGAAGAGGTGGATGTGGATGAGGTAATCAGACATCTGAGGATCATCACCTGGAGAGCGTACACGACTTGCTTAGTCAAGATGCATCATAGGGTTACAGATCATTCCATATGTATGAAGTGAATCCTACACCTGAGGATAATATTTTGGGAAATTATATAGTACAAGTTTATATTCTAGTATCCTCTAAAATATTTTTTCCTATTTTGATATAGGTGCTTCAAAAAATTCTAATTAATTTTATATTATGGAATATTTGGTCCAATAAATATAGTAATTTTTCCATGTTATGACTATCAACATGTCATTAAGGATCCAATAAGTGGGTGTACCCATGTGAATGGAGTCCCTACATGAGATAGGTGGGTAATAATTGCTATAGGATTTTATTTTTTTATGGATTAAATACATTGTGGTCATACTCATAATGGATTGGATACTATCTACCCAATCCCATGTTGATTTTTATCACCTGATTGTGTAATTTTCATCACCAAAGGGCAAAACATATATTCATAATGGGTAATAAGCTTCTATGAATTTTGAGATAGACAGAAATTTAAACGGATGGGTAGGGTGAAAACCCATTATTCTCATTACATTTTGACAGAATAGCATGTGTGGCATTACAAATTAAATCATGTCAGTTTATTGATATCTACCTTGAAATTTTATCTAGTTTCTTTATTTTAAGACATGTAAATTTAACTATTGTGTTAGTTATAGTTACTACACTAGTTTTCTTTTATCCCATTATGATATGACCTATAATATTATATAAACTGACGAATCAGTTTGAATATGTAGAGGAAAAGGGTTTTATATAACCAATAAACAAAAACAAGGGGTACCCTAGTTCATTTATGGTAGAAAGAAAATGGTACCCTTATATTGTCAGTGGATTACCATTGACAGACCCATATTTTACTGATGAATAGGTATTCATTGTCTCATATAGGAAAACATTTCAACCATCTCGTAGGAGTGACAATGTTCTCTAAAATCAATTTGATATTAGGCTTCCATTAGGTGCATGTGAGGCTACCAGAAATAACATGTACAATGCTCCAAAGAAAGTATAACTTGTATGATAACCATGTTATGTTGTCCAATCTTAATAAAATGATGGTATTCATTAAATCATTGATTAATAGGTTATTTGGTGAATCCATAATTAATGATATCTTACTGCATTCTCACACCAAACATAACAAATCCAACATTATTAAGATCATATTGAAAACACTAGGAGATAATTAGAAATATGTGATGTTCAGAAAATGAAATTTTGTATTGGAAAGGTTCACTTATTAGGTCATAACATATTTGAGGTAAGATTATCTGTTTACCCAAAAAAATTAGGTCAATTTCATCCGAGGAAACACCCAATAATGTATTTGATACACATATATTCATGGGATAGGCTATCTATGGAATGCTATTTATTTTGTATTTATCATTCCTTGAAGTGAATTTTTTAACACCCCATGCTTCCACAGTACACTTCTCACTGAATAATACAGTAGCGTGTGTTGTACGCAACTTCATGTTCTAACACACACAATAACTAATAAATCTAGCCGTTATGAATAGTAATACCCACTTTTTGAAATTTTATACAATTTAGCTTTCAAAATGGACTTCATTTTTGGATTTTTAATATTGAAATTATCCTAGGGTGAAATTTTGGTACTTTTCAGATAACTTTCATATTTTGATGAATAGTGCAAATTACTAAATTTTAATTTAAAACAACTTTTGTAGTCGAAATAAATAATAGGGATAAATTATGAATTTTAATGGTTTTAAAGTATATATAGAATATATTTTTACCATCTAATACAATGTTGGTCATTGGAAATAATTTCACATTTAAACCAGACATAAACAAGTGTCAATCTTTTGATAGTTATTATTTCTTAAAAACACGCTTTTTGTTTTGACAGCGGGAATTAATTTTAAATTAATTTCTGCCACTTCTGTGTTCTGAATTCAGAAAAATGGATTCCATATTTGGAATCCGGATGTAAAAATTATGTAAATAGGTAACTTTTATTTTTAGACATTTTGAATAATTATTTCGGTAAGTATTTTATTTACCACGGTTAACGGGTAAATCCGGTAAATAAGGGTAACAAAATGATCTTATAATAATATTAAATTACCCTAAAATGTGTCCTAACCCTATTGGTTAATACATGTTAGACCATGGGAATATTTGGGTCTATTTTGGGACATCATGGATCTACTTTTAAGTGTTAATTACACTTTATATTAATTAAGTTAAAGTAAATACAAAAATGACATAAGCCTATATCTTTTAGAAAAACAATTTTTACATAGGGTTATATATGTTATATTTTTGACTATAAATATTCATTAGAAATATATTATGTTTTAATACATAATGGTAGTTTATTTATAATTTTTAGACATTAAATAATTTAATTTATTTATGACACAATGATGATGCAGTAATTACCTTATTAGTGAAATATTAAAATAATTGATATTATAAATGCCCAAATAAATATAATTGGAGGCTTTTAATTAATTCCAAGAATTTTATTGTTTAATATGACATGTTATGATTGATTTAAATAACTTTTTTTAGAATTAATCAATCTGTTATGATTTCCAAAAAAATCGAATACCAAATAGTGTCAAAATTGACAGAAAAGAGTTTTTAAAAAACATATTATATTATTAATTGATATTAAATGCCTAAAAATCTACTATTCTTCAAAAGTACTTTTATTATGATAGGAGTATCATTAAAAGACAATTTTGGGGTCTCTTGGAGGTATATAGTAAGTTTATTAACTATATAATATAAAAATACAAAGTGACATGGTAAGTGTCAAACTAATTAACCAAGAGTTAAAACATAAAGATATGATTAATATAATGACCCAAACCTGTATAAAATCTATTGGTTGAAATTATTTAGACTCATCCCCACCGTATTATTTTAATAATCCACTTTGGAGCAATTATAAACTGAATATAAATTTATTATAAAATAATACTTTATGTTTTTTCTAAAAAGCCTCTTCCCCCCTTATAAAAGGACCTCACTTATAACCAATTCTTCACACCATCAAAGAATTTTTTCTCGGCCAACCGCAACACACATATCCTCCCAAAATACCTCACATAAACCCAGAGGCCTTAGTTTTATCAGAAAGCTAACCTAATGGGCCCTTTTGATCAAATCAAAAGGAAGAACACGAAGAAGAGGTAACGTTTTCACCACCCTCTTTAAAGTTCCTTTCATCTTCAACTTATTCATTCCTAGTTATTTCTATTCTAAAATAATAACTCCAATATATTATATAAACTATGATTTTATTATAATTATGGAATAAAAAAATTCATTATTCTATCCATCCCTTTAATGACATGTCACCATACGTGCGTACGTACGGCCAACTGTCTCCACATTGTGGTGTAATTGTTGTTCAATATATTATTATTTAGATGGGTATAATAATAATGCATAATTCATGTAAATAATAAAAATAACATTATATTTATTATTTCTATATGATATACCATCCAATTATATATTATTTTAATATCAAAATAATGATATTGTCGCTCGTGCGTACATACGGATTACCGTCTCCACGAACGCGATCAGATTCATTCCCCATCATTTCCATTCAAGACTAAATTTCATTTGATGAATAAAAATAATTTTTGGAGACATGATATCATTCTTAATATGAATAAGATAAATTCCATCAATAAAAAATACGGCTCTCATAATAAATAATATAAAGGAAAATGAATCCGTTAACACCCTAAACGACGATAATACTAAGATATTATTATGAAATCAATGTTAAAAGATAATATATGATATCATATTAATGTAAATTATTTTTGTATAATTAAATAACAATTATTTCAACCTTATAATGTATTTTAATCTACCGTCGACCAAATAAAAAGTACAAAGGGGTTTCTTATCACACTTTTAATTCCGTGAGAATTCCATTGTTCACCACTTATTTATTGCATGTGGTGTGTGTGCTTCCCATGATTATATTAATTGTGTAATATAATTTAATTTTTGGATATCTACATCATCATTGTATGATCCTTCTTTCATGGGTGTATGTTTCGTATGTTACCAAATTGATAAGGGAATTTTATATTTGAATTTCCATTCATTCGGCGTAACGCATACTTCATTGATTATTTTACTCCAAGATTATGTGTGGAATCAATATTAATTTTCTTATTACATAATTTACACTCGAAATTCTGTGGATATTCTTTTTATACACATAATCACTCCATTTATAATTTCCCATGTCATCTATAAGAAATTTATAAGAGTAATTTTTACTCAATCTCCATTTATTGTGTTCAATATCCAATTCATTGTTGTTGTCTTTACAAGAATATGTGCGAATGTCCTCTGATTGATTTACACTGAATATCCAATCATATTGAGTGTATTTATATTTTTCACACATAATTATACCATTTATTTATCCTTAACCTAAGGATACAGTCTTTATAAGAAGTTGCATCTCAAATTACATTCCATTGAGACTACTTTGTTGTTATACACTAAATAATTTTTACATGGTCTATATAATGCACATTGATATAGTATATCATGAATCCCTTTATTCTCAAAATATTACAAAGTTTTTATTACCTTAATAATATTTATTAAAGTTTCTCTCTTTTGGTTAGGAACTCTAACTAAAATATCATTTTAATTATTTTAAAGATTTATTATTATAAATAAATCTCATTAATGTCCATATTTTAAAATGGTTTCATGGATTTATTTATATGGAAATTAATGCTTTAAAATTAAATTTCCTTTTAAAAGTTTCAAAGTGGTATGGGACACTTTAATTTAAAAATCTAATTTTAAATGGCTTTTTGACAAATAGTGCGACTTTTAAATGATTTCAAGAATAAGGGGATGTTTCTCTCAAATAGTATTGATGATTATTTTCATCTATGTCAATATCATTCATTATTCTCGATTGGGGTTAACATGTTACAATAAAATCATCCATATTTTATTGAATGAGTTATGTTTGAATGTGGATGTGTTATTTTTATACCATTCATGGTTTGTGGATAATGTATTGACATTTTGTATGCTAGTTTCAATACGAATGTTTATGTTATGTTTCAAAATTTTCATATGAAGAATGCATTGGACTTAGTAAGTGACAGGTGGAGCCCGCTATAGCTCCTTGATGCATCAGTAGGTCTCATGAGAAAAACTAGTGTCTTGGTACGAGGCGTTGACAAAATCTTATTTGTAGTCTTCGCACAAGGCCTTGACTATGTGGTTATGATAGTCTGGAATTATGCATTCCATCATTATGAAAGTGGTTATTGATATTTCATGTATTCTACTAGTAGAATATACATGTCAATAAGTAAATGGAATTATTTCATTTTATCTTTGCCATATTATGCTGAAGTTCAAATTTAAAAGGCTTTTGTTTTAGTTATACATTGCCTTAAGTGTTTATGCTTATGTATGAATGGTTCTTCTATATTGTTATCCTTACTGAGAATCTGAGGTCACCCCTTTCAATGTTTTTTTTCAAACGATGTGAAGAAGTAATTTACGAAAGACCTGCAGGGATAGTATGAGGGGACATGATGACAAGATGTTGTTGTAGTTTTTTTACCTTATGATGTAATGTAAGACTTAAAAATATATCTAGTGTTTCGAAGACCACTAAACTAATCGGTCTTTCGAGACTTAATCCTTTGTGATCATGTCAATGTTATGTAATAATTCACCGACTATAGGTAACTGTGGTCGGGGCGTTACAGTTGATATCAGAGGAAGTTTAGTACAACCCTTGGAAACTAGATTTAGATAAACTCTAATTAGAGCACATAGACCTACGATGATCATTGAGAATTAATATAGAAGAACTTACTAGAATGGTATTATAGATATTTTTTGAGTTTTCCGAGCTATACATCCCTGTATTGATACGAGCAAGTAGAGGCAGCTCTGGAACATATGTACCTAGGGGTAAAACCCAAAAACACCGCTTTGAGCTAGACTCGAACAGAAACTAGTGCACAACAACTAGCCTTGCTGCACTCTTGGTTATGACACTCCCTGGGGGATATGAATAGGATAATTTACATTTTCTTTACAAATAGATTTGAAGTATTATATATATGATGAGAGTAAATGAACTTGGTTATTCCTAATGTGTTTCAAATTGATAATTTGGTGACATGATGTTCTCTAAATGAGTTTTTGACTGCTGTTACTCACACAATGCTTTCTAGATTTAGTCAATGGATGGATTCCAAGGAAGTCATAGTGACCTTGAGAATGATAGCAACAAAATGTAATGTTGATTGGAGTAAAAGATATAGTCTTCAAGCCAAATCAATTTTCCAAAAATATGATCAACAATATATATATTAACCAATTCCTAGACTCAACAAAGAAGGAAAAGTGATGAATGATAAGAGCTCCAGCTGTGGAGACCATGGGGAAAGGAATCCTCAATTTCCATCATGCAGTAAATGTGGAAGAAGCCACCCAAGAAAGTGTCTCAATGGGACAAATAAATGATTTACGTGTGCGAGGGAATGACATAAAGTGAAGAATTTCTGAATAAAAATGAAGAGTATTGTAGAAGAAGACAAAAATGGTCTCAAGAATCCATTTATAGTCATTTGATGTAAATGTAGGGTACCTATTCATTACCCGAGTGAATGCCCTATTCTATAGGATATTTTATTGGTCAAAGAAGAAGCTATGTGAAAATAAGTGGTTGGCGAAATGTTTAAAAAGTATTAGTGGTCCTTATTGATGGGTTTACATTGACTAATTTTCTCTGTATTTGTAACCCTGCAGTTTGCCATGTGAGAATGATATTTGAGGATGAATTATCTTTTCTCGTGTGGATATAGTTATAAATAACCATTTGGTTTTATATGATCATTGGGTTTGAGGAAATTTAAAGTTATTATAATTTGGGTTAAAAATGAAAGGTATGAGATAACATTTGTGGTTAAAATATGTTCTGGTTATTTTGAGGAATTTATCTCATTTTGGTATTGTTATAAAATATAGTTTTTGAAAAAGGACAACACGCAGACCGTGTGAAAACCCGTCACATCGAAAAAATCATTGGGAATCAAACCCACAACCAATGTGTGATTGGGATTTATCTCCTACCACTAGACTATGTGAAGTCCATGTTTAGTGTTACTAATTATTTTTAGTTAAATGATGTTATTGATCAATAATAATTTGATTTGGGATTTTATTTCTTATCAATTGAATACCCTTAGTAAAGGAAAATGATTTCGTGATTAAGTGATAAATGTTATTTTAGAAGATGTTCGCTTTGTTGGATACACTATATGCACTAGGAAAATAGAATAATATGGGATTTCATTTGAGGAGTAATGGTGGATTTTTATCTATGTTTTAATATGAATTTATAGTGATTTGGGTTATTTATGGAAATGATTAACCTATAATATAGAATATGTGATTAGGTTAATTACTTTTAAGTATGTGACTTTAAGAGTAGTTGATGTAATTTGAAGATACAATTTAACATTAAAGACTACATAATAAAATTCTTCTATGTTTTGGGTTTCAATATTAGTTTGGATTATATTGAAGGATTTTAAGGACAATTGTTTATTGAATGGTATTTATTTATCTTTTGGATATTGTTGGTTTAATTTTAGAAATTAAGATTATTGTTTCATTAATGTAATATCATTTTGAGGGATCATCAGATCTTATAGTAACCATTTTGGTTTTGATTAATCTTTAAAGACATGGTAAATATATATTTTATCCATTGTGGATCATGTGATTCTATAAGAAGTTTATTCTATCTCTTCCAGTGTGACCAAGTCTTCTTGAATACTCATCATTTAAAAATGAGTTAGTGGTAGGAATTTATTATAGAATGAAACCTTTCAAAAAAAAAAGTATATATCTTTATGTTCTTAGTCAATATCAGAAATGAATTCCTCATCTTTATGTAATGTATCTTAAAAAAATTTATAAAAATGTCGTTCGTTTACTTTTCCTACTGGGAAACTAATGACCGTTTGTCCCATTACAAGTTTGTAGTTTTCTTATTGTTAACTTTCTCCTAATCTTGTTTTCTATCCATCTCCATAAAATCATGACACTTATTTTATCATCCATATCCATGTTTTTCTACATGGAATCCTAGTATAGGTTATCTCGGGTGACCTTTGTACTTCTCTTTCTTTCTTTTAAAGTGATAGTTTTATTGAATCTTTATTCGATGTAGGACTTTCCATTATAGTCCCAAGCCCAATTTTAAAAATTTCAAGGATGCAATTTATTGAAGGAGGGGATAATGTATCACCCCAAGCTTCCACGGTACACTTCTCGCTGAATAATACAGTACCGTGTGTTGTACGCAACTTCAAGTTCTAACACACACAATAACTAATAAAACTAGCTGTTATGAATAGTAATACCCACTTTTGAAAATATTATATATTATATCATTCAAAATGGACTTCATTTTTGGATTCAGAATATCGAAATTAGCCTAGGGTGAAATTTTGTTACTTTTCAGATAACTTTCATATTTTTATGAATAGTGAAATTTACTAAATTTTAATTAAAGACACCTTTTTTAATCGAAATAATTAATAGTGATAAATTATGAATTTGAATGTTTTTAAAGTATATATAGAATATATTTTTACCATTTAATACAATGTTTGCCATTGGACTTAATTTCACATTTAAACCAGACATAAACAAGTGTCGATATTTTGATTGTTATTATTTCTTAAAAACCTGCTTTTTGGTTTGACAGCGGAAATTAATTTTAAATTAATATCTGCCACTTCTATGTTCTGAATTTGGAAAATTGGATTCTATATTTGGAATTAGGATTTCCAAATTATTTAAATAGGTAACTCTTATTTTTAGACATTTTGAATAATTATTCGGTAAATACTTTATTTACAAGGGTTAAAGGGTAAATCTGGTAAATAAGGGTACAATAATAATATTATAATAATATTAAATTACTCTAAAAAGTGTCCTAACTCTATTGGTTGATACATGTTAGACCATGGGAATATTTGGGTCGATTTAGGGACCCCATGGATCCACTTGTAAGTGATAATAACACTTTATATTAATTAAGTTAACGTAAATACAAAAATGACATAAAGCAATATCTTTTAGCAAAACAATTTTTTACATAGGGTTATATATCTTATATTTTCGACTATAAATTTTCATTAGAAAGATAAAAGGATTTCTTACATAATTGTATTTTATTTATAATTTTTATACATTATATAATTTAATTTATTTATGACACAATGATGATGCAATAATTACCTTGTTAGTGAAATATTAACATAATTGATATTATAAATACCAAAATAAATATAATTTGATGCTTTTAATGAATTAAAATAATTTTATAGGTTTATATGACATGTTAGTATTGATTTAATTAACTTTTTTAGAAGTAATCATGCTGTTATGAGTTTCAAAAAAATCGAATACCCAATAGTGTCAAAACTGATATAAAAGGATTTTTAAAACAACTATTATATTATTAATTGATATTAAATTCATAAAAATATAAGTATCAGCCAAAGTACTTTTATCATGATACGTGTGTCATTAATGGACCACTTTGTGATTTCATGGAGGTATATAGTAAGTTTATTAACTATATAATATAAAAATACAAAGTGACATGGTAAGTGTCAACCTAATTAACCAAGAGTTATAACTAAAAGATAAGGTTAATATAATGACCCAAGACTGTCTAAAATCACTTTGTTGAAAGTATTTCGACCCATCCCAACATTATACATTTAATAATATACTTTGGAGCCATTATAAAACGAATACTAATTTATCATAAAATAATACTTTAAGTTTTTTCTAAAGAGACCCTCCTCCCCCTTATTAAAGGACAACACTTCTAACCAATTCTTCACACCTTCAAATCCTTTATTCTCGACCAAACTATGACCAAATATCCTCCCAATTTCCCTCAAATCAACCTAGAGGCCTTAGTTTTATCATAAATCCATCCTATGGAGCCCTTTTGATCAAATCAAAAGGAAGAACCCGAAGAAGAGGTAACGTCTTCACCACCCTCTTTAAAGTTCATTTCTTCTTCAACTTCTTCTTTCATTGTGATTTCAATTCTAAAATAATAAATCTAGTATATTCTATATATTGTGATGTTATTATAATTAAGCAACAAACAAATTAATTATTCTATCCATCCCTTGAATGACATGTTAGTATACGTGCATACGTAAGGCCTACCATCTCCACGTTGTGGTGTAATTGTTATTCAATATTTGTTTATTTAAATGGTTATAATAATGAAGTATAATTAATTTAAATAATTAATATAACATGATAATTATTCTGTGTATATGATATACCATCCAATTATATGTTATTTTAATATAAAAAGAATGATATTGTCGATCGTGCGTACGTACGGATTACCGTCTCCACGAACGTGATAATATTCATTCACCATTATATCCATTCAAGACTAAATTTCATTTGATGAATAAAAATAATTTTTAGAGATATGATATCATTCGGAATATGAATAAGATACACCCCATCCATAACAAATATGGCTCGCATAACAAATAATATAAAGTAAAACGAATCTGTAACACCCGAAATGACGATAATACTATGATATTATTAACAAGTTAATGTTAAAAGATAATATATGATATCATATTAATGTAAATTATTTTTGAATAAATCAATAAATATTATTTCACCATTATACAAGAGGTTAACCTACCGTTGACCAAGGAAAAAGTACAAAGTATGGGGTTTCTTATCTAACTTTTAATTCCATGAGATTTCAATTGTTCGCCACTTATTTATTTCATGTGGTGTGTGTACTACCCATGATTGTATTCATTGTGTAATATACTTTAATTTGTTGATATCTACATCCTCATTGTATGATCCTTCTTTCGTGGGTGTATGTTTCCTATGATACCAAATCTATAATGGAATTTGATTTTTCAATTTCCATTCATTCGTCTTTATGCATACTTCATTGATTATTTAACTCCATGATTATGTGTGTAATCACTATTCATTTTCTTATGTCATAATTTCTACTCCCCTTTCTTTGGATATACATTTGATACACATAATCACTCCATTTATAATTTCTCAAGTCATCTATATGAGCTTGATAAGTGTAATTTTAACTCAATCTCCATTTGTTGTGTTAAATATCCAATTCATTTGTGTTGTATTTACAAGAATATGTGTGAATGTCCTCTGATTGATTTAAACTGAATATCCAATCATATTGAGTGTATTTATATTTGTCAGACATACATATACCATTTATTTATCCTTAACCTACGGATACTGTCTTTATAAGAAGTTTCATCTCAAATTACATTCCATTGAGACTCCTTTGTTGTTATACACCAATTAACTTTTACATGGTGTATATAATGAACTTTTATATAGTATATCATAAATCCCTTTATTCTCATGATATTACAATGTTTTGATTTCCTTAATCATTTTTATTCAGGTGTCTCTCTTTTGGTTAGGAACTCTAACTAAAATATCATTTCAAATGTTTTGAAGATTTAGCAATCTAAATCTATCTCATTAATGTCCATGTTTATAAAATGGTTTTTAGGATTTAATTATATGGACATTAATGTTTTAAAATTAAATATCCTTTCAAAACATTCAAATTGGAATGGGACACTTTTATTCAAAAAATATATTTTTAAATGGCTTCTTGATAAATAATGTGACTTTTAAATGAATTCAAGAAAAAGGGGATGTTTCTCTCAAATAGTATTGATGATTATTTTCATTTATGTCAATATCCTTCATTATTCTCGATTGGGGTTAATATGTTACAATACAATCTTCCATATTGTATTGAATGAGTTATGTTTGACTGTGGATGTATTATTTTTATACCATTCATGGTCTGGGGATAATGTATTGACATTTCGTATGCTAGTTTCAATACGAATATTTATGTTATGTTTCAAAACATTCATATGAGGAATGCATCGGACTTAGTAAGTGACGGGTGGAGCCCGCTATAGCTCCTCGATTCATTGTTAGGTCTAATGAGACAAACTAGTGTCTTTGAACGAGGCCTTCACAAAATCGTATTTGTAGTCTTGGCACGAGGCCCTAACTATGTGGTTATGGTAGTCTTGCATTATGCATTCCATAATTATGAAAGTGGTTGTTGATATTGAAAGTATTCGACTAGTAGAATATCCATATGAATATGTAAATGGAATTATTTCATTTTTTTCTTTTCCATATTATAGTGAAGTTCATGTTTAAAAGGATTTTGATTTAGTTATACATTGCTTTAACTGTTTATGATTATCAATAAAAGATTATGCTATATTGTTAAACTAACTGAGCATCTGAGCTCACCCCTTTCAATGTTTTATTTTTCCCAGGATGTGAAGAAGTAATTTATGATTTACCTGTAGAGATAGTATGAGGGTATATGATGACAATATGTTGTTGTAGTTTTTTACCTTATGATTTAATGTAAGACTTATGACTATATCTAGTGTTTCCATGACTACTGAACTAATCAGAATTTCGAGACATGATCCTTTGTGATCATGCCAATGTTATGTAATAATGCACCGAATCTTGGTAACTGGGGTTGGGGTGTTACAAATTTTATGAGAATGAATTAAAATAATGTGAAATTATTATTGTTAGAATATCATTTGACAAAATTTCAGGGGTTTGTGGGGAAAAACATCAATTCCAATATTCTTTCTTCCAGAGTGAGGAATAAGCGATACTATTCATAGTGATCCTTCCATAATTATTCATGGAGAAGTAGTTATGCATGGAGATCATGTTTTAGAATATAACACCCACCAAATAAGACCTCATGAGTGGAATTACCTTACAAATGGAATTGAACTAGAATCCATGATTCAGGCTACATGATATTTGAGGCATTATCTTGCAGGGGAGAAGGTCATCATTTGAGGGGACCATAAAAGTCACCAATACATATCCACCCAATGTGATTCGAATATATGAAGGAATAGGTCGGTAGAGTACCGATATTAATTCCACATTTATCCCGCATATACAGTTGATAATTGAAATATAATAATAGACACCGTCTACCAGAATACTCTTACATAGGATGTCCAGGAGGCCGACAGTGTGTGGAAGTTGATGGCTCTATTAGATTAGATGCACTAAGAGGGTTTTGAAAATCATAGGAAGACTATTTTAACAAATTTAGATGTGAAGTACTCTCTTGTACAAGGGGTGTAGATGAGATAACTATCAGATCATGAGGGCCTTGTTTTGAAAGAGACTTTCTTTGGTGATAAACCAGCTCTTCGTTGGGTTCTTGATAAGGATGATTTCATTCTCCTACCTGGGGGTGTATGGGTTTTGGAAGTTATAAATGGAAATATAACAAGGGAATATAATGCCTCTATTTTGGATGTTTACCCTAGGCTTAAAAATATGTATGAGGAAATATGTCATCTCTATTGGTGACCAAGAATGGAGAGGAAGATTCCATGTTTTATCACATTGTACTACACCTATAAGTAGATGAAGGTTGAGAATAGGACACCCATAATAATTCAAAAAACAATAACCAAGCATGATTAGAAATGGAATTATGTGACAATGTATTTCTTGATGGGTTTCTTGAGATACCTTCAAGGTAGTGATTCTATATGGATGATCATCGATATTTTGACTATGGTCACAAACTTTATACATATCCAAGAGTCCATCTATGTTAATCATAAGAGGAGAATTTATATTTAGAGATTTTGAGCCGTTATGGGGTCCACCATTCTATCATATCATAAAAATATTCCCAATTTAAATCATAGATCTCAAAATTATTGATGATGCCACTCCATTTAGAGGTACACTTAAGTACATCCTATCATCCTCAAACTTCTGGCAGTCTGAGTGGGCGATACAAGTGTTAAGGACATGCTCAAGGCATGGATTTTTGATTTCAGAGAACCATGGAAAAATTATATACCTATCATTGAATATTCATACAATAACATTTCTTTAGAAATGATTCGGATTTCCCCTTATGATCTCATTTATGGTAGGCTATACTGTTAACCTCTTTGGTCGCTATAGGTTGGTGAGGCAACACTATGGGTTCATCATCACTTTCAAGAGACATTAGAGAACTTATTAATGATTTAGTATAATTTGAATATGGATATGTCTAAGATGACATATTATACTGATCATTATCCATAACCTCCGGAGCTCAAGGTGGGACATTGGGTCCTTAACCAGTCATCTCCTACATTAGGTCATAGAAGGAGTCAAAGATATTACAATCTATCAGCTTGTTACGTTGGGCCTTTTATGATTTTTGAGAGTGTCGGGATGGTATCATATCATTTTCATCTACCTCAGAAGAACAATTTCATGAACAATATATTCCACGTATAATAGAATCACTGGTATCATTACGTACCATATAACATGTTTGATCTTGAGGATATTGAGATGGATGTGGATGCATTCTTTGATGAGCATCTGATATGTATCATAGATCGAAGAACTATGGCTCTCTAAGGTAGGTTACATCCACTGGTTTAGGTGCTACTATAGAAATACGGTGAAGTAGACATGGTCTAGGAGTGGGAATCCAGCATGCATTCACATTGGATAGATCTTTTTTGACATAATGATTTCCCTCCCCCAGAAGAGAAACTAGGGGTTGATGGGTTTTAAATAGGGGATTTCATAACGTCCCAGCATTTGGGTGACATATTAATTCTTATGTTACTCTTAAAGTCATCTAGTGTTAGGATAATAATTTAATTTAAAAGTTAATAAGTGTTTCAAGTGAGTATAAAAGTTATATGGGGCATGTAGATCTAGAAATTTGGATGGTAAAAAATTTGTATGGTATGGACACGGTTAGGGATAACCATGATACTCAGCTATGTGAGTAACCTAGAATACATGGGAGGCTCAACAATTTATCTACAACCAAGGGAGCTAGTCCGAACACCCATGTAGAGTTTCATACATTCTTAAAAGTTTTTTTTTACTTATGATCGGAATGTTTATCCAAACCATGTGGCTAACTTGTTCGACGGTTGTCCATAGGCAGTGAAGGGTACACAGTTGGTGCATGATTTTTCCAACTATGCATCCAAAACATGGGACCAAATTTTTATGTGGTAAATTACATTTTTACCCTAAGATATTTTAATCCCTTAATCCACTCCACGTCTATAATTTTTCTCCAACATCCAACCACCCAAATCTCTACCTTCTTCTCTAGGTATGGATTTTAAAACTCCATCATGCTGAATCTATATTCATCATAGTCTATTGCATTTTATTCCACTTGGGATGACCTACATTCACCTTACTTATATTTTTAGTTTACCTTTTCTGCTGATACAATATTTCTATGATATTATTTGTCCTATTTTAAGGAATCAAAAAATTCATCTGATTTCTCCCATTATAGGATAATTCATAGGTATACACATGCTGATGATAGTTATTGAAAAATAATTTAGTTGGTCCTATTTATTTCCATTTAGTATGGCACTTTTATACCATGTATCATAATGTCGTGTTCCATACATTTCTACTGATGTGTCTGAAAATATAGTTCAGTTAAATTTTATGTATATCCTTTCCCATTTCAGACTTAAATTGTGGAGAATCAAACCCTTTGTTGACCTCATGACATGGGAAGCCCATATGGGTGTGCCTTTATTTATTGGCCAAATTTACCCCTTGTATTAATTTGACAAACAATATTTTAGGGGTGGGTATCCATGTAATAAATTCTATTAATACATGATTTGTATTAAGTGAGATGATAATCCATGCCTTAGGTCCCATGAACATATGACATATTTAAATGTTATGGGAGAATAATTCGAATATATTTATTACAGTATCATAAATTCCTTTCCATTCTAAATGGACTGATATTTTATTTATAAGCCATTTATTCATAATATAATGAGGTAAATAAAAGGGTATAGACATATGAATTCATTTTATTGGATTTTTTTCATTTAAATATTATTTTAGTAATTAATGGAACATATATCGGGTGATATACTTGGTTTGTCTTGGATAGGCTCATTGTACATCTTATCTAGATCTTATGAGTGATTTAAGTTCTCTAGTGGAGATGAAATGGATGGGGTCTAGAATTAGATGGTTACACCAAGCCATGAGAGATACTCAGCCCCATATTTGAGATACTAGAGAGAGACTCAAACTATTATACTTATTCCAGGCTTAGAGTGATACATATGTTTCCAGATATTTTCCACCACAAATGGACTCTGTTGTGTTTAATATTTATAGGGAAACAAATCAAAACATTGGATTCCTATTATAGATTTTATTGGATAGGATAATGATTCCACTTACAATCAATAAATATTCCTTATATTCAATTCCATGAAATTATAATTGATATTCTAGGGATGTGTCCATAAATCCATATCACATGATTAGGAATGGTCCATATTATACGATTTTTCTATGATAGAATATATACATATGGACCATATCAAAACATTGCATGTAACCTCATTTTGAGACTTCTAGCTCAGGTTGAATTAGGTAGTATTTGTGGGTTTTCCCATGAGGTACTCAACCCAATATAATTATTTTTTATTCATTTAATTTATTTATAATCTTTTTATTGCAAGAGTAATAATTTTTTATACACTGATTGGATTGATCTAGATATAATTACGGGGGGCCTAGTATATTTATCTCACACTATTATTAGTCTATCCATGGTACCATAGATGAATTTTCGATTGTAAGTGTTAATAAATGGATGTTCTTGGTATCCAATGCTTCATTCCTAGTTTTAGGTTGGAGTATGAGAGCATAGGAAACACTCCCAAGTTGAAGTTGTTAATTATATATCAATATAACTTATTACTAATAATCATAATGTTATGAATACTCTATCCCTTTTATTTGGTTTCTAATAAGAAAAATCATTTCTTTATCTATCACATTTACCATTAAAAAACTACTTTTTCATAAATCCATTTAGTTAAACAAAAAATCATAGTGTAAGAAACAATAATCCTAATTATTTACCGCATAATCTGAAAAATTGATTTATAGGATGTCTTATCCCAGACATATTCTTTTAAATCTATGACACCTTATGTTTATCCAAGACCATCCCTTGTTATAATCTTCTGAATTATTTCGTAATAGTTTATATGGAAAATGTGATTCAACCCTAGAATATCTCGGTCGAGTGTCCAAATAGTTGTGTAGTAATGCATCATTGACCATTCACCAAAATGGATTTAATGAAATAAATGACAAACTGTTTTTTAGGTTATTAAGTGTAGATGAATTTTGTTAAAACCATTCCATATTGTTCTATCAAGAAGGGGATATTTTTGTATAAAAAAGAATATTATATACCTTATAAACACATTAGGATATTATCATATAACTAGGATAATACATATTGATATAACCAATGTTATATAATGCTAACCTAAATAATAATAATTAACCACTACTATTAAACCAACTATGCTGATCCAAACATTTCTTATACATGTATTACTTCATTCTAGATGATGATTCAATGTATAACACAATTATACACACTAGAAATATTAATATATATCATATTTAGAAATTAGTATTTATAAAAAAAATTGTGCATAAAATATTTACAACAACTCAGAATATGTTCTCCAAAACTAGAACACTTTTTAGATATAATTTAATTAAATAAATTCATCATATTATGGGTAAAATGAAACCTTATAAAGGGTTACCTCAGATTATCAATAAGGTAAATTAAATGAGATATAAATCTTTTATCCTATATGAACATAAGTGTATGAGAACATAATCATAACATAAAGAATTTATAAAAAACCTAATAAATATCTTTCATCATGATTCATGGAATAACGATTCATTATAAAAAGAGAAAATTAGTCATAAGATTAGATAAGCATAACTAATAAATCATGGGACCTAAGAGAATATCATTATCATAATATTGTGTCATACGTATAAACAAAAAACATTGAAATCTTTTATAAATAGTAATGAGTACACAGATTATGTTATGGTATGAAATCATGTCACCACCTAAACAGTATACATTGTGAAGATTAATAAATAGTAATAGGTTCAATCATTAAGTAAAGTACATGAAATAAAGTTCTTGTACAAAATTATATATATTAATCCATGTCCATGCATAATCATAAAGATATGAAATCCGGCTCTACCAAGAATCATATTTCTATAAAACCAAGGTCCATGATATTGTCTTATACAAGAAATAAGGTGCATGCATAACACAATAATATCTCTATTTTTATATCATTTCCAATTTCTTTATAGGGATATAATGAACTCAACTATTAAATTATAATATTACAATCATATATACACCATATGATCATAACACCCGTTAACATTTCATATTAACCTATCATAGAGAAATTAATATGGGTTTCATTAATATTTCATCTTCATATTAATAAACCATTCAGAAAAATAAAAGGGTAGTATCATAGAATCATATCCCCACATAAAAATATGTAACATCCAAGGTTTTCACCATATATGAAATATTCTTTTAACATATCACCTAGATTATTCAGTTTGGAAAATAATTTTTTTATATTGAAATAAAATATTTAAAACATCTATATTACAAGTATATCAATGAAAATTTCACTAAAACAAAAGGAAACATATAATATAAACATAAAAAAATTTGGAATTCAAGAGATTCTAAAATTTCATTCATTCTTCAATTGTTAAAATCAATATTATGTACATGCCTTCTATAAAAGAAACATATTTGGAAAAGGTAAAATATTTAGTGATCCTTTTTTTAAAATAGATCCATGGGTAAAAATAACATTATAAGATTATTTAATGACATAAAAAAATACATGAAATAATTTTAAAATTTATTAATATATTAGAAAATTTATATGCATCCAAAAGATGAGAAATTAAATTGAGTTTAAAAGATCAATTCCTAAAACATTATGAGTTCAAAAAAATGAAAATGGAAATAAGCCATTTTTTTAAAAAAAAACCAGAGGAGACGAAGAATGAAATGGGTTTCTTAGATTAGTATCATATAATATCATCAATGTTAGTTCAAATAGAAATAATACTGATGAAAATTTGATTGAACCATAGATCTCTTACATCAAGTTTTATCTTCATCATATTCAATCAAAACACATCTATGTTAATAAAATATTTATTATATATAATATAAATAACCACCATCAAAATTAATATATCATATATGATTTAATTATAACATCTCATCATAGGTTTGAAGAAAATTTTATTTAAATCATAGTTTTGACTGATAACTGTTTCATTATCCAAGTACATTTCATTTCTATGATTCTGGTACATGAATCTTAGTAATTTTTTCATATCTATATAATTTTAATAATATACTATTAAAAATATTTAATCATTTTTTATAATTTTATGACTATTAATTTAATGTGGTGATGAAAAAAATATTACCATATGTAGACCATAATCTATAAAGGCCTAAGAGTGGCGTTTCAACTCTTTAAAGGTTATAAGGAAATAAAGGTAAATATTAATACAATTTTACATAACATTATTATATCATATATATATAATATATTCTCATTTAATCTATCGTTATTTTTATCTATGAAAATGTTAAATGAAAAATTAATCATGGAACTCTTTTGAGGTTGTAGTGAACACAAACACGTGAGCGAAGATATAGATTCACAATGGATGGGAATGTGAGAAGGTATACATGATATTATAATTTAATTTGGTTAATTTTTTCATAAATATCATAAATAAACATCAAATACATCATAATTAGAAATACTGATTAATGGTGATGAAGAAAGAATCATATCACTACACAGAGGCGGTTGTCCACACATACACATGAGAAATTCATTCATTTCCCATTTTTATTGAAAATAAGATGTGTAATGGAGGCTTCATATTCATACTAACATTTCATCACATTGACTATACATAAGTTATTTTTTTCTAAATTAAAAACAATTTGAGGGAATATAAGTACATATAAATTGAACAAGGTTAGATTCGATGATTATCTACTCTTCTATAAACCTCCATTAGATCAATTAATAATGACCCTTAGAAAAGTCATTTAAGAAGAATAAACCTCTAAATCATGGATAAAAAATTTTATATTAAATTTTTCTGTTGTTTGGTCAATATAGGCGGTCAAAGAGGTGTAATGATGAGAGAGGATGTCTGTCCTTTTAAAAGAGAGTGAAGGGGTACTCTTATAATTTTTGAAAACATTAAAATATTATAAATCTATAATTATTACCATGTTGTTCAAATTTTTATTAATTTTGAAATAAATATTATATAAGATTAAATAAAATATTAAAAATTGATTCATAAAATCTCCACTTTCCTTTTTACCCTTATCACGTTAGTTTAAATACTTGTTGGACTTTTTTTATCATTAACCATGACAAAACATATTTTAATATTTGAGGGTTATAAATTAAATTATTACATAAAAATTAGAAGGGAAATAGCCATGTGATGAAGTTTTTCATAATATAACACCCATTATCTTTTTTCATGATTTTAATTATTTTTACTTAATTTAATAATTTATTATACACCTAAAATTTCATTAATTTTAGTTTGGAGAACATTGTTTTAATTTGATATTAATGTAATGATGAAAGAAATTTATTTAAAATATAGAACAACTAAAAACTATAATATATGATAATTATTCATAATATTCATGGAACACTACAATTCATCCAAGTATTTTTTAATTTATGGTTTTCAAATATATTTAATAAATATTTAAACTACTAGAAGTAGCACTATATTATTGATGAATAACCAATTATGGTAAGTATATCAACATTAAAAATTTATGAAAAATAATTTCATATTTTTTTAATATGCAAAAAACCATTGATAATCTAATATATCCTTTTATATTCTGATGAATAAAAATTATAATTTTTAAATGAAAATAGAGTTAAATTTAGTAATTTTCATTACATAAAATAATATGTATGTCATTTTTAATGAATAATGGAAGTAAATGTCATCGATGATGAATATTATAAGAGTATGTTTGAAAAAAATAAATCCAATGGAAGAAAGGAACATTTTAGGGTTATTTTAAATACAGATCACAAATGTTTAACCTTTCTTTTGCTCTTTTACCCTTACCACGTTGAAAAATATTTATCGTGGGATATATTATAAAATATTCAGAAATGAGATAACATATTTTCATAATATAAACCTCATAATTTGAAATTTTATGTAAAATATTTATGATTCTATTTCTATAAGTTATGGAATTAATTTTAATATAAATTCATAAAATACAATGAGGAATCAATTTTTATAAAGTTGATTTATTAAGCATAAAAATTATCTTATATCAACATAATGAATATTTCTTATTCAAATGGATTTAAAAATATAATACATTATAAAATGGACCATATGTATATTTATAATTATATAAAAAATAATGTTACTTTAAAATTAAACTATTTAATGAAATAAAATGACATTATTAAAAAAATCGATATTTTTGACAATTCACTAAAAATTATATCATTGTAAAAAATTCTAAAAATTTCACAATTAGTTAAATTTTATATGATTATATTAATAATAGTTTTCAATTTATAAAATAAAATTTTGAAATTTCACTAATGTACACAATAATATTTACTCACAAAAAGATGTAAATATCATTTTTTAGATGAAAATTTATTCTTGGTTCATAAAATGACTATATAAAATTCGGTGAAATTTTCCAAATTTCAAATCAATTAATTAAAATTGAGTATCCAAACTATAAATTTATTTGAATAATTATTAACTCAAATTCATACCCAGGTAAATCAAGGGCTAGGATAAAATTATAATATTTAAATAACTATTTTTCTGTATTATATCTTAATTCACATAATAGTCAGCATTTTATATTATGAAATAAATCATGATTAATAATAAATTAATGTAACTTTCCAGGGTTTTAAAATTTAGCATCATACTAATTCACAATTATTTTATAGTAAATATATATTTATTATAACTTTATTCATTAACCATATTTATATACACATTAAAATATATCATTACGTTATAATTTAGGATTTCTCTCTTACTAAAAACTCATCATGAAAATTTAAATTTTTGTGATGATAGTATTCGTTTCAATTCATGGTTCAATTTACATGTTTTATTCACTTCATAGTGGTCAGGGATCCACCAAATCCAGAGTATTAATATTTTAATGAGTATCAAATTAATATATTATATAATTTTTACTTAATCAATCATACAACGTGTTTTTAAAAAATGAATCACATCAATTCAATAAGATAATAGTCACAATGTATCAATAGTTGTTGTTTTAAATTATTAATGGACGAAATGTGTAATGGTACAATATTTCAACACATGAATACCCTATATTTTTATATTAATAATCAACACATTTCACAAACACACACTCAAGGATTGTAATAGTTGATTTTCATTGGAGACTAGATACTCGAACATATTTGGGGATGAATGATCTTCAACATCATTGAAAAATATCCTCCCATTTACAACTAATTATAATAATAAAATACATAAAGCCTTTCATCATTACCTAGGAGAATGGAATATAATAAACATTGAGATCAAATTCTCAATAATGGTTAACATGGGATATATCAACTAATGATCATATACAATAATAACATAAGAATTATAGTATGACATTAGGACCATAACCTAAAAAGTTCCTACTCAATCAATCAAATATAATAAAAATGATCCATGGAATAATGTTTTATCTTTTTAGAATACATATATAATAAGATTTATAAAACATCATAAATCAATCATGAAATTTAATTTAATTTAATAATATTGTGGAACCATCATATGAATTGAATATATTTATTAGGAAATGGTTATTTAGCAGCACTATAAAATTATAATGGATCCATAATTAAAAATTGTTTCTTATATTATAAAATTCACATCAAATTTATCATTGTACCGGATCAAGAACATTGACTTATTTACAACAGAAAACCAATCATATTGATTTGTTTTTTATAATTAACTGATTAGATAGAAAAAATTTAGCCAATTAATTGGATGTATATATAAATTCAGCCCCACAAATAACATAATGAAATCTATACATATGGGTTTCACAATGTCATAATGACATTTATCAAATCATCACATCATAACCCATTCAAATAATATCGGTTTCAAAATCATTTCATCAATTTAACATATAATAAAACATTAAAATAAGTGGGTTTCATCAATATACATCCATTATATACCTAAAATATCTCTATAAAGAATTAAAATTATATCATTGGATAATATCCCTAATATTACAAAATAAACATCATTGTATGTTATAATAATGGGAAATTCATTTAATAAAACCACAATGGAATTTCATGAGGAAATTTTCATTTTTATTTAAGAAATAAATTATTCCAAATATAGTAATTTCACAAATATTAACGAATAAAATTTCATTTAAATATATATTTAAATATTTTAATTTTTTATTCAATACATTAAGCTGTCTTAGAGGTGGGAATTTTTTTTTATGTCGTGTAATTTAAAAGAAAACAATTCATTCATCATTTTGTAAAAATAAAAAAAACCTCATTTGGATAATGAAAAGAAGATTTAATTTAAATTTTATAAATAGTAATTCATGAGTATATACTAATTTAAGCAATCAGAAGAAAATATTTGAAGCATAGTTGGAAAAAAAATTATAAAAAATAAATAAATATTGAAATGAGTATTTGACCATGGAGATAAATGAAGCCAATTTTCCTTTAAGAGCATTTCATTATTATATTACGTACATAATTTGAGAAACATTAATGGAAATGATTTATTAATAAATAATAAATATATATGAATTCAAATTATGGGTATTTATAAAAAATGGATCATATATTTCCCACGATGAAAATTCAATACTAAACAATCTCTTTTAAAATATGATGGAAACATAAAACATTGAATTTATTGGTAATATTTGAATAGTAATATCCATGAAATAAACAACCTCATATTGAAATTTAAATCCCAAAAAATATGAATAATAATTATAATATGAATGCATGTTAAATATTTACAACACATAAAAGAATCAAGTTATGAATATTGCATGTGTCTAACAAAAATAAATGTGAGATGAAAATATCTTACCTTAAGTCTATCCTTCCCTATTTTCATATGAACCTCATGTGTAATAAATATATATTAATTATAAATTATTTATTTAAAACTATTCAAATATTTTATACCATTCATGATTCATTAATTACATATTTTCACCCATTCATTACCAATTTGATATCAAATTTTGGTTTTGGGTGATAACTGCTTCTTTTTTCAAGAATGTTTCAGTTTTGCATTCTATATAATTTTACATTGATCATGGTTACATAATTTAAACAATGATAAATTTTTATATATTTATTATATGTTTATATATATTTATATTCATTCATCTATAAAATATATATATTAAAAAAATAATTACACCATTCAATGAGACGGTAGATTTTATATACTCAGAAACACATTTTTCACTTATCAACTTATGTAATAAAAAATGAGTAAAGTACAAATAAACATAAAATAATAATAATTGTATCATATAAATCTTACATATTCATCAAAGAAATCTATTTTTTCCATATATATATTATAGATATTAAAAATTAATCAAATCAATTTTTGGGAATTGTAGACCCTAAAAATGATTGAGCGACGTTATCAATTACCAACAGTTTAATCATATGTAGGTATATCTTATATTGTCATACTCGAAGAATAATTATTTAATTAGTAAGACACAGATATATATATATATTGTAATGATTATAATAATATTCAATATTATATGGTGTTGGAAAATGAATTATATCACTACTTGGTAAAGTTATGTGGTATGAATACATGGGAGATGATTTCCATTTCCATTTGATTGAAATGATGGTTGATAAATGTGGTTTCATAATTATAATAAAATGTATCTATATTTAGGATATTTTTTTTATTTAATTATGAATATTATGATATGTTGGAGGTAAAAGAATAATTAGTAATATAGCTATTGGTTAAGGTAAGCACCACTTCTCTCAAAAAACTCCTTTAGATATACTCTTAAGTTTAATATGGTCGGACATTTGGGAATACTAGAACATGTCGAATGTGAATATGCGAGTTAAGAATAGAATTTTATAGGTTTTAGTCAATCTATAAATATAAGTGTGGTGTAATAATATAATAGATTAGTGACAACTTTAATTTCTGGGAGGGATACACTTGGTAATCCTTAAAAGATTAAAATATAATAAAGAAAATATTTAGTAAATTGATCTCAAATTGATACAGATATTAATGCTTCTATGGGTTTAAAATTAATTAATAAAATGAAATATGAAAATGTTTTGTGTTATTTTAAACCTCATCATTTTTATTTAACCCTAGGTTAAATATTTTTACCATAAATGAGGTAAAACTTGTTTACACCATAATGGGTTAAGAATGTTACCATCAATGGAATCATTTATTATCAATGGAAAATGTTTTATTTTTTTCACCTCTAATAAACTCAATAGGTTTAATATAATATATTTTTATTTTTAATTGATTTAAATAAATATTATTTATTATATAATATCATTAATTTCAATGTTAGAAATATTCATTAAATTTTGTCTTAAAACAAATAATGAAAAAACATAGTTTTAATACAATCATTTTAAAAAATATATAATATGTTAAATTTATCTATCATACATTTGGGACCTAATAATTTATTCAAATAATATATCTTTTAATAATGTTAAAAATAATTTGTTAGAATTTTTTATTAATTGTAAAAATATGTATTATAGTTGTGAGTGAATTTAAGTTAATTATTTAATCAAAAAAAATTTAAATATATCAAAATCCAAAATATAATTTAGTTTTAAATAAATATAAATTTATATTAATTAATTCCTTACTTTTTTTATTTTATATGAATAAATGGTAGATATTTAAAAGTTAGAGAGTGACTTTTTTAGAATGTTAATTTGTTTTAAATATTATATATCTAATTTTCCATGAATGTATTACGTAAAAATATAATTTTAATCCTAAGGTATTAAGGGTCAAATTACATTCACAAATTAAAATTTATAATGGGAAATGATGGCTTTCCAACATATTTCTAACATTCTTTAACTCGATTTACGTTTTTTATCATGGTGATAAATTTTACCATAGTTACTATTTATATTTACCAAATAATGAAAGGGGCCTATGTACTGAATATGGACCTCCTAAATCAAAATATAGAAATAATAACTGATTATTAAATTACTATATGTATAATAAATTAATTTTTAAAATTAAATTTTCAAATGCAGTAAAAATTCTTTTTAGAAAAATACATTTTAAGCATAAATCAGGTTTTATTCTTATCCCATAATTTGAAAAAAAATTAATTCATGGTAAAAAAATTTGATTAAGCATATATAATATTAAAATTTAATAAAAATCATTAAAAATAGCGATTATTTTAAATTATTATTATAAAAAAAATTCAATCATGTAAATATTTTTTCAGAAAAATGAAACATTTATTTTCAAATAATTTTTATTATTATTTATAAATAATTGATAAAAAGTGAATTGAATTTATACATATGTAAACCATAACGTTCTAAGGATTAAATTATTTATATTCATAGAATTCAATCCAATAGTTAGGCGATAATTATAATATTATAAAATAAAATTTTAATTATTCATGATGGTTTGTTTGATCTGGTTTTACATGTAATAAAAGCTATCAATGAAATCCAATTTAGTTATATATATCTATTAAAAACCACTAAATGTGGTTAATTATGCCCCCATTGAAATGATATTCACCACTGAAAATTGTCCCTCTAAAAACCATATGTGGATAAATATGACTTGTTACAAGCCAGGGTTCCCGATATAACATCCTCAAATTTGTGGTTTCAACACAAATCTTTTACCATGTGAGTAGAATTTTTTCCATTATAACTCCCACTATATGATCTATAATAAAAAAAATTATTCATAAAAAGGACACCATTTATATATTAGTGTGACCTCTATGTTCAATACAAGTGAAGGCTCAGGTAAATAATTACTCTAGAGAGATGTATATAACACATCCTAAACATGAGTGAAATTCAATGGAATCTACAAATAATATGACATCATCATAATAGGAAAAATAATATTGAATGAAATAATATATCAAGGGAACTAATTTCCCATCATTAAAAACCTCATAACCCTCTTCTAAAATGATTATTTAACAAATATGTTATCACTAAATTCAAACTCTTAAAGTCACGAGTGATTGTCAGTATAGGTATTATGTCAATATTATAAAAATATTATGTGTTTCTAAATGTAACAAGACATATATCCAAATTATTATGTTATAATATATCCCAATTTCTTAATATCCATGAATTAAACCTAAAATTTGGTAGTTATGGACTTCCTACCATATGGGGATTCATATGGATCCAATTTAATTCTCATTTAAATTTTAGTATTAAAGAAAATTACACCTGATGAAGGTTTTTATCATGACCTCATGTTAATTATATTACAAATGACCTCAACTAGTATTATAGTTTTTGAATGATCTGGCTAAACTTACAATATATTTGATGATGATATAATGTAATGAAACTCAACTCTATATCTAGATCCTACTGAAGAATTCTCAAAAAAATAGTGGTAAACCATGGATTATTATTTTATAAAATAGATTTTGGTACTCCTTGATGCCTTACCACATCCTTGACATATACCCTATAAAACCTGTCAAAATAAAAATATTATTACATGGTAATGAACTATGTTTACATTGTATTGAGATTTACTAGAACCCAAATATGATTATCACCATTATAATTTCTTCGGAGTTAGATGAGAAAATCCATGGTTATATTTTCCCATTTCTATTCTAGAATGGGAAATGGTTGTGATATCCCCTTAGAAATTTTCCATTCAACCATGCAAAAATGGAAACAATTCACCAAGATACATTCTCTAAAATATCATTATTCTTGTTTTCTACTAGAAATACTCTTTCAGGTCTCTATACATACTTGTACTTCTGGGATAAATTGATTGTGAATAACTACAAGCTTCATCTAATATATTTTATCATTAAATTCGTAATAAAAGTGAAACAGAATTGGTTATTGAATCTTATCATGCCCTCACAATCAATGTTTAACCATGAAAATTTTCTAACCTTTATCTTTATTCCCACGTGTTCCATATATTTCACTTTAATTCTCCCATTGATATATGGTTGAATACTCATTTGTTAAAAATATTATTTATACCATTATTTCAAAACTTTCAGATCCGTCCATTTATAAACCATAAATATTGGATCTTTTGTGACCCTCAACATATATATTCTTCCATGAACCTATAGACAAATATTATAAGTGAACTTCATATGTTTCCAAAGGTTGTAACATATTGATAGAATTGGTACTGTGTTTATATGGTTGTGTAAAGCTCCCCTTTCCGAAGTGGTTTTTAATGTTTAGAATTTCTTTATTTATTCTTATGGGAGCAGGTTTTCACCTGGCCCTCGGACTTTCGGGGTATTTGACTACAATGAACTTTTATATAAAAAATTATTATATTTCTATATGAATACATAATTTAAACATTTATGATTTATATATATCACACTTCTAACTATAAATATTAATAATACATATATTTAATAAATAAAATACAACAAAAAGGTCCAAAATATGGGTTGGTTAATTCCGATCATGAACATTCAATTGGTTTGAGGAATTAACTTAAATATAGATCACAAAAAATCAATTATAAAAGGTAGTGTGAGAACATTTTTACTAACTCATCTACCCTTTAGTTCCTTGAAGTTATAATTAAATTCATCTTTCTATATGAACTTAATTCCCATAATATACAACATGATGAGTGGATTGTACAATCCAGATAAATATCAAAACAATAATTGATAATGTTAGGAAAACCATAGGAACTAATGGATTTTAGTAACCAATGTTGGTATACACATATTCCCAACAACTTTCATCTTTATAGGATCCACCGAAATACCCATAAATGAGATTATATAACCAAATAATGAATCATTATAAATCCAAAATAAGTATTTGGTAAGTGTTTTATACATAAAATCCTTTCTTGGGGTCTTTATCACAATTCTCAAGTGATCTTAATTCACTTATGTTCTATTTGATTATATAAAAATATAAACTATTAATACTACCATATGATAATCATGGTAAAATCTATAAACTCTATTCATTAAATACAATAAGATATTTTTGAAGTAAATAAGGAAAAATGGAAAAATTATAAATTAATAATTTTGATTCCATGCATGGAATGTTGTCTTCTGTATATCTTCATTCATGTCCCTCAATTAATGATATCAGGGATAAATATTAATCTAATAAAATTAATGAGATACAAGATGTTGATAAAAAAAGAATTCAATATGTTGTATAGTATACTTTTTCATTATATTGATCTTGTTTAGTTCTAGATATTCAACACATAGTTAGAAGGATTCATATATATTCTTAAAAAATGAATATTAACACCCCATGGTGAAGCACATAACAAAATGAATCCCCTATCAAGATTCTCGAGGAATATAATATTTAATTAATATAACTCAATCACATACATTATATATGAACTCTTTGAAATAGTTAAACCATAATGTATGATTTACATTGGATACTTAACTTCCTGATTTTTAGGAATAATAGGAAATTCTTCTACAATGACATCTATAAACCCTCAAACAGTTGGAATATCCTTGATACTGAGTTTCTCCCAAAACAACTAATATAAATAACTTTCATAGAAAGGAAACATAACATACAATATATATGGAATTTCCACCTGAATTTTTTATTTATCCTTACAATAATAAAAAAAACATGTGTATACATATAATTAAAAAGTTTAATTACCTTCATTCGAAATTAATATGGGTTACATATAAATAACTATAATCCAGTCCATGAATAAAAAAATCAGTTGAACGGAGTGTCATAAGAATTTTAGGAATCACTTTCGCACATTCCTCAATCAGAGAGAAAGAATACACTTGAAAAGTGACAGTCATACCATTAAGATTTTTCCTAGCTAACTAAATATATAATCATTTAGAAGGAAATAAAATAATATTTACAAATCTAAATGTTGTAAAATAGTGGTTATACCATGAATAAAATATAAAATTATCTATTTAAGACATTATTATATGTTTACCTTTTAATATGTCATTCTAGTAACCCACTTCCACTATAGTGGGATCATACACTTCTTATTTATCAATACGGTGAATAGGATATTAATGTTATCATCAAAACCCTTCAATTTTGTGAACTTGTTGGAATATGTCCCATATTATTTTAAAATTACTAATAAGAGAATCAGTTGTACATTAGTTTGATTTTTATTTTCCAAAAATATATTAAATATTACATCTCCCCGTTAAAAAATAATTTGAATTATGATACAACTTTCAACATTTAAATAACATTAAATTTCCTTTTATAAAATTACATTTATGTTTATTCCCACTTTTATATAATATAAATTTCTAAAATTTTTGTCTTCCTTTTGATTTATCATGTATTCATAAGACTTGATCTTCATTTTCTTATAAAAACCATGTAAATTGTGAGAATATAAAATATCCATTTATATCTTGAGTTCACATTGAATGATTTATTTATTGATAGTATTATCACATATAGATAATACCTTTCAGATAACTAGTTTTATGGAACTAATGAATTGATGAATTTCTCCTCCAAGGCTAATGATTATACTAGAGGGAAACCTTAAACATCTTAAAAAAAATTTCCTATAATTTCCAAAGGATTCATCCTCATTTTTTTTCTGATCATACAAAAAATATTCAACATTTTTTTTATAAATTTAATACCATGGAAGTGCTTACTAAAAAATATCCCATTAAACTCATCCCCTTATATAATATTAAAAAAAAATAGATACGATCACTATATCTGATATCGTACAAAATATGAAACACTGAGATTAAGACAACCGTGATAGATTATTATTTATATATAATTATTAGAAAATAAACATTAAATTAGAGGGTATGAATATGATTATACAATTTTTGATGTTTGTATAATTTTTATAATCATTACAAATTTGTTGATTAATAAATTGGAAAAAATGTCATGTTTTTAGAAAAGACATTTAATGGATCAAGAAGACATTTTCTTCAAAAATGATTGTTGTTCTTTTTTTTGTGCAGAAATAATTATAATATATTTATTAAAACTTTAAAATTTTTATATGAAAGAAATTATTTCATTTTTCAAATTAACATATCAAAATTTTATTTCGGTGAATATTTTGTATTTTTATGAAATGAGTAATTGTTCAGTGAATAGTGAAAAAATAATATTTTTTATTAAAAGTAATTTTCTATATTAATGTATTTACAAATTTTAATTTTTAATTAAAAATAAATTTACAGTTTCAATATTTTTATTATTTAATTTAATATTGTTTTAATTACATGGATGCTTTAATTTATCATAGAAATCATATTTAAATATGGAAATTTTCTAAAACTATGTTTTTGTTCATATTTTGATGGTTTAATTTTACATTTAATTCTTAATTTCAAAATATATTAATCATGAAAACATTATTCCACAATTTGGATCAAGGGAAAAAATTTCCATAGGTTTCACTTAAATTTTTTCAATGTGAATAGTAATTATAATAATTTTTTTATAAGGGTAAAGGTTAAATCTAATAATTATATATTAGAATAACTTGATTATGATTAAAAATTGATTTTAAAAATTGATTTTATTTTATTAGATGACTAAATTTCCGATAAAACATATTTTATTCAGTTATAGAGAATTATGATTCCATTCGAATGTGATTATAACCTTTATAATGTTTTATTTAAAGTAATGTAAAAAATACCTCACTCATGTTTTCAATAACTATTATTTTTTTTACATGGAAATAACAAGAGTATATGTTCAATTATATATACTACTTGGAAATATATATGGTTAATATTCATTGTGGTAATTTATTTTAAATTTTTATAGGCGAATTAATTACGTAAATTATTAAACGACACTAACACAATAATTATTCAATTATAGGAAAAACTAAATGATATTAAAATATTATGTGAAAGATAATATGGGATAAAAAAAATTATCCAAGAATTTTATAGATTATAATTAAATTATAGTGATTGAATAAAATTATTCTTTTGAATTATACTTTTTGTTTACACATTATTATAACCAAAGTAATGAATAGTTTTAAAAATGCACAATAGTAATATTTCAAAATAAATAATTTATTATTTAATGTTGTAAAATCTATTAAAATAATAAATTTGGTAAATTTATAATAATACGGTCTATAATATCATCCATGATTCATTTAGTGTTTTCTTATATTTATTGAAATTATATATACCCACAAAGTGTAAATTTTGTGGTTTTCATGGTATATTTAAATTAGGATATAGAAGGGGTTAAAAAATAATTATAAAGGAAACAATGTTACCTAAACTTGTCCCAAAACTATTAAATATGTTCTTTTTACAATTTTTAATAATATATTAGAATCAAACCTTTTTGAATTAATTTTGAATTACAAATTAATTTATATTAATTAATATTTTGAAAAATTTCATGTGTTCCCCTCCCCTCTCTTTTAGATGGGCGCCACTTCTTCTCATTTCGTCACAAACAAATAACTTTTTAATTTATAAAATACATAAAAATAATACATTCCTAAAATATTTCCCCATAATATAACATCCTTAGTTTGGGATGAATAATTCTTAAGTTGTATTAAAAATGAGGTTCTCCAAATAAGCATTGTATCTTTTAACATAGTATTGTAGTTTTGTTTCTTGTACCACATTCTTAAAATATTATTAAACTATGATAAAGTAATAAATATGGTATAAGTCATATAATTACAAGTAATTATATTAGTGTAACCACAAAAATATATATCCTTTTCCGTCAAATGAGTTGCAATAATTTCATTCTTATGTATGAAAGACTACCAACTCCCAAACCGATGTAAATAATTTTACATCACCTCCTCTCATGGATGGTTATAATAATTTAATTATTCATTATATTTTACATTAATGAAAAATTTATTATTCTTAAATGATAATATATCATTTAATTTCATACCTTCCAATTCAAAGGAAAAATTAATGTCATTCATGTGTACATGGGGACTTCCACCTCCATAAAACTATCTGATTCATTCGTCATCACCACATAACAAGAGTAATTTATGTACATATATTTATAAAATTAATTTAATTTTTATTATATAAATATCATTAATTATATATAAAATTATAGTAACTGTCTTATCATTATGATCATTGAGAAAAACGAAAGCATTACTCATGTGTACGTGCGACCTACTATCTCCATGATTGTAACATAGTTCATTTTTCACAACAAAAATTCAGGGTGATTTATTAAATTTTAATTAATGTAGAAATATTATAATTATTACATGAATATTATTATTATGATGATGGAATAAGTAAAATTTTTAACATGAAATACATATTAAATCTAGTTTAAAATTATGAACAAACATCTTCAAAAGAACCAGCAATGAAATAGCTGATTAACTAACAAAATATTTCAATAAAATAATTGAAAAAATAGATAATGATAAGAAATTAATCATGTAAATGTTATTTAATAGTAAAATAATTTATCTAATTCTATTAAACACAAGTTAAAGAATATATGTTATGTGTTGGACTCGAGGTATGAGATTTTGTATCAATTTCCCTTTGTAGAGGAATATTTTATTATTATGTATCAAGATTATTTTATATGGTGTATATGATGTCTTTTTCAATTTTATTTCATGAATCATTAATAATTCATTATATTTAATGATTCAGTTTTAATTAATTACACTAAATGGATTTGACTAGAATGTTTCCATGTGGTAACATGTTTTATAACCAAATTTCCATTTATTAAGTTCTAAATTTAATTCATCTATTTTTTTCTAATGTAATATATTTTAATTTTACTTCAATTTATTTATTATATGATTACAATTATTCTTATTATTTATATTTTTATGCATATTCTATCCATTAAATGTTTTTAAATTCAATGACATGGTCTATGTAAGGGTTATTCATTTGGAATTCAGTTTCGTTGGGACATTTGCTGATATTATGAACATGAAGTATTTTAAAAGGTCTATTTATATCTCGTTTGACTTATTATATCAGGAAAATTCATATTTTTATTAAACTTATTGTTTCATATGATGTCATTTTTTCTTCGGGAATATGATTGGAATGTTACCAAAGTAAAAAATTTAATGTGTTAAAATCTCATTTCATTTTTAGATTATTTATATTCACGGTTACATTGGAGGAAATAATATGATATTATTGTCAAGAACTAGGTATACATTAATATCTTATGATTATGAATGTTTTTTCATTTCATTCTTCATTCCCCCCTTATTTAATAAATAACCATCATGAATGTTGTTTATAACGACTAATGATATTTTATCTTATTTTAAATCGGAAATCCTTATCTTACATATCCTTGTTTACTAAAATGATTTTTCAAAATGATATTTTCAAAAGATAAAATATTTAGGAAATATATTTCAATTAATCCTTTATCTCCATTTAAATATTTCAATATATAAATTTATTATCTTTTTACATTTGTGTCCCTTTTGACACATATTTCAAATGTATTAAAAGAATGTTTATTTTTTTATTCATTATGTTATGAACATATTTTTCTTATTAATTATACTAACATGAATTGAATATTCCTTAAAATGTTTATTGTTTTATTTCCATATAAAGAGTTTTTTTAATATCTGAGACGCTATTAACTTTTAAAATATATTTTTAATGTGAAAAGTATATTTTCCTAAAAAATATTTTTAATGATGTTATAATTGTTCTTCCATTCATAAATGTAAGAAACCATATATTTTACTTATTCTCTATTGGGGATATTTTTTTTTGATACCAACCATATTTTTTGGGTTGAAAATAATTATTTCAAATATATTATCCTGGAACCCATTTATGTTATATGGATTGAAGGAAAAATGGATGTTTGTTTGAGTCCAATGATAAAATTGAAGCTCTTGTTAGTTTATTTTTGATGTTTTTCATGGATATTTTTTTTTATTATTGGTGGTCCTATGATAAACCAAGGAAACATGGGTACATGATAACCCTTTGATGTCCTATGTGTAGAAATCTACCATATGGTTTTTCCAATTATGTGATAAAGTGAACTGATTAGGTTTCTCTAAATAGATAATGGGAATATATTATGTTGGTTATACCAAGTATAACCATAATGGTTATCAAAATTTTAATTGTGATAGTTTTTATATTTATAACTATGATGGTTACTCTATGTTTAATATTGATAAACAAATTCTCCATGACCCCAAATGATTATCACTATGATTTCTATGTATATTTTTATGATTCCTTTAACCCTGATTAAAATTTCATGGATCATGATTATTAATTCCAATAATTCAAACCTTTTTTAATGATTTATTCCATATTTCATTTTTGATGATCGTATTATTGATGGATATTAATTCCATTATTTTATACACTATAATAATTTTTTATTAACCTAATGATCATGTTATTCTAATTGATGACATTCAATTATTAATTCTTATAGTTTCCCTTGCTGATAAGATGGGTTCACCCTTCTACATTTTTATTTTCACTATGTTATGAAGAATGATGATAAATGAACTATGTCTAGAAAGGTTTCATGTGTGGAAATTTAATGGGAGATGATATATATTATTATGAATAAGTTTCTTAGGAATCCATGTGGTTTATATTTTATCATTTTTCCGTAAAACTATATACCTAAAAGGTCATTGGTTATGTATGTGATCTGTTATTCATTTTTTTAGTATAGGATTTTGATGTATAAAATTGGTTCACATTTATTGGAATAACATCTACTAATGAGTTTCTTATGTTTGTAGTATATGATATGGGAGTACATGCCGGAGGTTGTTAGAGTTTGTATAAGAGAAGGGTTTAGATATTTTTTTATTAGGATAACTTCTTGGGGGATATATAAATATTATTAGATTATATTATTAGATTACATGATTAAGGTTGATCTTATTTCCTTTTTATTAGAAACAACTTTTTTATGTCTTATGTAATCAGATTCTATGGTGATTAATTATAATATTTGGAGACATTTTATTGTCTTGAGATATATGTTACAAAAAGGTTTAACATGACATATTATATTAGTTGGCACACATTTTAATTTTCTGGAGATAGTATTATTTAAAACTTCACAAATTATATGATTCTTCATGATTAATGTTATAATATGGGTAATGCTATATGAATTATACAATTTTAGAAAATGGATAACTCTTGGGTCGGATGTCAAATGGTCACATCTAGGAAGGCTGTATAGTTTGACCAATAACCAAAGGGTGATAGGGGTGTAATGCCTACTACTAGCCTATAAGAAGTCCATGTTAGTAGGACATTACCATTCTAAAAAAAGATCTAGAATATAAATATTAAGATGGTTTTGGAACATATTTTTTCTCATATAGATAACCTAGTGATTGAAAAGTTATTTGATGATGAAGTGATTTTTTGTCATCAAAATAACATCACCACGTTGGAAAAATAATGTGATTATGATAAATAGATTATTATGGGTTATTATTTGAATAGTGAATGTTGAATTATTTTTGGGAAACATATTATATCCTAATGTGGCGTTACTATAATTTCAGTTATTAATGGAAAAATGTAAATTTTTATTAAGATTATATGATTGGGGTATATATTTGTTTGGGTATATGAGTTTATTAGAGACTAATGTTTTTTGATGATTAATATTAAATTTATCTACATATAATATGGGATTACATTATTCACATCTTTCTATATCAATCCTAATCTTGAGTACTTTGAGGAATTTTAATGTTTTTTATTTATGTAATGGCATAAAAAGAACCATTATATTAATTATTGAAATTCTGATATTACGGTCTTTTGGGAAATTCAATAACATGTGATAATTATTTAATATTTATTAATTGCCAAGGACAGAAGGAATAGTTTTTATTATTATTGGGATTATGTTATATATTGAAAGTTAATTTCAGTGCTTTGAGAGTGATTCTTTTTTTATGAATACTCATAGTTGGGAGGAGAAGATGATATTATAGTGAAAATAATTTACAGGATGATATTATACATGTCAAGTATGTAAATTATTTGTTTGTTTAAAGAGTTACTCAAACATGTTCAAAAGGATCTGGAATAAAAATATTATTTGTTTATTTCTCATACTAATAAAGTAATTGCCTTTTACCCATATTCAATTTACTATACTGTGATTGTTAAGATTCTCATGTACATGTTATATATCACTTTATATCTATCATTTGGATTTAGTATTTTTATTAAATGTACATATTTTCATTTCATTGTAATTTTATCAAATTCTAAAACCTAGATATATTATAACCATTTAATTGCATTTTCCCTCTTTTCAAGAGTATGTTTCATTGACCCATTTATGATGTTAGTTATTTTCCTAGTAGTTGTGAAAAAATCATAGACTTGTTACTGAGACTAATTTTTAATCGTGGGGATTTAATTATTAAGGCGGTAGGATGTAATATACTTAGATTTTATGAAATTTATGTTATTTGTAAAACTGTAAAGATTAAATAACACCGAGTGTCAGAAAATAGAAAAATATTATTTTTAAAATATAATCATTATAACAATTATGTTTAATTTGAGGGTCTGAGTAATATTTAATAATTTCTAAAATATATATAAAATTTATAATCAATTAAAATATTGTCATAAATTTCTTTTAAATGAACACCGATTTTTTTGAAAATAAATTTTATGCATTGAGACCACATTTTCATTAAAAAATGATTTCATTATTTTTTGCCAAAAAATAATCAAAATTATTTTATCAATCTTTTAGAAATTATATTTTATAAAATGGGTTCCTTTTTTTAAATCATAATATTAATATTTGATATCTATACAACATTGTTAAATTTGGGTAAATAATTATATTTTAGTGAATAATAAATAAATACTTTTTATTAAAATTTATATTCTCTTTTAAAGTATTTAAACATGAAATTATATTTGTAAATAGTTTTAAAATATTTTTAGTAAATTTTTATATAAAAGAAAAAAATTATTATTTTATACTCTAATATTCATATTTTGTATAAAAGCATTTTATATTTAAAAATAGAATTATTTTTTGACAACCTGTTGTTTTCGATGCTTTCGTCGGGGCAATCATTTCTATCTCTTTCAGGGATGAGGTTACGGTTTTTTCTTCCTCACATTCCCGCTTTCCAAAGGCGGGAATCATCTGCTCCTTATTCTTGGGCGTATGCTCCTTAATCGAAAAGGGATGATGAAATATCTGTTCTTCCTTCCGTGGATTCCTCCCCGGAACTCGTCACCTAGTCCAAGTCTCCCACATAGAATTAGGACATTGTTCCTGAAACTCTTCCTAGCATCATATCTTCATGGACACCAGTTAATTACAATTCTTTTGTCATGACATTCCAAGGGGTTCGGGCAGGGAAACTACCTTCGATTAAGGGATTAGTCACATTGGGCAACACTAGCATGTATGGACACTGGGGATTTGTGTGTCTGTCTTCTGTCCCTTATTATAGGACTGCTTTAAGGTGCAGAAGCCCGAGGAATCCTGCATAGAATGTTGGGAATCATATTCCATGGGCATGTATCTGAGGATTTCCTCAGCTTCCGATGTTTAACACAGGGTATGCCGCAAGTTTAACGTCTTTCAGAGATAGATCGGGTTGATCAGAATAGTGACTAGATTGTATCAGTTGGAGGAACCCCCTGAATGGGAACACCGATACTGGGTCCATCGCGTGGGTGGCCTCCCATATGCTATTAGTTGAAATGGGGAATGGGGTGGCCCGATCCCACCAGGATGTCGCGGCCCGGGTAAGAATCGGGATGGATGATGTAAGGTTTCGTGAGGGGGTGTTGAATGGGATGGAACCGTCATAAGGATGAAGATGGTTTTGGTCATGAACCTCAAAGAGGCTTCCTGTGTATCACCGTGGCAGGGAATCAAAGTCCATGTAGTTCGTCTGATGACGGATTATCGCCGATTTGGGTTCAACGGACTACCGCTGGATAGGGTCACAACGACTTACCGTTGAATGGGGTCCAATGACTTACCGTGGGATGAGGTCCAACGACATACCACTAGATGGGTTCCACAGTTTAACTTCATGCAAGACGGGGGTGAACTGACCTGAAGGGAGTTGGAACTGCTGGATGTTGGGCTTGAACCTCATGGAGGATTCCTACATACATCGCCCTATCAAGGATCATAGACCATGTAGTTCATATGGTGATGTTTGGGGAATATGCTTTGAGGTGGCCCAGGGTGTTGGGGAATCGACGTAGAGGAGGACCTGGGGTCCAATGGTTATTAGCCTTGAACCTCAGAGAGGCTTCTTACGTATCTTGCCTTAGCAATGATCAAAGTCCTCGTAGTTTTGATTGGGCATTGGGTGCTTACGCTCTGAGGCGGCCTAATGAGTTGGTGAACCGATGTGAAGATGGCTGAGATGACTGGTGTTGGGCTTGAACCACATGGAGGCTTCCTACGTACCTTTCCTTGGAAAGGATCAAAGACCTCGTAGATCATGTGGTGTTGGAGAACCGACTTGAGGTGGATCGGAATGACCGGGTGTTGGAGGTCTTGAACCTCAGGGAGGCGTCCTACATACCTTGCCATAGCAAAGATTAATGTCCTCATATTTCTGGCGAATAAGTTGGTCATGAACCTCGTGGAGACATCCTACGTACCATGGCTTGGCATGGATCAAGGACCACGTTGTTTAGATGGTGACATGGGGCTTAAACTCTAGGATTCCTGGGGTGTTGGTGTACCAACATGAAGATGGTTGGAACGGCCGGGTGTTAGGCTTGAACCTCAGAGAGGCGTCCTACATTCCTTGCCTGAGTAAGAATCAAAGACATCATAGTTCATTTATGGGGTATGGGGCTCACACTATAGGCTACCCAGGGTGGATGTCATGGTAGGTTCTTGCTCTAAGCCCACGTGAGTCGTGCACAGTGTGAAAACCAAGAGACAGTAGAGACCTGATGATCACGTCGCGAAAGGAGCGTCTGTGGGAAGTGAAGTGGGGCATACACGTGATCGCATCTCCAAAGTGGAAACATGGGCTTATGCATGGTTGGAATCCCGAAGTGGTTGGGAATTACTCCAGGAGGGATGCCCGATGGTGACAAAGCATCGCGGGAGATGGATTTGGGGCCGAAGAAATGAGTAGCACCGTTGAACATCACGCCCTTTGCTGGCCCTGGGGCCCAAAGAAGAAAGGTGGAGCAGGGATGCAGGGGCTTACACCAGGATGGTTTCCCTCTCCCCGTAGACAAACGACACGCCCATAAGGAGGATATCATCCCCTGTGGAGACCAGTGGGCATGGAGAATTTCCATTATGGGTGTACCCCACGTGCGAGACACGGGGTGAGGTAACAGTTTAACGTCATGTGCTGAGGACGAAGGTGCTTGGCAGTTTAACGCCCTACATCTCAGACGAGGTGGGTTTGCTCCGCACCCCTAGGACTTACATAACCAGTACCCTCTGCTCCTTGGTTCAGAGAGGGGATAGACAAACCATGGCTAGGGGGTGTCATAGAGCGAACCATTGGGGGTCCACATTAGCATGGCTATGCGAAAAAGCAATAGAAATTAGCATGCCTATGCGAAGAATCATGAGGTGAAGCAATTCAATGGGAGATATCATCCAGGGGACTTTGAAGTTACTTCCTGAAAACCTAGGTGGTTTCATGAGAAATGAGTTTACAGAGAAGGCGATGTGGGTGCGGAAGTGCCGAATAATGATACCTGGTAGAGGGGCATCACGGTCACACAAGGCGGGAGGATTGCACGCAAAAGGGACCCTTGCACGAAAAGGGGATGGGATGGCGTGAGAAAGAGATTACGCTCATGAAAAAGTCTGGGTTGGCATTAAATCGAGCACTGGGAGCAAAAAAGGCTAGGTGCGACATGCTAATGGTCAGTAGGCGCGCAAAAAGATGGACTGACGCACAAAATAAATTGTGCGCCGAAGAACTGATTGCACGCAATTGGATGGAATTACACGAGGGGGAAAGGGATCCATGAGACATCAAAGAAGATCAAGCCCGAGGTGTCTCGCATGAAGGAAGATCCCCAGGTGTCCTCGTGCGAAACAATTAGTACCTAAAATCCATATTTTGCACGCACGAGAGGTGAATTTTGTGCAGGGGAGATAGTTCAGATTCTTTGCATTGAAGTCGAAGTGGATGGCTTTATATATGTAAGCGTTCAAGATAGCGGGTCCGTTCAAAAAAACACTTATGCATGAAATATTGCATGCCCCAATGTTGGCAGCTCAATGATCAACGGTGCAGAGCGATGGTGCGAAATAGTTCTGTGTCCATGTTGAAATCTCTCGCGAATCTCGGAGTATTTCACGCGAGACATATTTGTTTCATGCAACCCATTATTTTATTCATGCCGCCCCTCTGGGACCCCCAGAATGTATTTCCGGTTGAAAATATTGCTTCAATTTATCGCGCCTGAACCATCCTCAACCCTGGAGTGATTTTCGGCGTCTAAAAATTCCCCCTCAGAGTCAGACCAGTGAGGGGCTGCAAAGGTCATATTATGATGGAAACATTGAGATACAGGGCTTCTGGGGGACGTCGCAAGCTTAAAACCGGATCGGTGAAAAAACTCATCTGGACCGTGCAATCTGCTTTCCACGCGGGCGTAGAAACTGCTAATCTCACCTATAAAATGCCATATGGGCCCCACTATTCCATACAAATTTCTCACGCAATATTCCCAGAACTATTGCGCGTGAAAAATTCCTCCCCCTGCTCGAAAAATGTTGTGTTTGTGTGAAATTCACCATGATCGGTTGTCTTTTATCACGCCAACCTGAGATTATCCACGCCAGTCTTGATTTTTTCATGCCGACCACTGATTATTCGCTCTGACACTTGATTTTTTGGTCTAACTCCTACATTTTCGCGCCAACTCCTTAAACTCTTGTCGGTTGAATATGGCCTCCAATCGGGCTGACGGTGAGAGGGAAGCTGCATCTGCTGCTCGATGGGCTGAGATGGTCTCCAACACTGAGGTTTATGGCACCTGAGGGGTCTTATCCAACAACCATACTCTCTTTAACATGCTGACCCAAGCACGAAAAGAATTATGCACTATTTTCTAATCTACCGATCAGGGACTTCAGAATCCTGGAGGAGGTACTTGTGCCAAGGTTTGAGGTCAACACACCACTGTCATGGGAGACCCGCGAGGATGACCTACCCCGGTATAACATAACTTACAATGGCCATCCTTTTTAGAGAAACCAGGTACCTGTTCGGGATGTTTTCATCCCGAATCCCAGGACCGGGACCATCTCGGGGAGTGACCCTGTCGTGGAGAGTTCTCCAGCCCTTTTCGAAAGCACCTTTCGTCAGAGTGTTACTGATGAGGCCAGAGGATAGCTGAATGGTTGGGATCTATGTACTGGAGGCAACTACACAAGTTAATAGGGATGGGCGTATTGGGTTCGCCAGACATGCAACCAGTTTGGGTCGGATCTGCGACAGATCAGTTTATTCGAGGCGGTGCAGACATTGTAGTTTCATTTCTATCTTCAGCCTGAGCTCGGGCCAGATTTGTCTACCCAATGGTCTCCCAACACTAATACCTTCCACCTTCATTATGGGGAAGTCAGTATTAGCCTTTGGTAAAACCATTTCATCGAGTTTATCCCTCTGGAAGAGCATCAGTATGATGAATTCCTCCTGATGAGTAACACCTGGAGTGACAGATCACGAACCCCTATTCTCATGTAGCACCTCCTAGAGTTACCCAAGAAGAGGCTGGGGGGTAATAGATTTCATGAAGGAAATTTCTTACAAGAAATGTTTACTCTTGTTCCTGGTAAAAGATCCAGAAGTCAAGATGTTGGAGCGAGAGAGATGGTGTCCGACCGCTGCACAGAGATGCAAAAGTGGATCGTACTAGAGGATCTTAGAGGCGGCGGACTATTAGTCATGGGGATTCATCATAAATGAGATATGGGACTTGATCCTATGATACTCTGGATTCAATTCCACATTCATGAGTGGATGGATCTTACCGATGAGGGATGCAAGAATGGGGGTTGTCTAGCGACCCTGGTGATGACCGACATCATGGAAACCAAACAAATATTCAATCTGGGAGTCCCCGTGTTGGCTCTTCTATATGCCATTTTGGGATGCATCTCAAGAGGAGGGTCACCGAGGAGGATTTTTGGACCCTTCTAGATCTTTTATGGCTGGGTTGCAGCCCATTGTGGTGGGTATACCTTCCTGAAAAACATTCGTCCTTCGGGTAATGTCCAGTGACATTCCATGTTTAACATCTTCTGGGTCATGCAATTGACGCTTAATGAGGAGGGAGTAAGGATCAGGATCATCAATCATGCCAACTTCACATTCATCCCATTCCACACCCTGACAGTCAAGATGATAGATAATGGGCAAGGCTCACTGGAGAAAAGGGGGTACTTCTAGAGAATCAGAGGTGGGGTGCTCATGGCCCAGATTGAAGGGAAGATCTTTTGCAAGACCGACGTGTTTTCCAGGATTTCTAGGTAGTTTGGATACTTTCAGCAGATGCCAAAGATGGTTTAGACAGATGTTTGAGAAGATTGACACACATGCGCTCTTTGCCAAATGTGGCAGATGTTCACAACCTAGGGCTTTTGTGACGTTATCACCTTTCCTCCCACCGTATATGATACTATCCTCTCAACCGAATATGCAGAGAACTGGGCCATAGCGTACCATGAGGGGATTTTGTGGAAGCATGTTCAACAACTCAAGGTATCCAGTGTAGAACCTGGGTGGCGAGAGATTAGGTAGGGTGCTTCTGGTGGGGAATGGTCGGAAGCACGTTGGGAAACTGGGCCCACATAGGTTGGTACTTCAGTAGCGGGGACGTCGTAAAGCTAGGCTAGGACATCATCGTCTAGGGGGATAGAGGCCCATGTAGCACAGGGTCCAATGATCCTCTAGATGATGGTGATAGAGGCTCATGTAGAACAAGTTTAACCTTTTGATTGTCTGAACACCCCATGACATCGAAAATATTCTCCAGTGATTTAATCTACCCTTCAGCTAGCATAGGGTCAGATGATCCTCAGAATGATGGGGGATGTTGCCTCATGAAATGTTCCAACATTAACATGTTCATCTGCGGTTGATATGGCTGATCTCATGCATGGATACCACCACCATTTATCGCTTGAGTCAACTACTCCATTACTACAACAAACTGTTCAGTTCCAATTCCGACCATCTCAGGTTGCTGATTTGGAAGGTCATTTACTTCTGTATGCCTTCCTAGCACTACATCCCTATTTCCTCTATGAAAAAACATTCTAAACAAACATGTCTTTGATGATGAAACATGGTAATCGTCTAATACAATATCATTTAAATTTGTTCATAAAAAATTATTTTTGGATAATCGTTTAATAGAATTCTAACTCCAAAATTTATCTAAACTGACCTTTGATACCAACTATAAGGCCATAGCCTTAAACAATACTTAATATTGATTTATTTCAAGAATAATCATTGAGGATATTTTCAGGTTTAGATTTTTAGATACACTACAAAATAAATAGTGTTTAGCGGCGGTTTTGTGGCGGCGGTTCACAAAACCGCCGCTAAACGTTTTCCGAACTACGTTTCGTGGTGGTTTTTAATAAACCGCCGCTAAACCTTTGTTTTTTTTAAAAACCCCGACCCTTCCCTACCCCGACCCCCGTTTCCCCTGACCCCGCGTGCTGCAACCCTCGCCCGCAGCCCACCGCGACCCCCCGGCGATCCCGCGACCTCCTCCGGCGACCCCGCGACCTCCTCCGGCGACCCCGCGACCTCCTCCGGCGGTGGCCGCGACCTCCCCCGGCGATCACTAGGGTATTTTTTTAACACTGTTGTTTAGGGATTAGGATTAGTTCATGGTTGAGGGTGTTCCACTAGTTTTTGGAAAGCTTTAGGTTGCAGTTTAGGTGCGACGAGATATATAGGGGAGGTTTTGGGGATTATTCCTATTTAAATAATATGTACTCTTTTAATTATAAATTTTTGGGTTTTATAATTTAACTATTATGTTGTTATAATTAATTAATTTTTATTTTTTTGATTGAGATGTGTCCTTTCATATCTTGTTTGATCTTGGACTGGCCTTGGTGGCTGCTGCTAACCCCAATAGAATTATATGGGAAAATTAATAAAGGTAGGTGGTATGTCATACCTTCCCTTTTTTATTTATTCATGTTTATTTAGTATATGTATTCTTAATATCTCACCTATGGGGAACACAACCTGTTTATTTTATACCAATGGTTGTTTAATTAATTAAATTGGATTCTTATTGTAATGGATGAATGTTAGGGGTCACTAACAACACCAGTGCACTAGTCTCACACCTTGTACCTACATGGTTGGGACTTAGTTTATTAAGAAACCAAGTATCCTTCAAAACATTGAGGTGGTGATACTACACTTTTCTAGGCATGTCATCCTTGTACAAGACTAGGTAGATAGACCTTAGGCAACCAAGATTTGGTTTAATGTTTGAACTATCCCAGAGAGAACTTGGCACTAAAATTAGATCATAAACCATCTTCTAATTATTTCCATAGTGGAAAGGTTCCATGTAGCTAACAAGGTTGTTCTACCATACTCATTATGTTTTAGGATGTAATGTATTGGTGCATTGGTTATTCACCTAAGACCATTAATCTAATTTGGAGGATTCGAATATGGGTACCTCTCCAGTGTATTAGGCTTGGGGACCTTAGTGGGTTCTCTAATAGTTGACAAACCCTGAGCTAGTGCATAATGGGTTTAAGTAGAGATAATATAGGGTTCCAGGCTTAGAACCCACACATAACATATAAGCTGAATGGGATGAGGTAGTAGTGGTGGTTTTAGGAATTCAACCATACTCACTCTTTTATTTATGATTTCACTCATTTACTATTGATGAAACTATGATTTCCATACATTATTTCTAGAATTTGGACCATAGGGCCTAACATGATGTGATGTTATGACAATTATGCCCAAAGGTGCTTCCTAGGATCTAGATTATAAGCCTCTTTGATTTAATAATACTATTACTATTACCAAAAGTACAAATTTTTACTGGGATTCCTTTTTATTGAGGGATTAGAAAATTATGTTGATGACAGTTTCACAAAACCCCTCTTATACTGGGTCAATCTAAGGATGGATAGCTCACTAGAACCCATGGGATGATAAAGGTTGTGAGGTGGGTGCACTTCCCCTGAGTATTGGGATATTGATGATCTCCCTAAGGATTAACGATGATCTTATCATTTTATTCCTAGAATGGTACCTAGTATCAGGTGGATTCACCATTATAGTACTCACCAAACTAGTCTGAGAGTGGGATGTTGAGCTATTTATTGAATGGATTCTGAGTGGTATCCAAGATCCAAAGATAATTCATTACAGATTACCTAAGGGTCATCCCCCTTAGGGATTATCTAATTTTGGATTTCATGATTGTATATGGACTAGACCTAGTAATTAGACATCAAAATGGATTATGCATGAAATGAGTAGTATGAAATCTATATCAATTACATATTCATAAGATATTTATTTGATACCTAGAATCCTTCATCATATTTATTGGAGGTGAGTACAGATGATTAAAGTTTTTTTCATATATCCCCCTTTGGTGATGTAACATGATCAAAATAGATTTTGGTGCTGGATGAGGAGGTATTGTAGATTGGGATCATGGACCCAAGGATTTATAGGTTTATACAGATTTAGTTGTATGATATCCAACCCAATCCCCATATTCATAGAATGTCTAAGTGATCAGGATCATGAATACAAGTATCAACTATGGATTCACTTTTTTATTTTATTTCTAATTGTATCTCGGCTAGGATGACCGCTTACCTTGAGCATGCCTTATGGAAACATACCTTGATACAACCTTTTTTATTCAAATATTTTCAGCAGTAATATATGATTATTATTTTTATCTTGATGAGTAGCTCACGTATACATATAATGAATTTACAAATTGTGTATAGGACTGCATTGGAGGTACCCTACTATGTTTTTTACTCACACCCAGATTAGGACACCATTGTAATAGGGTACCTGAGCAGAAATTCACTTGGTTGCAATAACTGGTAGGGCTAAGGCTTGAGACTGATCAAGTGGTAAAACAAGAATGTGTGTGTGGAGATAATGTATGTGGTTCAACATGAACTTAGCAGTAAATCCTTGTATTTTTATTTTTTTTATTTTATTTTCTCATGTATGTGTGGTTGGATTGGTGGGGGATCAATGTTTTATGTATTACATGACTTTTATAGCCTTTATTTCATTCCATTTTATTACATCCATGTTTATATTTATTGCTTCCACACTCTATTTATTTACTAATATGGATGATGTTTGGTTATTTCCAATATTACATTTACTCTAATGTGAGGGAATATTATCCCCACTATCACACCATAAGCCCTCAATCTTATTCAGTAGCCTCTTAGATATGGGTAGGCACACTTGAGGCCTTATCACCAACCAGTTCGGTTACTTTTTATAGAGTGAAACGTGTAGGGATGTAACTATGTGGTATAAGAGGTTGTTCTATTCCTATTGTTTTTCTATTTAGGACATGATAGATAGGATTATATATAATGTGTTATAATTTGGGATGGATATAATACCGTTGCATCGAGAATACTTTTTCTGGTATGAATTTCAGGCTGTTAGGGGTATGGTATTGTTTTTCTTGATATGCGATGTCATAGTTTTATATGGTTTTCTACCTTTAGAAATTCATATGTGATGTATATTTTATAATTTATTGTAGATTTTTGGATCTTTTCCCATTGGTGAGAGGCCAATGATTGATTTTTACTCTTGGATGGTAGAGGTTAGAGGTATTTAGGAATCATATTTTTCACATAGGGTACATATGTTTTAAGCCATTTAGTGTGTGATTTTATTGACAACATAGGCTATTTTTTAAAAGATTCAACAAAAACCTAAGTGTTTTTTCCCATATTGTTTCTTTATGGAATTACACTCAATTGGGCCAACTTTTATATATATTTCCTTCTTATGGTAGGCCTTTTTTGATCTATAGTGATATGTTTGATGATGAGGATGATGACTCCGTCCTCATGTATGGGAGGTGAAGTGACCCTAGTAGGCCGATAGGTCATGATACCCAAGTGTTTTACCCCTCATATGGAATGGTTACTTAGGTTTATTTATTTAAAGTGTCATTAATCACCTATGTAGTGTTTCCCACATAACTTGGAGTGAAATTCTACTTAACCAAACTGTGTGTGTATAGTATGACATGGATAGTTGAGGTAATAATGTGTGTTTACTGTTTACCATTGTAGATAAAATGTTGTAAGTTAATTACCTTTCTGTAGATCCTTTTTGGGTGTATAATTTTCATGTGTGGTTAACTAAATATTTATAATAACCTACATGGAGTTTTCCCATTTAGCTTGCTATGATATTTTACATAACTAGCCATTATTTATGGTTATCTAGTCAGGACATCTAGTGTAATTCTGATAGGTACATATAAATTTATAGTAAATAGAAACCTCAAGGGGGTATTATCATATACAGATTCTTGGTGAAGATCTATTCATTATCTTTTTACTTGATGTCATTACCCTATAGGGAGAAGTCCCTTATCAGAATTCTTAGAGAGGATTGGGACTTGGTAGGCTAATTTGATAGGTTTTTTACCCTTGTATGTCAATGTTCTTTTTACCTAACTTATTTTTACCTCTTTTAGTGATATTTTTCATGCATTTTAGAAGCCCTACATTGATATGGGTTCGTATATGATGCCTCATGAGATAAGACCTTAGTGAGAGTTTGACCTATGGGTTAGGTGGTCATACCTAGTAAACTTCATATGGGACTTGATTGGTAGGGATAGGTAGGAGACTTAGAGGCCCTTAGTTGTGACTCATACCCTTATTAGTCAGTATTTTATTGATCTAGGGAAACCTGTGAGAGGGGTTGTCCCAGGTTTATGGATTTATTTTTAGGTGGTGAGCTTATTGTATACTCGTTTTGAGATCGATGTATGGGAGATACTTGTGTTTTTACGATATAGGTAGGTTGATTTCTTTCTTTTCTAATAAAACACTTAGGGTTATTATTTTTTTAGACTATGTTTGATAGGTAGTAATGTTCAGATGTCTAACCCTATTGACCAAAACTAATACACTAATATGGTTCCTACCTGAGACCATCCAACTTGAAACTCCAGCCACACCATTAATCGATTACTTTCCTTCCATGGTTCTCAACACCATATTACTTACTTCGTCACCACAATTTTCTAGTTTTGAGAACTTCACTCATCATAAATGAGGTCAGCAGAACCTCAACTCAACCTTCAAAACTTCCCTAACATGTTTTCCAACTCACAACATCCATGAAAACTCCACCCAATTCTAGCATTCATTATTTCTCCCAAAACTACCCAGATTTGTCACACTTTCACCATCCATATCTCAACCAAGGACTACTTGGTTCTTCTTAAAAACTCATTCACATTACTAGGATAAACTTATCATTTCAACATTAACTTGAGGTGCCTCACAGCCCACCACATCCATTCCCTTTCTATCCAACTATGTCTTTCCATTCCTGCTAACTCACTCCGTTGGTTCCCAACTTCCCCTATTGGCATGTCACCCCTCTACCCAAACACGAAGCCTTCTCACTTAAGGTATACCTCCATCACCTACACACACCATATCCAAGTTCCACCTGGCCTTCCCTAAGAACCCCCAAACATGTCCCTTATAGGTTTCTATTTGGAACCTTGATTCCTCCACATCCACTCTACAGTTTTCTCCACATTTCCATGACTAACATAATTCTCTCCACCTTAGGAGGGTCATTATCACTAATTTATTCAAGAAATTCAAACACCATGTATCATGCTTACATCATAAGATGAACCCCAAAACTTAAATGTGGCCATTTAAATTTCCCTAGAACAATAAAACAAACATTACCAATTGTGAAAATGGTTTCAGTGAATGTAGTTAACTTGATTTAAAATGCATTATGATCAGTTTCGATCACACATCAATGGGGTGTTGTTTGAGGCAACATAAATGTGTGATCGATGGTGTTATGATAAGTGTGTATCCCGATATTCTTTTTGCTCCTCAATGAGGTGTTGACGCTGTCCCCTATGGACCAGACTTGTTCAGTTGGTCTGAAATGGTAAATGTGGTCAATGAATCATCTTTATTATATTATGCATACTTTTTGGTCAATGGTTCATCTTTATTATATTATGTTTCTGTAATCTTACACTATCGTATATTTTGTGTAGGCACATTGTGATATACATGGATAAAAGCTAGATCACATTACCGAGGAACACACCTCAATATGTTAAGGGTTTGAATGGGTTTTTAGATTTTTCAATTTCTAATCGATCCGTTGAAGGGAGAATAAGATGTCCATGTCCTAAATGTAAATTTAGAACATGGTTGAAGAGAGATGAAGTTTATGAACAATTAATACTGAAGAAATTCCCTGAGAAATATTTGTGTTGGATTTGGCAAGGAGAATCAAACAATACAGAAAGATTGAGGACTGATGTTAATCCACAGAATGAGGTCCCAAGTTCTTCGACAATGGAAAATGAAATGCAAAACCTCATAAATGATGCATTCGGCACTGCAAGACACCACTATGATCATCAAAACATATCAGAACAACCAAAAGAGGGTGCTACAAATTGCAACGTGACAAGTGATTTTTCTGAGACTGTAACACAAGCAGATCAAGATTGTAACATATCATTGGATCCTCTTGATTCTATGGAGCCAAATGTAAAAGAAAACTTCAGTGAGGAAAATGCATTTCATGATTTAGTTGACGATGGAAATCAAGAGTTGTATAGTGGGTGTTTGAAATATTCAAAGCTTTCATTTCTACTGAAGTTGTACCATATCAAATGTCTATGTGGAATTACAAATAAGGAAATGTCCATGTTATTGGAATTGATTCATGATGCATTTCCTGAAGCAAAAATCCCCGAATCGTTTTATGATATGAAAAAAGTTGTTAACAAGCTTGGTCTGAATTATACAAAAATACATGTGTGTCCCAATGATTATATGCTTTACTGGGGAGAGGATTCAAGTAGACAGAATTGTAAGAAATGTTCTTCTTCTAGATGGAAGTCAAAGGGTGATGTTGGAAGTATGACTGAATATAATTTCACGGAGAAGAAGAAAAGGAACACACCTGCAAAAGTTTTGCATTACTTTCCTTTGAAGCCTCGATTGCAAAGATTATTCATGTCATCAAAAACCATCGAACACATGAAGTGGCATGCTGTAGATAATAACAATGATGGGTTAATGAGACATCCACAAGATTCCCAATCGTGGAATACATTTGATTCATTACATCCAGATTTCTCAGCTGATCCTAGGAATGTTCGATTGGGATTGGCTGCCGATGGATTCAACCCATTTGGGACTTTGAGTACGAGTTATAGCATTTGGCCAGTTGTTTTGATCCCTTATAATCTGCCTCCGTGGATGTGTATGCAACAAACATCTTTTATCATTTCTATGATTATTCCTAGAAAAAAAATGCCTGGAAATGATATTGATGTATACCTGCAGCCTTTGATTGAAGAATTGCAGGAGTTATGGAGCAACGGTGTTGAGACATTTGATGTTTCTTCTAAAACAATGTTTAAAATGCATGCTACTTTAATGTGGACCATTAGTGACTTCCCTGGGCTTGGGAATTTATCTGGTTGGAACACTTATACGGGTTTGGCTTGTCCCATTTGTAACTTTGATTTCGATCCCAAACGGCTACCTCACAGTAGAAAATGGTGCTTCTTGTGCCATCGAAGATTTCTTGATGAATCTCATAGATTTCGGCTGAAAAAATCAAAATTTAATGGTTGCATTGATCGTAGACCACCTCCAAAGTTGTTAACCGGTTCTGAAATATTGACACAACTTGAAAATGTTAAAACAGAATTTGGGAAGGTTCATCATTTGAATGACAGCGGAAAACGAGTGCGAAGTGCATCGTCAAGTGAAATCAGAACGCAACAATGGAAGAAAAAAAGTATATTCTTCAAACTTCCGTATTGGGAATTTAATTCTTTGCGCCACAATCTTGATGTGATGCATATTGAGAAGAATGTTTGTAATAATTTGATTTTCACATTACTTAATGAGCATGTAAAGTCGAAGGATCATCTCAATGCTCGCAAATACTTACAAGTAATGAACATAAAACGTGATCTCTGGCCAGATGAGAATGAAAAGTATGCTCCGGCCATTTTTTCATTGAAAAATAGGGATAAAGGTACGTTCCTTCAAATTTTAAAGAATGTGAAGGTATCTGATGGGTATTCGAGTAACATCTCGAGGTGTGTTGACTTGAAGAATCGTAAGTTATATGGATTGAAAAGTCATGATTCACATGTTTTGTTACAACAGTTACTACCATTGGCATTGCGTACATTATTACCTGAAAAAGTTACTGCTGTTGTACTCCATTTCTGCACATTTTTCAGATAGTTATGTGAGAAAGCTCTACATCCATTTCAGCTTGACAACCTACAGGAGAGGTTTGTATTGACCCTCTGTGCAATGGAGATGATCTTCCCTCCATCGTTTTTTACTGTCATGATGCATTTAACTGTGCATTTGGTTGACGAAGCTAAATTAGGAGGCCCCGTTCATTATCGATGGATGTATCCAATTGAGAGGTATTTTATTTATATGTTTCCAGTTAAGTAAACATTTTTTGGCATTTAAATAAATGCATAATATTATTATTATTTTTCACAGATATCTTGGGCATTTGAAAGCATACGTGAGAAATAAAGCTCAACCAGAAGGCTCTATTGCTGAAGGCTATTTGGACGAGGAGTGTCTCACCTTTTGTTCCAGATATTTGGATGATATTGAGACAAGATTTACTCAAGTTGGACGTGTTGACGACACATCAACTCAATCTCAAATGCATCAGAAATCAAAAATATTTCCTGCTATTGGCCGATCAGTTGGGAGGACCTCATACGCAACACTAACAGAATTGGAATTATTACAGGCACATAGATATGTGCTGCTGAATAGTGAAATTGCAGATCCATTTATTGAAGAGTTGAGGATACAAACAAAGAGACGAATGAGAATCCGAACATGAAATGAAAAAGATATAACGAAAGCTGTGAATAAAGAGCTGGTAGAATGGTTTGCACGACATGTATGTTTATAAATATTGAAATAAATACGAATATTACTTTGACACATAAAATTTGAAAATCTATTAAATTATATATTTTTTTCAGATCATGAATACTGATACTCGAGCTGACTTTTCAGAAGATTTGAAGTTTCTTGCTAGAGGTCCTATAAAACAAGTTAGAAAGTTCAATGCTTATAATGTGAATGGTTTTAGATTTCGTACAGTCGATCGAAATGTGGGTTTGAAAACACAGAATAGTGGTATTTTTACATTTGCTGAGGTGGAATACTATGGAATGCTACATGATATTATTGAATTAAACTACCACGGACATTTTTCTGTTATTTTATTCAAATGCAAATGGGTCGATTTTATCAGAGGTGTTAAAAGAGATTCCTTGCAATTTACTTCTGTAAACTACTCTCGCTTGATGGATGTTGGTGATCGTGAACTGCATGATCCATATATCTTTGCATCGCAGGAAAAAATGGTATATTATGTGAATGATGTTGTGGATGAAGGGTGGAGTGTAGTTACTCACGTAATACAAAGAGATTTGTATGATATGGGTGATGAAGTGGAAGATTGGACCTCTACAATTGAATTTCATCAACAACAGGAAGCAGAATTATTTGTCCATCATGATATTGAAAATATTGGTCTAGCAAGGATGAATGAAGTGGATGAAGCAATGGAGCAGGAAACCGACAAGATTGAAGGGGAAAATGATTGTATGTACGATTATTTATTCATTCAGCAACAACTTGTTTCATTTCTATAGTCATTCATTATCATTGTTATATATATTTTGTTTGTTAATACTGGGCATCTATTATCATTTTTAATTTTTTTTCTGCATAAATTTTTTGAAATATATATTCTGAACTTAATTTTATTTGATTAAATGACAGGAATTCCTAGGAAGAAGTGGTACACTATTCCTTCTTCTTCTGCGACAGATGACGATCCGTCTGTCCCCACGGCATCATCTCCCCCTGCACCATCTCTGACACCATCAGTGGATGCCTCATTAGAGGATGAGTCATCGCCTCCCCCTACAGGAGCTTCAGCAGTGGGGCAGCGACACGCCCCCTCCAGTTCATCACGGACATTCTGGAGGGTCGCAGTCATAGGTACAAATTTTAATTAAATAAATTTATTGCATTTTGTTTATAGTAATTGTTTTCTCATTGCAGATGAAGACAATGGAACCGTGGAAAAGACATAAAAAGTTCTGATGTTTGGAACATGCATGGCAAGAAGATAGTGGTGCCATTTAATTCTTATGGGGTCCCGACGGATGACGCCGCAGGTTTACTTGGTCAGATTATATGTCAGCTGGCAGCAGAGCCCGTTTCCCTGCCTATTTCGTATGATGATTGGAGGCATATGCCTCCAAACTGGAAAAATGAAGTTTATGATTCTCAGATAAAGGTAATTTTATTATTTTATGGTTTAATTGAATGTCATTTTACTAATATATTCAAAATTAATTTCTGTATACAGATGTTCTTCCACTTTACCATTGCTGATGTGATAGCACGGAAGTGGACATTGAAAAATCTTGGAAAAAAATGGAAAGATTTCAAATAGAGGCTGTGGTGTGATGTCAATGATTCTTCGTTGACCGTGCAACAGATGTATGAGAAGATACCCAGTGGGGTACCGAAAGAACAGTGGAAGGTTTTTGTCGATAGATATCGTGATGAGAAGCGGATGGTATTGAAATATATATTATTATATTATCCTCATTTTACATTTATACATGTACATGAAGAGGAGATAGACATTGAATACAATACTGTTAAATTGAATTTTATTTATTTCAGGATCTCTCAAGAAAGAATGCTTCAAACCGGGCGAAGCAGGTAATCCCGCACACTGCGGTTTCAAAAAGATTTTCAAGAAGCCGAATGTCATTGGTAATCTTTAAATTAGTTTAAATATTTATAAGATAATATTATCTATTTAACATATTTTATTGATGATTTATCTTTGTTTAATGCAGTCACAGAGTTTAGGGCATGAAGCATCCCAAACAGAACTGTGGCTGGATGTTCATAAAAAAACAGATAGATGTTTTGTTAATGAACCTGCCAGAGAAGTTCGGGTATGAAGTCAATTATTTATTATAATAACTTAATATCAGTTTTTACTGTGTTAATATATATTGATATTTGATTTATAGGTAAAAATTAAAGAAATATGGGATGCCAATCCTGGGCAATCCTACTCAGTCTCCCAGGATGACCCGGTTGGTCAAGTCCTTGGGAAGGAGAATCCTGGTAGAGTGTGTGGGATGGGTTTGGGACCCGTACCATCTGAGGTCTTTCGCATGCCATCAGGGATTTCAGCCTCATCTACTCCTAGTTATAGTCATTCCATACCTGAAGATGCTCAGAGGGAGATGTCTGCTCTACGAAACACAGTTCACCAGCAGGGGGATCAGATATCTGCTTTGCAGAAAGAGTTGCTTGAAATACGTCAGCATATGAGCAGATATGCCCCCGTTGGTAGTGCATCGGGTAGTGGTGAGCAGGTAAATCACAAAAAAATCAAAATCATTTAGTTTGAAAACTTTTATTGGTTTTAATTTTAATTATAAATATGCAACAATATTTAATTTTCAATATAATGTTCTTACAGGTGGCAGCAGGTGGTGGAGATGAAGGTGGAGAGGGTGACGATGCAGCATCAGATGATGAGTAGTAGTATTGTTGATGTGTTGAACAAGTATGATAACAGTTGGTTTGTATATGTAACATTTATGGCACATAGTTTCCACCAAACATTTCCATGTCCTAACATTTTCTTGATTTCTCATGTTTGCTTCTATGCATTTTATTTATTGTGTTTTGGATTCCTCATGTGTTGACAAAAATATTCTTAATGCAATATGCATGTGATGATACCATATTATATTGGGGACTAAATTAATTTTTCATAACGTTTCTTTCTTCCGGTTACAACATTAGATTTTAATAAATGAATATTTATTTAAAAATACCATTTAAAACTATAGGAGATAAATAGTGAACCCAAATCCCACCTCTATGAGCCACTGGGATGGATACTAGTATCAGGGATATAAAAAATAAAATTTTGAATCATTGCCCCATATATTTCAAGAGCACAGAATAAAAACACCATCGAATCAACTACAATATAATATAAATTATCCATTAAACTATACATAAAAAATCCCCCATGGGTTAAAATAAAATTAAATAAATAAATATAAAATTGTTCAAAATGTTAATCATGTGGAGGAAATAAAAATAACCCAATGTTAGAGCTCTTAATTACTAGTTCGCTCAACAAATACTACCTCAAAGCCTTAAATATAGTATATTTATAAATATTAAATATATCATGTACTATCCAAATGATCATCACCAATGTGACTCATATAAAACTGTAATGAGTGTATCAATAACCTAGTTAACTTGTATCAGTAATAACAAACCACTATAAATGTAAACTAATCCCCCATCCTCTTCAATGATCTGTCATGAAATAATCCATTTGTGGGAATTAATTTAATATTATATGAATTTAGTTATTGTTTCACGTTGACCACATGAAACTTAGTTTTCAACTATCTCCCAATAAGAATACAACATAATATCCCATCCCTCCCAAATCCACCAATAAATACACCAACATATTGTCATATATTTTACAACAAACAAAAAAACTTGTATTAGGGAACTAGGGAAGTATGATATAATTAATTCATAGGATATCCACCTAATAAAACCATCCCTCAATGCGTTATATCAATCCTTATGTAATCATCCTCTACTTGTATCAATGAAAGATACTAATATAGGGGGAGTATAAGAGATGTGGTGGTCTTCAATACATATCCTCCCCATCCTTGATTTTAATGAACACATTCTATGGTTATCTAAGAGTTGGATTTTAATCCAACTCGAGTGGGGTGTGTAGAATATTCTTAATGATTACATGTATATATTAGTCTCTAAATAACCCAAGATTTATGTTATCATGTTGGGATATTTTCTATAGGACTATGATGGAAATTCATGTGTCATTCATAAGAAACATAGTAGGACCCATTCATATATTATTTTTTATGATTTCATGTTAATGGGGGGGGGGGGGGGGTGGATGATTTTCTTCCATTCAAGAGAGACGAGAGGGATTCCTCATTCATATCAGGTGCATGCATAGAAGAGTTTATTTTCAAAGAGATAAAAAGCAAGGTTATCTCCTGGGTAAGATCAGTTGTGATTGTATCATCCACACATATTGGATTATGACTTGTTCCATCTATAGTGGGGATATAAAAATTTTGGTATCTTGAAGATTGAATTTCCATTTCACATTCCCTTTCTTATTAATCAACAAGGGAAACCCATGTTTTACCCTTCATTGTATTGAAGTTAAGGGAATTAGAATGCTTCCTAACCAATTTGGTTGAATCATTATTCTTTGAGGGCTCACCTATATCAATGGAAGTGATTTTCATTTATTTTATGTTTTAACCTCTTTCAGAGAGTTATAATCAATGAGTGTATTTTTGCACTTGTGAATTACTCTTCATTTTGAAACAGAGTGTCCCAAAATCCTGTATAACTCCCAAAAAGGTGGAGTATATTCATAATTAATTTTAACATAAATGTTATGATAATTGACATTAAAATTAATCATTTATAGGAACATATATTCAGTGATAGAATCAACTAGAATTATAGAATATATACCACACTCCCTAGATATATTCATATAATCTAACTTCATCAGTATACCAATACAGGAAGACATATCACAAATATTTTTTAGTTTCTAGTATACCCAGTTTAAACCATGTAGTCTTACCTAGACATGAGTGGTGGAGTTGCATTGGTTTACGGGATTTAAATTTATATCCCATTCATAAATTTGAAGAGTGACTAGTTTCAAGTTAATGATTCTAATTCTTCATACCAAATACTGGTCCTCGTTCCATCTCACAAGAAGATGAAAAGAAATATTCCTCTTAGAATCATTCTCCATCCTTGAATACCCCATCGATGATCAATTCTATTATTTAGATCTGGTATGGGCCAAGGTTTATCTCTCCTAGAGTATGAAATCCTTAAAAAATGGATAATTTATAAAATTCCAATCATTAGTGAAGGGCATATGGGTCTGTGAAAACTAAGAAACTATAAGAACATGATTCTTCATTTGAGGTATGAATATGTCCTTTTTAAGGTTATTCTTAAGTAAGTGGAGGAAAAAGATGTCTAAATTAGGTGTAACCTAGTTGCATGTTGTGTAATTGGGTTTACATGACTATAATCTTAATACACTTGTTTAGATAGTATTTTGAGGCATCGACTGTATTTGTTTGCAGGGATTTGGAAAATTTAGGGCAGTGGTGGAGCAGATCCAACATATTTTTTTTTCCAGTTCAACATTTAGCGGCAGTTTTAACCGCCGTTAATGCCATACCTGTGAGCATTTAGCGGCGGTTAAAACCGCCGCTAAATATATTATGTTTATATGTAGCGGCGGTTTTCACCGCCGCAGAATAGGCGCATCAAACGCCTGAATTTAGCGGCGGTTAAAACCGCCGCGAATAAAAAATATCAGATACCCATATAACCGCCGCTAAATGAAGAGAAACCGCCGCGAATAAAAAATATCAGATACCCATATAACCGCCGCTAAATGAAGAGAAACTGCCGCTAAATGACGGATCTACGACACATTTCTAAAACCGCCGCGGAATCGAAAAAACCGCCGCTAATAGATTGCTGACGCCAAACTTAGCGGCGGTTTTTGTAAACCGCCGCCACACAATATAGCGGCTGTTTAAACCGCCGCTAAACAATAAAAAAACCGCCGCTAGGACCGGATTTTGTTGTAGTGATAATTAGATCCTAAATCATGCATTACATTCCACATTTAAACAAGGTGGTAACATAAAAGACAATATTCACTTTTCCCATCAAAGGAAACATATTTAAAATAAAACATGGATTTTTTCTTGACACTTCCTCAACACTATCATCACATCATTTTCCATTCCCTTTACATGGGAAAAAAATTTCAAAAACATGGGATGAGCATAAAAATCTCAACAAGGGATATAAATATACGGAAAGAAAACCTCAGTCCATATATACATAAGAATCATTGAAAACATACTTTACTCGTAAACATTAGAACGTAATCATACCTCATGAAATCATAAGGTATATGAATAACTCATTGAGATCATAACATATAAAGGTTACTTGAGGCATTCATAACATTCTTACGTAGGGAGTAACCCTCATGGTAATGTTTGGAATACCCATCATTGTATATTCCGTAAATCTATCTGGAGAATCCTTAGAAATTAACTCCTTCGTGTTACACAATTCATTGGAGATCTATCTCAATCTCACCTTCCATTAGTTTATCATGGAACCACCCGTCTTCATAAACAATTCCCATGAACCATAACATAATCGTATAACATAAAACATGAAAAAAAGAAACATAACATTTCCACATTTCAATCACAAGATATCAATACAACAAATTGATATAATCAAAACATCATGAAAACTATTTTCAATACCAAAAATAAAGAAAATTAAAACATGGAATTTATTTTTCATTTAAAAAAAGGTATGGCTTGTTGAGGAAGCCGAAACTAAAATAATGGTCATGGCGGCAGAGAAGTCATTGTCGCCGCATACATAATACAAAACATTCCTTTTGTCATTTAGTAAAATGTTTCGAATAAAAATATTCCATTTGAATATATGTAAATGTCAAAGGGGTTTATACACTGTATAAAATAACGTTGTGTATAAAACAAAATATTCCTCAATGAAAGGATATTGAGACGAAGTCCCTTACCTCGTGTCTGAATTGACTTGATCATTCTTTAATCTCATGAATAATAAACTAGTGTTAATTTTTACTTTCTTAAGAACCTTTTTATAGTTCATTATTTATTATATATCACTAATTACCATGTTATTAACATTAGGTAATCATTTATGTTAATAATGGTCGTTTTGTCGATCTTTGTTACTTGATCCAAAAATAAATATCATATAATTACAAGATGTTCATGTGGTAAAATATCCATTATATACAGAATTATATTCATGAGTTAGATATCATAAATATCATATATATCCAGTATATATGTGCATTTATAATATTACATCACATTTATAGGTATGAAATGAAATGCAACGTTAATGGAGCCGGTAAGCCGCACGTACGCATGAACGCTACTTTCATTTCTATTTAATATTTAATGGAATGAAATAATAATGATATAGAGGTATATTATAATTACAGTATAATATCATATATAATATAATTAACTCCGTCCATTATACGTCCCACATATGGCATTAATGAATCAAATCACTTTGAGGGGGCGGTAGTCCACACTTCCTAAAATGAAATTATCGCGTTTATCCATAATGGAAACCATAAAGGTATGCCATAAATGAAAAATACAAAAGAATAAGGAATAAATAAACATAATATATATCATATATAAATATAGTGATATCTTAATGGCCCCTATGAAAGGTGTTAAAAGATGATTGAACAATCATCGTTTCGTGAGGTAGTAATTCGTCACTCACAGAAATAGTATGTTCTTTAACCATTAGATGGATGTGTGTGGAAGTTTAAATCAAATACAAATCATAAAAATATACTAGTATATTGAAAATAATGGTTTTGTTAAAAAATATAGGAATAAAAAGGGTTTAGGTGGTGGGAGAAGCCCAATAAAACAAAAGGACATAAGAGAATACATTACCATTAAATCGGGTAACTCCCCTTAGTTTGAACCAAAAGGGTTTCTTGAAGAATTTTTTGCATAAGGAAAGGATTATAGAATTAATAGAGAGATGTGGAGAGATTAAATGAGCAGATTTTGGCCGAGAAAATGGCTTGAGAGGTGTGGGTTAGGGGGTAGAGGTGGGGTATTTTATAATAGAGAGGAGGGGCACTCTTGGAATGTCATGAAATGTTACTTTATTATAAAATGAGTATAAGATTTTAAAGGTCCCACAATGATACAATTTGAGTATATGGTGATAAGGGTTATAAATACACCCATACAATAGGTTTTTGACATGTGTAAGTCTAATATTTTACATTATCTATTCATTTTATTTAAATCGTTCATTAATGAGGTAATCATTGCATCATCATGGAGTTATACATAGATTTATTTATTTAATGTCTAAGAATTATAAAACCTATACAATGATGTAGGAAATATTTTTATCTTTCCAATGACAATTTATAATCCCAGATATCATTTATTTAGACAATAATAAAATTTTGTTTCTTAGGTGTTACATACTTTTGTTATATTTTCCATTATTTAGAAAATAAAATGATAAAATGTCACTATCACACAAAACTGAATCCATGGGGTCCCAAAGTTGGCACAAGGAATCCCATGGTCTTCCATGACACAAACTGTAGAATTAGGACATAGGTTGGGGTCATTTTATATTATTCTGATATTATTTTATTACCCTTAACAACCCGATTACAAATTAATCACGATAATTAAAGATAATTACCATCATTACTATTCATAATGTCTAAAAAAAGAGTCATAATTAGATAATTTGGACCTTATTATTCCAAATATGGAATCCATTTTACCAAATTCCAAACACATAAATTTCATTAATGAATTTAAAAAAAAATTCCGGTTGTCAAAACAAATAGTGGGTTTTTTAGAAACAATATCTATCAAAAGTTTGACACTTGTTTATGCCCAATTCCAAAGTGAAATTAATTACAATGACCAAAATTAGCTTAAATGGTAAAAATATATTATAATTACACTTGAAAACCAATTTAAAATATAATCTCACCATATAATTAAATTAGATGAAAAAGCAGTTTTGATGTAAAATGCAGTATTTTTCACTATTCATTAAAAAAATGAACATTGTCGGAAAAATACCAAACAATTATCCAATGTAAATTTCAATGTACCAATTCTAATGAATAAGTTTATTTTGAAAAATAGAGATCATAAAATTTTCAAAATTTAGATTTAATAATGGGTTTCTATCAAAAGGCGGTAAAACGATCTTTAAAAAAATATTTGAGTATTCTATTTTTATGTTTGGATTTATTCTCATATTAATCCTCTAAAACACTCTCTAATTAATAAATAGACATAGATATAAAAATAAATAATTCTTTACATACTTGGGATGTTACAGATAAGGACTAGAAATTGACCCAAATAGATGGATTACTTTATTTATATGACTCTATGTCCTATATAATCATCCAGATGTTGGTTATATATATCATTTTCCATTTGGATTTGATTGTAACCATTATTATATTTTATTTTATAAAAACAAAAATATTTCACACTCTTATTTTAAATATCTATTGTAATTTTATCACGTATATTACCAAATTTTATTTTCAGTTATTAATCTTATTTTCAAGTACAAATTTTTTATCTAAAAAAGTTTACTTTTTGCTATTTAAGAAATAATTACTTTATTTTCATATAAAATGATTATGCCTAAATTATTCAATTAATGTAAAATTCAAATAAATGATATGAAAATATGAAAGTAATTATAATTTGATATAATTGAAGTGATTTAATAGTTTTATAGATCGAAATGAAATTTCAGCAATATAAAAAAGATTTTTATTTATTTTTCATTATGGTACAAATGTTATCAAAATCAATGTAGCTTATTGTTCTAAAAGTATACATTAATAATATTTGGTCATCAATAATATTTTAATATTTGATATAATATTCATAAAAATCATAAATTTATACACTTTATTATTAAAGGATTTATAATATAATTGATTTTCCATTTATGGTATATTATTCCTTTTATTTTGGACTATCATTACCCATCAAGAGTAAAAATCACTTTTGTCACGAAAACATTATGAAGAGTTAATGATGGATTAAAAAAATTATAAGGGTCAAAATTTTACAAATATATAACTATAAATTATTTTATTATTATACATATACCCATAATCATCCTATATTATAAATAAATCAGTTTAGGGCCATTTTGATATAAAATTTAAATTATTATAATTTTATCTTTTGAGAAACTCCATGCTTTTCTCTTTCATCTCTTATATATGGAATAGAAATCGCCTCATTTAATTATTGGTAATGAATATTTTTGTTTGACCAACACAGGAAACAAATAAATTTCAAAAATATCTACCCACATTCTATGGGCCATATTTGGGGAATAAATAGAATCATTGTGGTTTTAATGTGTGTCGATTTTTTTTTCAAAAGAAGAGTTATTGATTTTATCCCAAATTTTAGATTTATATATTATTCCAAAACCTTAAAATTTTATTCAATAATGATAAAATAATAATTTAAATTTATATATTTATATGGTATTTGGTTATTTGATTCATCTCGATCCATCTCCCCTTCAATCATATGGGAAAAAATGTAATTCATGTGTATGGCAGAGTATCAGCTTGCGAACTGACATAATTTGTTATCCATCACCACCTCTCATGGATGGTTATATTGATGAAATAAATATTTATAAACAATATTAATGAATTATTTATCTTTATAAAAATGTATGACTTGAAATATTTTCATACATTTTTATTTACTATATAATTATAATTTTGTTTATATGTACTTGTGGACTACCACCTCCATGAAGTGATGTGGTTTTTTTTCAACACCACATGACATGTATAATATATTTAATAAAATTTTGAAAAAAAAATATTAAATAAATTACATAAATATAATTATGGATATATACAATGATACATACTTTTTTATGTAACGATCATTGAGAAAAATGGATAAGTAATTTGTGCCTACGTACAAACAAGAATTTTTATGAGTGTAGCATAGTTCATTTTTCATAACAATCATTAATGTTTGTTTTAAAAATTGAAATTTCTATATTAATATAATATTTATTCCACTAATATTATTTTGGATATTATAGAACAATGACCATATTATCCATAGGAAACAACTATAACATGTTCTGATGTCATGAATGAACATCCTCAAACCACCATATGTGGATATTTCTGATTTTGCAACTTGAAATGTGTTTAAAGTAAACGAAATCAATGGTTTAATGTAAATTGTTTGACCATGGATATGTTTCTTAAAAATTGAAATAAATGATATATGTTTATTATATGGGAGTTAAATAACATGCGAGACAAGTCAAACTTGAGTTAAGTGATTTCATCACAATTTCACATCATTATAGAATATTTTAATATTATAAACCTAGATTATTTTATATTATATATGTTATATCACTAAACATGTTATTTCAAGAATTATGGATACTTAATTATAATTTATGATGAAATTTTAATTATTATATCCGTTTGTATTTGACTAGAAAGTAACCAAGTGGTAATGATATTTATATCTTGATTTCCATTCATTGGGATAAAAATATTCTATATTAACTTTTTTATGTCAGAAATATGTTTTATTTAAAATTGATACAGATAATCCCTCAAATTAATAATTTTCCTATTAAGGATAAATTTTTTCAAATTGTTATTCATCTAAAATAATCTTTCATTAATTATTATATATGTTCAATTTGAATTATTATTTCTTGAATATCCTTATGTTCAAGATACTTAACTTCTTATTTGATGTCATTATTTCTTAGACCTCACGATAGGAATGTCGCCAAAGTGGAAATGGATTTATGTTACAATTTCCAATCTTTTTTTGATTTCATATTATCAACATTAATTGTTAGTAAATCATATGATATTAATTTCATGAAATACATATAATTTATTATCCATTATTTATGAATTTACATTACATGTCTCATTTCTATATCCCAACTTATTTAATAAAGAAACATCAATATTGTTGTTTGAATATGATGTTGATCATTTATATTCATTTAGGTCTAGAATGAATTTCTTACATATGCATTTTTTTAAATGATTTCAAAAATATTATTTCAGAAATATAAATTATTTCATAATGATATTTTCTCGGATTGTTCAACGTATTTGAAATGGTTTATAGGAGAAATTTCAAAACTAAATTTATATGGGTCACCTCTTACTCCTATTTTAATATGATTAAATTGAATGTTTATATTTTTCATTTACTTAAAAAATATCCACCATCATTACACAACAATTCCTTGAATCATCCATTACATGTTTACAAGGTTGTTTTAAATGAAAATAGTTTCATTAATATGTGTGATGTGTTTTGTTTTTAAAAAGTTATTTTCAAAGTGAAAAAGATATTTTCATCAAAAATAATTTTAAATATATTTTAATGGTATATACATTCATAAAAATTAACAACCATTGATGTTACTTCTCCTTCATTAGGTTTATATTTTATTTATAGCATTATAATTATTTCCCTATATGGTTTATTATTATTTAAAAAATATCATCATCAAGAACATTTATTTTCAATGTTTAAGAGGAATAATGGATCTTTCAATTATTTTGTTTATGAAATACATGCTCTATGGTCTTTATTCATGTAATGAGTCATTGAAATTATTTATGATGATGCATGGTTTTATGAGAAAACAATTATGGGTGAATATATGATAACCCACCAAATCAATGGGTCTAAAAGTGGAGCAATTTATTCCCAATATAGGGTCAAGTTTTCCTATCACGACACATCCCCCGGGGCCCATGCTATGACTACCCCAAGCCCGCCTTCCATAGGCCAGGGTTTGGCGACTAGAACCAATGGCGTAAATCCCTAAAACTTTAAAGGCACTGATTTTAAAAATTATAAACCCACATAATATAGTAGTTAGAAGAAATAAACTATGTAAAACTGTGTACAAAAGATGTGCAAAAATGTAAAGAGTCCGAAAATACAAGACCAACTGTAATGTACAAGGAAACTCAAAGTACAAGGAAAACATGTACAACAGATGAAAGGTGAAACTACTGCTGGTTCGTCCTACGGGAAATCCTAATTGAAAGGTAGGTATAGATATCCTCCACATCACTCCACTTCCATTCGTCTCCTCCGTGTCCCATCATGCCATGTGGTCCACCCCCAGGTACCATCTTGTCCTTATACACTCATCCTTGGTCAGTGCGGTATGTCATCTGCATCCAGTACAATGAGGTTTGGGCATAGCCCATGCAGTGGTGAGAATAACAATACTCAGTAGGCACCCCGAGTCCCTCAAGGTCTCACAAAATCAAAAAAAGATAAACCACAAAGAATGAAATCAATAGATAACCACAATTAGGTATATGCTCATACATATTCATAAGTTATAAAGTAATCTCTCTCAATCATGAGGTAAACACCAAAGTTACTGACTTAGCTTAACTATGATTTTTACTCACCTTTTCAAAACCATGGCTGCTGGAGAACTCCTCCTCTTTCAAGTATAGTGGGCATGCCGCCACAACCCAGTGCTTCCCACTAACCTTGGACTGATGTGGTACTCCTCCTGTTGAGTACCGTGGCTCTGTCGCACTCACACAGAGGTTCTCCCCACTATGGGACTACAGCCAACTACTAGGGGATACTCCTAATAGCCTACAGAGGTACTCCTCCCGTCAAGTACCATGGGTATGCCACCAACTACCAGGCACTCCTCCACCGTGGGTCTGTTTCCAACTACCAGGTGATCCCCACTGAGCATGTTGAATTAGTCCAAGTCGAATCGGTCAAGCAGTCGTCGGGTCTAAGATAGCTACTGGTTCTCCGTATGCCATTCGCTCATCTCCAAGAGGGTCCAGTCCACGAGATACAGGTCAATACTCCAACTATCATGAAGTCCCACATAGAAGTATCTCAATGGTCCGCCTTGTCATAGATGTCTCAACGCAATAGGCAACAAGCCGATCAGATGCCCGGTCTGTGAGTTATTAGTCTTTTAGTCCTGAGAGCTGAGTTGGATTTGTGTAAGATCCAACCCGATAGTATCTCAAATATACCAAAAACTCAAGTAGGGTATTCTCAATGGAACCATCGCGTTCCCAGAATACTAGTGCCGCTGACAGTTCGTCATATAGATGAATGGTGCCAACGATATGGCCAACAAATGTAAAGGGTCGGTAATGGTCCTGGAACCGGTCCGACCACGTCGGACTAACTCGGCCCAACCCAGACTGAGCCAACTAAGTCTGGGATGACCTGGACAAGCCTGTTGGGTCTGACCTTGCCTGTTGGATGGGTCACCCGCTAGGTTCAGCTCGGTGTGCTGGCCTAGGCCTGGCGGACAGTGGGGGCAGTTCTACCCGGAGGTCTCCATGTAGGATGCTTGGCCTGGAGGCCGGGGCTGGTTTGGCCAGCACCGCGAGGGCTGAGGCCCAGGCACCTCGACCTAGGAAATGGGCACAGTTCAAGTAGGCTGGGTGTCGGCTGGGTGGGGAGCTAGGTAGGCCGGTAAGGCACCAGGAGTGTGTCAGGTATGCAGCTGGCAGGCCGCGCAGGGCGCGGGCAGGCCGCAGCCAGGAAGGCCGTTTTGGCGCAGCTCAGGCCGGAGCAGGCTGACGGTGCTCGGGTGGGAACACCAGTGTTCCATGGGGGTGGCGCGGTTCACGTAGGCCATGGGTATAATGACCTTTGTTGTTTCTGCCTTTATCGCCTCGTTGGTGATTTGAAGAACACCACAAGAATGAAAAAACGACGGAGGAATTCGAGCCATGTTATGTTGGACCACATCCTCCGCATTTAAGGTGGTATCAATTGTTTAATGAAGAAAAGAAGATGAACAACAATTAATTACATCACTTTTCATCGATTCCTTTCATTCGATGATGAGAAGAAGTAAAGAAAAACATCAACATGCAGTAACCCCTACCTGGATTTTCGGGCGTCGACAGTGAAGTCGTGGGAAGAAGACGTTGTCATCGTTCGTCACGTCCACCACACACTTCTACTTCCAAGTTCACACAACAGTTGTGGAAGTGGCTCTACATCGGTAGGTGTCTGAGTAAAAAGTCGATGAATGATCATCACCGATGTTCTTTATTGGAAGAACACATTCTTCGTTCTTTGTTGGGAGGATTCTCTCTTCTCCCAATAATCCTCCATCCCAACTTCCACCCATATAGAAAATTAAATTTATAGAAGAAATAGTTTTTCTATTATTTTTTTAACACAACAATTCAAATTGGAGAATTAATTTAAGAGGATCCTCCTAATTAATTCATGAGAGTTAGCACGAATTAATTAGGGGATATTTGAACAATTTAAAATTTAGGGGAGTTGGCTCCATTAAGGTGGGGTGTTCAATGATTTTCATCCAATTTAATGTCGAGTTGAGGAATCAAGAGGATCTCCCTCATTAATGAGGGAGAGTTGAGATTTTTTCCTCTCCTCTCATTAATAGGGGGGTTATGCCCCATGTTCTCCCCACCACATTAATCCTCTCATGGGAAGTTTAGTTCGGGTGGGCCCCACCACCATAACTGCTCATGAGATGTTAATGTGTGGTGGTCCCACCTCCAACCTCTATGAGAAGGTTTTAACCACCACACACCAAATGGCGACTCATATAAAATAAAATGTAGCAACACTTTATTTTATTATTATTTTTGTTCGTGAGAACCCAAAAATGAACTTATATTCTCTACTCACTATCATCGAATTGAAAGTCTCCATAAAAAAATTCTGACACGGCAAGTTCAACGGTGCACTCAGATTTCAATTTTGAGCACCGGTTCAAAAGATACTAAAAATCTCTTTTACGTTTACTGAACATACACAAAAAAGCTTTAGAAATTGATTCCGGGCACCCCGAGCCTCAGAATCATGCGCCGTAAATTTTCGCGGACTCGTAAAATTCCCATGTATATAAAAAAAATTCAATGGAATTTCTGGGTCTTTACATTCTCCCCAACTCAGGGCTTTATGTACCAGTAAGCTACAACTCAAACTACGGGAACAAGTGGGGGTACTGAGCACACATCTGAGCCTCCTGCTCCCATGTGCTATCCTAGAAGTTTTTGTACTGCCAACAAACATGCACTTGAGGTATAGATCATCCATGTAGGACTCATTCATGTCGGTCCCAAATCTCTACTGGAACCTCTGTAAATGTTTCCCCATCGTCGATGTCCATCTCTCTATGGTCGATGATATGAGAAGGGTCCTGGACGTATCTTCTCAGCTGAGATACATGGAAGACGTCATGCACCCAGTGTAACTGAGGAGGAAGAGATAAGTAGTAAGTCACCTCACCATCTCTGCTGGGGACCTGAAATGGTCTGATGAATCTCATAGATAACTTTCCGCCTCATCCAAATCTCTATAAACCTCATCGAGGTGAGACTCGAAGAAAGACGTGGTCACAATCCTAGAACTTCATAGGCCTCCATATCCTGTCAAAATACAAATTCTACCTACTCTGTACTGTCTTCATCTTCTCCTGGATGGTATGCACCTTCTCTATGGTAGCCAGTACCATCTCTGGTCCAACCAGTGTTGACTCCCCTGGGTCTGTCCAGCACAAGGGTAATATGCAAGGTCGACCATACACCACCTCAAAAGGGGCCATACCTATGGTGGAGTGATAGATATTGTCATATGAAAACTCGAAAAAAGGTATGTGATCCTCCCAGATGTGACCAAAGTCAAGGACACAAGAACAAAACATGTCCTAGAGGGGCTGAATGGTCCTCTCAGTCTGGCCATCCATCTATGGATGGAAGAAATTTCTCTGACAAAGTCGCGTCCCGAAAGCTTCCTGCAACCCCTTCCATAAGATAGAAGTAAAGTGTGTGTCATGATCATATATAATAGATGATGTTACTCCATGTAGCCACACAATCTCATGCACATAAAGGCGTCTCATGATCTCTACTGAGCCCTGCTCTCTGATCGGTAGGAAGTGGGCCGACTTGATGAGTCAGTCGACGATCAGCCAAATCGAGTCATCTCTCCTGGATGTTCATGGAAGAACCATCACGAAGTATATGGATATTCCATACAAATTCTACTCTAGGACCTCTAATGGCTGATCTAAGCCTACTGGTACCTATTGCTCCACCTTCAATTACTAACAACAGAGTCACCAAGAGACAAACTCTGCTACCTCCTTCTTCAAACCTGGACACCAGTGCAGTCATCAATGGTCCTGGTACATGTTCACAACTCATGGATGTACATTTAGAGGGGATGTGTGGAACTCCCTCAACACTACCTCCGGAAGTGCTACTGGTACCGAGGTACGTTCTCTGAAGAATATGATGTGCCCCCCACCTTCAGAAAATCCATTAGGTGCCTGCCCTGTGGATATCTAATAACGTTACATCTCGCGGTCAGCATCTCCATAGTGTGCCTGCTTGGCTCGCTGAAGAAGTGGGGGAGGGACTATAAGAGGCTGTAGAAAGGCTGCACCATCTCTATTTACAAAGGATATCTATAAAGCAGCTAGCTTCTCTGTCGCCTTTCCTAATAGCTGTATACCAGTTCTATAGCTGAGTACATCTGCAAAAACGTTCCCCATCCCATGACTATAGACAATCTCAAAGTCATAGTCGTGGAGGATATCAATCCATTGTCACTGTCTCAGGTTCAAGTCCTTCTAAGAGAAGATATACCTGAGACTCTTGTGATTAGAGTACACGATAAAATGGTCACCCATCAGATAGTGTCGCCACATATTCAAGGCGAAGACCACTAATGCTAACTCCAGGTCATAGGTAGTGTAGTTCTTTTCATGATGTCTCAGCTAATGAGAACTATAAGCGATCACAGATTTCTCTTGCATCAGGACACAACAGAGTCTGGTCCCTGATGCGTCAAAGAATACTGCATACCATAAGCCTTCCTCTGGAAGCCTCAAGATGGGGGCACTAGTCAGCTTCTGCCTCAGCTCCTGAAATCCCTGTTGGCATCTCTTCGACCACACGAAGAATTTCCCGTTCTTCGTCAATTCATATAGTGGTGCTGCAATACTGAAGAAGACTGGTACAAACCTCTGGTAGTACCTAACCAAACCCAGGAATCACTGTACCTCCGTCACACTCCTGGGTGGCTCTAAAGAAAGTACCCCCTCATTCTTCGATGGATCCTCTGCAACTTCAGCCTCCTAGAAGACATGTCTCAAAATGTGAACCTCTCATATCCATAATTAGCATTTCGATAGCATACCATAAAGCTGGTGCTCTTAGAGTGTGTCCAGTACTACCCTCAAATGGTATGTATGCTCCTCTTAGTAGTCAAGTAGATCAGAATGTCATCGATGAGGACTACGACAATGTGATCGAGGTATGGATGAAATATCATGTTCATGAGTCCCATTAACACTTTTGGAGATTTTGTTATGCCTAAAGGCATAACCAAGAACATGTAGTGGTCGTACCGACATATGAACGTCTTCTTCAACACATCCTTGTCTCGAACTCTGAGCTGGTGATAGCCAGATCTGTGGTCTGTCTTCGAGAACCACCATTCTCTTTTCAATTGATCAAAGAGGTCGTCAATTTGTGAGAGTGGGTACTTGTTCTTTATGGTCACCTAGTTCAGGTGAAGGTTGTAAACACAAATCATCATGGTCCCATCTGCCTTATTGGCGAATAGAATTGGGGCCACCCAGGGAGAAACAGTGGGATGGATGAATCCCTTCCCCTGCATGTCCTCCAGTTTTACTGCAGCTCACGAAGCATAGTTGTAGCCATCTGATATTCATCATTAGATATCAGTGTTTTATAAGGCTATATGTCAATATTGAAGTCCACCTCTCTCCAAGGGGGTAGTTCTGGAACATCATCCAGGAAAACATCCACATATTATTCTACCATTACAGGATAGCTCAGACTCTTCACATCAACTGCTCCAATGGTAAGGCAGGCCAGGTGATTAGTGGTCAGCTGCACCCTCCTCTGAGTTAGTTTGTACTGTGCTGCAAAGGCTCCCTTCTCACCGGTGAAGGTGAACCTTTTCCCATCCGTGCAGACACACCACACACTGTTCCTAATACAGTAACTTTGATAATGGACTATAGATAACCAGTTCATACCCATGATGACATCGTATGGCCTCAACGCCACTACGAGGATATCTCACCCGAAGCTCTTACCTCCTAGATGAATCTCACACTGCTGGAACCTATGCGTAATTATTTAGTCTGCTCCCATATGAGTCTCTAGCCATATGGATCGAGCCAACGACTCTATTGGAATCTCCGAGCTCCGAACAAGGACAGTGGAAATAAAAGAGTGACATAAACCTGTGTCTATAAAAACTATATCTATGGTGTAGCAGAAACAGATCATACCTCGAATCATCTCTAAGAAACCATGGTCATAAGCCTCAGTTGCCTGGAGCTGAGCTCTTCCCTGTCACCATAAACACTGCAGTCAGGGTGGACCTCCTGGCAGTGGTGGCGTTTACACATCGAATTTTCACCCACCACCTACTGCACGACCAACTCCTCTGCCACATCTGCCTACTCCCAATGGAATGCCTCGGTCGAATCTCTATCTATGCCTGGGTGGTCTTTGACTGTCTCCTGATCATCCTAAAGGCAGGCCTGACAGTCACGAGCCATTTGATCATGCCTACCGCATGAGTAACATTGTCCGCTCTTGGCATTTCTGGCTCTGTCTCCACTCCGGGTGCCCCACAAAACTAATTCTAAGTCGTGTGGTCGTCCACCTATAGGTCTGGTCCTCTTCGACCTCTGCGACATCTATCTACTACCAGCTGCTGAAGACTCCACTGCATGTCAACTAGTGGTGGGTCTCACTGCTGGAGACTTCTTAGAAAAGAAACTCTCCACAAAGAGGGCTCTCTCTAACACCCCCACCTGCATCGGGATGCTGAGTGAGACCATCAAATCATGATCTATCTCCTGATCCCCTGCTCGAAGGTCCGAGCCCAGAATATTGGGTCTCACACCATATCTGTGGAGTAGCGCAAGAGGTCGGTGAACCTCACTGAGTACTACTCCACTGACATGTTTCCCTGTTAAAGATTAAGTAACTCATGTATCTGAACTGCACGTAGGGTGGCTGGGGAAAAATATGATCGAAACAGACATTCGAAGTCTTCCCAGAGTAGTTTCATCTCATCGTGAACCTGGAGCATTAGGCTTCACCATTTTTTCAGTTATTCCTATAGAAGGCTGGCAACAAGAATCATCATGATGTCGGCTGGGGTCCCTACCAGTCAGAAAACTCTCACCATAGTCTTCCGCCAATCATCAGCCACCTATGGGTTCGTCTTTCCCCTGAACCTCACTGGCCTTTGCGCTGGAACTTCTGCAACGCGCTCAAGAGGAGTTCATCACCTACTACTGAGACTGGTGGCACTGGTAGTCCAAATGGAAGTGGTTCCACTAGTGCCTCTATTGGTAAAGGGCCCTGTACTGTGGCCTCATCGCTCGGTGGATTACTAGAACGAACAAATCTTAGGGCTCTAACATGTCATCTGTTGGGAGGAATTATGAAAGAAACAGATGCGGCATTGTCAAAAGATTTATACATGGTGAGCTGACATGGTTCAGTAGACTTAAAGAAAGGATTTTGAAAACACACATGCAATCTGTGTTTTCGTGCACTGAGTCGGATGTCAGTAGTCCGGGTCCTGGTGTATGGATACGTCATCCGCCACACAAACAATTGACTCCCTGAACTTAAAACCACACTCAGTTCCCATAACATTATCATTTCATAGAAAATAATGATCAGAGTCCTATGTTATGCAGTAGAAGTGACTCCTCTGATACCAATTTGTCCTGACCCATCCCTCGGGGCCCGTGCCATGACTGCCCCTAACCCACCTTCCATAGGCCCGGGGCTGGAAACTAGATCCAAAGGTGTAAATCCCTAATACTGAGAAGGCATTGCCTTTAAAAATTATAAACACGCACGAAAGAGTAGCTGGAAGCAATACACGAAGTAAAACTGTATACAAAAGAAGTGATGAAAAGTAAAGGGACCCGAAAGACAAGATCATATTTAAAGTACAAGGAAACTAAAAGTACAAGGAAAACAAGTACAATAGAAGAAAAGTGAAAAACTGCTATATCATCCTCTGGGAAATCCATCATGAAGGGTAGGTACAGATAGCCTCCACAACACACCACGTACGTTCGTCTCCTCTGTGTACCGTCATGTCGTGTGGTCCACCTTGGGGTACCATCCAGTCCTCATACACTCAGCCTTGGTCAGTGCGATCTGTCGTCTGCATCCAACACAATGAGGTGCGGGCATAACCCATGCTGGGGTTATTATAATGATATTTAGTAGGGACCCCGAGACACTCAAGGTATCACAAAATAAAACAAGGATAAACCAAGAAGTATGAGATCAATAGATAACCATAGTTGGGTATATTCCCATATATATACTTATGTTATCAAATAATCTGTCTCAATCATGAGGAAAACTCAGAAGTTACTGACTCAGCTCAACCATGATTTTTATTCACATTGTCAAAACCATTGCTACTGGAGAACTCCTCCTCTGTAGAATACAGTGGGCCTGCCGCCACAACCAGGCGCTTCCCACTAACCTTGGACTGCTATGGTACTACTCCTGTTGAGTACCGTGGGTCTGCCGCACTCACATAGAGGCACTCCCCACTGTGGGTCTGCCACCAACTACCAGGAACTCCCCATGATAGCCTGTAAAGGTACTCCTCCTATATAGTACCACGGTCTGCCGCCAACTACCAGGCAGTCCTCCACTGTGGGTTTACCGCTAAGTACAAGGCGCTCCCCACTAGGCTAGTTGAATCACTCCGAGTCGAATCAGTCAAGCAGTTGTCAGGTCTCAGCCAACTACTAGGTCTTCGTACTCCTTTCCCTAATTTCTGGGAGGGTCCACTCCACAAGCTATAGGTAGATACTACAACTATCATGAATTCCCATGTAGAAGTATCTCAATTGTCTGCCTCATCATAGGGGTCTCAACGCAACAGACGACGCATCGATCGGATGCCCGGTCTGTGAGATATTAACCTTTTAGTCACGGGGACCTGGTTGGATTCATTTACAATCCAACCTGAACATATCTCAAATATACCCCAAAATCTTGTGGGGTATTCTCAAAGGAACCTTCGTGTTCCATGAATACCAACACCATTGACGATTCGTCAAGCTGACGTCTGGTGCCAAAGATATGACCAACAAAAGTAAAGGGTCGGTAATAGGCCTGAGCCCGGTCTGGGATGACCCAATCCACCCGCTAGGTTCGGGATGGTCTGCTGGGCCTGGTCTAGTAGATTGCGGGGGCGGTTTGGCCCAGAGGTTGCCACGTAGGCGGCTTGTCCTAGAGGTCGGGGCCAGTTTGGCCAGCTCCGCGAGGGGCGCGGCTCGGGCGCCTCGGTCCGGGAACTGGGGCGCGGTTCGGGCTAGCCGGGTGGCGGCCGGACGGGGCGCGTGGTCAGTTGGCCAGGCACTGGCAAGGTGCCGGACAGGCCACAGAAAGGTGGCACTGGGCGTTGGTAGGCCGCGGGCAGGCTGCGCGGGGTGCGGGCAGGCGGCTGGCATGCCACTGGAAGGCGGTCCGGCGGCCGGGGGTGGCCGGGCAGCCCGGTTCGGCGCGACTCGATCCGACATAGGACGACAGTGTTTGTCCTGGAACACCAGTGTTCCACTAGGGCAGCATGGTTCACAGATGTCGTGGGTAGCAGAGCCTTTGTCGTCACCACCATTTTCGCCTCGTTGCCGCATCAAAGAACACCAAAAGAAAAAAAATTGATGGAGGATGTCGGGCCATGTTAGGTTGGCTAGTATCCTCCGCGTTTAAGGTGGTATCAATTGGTTCATCAAGAAAAGAGGATGAAAAACAATTAATTACATCACCTAGCATCAATTCATTTCATTCGATGATGAGAAGAAGAATATAAAATAATCAAGATGAAATAACCCCTACATGGATTGTCTGGCATCGACAGTGAAGTCGCGGGAAGAAGACATAGTCGTCATTCATCACATCCACCACACACTTCCACTTCCGAGTTCACATGACAATTGTGGAAGTGGATCCACATTAGTAGGTTTCTAGGAATAAATTCAAAGAAGGATTGTCATCGACGTTCTTCTTTGGAATAATGCGTTCTTCATTCTTCGTTGGGAGAACTAATTAGGGGGGATTGACGCAAATTAAAAGTTAGGGGAGTTGGATCCATTAAGGTGGGGGTGGTCGAGGTGTTTCGATCCATTTAATGGGGAGTTTAGGAATCAAGAAGCTCTCCCACATTAATGTGGGAGAGTTCTGAGGTTTTCCACTCCTCCGATTAATAGGGGGTTAAGCCTCGTGTGGTCCCCACCACATTAATCCTCTACTGGGAGGTTTAGTTCAGGTGCGCCCCACCACTATAACCTCCCATGAGAGGTTAAGGTGTGGTGGCCCCACCTCCAACCTCCATGAGGAGGTTTTAACCACCACAAACCAAATGGCGGCTCAAATAAAATAAAGTGTAGATACAAATTATTTTATTATTTTTTTTCAAGAAAACCCAAAAATTATGTTCTATTCTCGACTCACTGCCGTCGAAGTGAAAGTCTGATTAAGAAAATACCAGTGTTGTGAGTTCAACGATTCCCTCAAGTTTCAATTCCAAGCACCAGTTTAAAAGTTATTAAAACTCACTCATACGTTTAAAAAACATACACGAACAAAACTTCAAAAATTGATTTTGGGCACACTGGGCCTCATAATCATGCGCCGTTAATTTTCGGTGACTCGTAAACTCCCCATGTATTTAAAAAAAGAAATTCCATAAAATTTCTGGGACTATACATATCCAATTAGGTTTCTATAAGAGATTGTGGGAATATATTATCATGGTTATTACAAGTGTAAACATAGTGGTAATTATAAGTATAATTGTGAATCTTGCTCTGGTGGTTATCATGATGGTCACACTATAAGTAATACTGATATGAAATTGTTATAGGATACCAACATGCTATAATTATTCTTTTTTTTGTTTTTATTATAGTTTAATTAATCATGATTGATATAAAATTATTCATGATTAGTGATCCCAATAAATCTTTCCTTTTTTAAATCATTATTCCATGTTACAAGGTTGATGATCTAGGTATTGATGTGTATGAATTCCATTATATTACACCGTAATTATGTCATAACAGAATTATTATCATCTTATTCTCATTGATAAATTGAATTTTTAATTATTATGGTTAACCTTTCTAGGAATTTGAGATCAACGTAAAATGATTTTGATTTCCCTAGGATATGATGAATTAATATTAACGAATCATGTCAATATAGGTTTCATGTGTTAATAATTACATGGGGTAAGACATTGAACATTATGAACAAGTTATTTTTGAATCCGAGATGTGATGATTTTTTTCAAATTCACTAAAACATTAAACATAAAAGGTTCTTGGTTAGGATAGTGATCCAATATTCTAATTTTATTTTTTAAATGTGGGTAGAAAAAATTGGGATAAATATTGGAGTGTTATATCTACAAATATAAATTTTATGTTTTTAGCGTTGGATTTGGGTGTTTGGGTTGGGGATTTTACGCATTCCATGGAGTCAATTTCATCCTCATATATCATATTCATAAAAGATTCTACCACTGATCATATTATACTTATAAATGATAAAATTTTAAGACAACTTATACATGTTCCAAGAACTAAAGAAACAAATCATATTCTCAATGTAACTCATCCATCTCTCATCTACATGCAGATCAATAGTCCAACTAAACGTATATGGAAGTCACATAAAAAATAATCAAATAAACATTATTCCCTCCAATGAAATTTTCTATGATCTATAAAATCGATATCATTAGAATATTTAATTTTAAAAATAATAAGAGTATATATCCCAACTCCTTCTATAGTTGGTTTCTCATGTGGTAATCCATTTCATTGTCCATCACATTTGTGGTTGACATGATGTATTATAATTTCATTTATTGAAAATCACAAAATATGTTGGAATAAAAATATGATATCTATCATATATTAATAAAATTTATTTCACTTATTTATAAATCAATGCACCTTCTTCTCAATCTATGAAAAATATGGATTACTCATGTTTATCCATGGTTATTAATTAAAAATTTAATGAATGAAATTTTTCAGTTTATTTGAAGAAAATATAATCAATATTTTTATTTCAGGAATGATATTAAACATTCCCCATAAACAACTTGTAGAGACCCAAAGCTTGACATACATAGAAATTAAATTACTTTTTTGGAATACTTAATACATAACAAAAACTGACACTCAAGTACTGAGATAGTTTAGTGTCTTTGGAAACCCAAAACATAATCTTCTAATCATGGTGAAAGATCTTCATCATCTCCATAAAGATCTTCCCCATTTTTATTTTTAACTAAAACCTTTCTTTTAAATCCTGTGGAAAATTAAACATATAAAGGGTGAGCTCAAATTCTCAGTAAGGGTATTCATGGAGAACATAAAACAATCCATAATCATTTCAACGTAAAAACATGAACATAAAACATCAAAATCATGATTAATGACATATATCATGGCAGGTCTTGATGTATATATTATAAAGTAACATTAATCATGATAAAAAGGAATGGGAATAAATCATGTATTTGTGGAAACTATTAAAAACATGTTATAATTTCCATAGTATCCAAGGCATTGCTACCAAGACCATCATAGTGGACAAATTCCATTACTGAACCGGGTTTTTCTTGTCGTTCCAGCCCTATATTACTGAACCAGATTCATTTTCCATTCCAGACATGCTTATATCATGAGATATAAATGTTTACCCATTTAATTTTAGGGAGATATAGGTCCCACACATCTCATAATGAAATCATTCTTATGTGTTCCACAAAATAAACATAAATCATTCATCATAACCAAAATAATAAAATGGGTTTCATAAACATCATCCCATCATAACATAATACATATAAAACAAATGGATATCATTTCATCATAAGAAAAATAAAACCATTTTAATGATAATGAAATTATACATGAAACATAATTATACTAAATAATTTCATCTTAAATGGAAAATTGTTTTGATAAAACACTAGAAATGAATTCTTGAAGAAAATATCCTTTCTTCTATAAATTTATTTTCTTTTCAAAAAATGACATTAAAATATTAAATAAAATGATTTTTCTTGAAAATAATTAATAAATATTGTAGAGGGATCTTCATCAAAATAAGGCGTTACAAAACCATACAAATCCATTCATGTAAAAAAAATTGTCCCATACTTTTTTCGGAAAATTCAAAAACTAACTCGTATGTTATTACTTTATAATAAAACAAATAACGATGAAGAAATTGAAGGTGAAATAGGGTGGTTTCATATTTATAATAACATATCATTATATTATTGATACTTATGTTATTTCTTTATAATGAAATAAATAAAGAAGAGGAAGTAGATGAATAAAGAAATACGAATGAATCGGTAAAGGATATTAACTCTTCTTTGGCATGCCTCTTCTAAAACTCCTCTTAGGGCACTAAAGATGGAATTTTATGAAGACCAGGACCTCTAGTAAGTTTTTAAGGAAGTGGAGAAGAAAAATAGATAGGTTTTGGTAGAGCATGAAGGCATAAATGATCGTGAAGAGGAGAGGGAGGAGGTACCTTTTATAAAAGAGGAGATATACACTTTTGGAAACATCTAAAATATTAATTTATAATAAACCCAAACCCCACATAAAATCTTCCAAAATGACTCATATTCGAAGATGATATAATATAGGGTTGTAATATCCTCAACCAATAAAATTTATAACTGTTGGGAATTTATTTTAAACCTTATCAACATGATTTATCCATATTTAATCTATTTAATTTTATTTGTTGTAAAAATATTCTAAATTTTAAATTGTTATAAATAATTACTTATGGGTTGAGAATTGTTTATAATCAGATTCTTTGTAAAATTTTAGACCATATAAATTTCAATTTATAATTTTTAAATATTTTACTGATTTTTAAACAGTTTTATAATAATTTATTTTTATAAAATAACAATAGTGTCAATTTTGACACAATTCATTTATTTGCATTTAAATTAAATCCACACAGAAAATAAATTCAAACCAAAATATTTAATTGATTAATAACATGTCTTATTTGTCTCGAAAAATCGTGGAGGTCACTAATAGTTAATATAATATTAATTTTAATATTTTTAAAACTATTTACTTGATATTTCAATCAATAATATAATTTCTACATCACTATTGTGTTCTAATTAATGTTAACTATTTAATCACTAAAAATAATAAATAAATTCCCATGATGTAAATAATTTTATTATATTTCTGGAGACTATTTAATTTCATTTTTTTATATTGGTTATCACCAAATGAAAATTATTACAATTATAATATATAAGATAGTGACATGTTGTCACTTTCTTTCTTTTAAATAATAATTACATAATTTTCATAGTCAAAAGTCCATGAAATGAATGTATTATGACCCTTAGGTGATATGGGTTGAATTTATTTCATCCAATATAATTTTGGAAGTTTTTAGAGTAATTTTATAATATTATTGTCACCCTTAATTTCCATATTTACCTTTAACCGTTGTAAATAAAACTTATCTTATTTACTATTCATAATGCCAAAAAATAAAATGTAGTCTGTTAACATAATTTGGACCTAATAACTCCAAATATGGAATCATTTATTCCAAATTCAAATCATAGAAGATGCAGTAATCAATTTAAAATTAATATCGTTGTGGAATAAAATGGGTTTTTATTTAAAACATTGCAAAAGATTGAAATGTTTTTACCTATGAATTCAATGTAAAATTAATTATAATGACATACATTATATTAAATGGTAAAAATATATTCTATTTATAATTACAACTATTCAATATTATAATTTAACCATATAAATTATATTGATAAAAAAGTTGTTTTTAATTAAAAGTTACATATTTTTACTATTCATCAAAATATTATTGTTTTTAGAAAAATATCAAAAAAATTTCCAACGTAAATTTTTATATACTAATTCACAAGAAGAATTTTATTTTGTAAAATTGAACTTATAAACTTGTTAAAATTTTTATTTAAAATGGTTGTGCCATTAAAAGCCACCAAAACTGCATTTTTTAGAAAAATAATTAATTTACCCTAAATTTTTATTTTTTTCTAATACGATGATCCAGAAAATCTGAATGATGAATCATAAAGTTATAAAATTCAAAATGTAGATAATACTATTCATAATGGATAGTTCATAATAATATTATAATAATATTTCGTTTAGTGAAACATGTTATTGCATACAACACATGTTATCGAGGAAGGTCGCTCTTGCGTGTAACACTAGCCAAGAATAGTGTTTTCATATAACAAAAGATAATGAAGTGTTGCATATAGCACAAGATAATCTTGGTGTATCGTACAACACAAGACATCAAATAATTTAAAAATATATATTTCTCATAAAATCTCGGGGTGTTACATTCTACCCACCGTAAAATGAATTTTTCCCTAGAAATTCATCGGGGTTATAAATCGTTTACTACTTGTAAGTTTCTTTCACAGAACCCACATCATAAAAATAATTACTAAAACACAATGTTAAAAAGTAAAGTAAGAAACGTAACAGTAACCCAAATTAACTCATCACTGTGTTTCCACATAGGACAACATAGGTGAAAACATGGATATGGAGAAGAAATCTAACCATCATGTTATTATGGAGAGTGGTAGAGAACATGGTTATATAAAAGACAACAATCACAAAGCCATAAATTTGTGATGATCTAAGGTATCATCTAATTAATCATATATGAGGGTACAAGGATAACAATTTTAGTTTTCAAGATCATTACCCTAAAGTTTATGATTTTTTTGCATAATCAAAAATACATACTTGATTTCAGTGTAATATCATCGTTGGTCATTCCGTTAAAAATTTCAAATTAATATCTTATTTAATGAAATCAAGTTGAACTTTTTATTCTTGAATTATTAGCATATCATGGGGTATATTTATAGGTTATTCCATCTCTCTTTATCAAAAAAAGTTTATCACAAATTATTAAATATACATAAGTCCATCTATGGTGTATATGATTCCAAAAATGTACTTATACAATATCTATCATACAACATAATAATTCTAATTTCTACTAACCAGGGAATTCTTGTAGGCTAGTGGTAGGCGATAATGGCATGACATACTTCGGATGTGGGTTCGATTCCCGCAACCTTGTTTGAGGCGATGGGTTGTCGCCCATCCTACAGGTTATCCTGTTTATAAAACTATACTATTATAACACTTAAAAAATAATATAAAAAATTTATAGCCTTAAACAATACTATCTAATGTACAGCTCAATCCATTCCATTCTTCAGTCTTATCCAAAATACATCTATCTAATCTCATAGTATTAAGAAAATGATTTCTAGAAAGGTCATATAACAAGCATGTCAATACCATTATTTATCCTCCATATATCATAAGATATATCTTGTAGGTTATATTCCAAACATGTGAATACCTTAATCATGTATTCTCTAGAAACATGAAATACCATAAAAACATAGTGAAAAAATAAATGTTGTCAATAGTTAATTATTTCCACATAACAAAATCCCATAATTTCAATATACTCAAACCATGTTGTCACTTTGTCCTTATATCAGTCATGAGCTCATTAATACTATTATTTTCTCTATATCCCTTCATTATGGGCATATCATATTCCTTCCAAGAATATTTCAATCACTTTTCATGGCTACCAGTACCATACAATTATTTAAAACCAATACATTGATATTCTAATAATTCATAATACTATAAATGAGATTCCAAAACACTATTTTTGAATCCTGTTACATATACACTTAATCATTCCACCACATCGTTGTCATATTCAAAATCAACAATAGTGATTGTATGTGACTTCCCTTTGTCCTCTTCATTAAGAGGGTTTTTATGTCAATCATCATTAACCCTTGGATTAGGGAATTTGTTTGCATAATTCCCCATTTCCTTGCACATGTAGCATTGAAGTGTTGGTGGTGCATTCTCTATAGTCTTTTCTCTATTCACATAATTAGCTACCCTTTTCCCATTACATCGACACTTAGCTGGTCGATGACCTTCTTTTCCAAACTTGAAACATTTTCTATTACCTTTAAGGAATTATCCACCAAGCTTCATTCCACAATTTGAGCATGAAGAAATATTCATCTTCTTTTCACCATTTTTTGGAGATTTTCACTTTAACTCCATCTTTCATTTCTTTTCAAAACCATGAGATAGATATGTAACACCAACTTCCAGTTCAACCTTGATAGCAGAATTCACAATTTCTTCATAGCTACTGAAGTCTCTTATAGATAATCCCCTTCGATGACTTGGTTTTAATCCACTGAAGAATCGATCATCTTTACATTCAGGTTGGATGATAGAGCCAGATGAATACCTTAAAATCCTTGTAAAATTTGACTCATACATACCAAAAAATTCATCAGACTTTTTCTTTACCTCAAGGAACTCCATTTCCATATCTGTTTGAAGAATATGATGGAAGTACTTATTGAAAAAAAAGTTCTTGAACTCGTCCCATTCCATGGATTTAATTTCATCTTGGGGCATTGTATTCATAATTAGATTCCACCACCGGTCTGCTTCACCTTCTAACCATTAAACAACCAAAATGACTTTTTAATGCTCTAAAAAGAGAAGTATGGATAATATCTTTTCCATGGTACTAAACCATAGTTTAGAAACTAGTGGATTAGAAGACCCATTGAAAGAAGGTGGACGTTTCCTCATGAATGAATCAATATAATATTGTTCCCTTTTGTGCTTATTTAAATGTCAAGAATGATTCATAGATTGTGTAAGTATAACAATAACATTTTCCACTCCATCTCCCATAACATTTGTTTGTTTAATAGGACAATCGTTGAATTGTCCATTACATTTATCAACACGGTTCCTTAGGGTTCCAACCATCGTCTAAAATCCAAAATGAATAGTGTGAGAGGTAAAAATAATTCTAGGAAAACAACACAATAAAAGGGGGATTACCTTCAATATCTTCCAATTAGGTTTAATTATATGATCATTACAATAATTCAAGGACTATAACCTATACTTATACTTATCCTTAGGGACACCCCTAGACATACCTTAGAAATATATCTAGGGATCTCGCTAATGTTTTCGCATCCAATTTTTCAAAGGTTAACTAAACATTTCCTCTAACACCAACTGTAGAGACCCAAAGCTTGACGTATATGGACATTACATTACTTTTTCGAAATACTTATAACATAAAAAAAACAGACACCCAAGGACCATAATAGTTTAATGTTTTGGGAAACTCAGAACATATTATCTAATCATGGTGAAAGATATTCAACATATCACATAAATATATTCGCCTTTTGATTTCTTATCTAAACCCTTTCTTTTAAATCCTAGCAAAAAGAAAACATATAAAGGGTGAGATCAAATGCTCAGTAAGTGTAATCATGGAGAACATAAAACAATCCATAAACATTTGAACATAAAAATATGAACATAAAACATCAAAATCATGGGTAATGACAAAAATCTTTCCAGTACATAAAAAATATATCATAAAGGAACATTAATCATGATAAAAAGTAATGGGAATAAAACATGTAGTTATTTAAGCCATTAATCACATGTTATTATTTCCATAGTAGCAAAGTCATTGCTTTTAAGACCATCATAGTGGACAAATTCCATTACTAAACTGGGTTTACTTGCCATTCCAGCCCTGTATTTCTGAACCAGATTCACATTCCATTCCAACCATGTCTATCTCATGAGATATAAATCTTTACCCAATACATTGTAGGGATATATTGGTCCCACCAATATCAAAATGAAATCATTCTTACATGTTCCAGAAAATAAACATAAATCATTCATCATAACCCAAAGAATAAAATTGGTTTCAGAATCATCATCCCATCATAACATAATCCATATAAAACAAATGGATATCATTTTATCATAAGAAAAATCAAACCATGTAAATAATATATACATTATACATTAAACATAATCATACTAAATAATTTCATCTTAAATGGAATATTGTTTTGATAAAACACTTGAAATGAATTCTTAAGGAATATATATTTTCTTCATCAAAATCATTTTCTTTTCACAAAATTCCATTCAATTTTAAAAGAAAATGATTTTTTTTAAAATTATCATGAAATTTTGTAGAGGAAGCATCATGATAATAAGGCTTTTCGAAACAATAAAAATCCATTCATGTTAAAAAAGACATTCTTCTCATACTTTTTCCGTAAAAGTCAAAAAGTATCTCGTTTGGTAAACAAAAGAATGATTACTTTCATACCATGTGGTAAAAGTCAAAAAAGGGAAAAAAATGACTTTAGAAATAAATGTATTAATAGTAAATATTGAATGAGAACATTTTTATAAAACATGGACATGGATGATAAACATAACCCCAATAAATACTTAAGAATAAACAATATCAAATAAGAATGAGATTGAATAATTATCCCATACCATTTATGCTCGGTGGAATCATACATGTCAAAAACAAAGAAAATTACATGCATATGTAAATATCATATATATCATCATAAAACATTCATGGGATGCATAAACACCATACAAAATAAGTAAATGGTGATTGAGATATATGTCTCACAGAAATAAAAGTGAGATGAAATAATCCCTTAACATATGTCCAATTCCTTTCGTATGTGTTTGAGACTCATGTATAGTGGATTTAAACATATTATTAACATATAAAAGATCCATAATAATATTTATGATATCATATATGATTCACTTAGGAATTTATATTACTTGTTCATTTGTCAATTCCATGCCAAAGCATCGTTTTGGGTAAAATTGTTTCATTTATCATACATTTTTTGACTTGTAATTATTAATCTGATTACTTAGATCATGATTACATAATTAAATAATGTAAAACATTATTTATATATAATATATATTCATAATATAAATGTATATAATGTATTGATAAATGTAATGAAATACACCGTTCATGGAGACGGTAGGCCATACGTACGCATGAACACTGATTTTGTTTCCTTATTAAATTGAATAGAAGTAAATGACATACATATATATACATAAATCCAGTAGAATTATTATTTCATATGTTTCATGATTACTTATTATATATACTTTATAATCATTCTTGAATGGTTAACATGGAGAATGACTATCATCGCATCGTGGAGACGGTAATCTGTACATACGCACGAGCGATGATATCGTTCCCATAATTATTGAATGGAATTGGAGTGGATGATATAATATCTCATAATTATAATCATGTTATAATAGGAATATACAGTTTTTATCTCCACCATTATACCCATCCATGTAAGGTGGTGGTGGAAAAATAGATTATACCACAACGTGGAGATGATATTCTGTACGTACGCACGCACGATGATTTCTTTTTCCGTAGGATGGATAAAAGGTGAAATAGGGTTGTTTCATATTTATAATAACATATCATTATATGATTTATACTGATGTTATTAATTTATAATGAAGCAAATAAATAATATTATGTAGAAGAAGAAATAAATTTTAAAGAATCGGTAAAGGATATTACCGCTTCTTTGACGGGCCTCTTCTAAACCTCCTCTTAGGGCACTATAGTTTGTCTTTGAAGAAGACCAGGACCTCTAGTATGTTTATAGGGAAGTGTATAATATAAATGGATTGGTTTTGGCTGAGCATGAAGGCTCAAAATGTTGTGAATATAATAGGGACGAGGTGCCCTTTTATAATAGAAGAGAGGGGATGTTTTGGAAACCTCTAAAATATTAATTTTTAATAAAACAAAACCCCACATAAACACTTCCAAAATGACTCAAATTCAAATATTAGATTCAATAGGGTTTTAATATCATCATATAATAAAATTTAGACATGTCTGGAATTTATTTTAAGCCATATCAAATTGATTTATCCTTATTTAATCTTTTTAATTTTATTTGTGCTAATAATATTCCAAATTTTAAATTGTTATAAAGATTTACTTATGTGTTGTGAATTGTCCATAACTGGATACTTTATAAAATTTTAGAACACATAAATTTCAATTTATAATTTTTAAATATTTTTGTTATTTTTTAACAAGTTTATAATATGTTATTTTTATAAAATAACAATAGTGTCAATTTTTACACTATTCATTTATTTGCCGTTAAATAAAATCCACACTAAGAATATATTAAAAAAAATATTTAATAGATTAATAACATGCCATATTTGTCTATAAAATTCTTGGATAACATTAGATAGTTCATATAATATTTATTTTAATATTTGTAAAACCATTTATTTGATATTCCAAATAATAAAATAATTTCTACATCACTATTGTGTCATCATTAATGATAATTATATATTCCATAAAAATTATAAATAAATTATCATGATGTAGATAATTTTATTAGATTTCTGTAGAATAATTATTTAGGTTGTTTTTTGTTGTTTATCGTGCAATTAAAATTATTACACTTTTAGATATAATAGAGTGACATGTTGTCAATTTCTTTGGTTTTAATAATTATTACATCATTTTCATGGTCAAAAGTCCATGAAATGAATCCATTCCGACCCTTAGGTGATATGGGTCTACTTATATTCATCCAATATATTTTTTTCTTGTGTTATAGTAATTTTAGAATATTATTGTTACCCTTGATTTCTGGATTTACCTTTAAAAGTGGTAAATAAAATTTACTATAGTTAATATTCATATTGCCCAAAAATAATAAGTAGGCTATTAACATAATTTGGACCTACTGATTCCAAATATGGAATCCATTTTTCCAAATTCAAGACATAAAAGATGAAGTAATTAATTTAAAATTAATCCTATTGTGGAAAAAATGGGTTTTATTTGCAGCATTACAAAAGATTGAAATGTTTTTAGCTATGAATATATTGTAAAATTAATGATAATGAAATATATTATATAAAATGGTAAAAATAGATTCTATTTATAATTTAAAACCATTAAATATTATAATGTGTCCATATAAATTATTTTGATGAAACAAGTTATTTTAAAGTAAAATTTAGCATATTTTTACTATTCATCAAAATATGATCATTATCAGAAATTTATCAGAAATATATCCAACGTAAATTTTTATATCATGATTCACAGGAAGAAGTTTATTTTGTAAAATTGAACATATAAACTTGTTAGAAATTTGATTTAAAATGGGTGCACCATAAAAAGGCGGCAAAACTGCATTTTTATAAAAAATACTTATTTTACATGAAAAATTAATTTTGTTCTCATACCATGATCTAGAAAATGTGTAAGATGAATGATGATGTTATAAATTTCAAAATGTATTTAATAATATTCATAACATCTAGTTCATAATAATATTATAATAATATCTCGTTTTGTGAAACTCGGTATGGCGTATAAAACACGCTATCGAGGAAGGTCACTCTTGCGTTTAACACAAGCCTAGAATAGTGCTTGCGTATACCATAAGCTAATACGATGTTGTATATAGTGGAAGCTAATATTGGTGTAGCATACAACATAATAAATCAAAGAAATTAAAAAGAATATTTCTCATAAAATCTTGGGGTGCTACACAACTCATCATTTAGTACTCCTCATTGAGATACAGTACATAAAACCATTTTTTATAACATGGGGAAACAAAATATAAAATTGGGAGAGATTAAATGAACAATAAAGGTAAACATCAGGTACATTAATAATTGATCCTATGGAAGTAAAATCAATAATGAGGGTATGAAATTATGACCAAAACATTCAATGTTCTTAAAACTTAATTCAAAAAGATTCATTTCATAAATAATTAACCTTTTATAAGACATTAATCAGAAATGTGAGAAAACATCATAAATAAAGTTTCATGTCCTTAGAGTGTGGTACTATATGAATTGTAGATACCATATAATCTATTATGGTTGAATTTAGGTAAAATAAAATCACAATTGGTTTGGAATTCAAACAGGTTTCTCATTCTAGATAAATAACATTTTCCTGTTTTCAATAGTATATCAATCACATCCACTTTCTTTCCAAAGAGCATCAATAAAATCGACTTGTTTCCCATTATTATCTCATTTGATTGAATAATTTTTCCAATTAATTTGATCGGTACATAATTTTAGGCCCACCGATGACACAATGAAACAAAAAAAATATTTTTCCAATAAGAGATTAAAATTTTTCATAATGTTATCACATCATAACCCTTATAAATAATATGTGTTTTATAATAATTTCAAAAATTTATCATAGAATGGCCCACAAAAATATATTCATTCATTTGAATTTCATTTTCTTAATCATATATCATCACAGTAAATAGTAAGGATAGTATCATTAGTTCATATTTCTGGTAAAACATAATTAACATCAAATTATGTTATCATAAATTAAAATTCCAATGAAGGAATAACTCAAAAATTACATGAGGAAAATAACATTTTATTTTTGAAATCACATATCATATGATAAAAATTTAAAAACTAGTAAGTAAAAAAAATTTACTTCTAAGTATATCATTAAATTATTTAAACTATTCTTCTAATAATTCGGTGGTCATGATGGAGGGAATTTATATTCTTTTATTTAAAAGTTGGAATAAGACAATCCCTTCAACATTTTGTAAAAAAGTCAAAAAAATATCTCATTTAGAAAATGACAAGAAGATTTATTATAATCCATTTTTTAAAATTTCTATAATTTTTACAAATTAAATAACTCTAAATAAATTTAATATTAGAAACATATTTTTAAAAACATTTTGAATACATGTGTAATGAAAAAATCATTGTTTCAAACAGAGAGAGAAATAGAAATTGTTTTCCCTAATAAACATTCATTGAAAATCATGATTAATAAAAGGGTAAGAAATTAAAGTAAAATATATATTATGTATAAGTAACCATATGATAATAAAAACATATTTATTTATTTAATAAATATCATATATTTTATTTTACGGAAATTCATAACGAAAAATATTAATTCCTAAAATTTTTAAATATAAATCCCTTCCCACAATAGTAAAATTTTAATCCTAATCCTCATGATAAATATATTCATATATGAATATTTAACTACCATAAAATTTTAATAATAAACATTAAAACAGTTCATGTGTAGTATATAACCCACATAAAAGGAATAAATGGTGAATATTGAATGTGTCTTATAGAAATTAAAGTACGTTGGATATCACTCAGCATAAGTATCACCATTCCCTTTTCACTTAAAGTAATCCAATATAATTAATATATATTTATTATAAATTTATTATAGATAAAAACTCAAATATTACATACCTTGTATGATTTATTTATGAAAACATACCACCCTTTTATTAATAAATGTTTATTAAAATAACTGTCCTTGGTGATAAATACTTAATTTTTCAATAATGTTTTAGTTTAGTAGACCCTGCCATTATACACTAATAATATTTAAATAATTTAAATATTCTCTTAAAAATTAGAATTATCATACATTTTCATTATATATGTAGATTCATCATTTAAAAATTATATATTGAAAAATGGAAAACAATGTTCATGGAAACAGATGCTTATACGTACGCAAGAGTGTTATTTTTAATTTTAGAGTGATGTGATAAGAGAAATCTAAATAATAATTAATAAATAATGAATAATTATTATTTCAAATAAATGATGTATATTTATCAAAACCATCCTCATTACCATTCATATAAAGGGGATAGGAAGTCAATTCACTTTATAGAGGAGGTAGTCCACATTTATGAACCAAAGAAGGAATCACTTTACAGTGTATTGGAAGGTAAGAAGATATAAATTATATTACAATTACATGAGAATATATGTTCCATTAATATCATATAATATCACTATACCCATCATAATAATAATCCATATAAGATGGTGACGCTAAATGAGTAACTTATTTGTGTGGAGGTGGTATGCAGTATGTAAGCACAATAGATACATTCACTTTACATTTGATGGAAAATATGTTTGATAATGTGGATTTGATTACAATAGAAACATTTTATTATATTTTGGATACAAAATTTATTATTTAATTATTAATATAACATAGGTATATGAGGTAAAATAATAATTTAAAAATTATCTGGTATGGTGATTAACTATTTTTTATAACAACTATTTTAAAAATCCCTTTAAGGACCTTATGGTTAGACTTTTGGGATACTAAAACTGGTACAATGTGGAAAAGTTAGAAGTGATGAAAATTTTAATGTGTTTGATCAATCTTGAAGGCTCAATGTGGTTCAAATAAGATAAGGTAGGGGTGCCCTTTAATAATTGAGGGGTGGGGAACTCTTGGGATGTCTAAAATAGATAATAAATCATAAATTCATTTCCAATCCAAATTCATAAAATGTGTAGTGATTTGAATATATGGTAATGTGTGGATAATATATCATCATCCTATAAAATCTATATAGGTTATTATGTCCTTTTAAAGATTATAATTTTGATTAAATACCTGGTTTATTACATTTTCCCTTAATTTCAATAATAACTATTTCAACCATAATGGGTTAAAAAGGATCTTGTGAATGGAAAATTTACAAATCAATAGGGAATGGATGATGTGTTTTCGTATATTACACTCTCATGGTAGAATATAATGTTGTTATTAATCTTTCGCAATTTAATAAATTATTATTTATTATAACATTTCATTAATTTCAAATTTAGAGCCAATCAATTAATTTTAATAAAAAGCTTTAATGAAAATGTAATAATTGAAATATATACATTTTAAAAATATCTAATATGTTTTATAAATGTTTATAAATCATGGAACATAATAAATCACTTGAATTATATTTTCTTAAACAATTTTGGTTTTATTTACTTAATATTTCTATTAATAGAATAAATTTCATATTAGTTTTGGCGAAACATTTAATGAAATTAATAAATCTATAAAAATTATTAAGAAATTAGTATCTGTAATATAATTTCATTATTCAAAAAATATACATTAAGATTCACTGATAACGTTTTTTTCTCATTTTGGACACAAAATAGAAATTTAAAATAAAGAGAGTGACATTATGAGTTTTTATGTGTAGTGAAAATTATATTGGGAATTTACATGGAAAAGAGTTCATTAATGGAAAAAATGTAACCATATTAGCCAAGTGCCCATGGTAAAATTATTAAATTTTAATTAGATAAATGTAATTGCATTTAAGGGGCCATGTATTTTAGTAGTCTTGAAGAACCATATACATTCATGATTGTAATATTAAATTGGAAATATGTATTACATAGAATAAAATGTCCTTATATCCTTGATATTACTAATAATATCCATATTATTATCCTAAAAAAATAAAAAAATAATTGTTTAATGTCATATGCTCAGTTGGAATAAACAAAATGGAATTTTTCATGAGAAAATAAGGAAATATCAATCTATAGTGGTGCTTTAATTAAAACACATGACGTATAATTAACTAAATAAGAAAAAAATGAATATATTATTAATATAAATGTAATAATCATGAAAATTATAATAATAATAATGTTATTCTTAATGTATTAAATTAATAATAAAGGACAACTTGATCTCATACATCCTTTTATCTATAATGATAAAGAAAATTTCAAATTTGGTTTAAAAGTATTGGGAGGCACACACTAAAACCCTATTTAATTCTTGATTGCTGATTTGTCCCATGATACCAACTGATTAATTGAGGGGATATATAATTTTAGGGACCACATATCAATGAATTTATATTTAATTCCACACATATCAAATTACTGATTAAATTCAAAAAAAATCATTATTAAAAATTTATACATATAGAATGAAGAAAAAGGATTTGTCAATAATTCCCTAGTCAATTAAATACATTCAATGTATAACAACGTATGTTAAATTTTTATATGGGTTTTTTAAAAATCATATCCACGATAAAAAAATATTAATATTTATGAGGAGTGGTTTATCCAATGGTCGCAATGTTTCGATGATAGTATCATTAGAGCATAACCACGGGGTAGAGTAATTGAAATAAGGGTTTTATGTTATTGAGGAATATAAATTCCAATAAAATTTGAGTATAACATTTACAAGGAAAAAAAATTTACATTTCATTAAATCACTTATTTAAATAAGCTTTGAAAATACAAAGTAAACTATTTTCCTTGGAAAGAACCATGTAAACTTGTAATGAATGATTCAAATAAATTACTAGTCTTGATTATTCACAAATACTCTCATTTAGTCAAAGTTAATAAAACATTACATCAATTGTTATCATAGAAAATTCATAGAGTACCGTGTTTGGAAGATAAATAATTAGATTCTTTTCATATAATTTTTTAAAAATTAAAACATGGATGAAAATGTATTTTTTAAAATAATTTTAGAAGTTTAAAAAGATTATTAAATAATTTTATTAAAAAAAAATTATATTAACGAAACAAATATTTTATCAAAATTAAAATATGATCGGTTATTATTTTAGAAACTTCATTTAATGATTCAAGTTCCAATGAGAAGAAACGATGGAAAAAATATTCAAAAATTTAATTGAGTAAACTATTAATTAATGTTAATAATCATGAAATTATATATATTCTTATTAAAGATCATAAATTGGTTATACATACAAAATATAAAAATGAAGGGGTGTAACATAAAATATATGTATAAATGGAGTGGATATTGATATGTAATCCCTTGCAACATGGTAATGTACAATTCAAATACCATTGAATGAAAAAATAGACTATAACAAAAAAACCATGAAGTGTGAAGAAATCATGATATAACATGTAAAATAGAAGTATATTGACCATATAAATGGAATTAGGTTAACAAAAACAAAACATGCTTTAATGAATTGAAATTGATATAGAAACCATTACCTTAGTTCTAACGTGTCATGTAGGATATCTATCCTCTTTTATAATAATTTTTTTATAATAAATACATAAATGAAGCAATTTAATATATATTATTGAATATATTATTCATTTATAGTATTTTATCACCAAATTGTTATTAATATATTCTTACTATCTTTATCTCACATGTTAACTCCTTGGTTTGAATGTATGTTTTGATTCAATATTCTTCATCCTTATACCATTCTTAGTGTTCCATATTCTATATAATTTTATTTATGATATAAAAATAATATATATATATGATATATATTTTTATAATGATACAGTTAGATAAATACAAAAAAATTAGTTACACTATAACAGAGATAGCTGGTCATATGTATGCATTAGCGTTTTTTGACATTATGATGAATGGAATGAATGAAATTTAAATAATAAACAATTATTCCAAAATATTTATTATATCATAAATATCATCTATGTTTTTTAATCCATCATCCTATCCATTTATGTAAAATATAAATACATTTTTTTCACATTGCTTTGTGGAGGATGTAGTCCACATGTACGCATGAGCGACATTGTCAATTTACAACATATTCGAAGGTAATGAGGTATATAGGATATTATCGTTCCAAAATCATATTAGATTCAAAATTATTATAAATAATTATTATTTTTGTATTTATAACCATCCTCATAATGTGGTGATGAATAATAAATTACACCACCATGTGGAGACAATAAGCTATATATACACACGACAGATGTTATTTCTTTTTGTATGATAGAAAAGATAGGGAATAATGGTGTCCCAAAATCTTAAAAAAATATAATTATATTAAATCTATGATATTTTTTATCTTATTATTGTGAAAAAACATTAATATGATGTATAATAATAAATAAACATGAAGGACATAGTAAAGATGCATACCAGTTCTTCAGAAGAACACCTCTAGATTTTTCTTTAAAGGAAAGAGGGTATGATTTTTGGGAGATAATTACCATAGAAAAATGGATAAAGATGTTTTTAAGTTTATTATTATGGGTTTTATTGATCTATATTGTTCAATGAGGTCTAAATAAGTTATTTAGGAGGTGGCCTATTAAAATTTGGTTGCGGGGCACATTTTGAATTTCATAGAAACATATTAAAAGATTGTTCTATATCGAAGTTCATCCTAATGATTACTAATTCGAATAAAAAATTTTACATTTGAAATAAGTTTATTAAAAAAACTAAACATGTTTTGATATCATTTTAATAATTTTCCTTTTGATTATACCCTTTGTTAAATATTTTTTACTATAAGTATGGTATCCACTATATTAATCACATAGGGTAAATAATGTTATTATAAATGTCCTAATGAATATTAAATAGTACATGGATGATTTTTTAAAAACACTTTCCAATCACATGGCCTATGAAAACACATTTATGAATTTTAAATACAATGATAAATTATTACTTTTAAAAATTATCATTAATATCAATTTTAGAAATAGTAATTTAATTTGACATTAAATACATTAGTGTAAAAGGTTATTTGGAATATAATCATCTATAATTATCCTAAAATATATTGTATATCATTTTATTATTTCTATATATTATCTCAATAAAATTATATCAGTTTTAATATTATTCATATCATTTATTCTATTATTTCAATAATTAACTAAATAATGTATTGGTTTTTCATAAGCATTTAATGTAATTATATAATATATATTAAAATATGATTATATTTTAATATCGAAACAAAATTTATTCATGAAAAAATAGATATTTTATTTTTTTCATATTTTAATTTATTCCCTATATGGGACCCATATTAAGAATTAAAACTAAGAGAGTGAAATATTGTACATCCATTGATTAAAATATTAAAAGGGAACTTTTAATGAAAATATGTCAATTAAGAAATTATTTTTAGATCCTCAGGTTTGAGGGGTAAAATTATATTTATCTAATAATAATTTTGAGGAAAACTTAAGGCCTTATCACTGATTTTCATCCATGATTAATAGAATTTACCCTATAGATTTGTGATTAATTTTACCATAATTACTGTTTATATTGACCCAAAATAAAATGGGAATATTTACCAAATTTTATATCCTAATTTAAAATATTGAATAAATTTTATTAAATTAAATAAAATATGTGGGATAAATTATTTTTAAAATAACTTCACAAAATAGGATGAAAATCAATTCTTGAAAAAAATTATTTTTTTAAAACATAAACATTATTAATTAATATCATATCCATAGTAAAAATATTATATAAAGGATAAAATAAATTATTTAATATATAATATATAATATTCATTATAATAATTCATCAATTTTTATCAATTTAATATATTATGGTAAAAATATATTCAACGCATAAAATAGTTTTTCAAAAATAATAATATATATATAGTATTATTTTTAAACTAAAATTATAATTATAATAAAATATAATAAACATAATGGGATTATTAATAATATAATTTAAAAAATTATAATTTCGAATCATTTTAAAATAAAATTCCATTTTTTTAATTAATGAAATAAAAATATAATTTTACATAAAAATAAGTATTCTACACTATTGGCTGGATAATTAATTTTTTTAGAAAATTTATATAATTTCACCCTATGATAAGGTTGATATTTTTGTAATTATACTATTATCATTTTAAAAAAAATTAAATAAATTCCTGAAATTTATTATAATATTTACTACAAAAATTAATCAAATTATTTTTGAACTAAATGTATTTCTAAATAGAGAAGAAATATAGTGAAAATTGTATAATTATTTGTTGTCAGTTAATCAATGATATTTCATTCATTATGTCCTTACTATATATTTTAAAATTAATTTAATATTATACATTCTAACCAATTTACTATGGAGGTTACAACATCCTTATTTAAAAAATAATATTTTGGGGTTCATTTAGGCTTCGTGTTGCTTGTCGTATATGCTATAGAACATAGAGTTTTGTTAAAATTTAAAGGATTCACATTATCCCCCTTATAATGAATTTATCAATTGAAATTTCAACTTTATTTTGGGAATATAATATTTTACATTTGAATTTAAATTATAGAAAAATCACATCATAAAAATGTTAGAAACATTCCTTTTAAAAAGACTGACTCTGAAATACTGTGGCCACCAATAAACAAGGATTTAAAAAAGTAGAGATTTTTTGGGAAGTTAAAATATGGATATGGAAGAGAAATATAATTCCTAAGGATTAATATAGAGTGATAAAGAACATGTCCCTGAGAAATTTAACAAATAAAAATATAAATTTTTGATTAATTAAAATACCATTGATTTCTAAATAAGAAAAGTATGTGGTCAATGTTTTAATTTTATGGTCGATTTATTAACAATGAAAGAATATTTCACTATCAACATAAAGATCTAAATTTAACAAAAAAAAATCTCCATGTCATTAGAATATTCTCATACATTGTTTGTTCCTTGATCTATTTTTACTTCATATCTTAACCAATGAGATAGATTATTGAGATGAATTTTTTATACCTAAAGAACATTTAATGATTCACAAGATCAATAAGTGAATCATTTGAAACACAAATAATCTCTAAAATCAAAAGGATTGGGACATATTATCCAATATTATAAATCATGATTTAACCTTTAAAAATAAAATATAAAATGTTCCTCAAAATCCTATACATAATAAGAAAACCTTTAGAATCCTTCAAATTATTATAGGAAATATTTAGAACCCAAAAATTAAATAATTTTTTAATTCAACAAAAAATGTAGTTCTTAATGCCACATTCCAAAATTTGAATACCTAGATCACATATACTATCAACTGGAATCATCATTAACTATATCCTTATACCATATATAAAATATGACTGTAATAACATAAATATTAATGATTTTAACGTCAATGGTTATCTCCTACCCACAATTTTAATTCTATAAAATTTAATAACATTATTCCCAAATATTAATTTCTGTTAAAACTAGTTATACATATACTATAAACCAATGAAGGGTATCCCAGAATTTCAGTAATATTGTCGAAAAATAAAAATAAAAATTAAATTATCAAATAATATGCTTTCAAAAAAGAAGTTATTTTTAACAATGAAATCATGTAATTAAAAATAATTTTTTACTAACCATTATATCATTTAGGCCATTTGTAGGAATTGAAGCCTTATCACCATTACATTATGGGTACATGCCCCACAACCATGTTGGACATGATGTGTTATCACTTATAATTCCTAATGTCCTTTTTCAAAAACAATAATATTCCAAATAATAAAATGATAATTATAAAAGTATGACAATATACATTAAATCATTTTTTTAAACCCAGATTTTTCTATATGATATATTACAAAAAAGTACTAACTCTTTTATTCCAACAATCCATAAATAAATAATCCCTAAAATCATATTAACATTAAATGTTATCAATAACCCAAAACAAAAGTCAATAAAATTTAAAATCTTTATTCCTTATACAACCATTTTTGTAAAACATATACAAAACAAAAGGGTTTTATTTTCACTATCATCTCCAAAAATTTAATGTTAAAATCCCCAACCATATAACCTAAAAATAGATATATATTCCATTAAAATTATGATCAATATGAGACATAGAAACCCATGAAAATTTTTATTTATCCCAATATCAAACACATGTTAGGAGTTATCGATGTTCAAGAATAGTATTTCATAAAACATTTCCTAGTTTATAAATTTCCTTTCATGGTTATCCAAACCATTCTTTAAATAACTTAAAATAATTAATGTATAACTATAAAGGTCCAATCCTTATTGGTTTCATGATTCTATTAAAAAAAATAGCATTGAGAAAAATAATTCTTCAGCCCAAGAACCTCAATAAATTCACTTCATCAATTTAAATAGAAAATATATGTATTTAGTCAATGAAGTAACCCTTAGTTTAGGTTTTTGAAACAAATAAAACATATGTTCCACACATATGATACATTAATTTACATCAAAATATATAACTCTATTCCATTGTATCAACATAAAAAACTCCTCCTCGCCATTTGATATATTATTCTAGGTTCTTATTAACTCATTATTGATAAAATGTAAATTATTCTTTCTTACCTCCATTATCATTTCCACTTTGACATCTATAAAATTAAGTTTCCCTATTATTTTATTTTTAGTGATCTCATCAAATATTATTTAGTTAATAATATATTTTGATAGATAATAAATAATTATCACAATATATTCATCTCCATTAATTTTCCAATTTGGTTTCTCATTATCAGTGATGTGTCCAAAACATTTTTTTAATAATATTATTCATCATTCCAACAATTAGATATATTAGAAAATAAGTAAGTAATGAAAACCCTATGTTAATTATAGTGATATTGAAAATAATCACAAAATTTTATTCAACAAATATCTAAATCAAGACTCATTATTTTAAATCTATGAGTCCTTAGGAATAAATTTGTTTTTTGTGGTCAATTATAATTCTATTGGATGTATTCCTTTATTTAGACACATCATCAATGTTGGTTATAGGTTTTTATTTTCTAATATATTTTTTCTGAAATATAGTTCCGAAGGATTCTACTAAACATGATCTAATACCATCTATAACGACCTCCAATCTAGTATCATATGGTTTTTTGTTATAATATAACCTTGGTACTAGATACCAAAAATCATATCCCAAAGTATCAAATAGTTTCTACTCTTGAAGAACATAATACATATTATTACCATATTACAATATAAATATGTATTAAATAGCATTAAAAAGTTCATTCATACATGATATTATCCATAATATCGGTTATAATATCACGAGGGAAGAAAATGAATTTCTGAGTTCATATTCTTTGTATGGGTTATATTCATTAGAAGATATCACGTGTAAATAAGAAATAATAAACATGGAGTGGTAAATAACTTAAAACTAATTAAATTAAGATAATAAATTGAGGAAAATGTATAAATGGATAATATCAATCCAGTAATCTATGGAATGATTGTAATAACAAAATTCTCAATAAAAGAAAATATAGAATACTAGATGCCATGATCTAAAACATCATTACATCTAAACGTTATCAGAAATGTGCTAATATATATTAGATATTCAAGTAGGAATATAAAAACCGCATTTATTTATATCTTTGAAATTTTTCTCATGAGACCTGTTGATACATCAAGAAGATTTATAACTTCAGCCCCACCAGTACCTTCATATCCAATCCATTTTTCAAATATCATATTCTTGATTTAATTGTGAAATAATCTGTCTTATTAAAAGCTGTCCATATTGATTATAGAATACATATTTATTAATGATTATACATTCAATCAAATACTTTCAATATATAACACTATATGTAAAAATTGTATACAATTTAGGAAATGATCAAAGACTTTTTGTAATGTTTATGGTTATTTAAGAGAAATATATACCCAAATTATGAAAAATGAGTAAATGTTACTAAGAATTATAGTAAGAAAATATATTCCCAATGAATTATAAATAAAATAAATGTGTTCTGTCTTCTGGAATAGATATTATATGAAAAATATTCTTGACGAAAATAACAATACCATTTTCTAAAATCATTTATTCACAAAACCTCTACATTTATAAATTACATAAGTTACATTAAAAATAAATTTTTATTCTTCTAAGGTATGTTTGAAAAAAAATATTAGGGTTTATGGTTATAAAATAATCATATTTAAAATAAGATAAAAAAACATTCCTTCTATAGTATTTCCTTAAAATTAAAAAAAAACTAATCGATTAAAAAATGAAAAAAAAATCCTTTCAAACCACTTTTTAAAAAGTGAGCTAGGGGTAAGAATGTATTTAGATAAATTGTTATATAATTTAAAATATATTCCTTATATAGAAAAATATTGATATATAATAAAAATATATCCGATTAAAAGAGAAATATGATTTATTTTTCTTTTAAAAATTTATTATCTTGATTTGAGTTAAAAGAGAGGAAATGTTGGTAGAAAGTCATAAAACTCAAGAAGATTATAAACATAAAAATAAATCTTATAATAAAGAATAATTATATTAAAGTTAATTTCTTAAAATGGGTAGAATATACACCACCAAAGAATAAATATTTGAATAGTGACAAATTTTTCTAAATTGAGGGGAAATTATGATAAAATCCATTAGCACTTTGTAAAATTCATGAAAAATAAAATGATATAAAATAAAAAAAAATGTAACATACAACAACATCAATTATGATGGATTCAGGATATAATTTTTAAAATATTCATTATATAAAATATATCAATTAATGTTTCTGGATATAAATAATATATGACTCCATGAATGGAAATGGATGCAAAATACCTTACCTTAGGTCCAAATTAAAATGTAGTTGTGTTATCCTCTTATATAATAAATTTAAAATATTTATAATTAAATAAAATTAACATATTCAGACACATTATTTCATGTTTTATCTATCTATAATATTTTTATAACACTTTTCTTAATAAGGTTATTTCGTTATCATTATTTCAGTTTTTAACTACTTTGTTTTCATGTCTATTTTGATTTAGTAGTCTCGATCCTTGTGTATTTATCATGGTTCCATCCTCACTATTATATTATTTATGGTACATATATCACACACACACAAAAATATATATCCTATAAATATATATTTATTTAATTAATCATGTATATAAATATAGAGGAAGAAATTACACTGTTTTTGGAGACAGTAAGCCGTAAATATAAAAAAACGTTACTTACTAATTTAAATGAATGAAATGATAAAAATTTATAAAATTAATTAAAATTTAAAGAATCATTGTTATATCTTTCATATCATATATATTCAATAAAATGTTCCCTTATGACCAACCATGTAAAACAGAAATGAAAATCATGTCACGTCCCTTCATGGAGTTGGTAGTCCACACACACACGGGCAATGTTGCCGTTTGCTAATGGATTGAAAGATAAAGAGTTATATATTATATTAGTAGTATAGAATCATATTTAATTCATAAATATAAAAAAAATAATTATTTCAATATTTATGACCATTAATGTAATGTGGTGATAAAATACAATTACACCACTATATGGTGATGGTACGTCATACATACAAATGACCGATGTGTTGGCATTTTGTAGGAATCAAAAGTGTTGGAATATGGATGTCCCATTAAAATAAAAACATATATGAAATTTCATTGTCATTTATTTATTATTTTATTACTATTAAAACACAATAATTTTAAATAAAATAATAAAAAATATTGACGGACACGCTAAAGATAATTACATATTCATCATATTAGTCCTTTAGATATCTAATTAAGTGGCCCATGATAGAATGTTTTGAGATTCAATGACCTCAATGACATATATAATTATGTAGTTAATAAAAATTGTTATGGTGTGGTTGATATATATTTCTTAATGTGCTGTAAATTATTGAGGGAGTATATTCCCTCTTATATTTTAGATGAGGGTTGCCTTTGGGATTTCATAAAAATATAATATAATTAGACTATTAGGGATCAAAATGATTAAATATGGTCATGAAATCTTTCCAAAAATGATACTATCGAAATAAAATCATCCCATCAAATTTGAAGATGTTTTTTATATCATTTTAATCGATATCATTTTGTTTATCCACTTGGATAGTTATTTTTGACGTTGATTATGGTAACCTCTCTTTTAATCACAGAGGGTTAATACAAATTCCATAAATACCCATGTGACTCATAAATGGACTATAGATTATGTATTTAAATATAGTCCATTAACATGGTTGGAGATAATATTTTGAATTATTTTATGTAATTCAATAAAATATTATTTTGATAAAAAATAATTAATTTCATTTTGGACACATTTCATTTTATTTATTATTAAATATATCAATAACATTGGATAAGTAAAATATAATAATTTAAATCTACCAAACAATTTCAAATATAATAATAAAATTAATGGCAAACTTCATCTCCTTTAAATTATATCAATTTTTAGTTTTTTATAATCAATTATTTTATTTTTCTGTTAATTTAGTAAATATTGTATTTGGGTTTCACAAGAATTTAATTCAATTATTCCATTTAAAAAATTTATAAATAAATATAAATCATAAAAATAATATAATTTATCTTAATATAAAATTTTATTTTAATTAATATCTAAATTTTTCCATCTATGGTAAAATAATAGATATATAAATCAATGACAGTGACATTTTGTAAAATTATTTTCATAGACCAGTGACAATTAAAGAATTAAATATCTTGGATATGGTGAAAAATGTCTAATCATATTAATAAAATAACAATTATGATGTTTAATTATGGCTCTATCACATAGTTTTAAAATAGATTCACCTTATGTACCCTTTACTGGGGTGACAAATTTAACCATTATTACTATTCAATTTGACTAAAAATAAAAGGCTCAAATTAAAAAAATTTCTTCCTCATGATTAAAATATTGATTTCATTTTATGAAATTCAATATCTATTATTTGATGAAATAAATTTTGAAATATGTGCGTTAAACGTGATGACAATCACTTTAAAGGAAACTGTAGTTATTATACATAAATAGGATTTATTCTTATTCCATGTACAGTACAAATATTATAAAAATGTTAAAATATTTCATAGAATATATAATATTATAATTTCATTAAAATCATTCACCAAATAGTGATCAGTTTAATTTATTTTGAAAAAACATCTCGCATGTATAAATACAGTTTTTTCATAATAATATTTTTTATATAAATAAATGTCTTTATTATAAATTTAAAAATATAAGAAATTATAATAAACACAAATGTATTATTAATAATAGTATCAAACAAATAATACTTTTAAATAATTATAAAATGAAATAATAATATTTTTTTTCTGAAACAAAAATATTGTTTTAGATAATTTTAATTTCCATTATTAAGAAGAAATTTTTTTATGAAATAAAATTGAAATTTTCACCATATGAAATTTTTTATTTATTGATAAAAATGATAAAAAAAATTTATAAAATAAATTTTATTAATTCATAAATATATTATAAATTATACTCAATAAAATTAATAAAAATCAGGTTTCATGTAATTTAATTTTTGAACCACAAAATATCTGTACGAAAAATTGAGTAAATATTTCAAAATAATTTCAAAATAATTTCTAATTGGGTATTTAATTTATATATATATTTCATAATTAATTTAATAATATTAATTACCACCAATTTAACATTTAGGTTATGATGCCTTATTTAAATAATAATAATATTGGGTTTGTTTATGATAAGTTTTGTATATCGTATATATTATAAAAAAATTTATTTTTAAAATATCATGGTTTCAAAAATTAAAAAATAAATTTAGAGCCTATGGTGTTACATTGTGTATTTCTTTCATCCAATAATAATTGTTATGAAATATTATAACCTTATAAAATAGTTTTAGTATATATTAACCCAATTTACTCATTACTCGGGAGAAGCATTTTACCATCGTTTTTATTTATTTTCACCAAGAAATAAAAGGGGGAATATTTACCAAATGTTAACATAATATTTTCACATATTTATTCTATTTATCAAGATTAATATAATTTAAGTTATAGAAATAATATTTAAAAATATTGACACAAAATGCGGTGAAATTCAGTTTTTTTGAAGCATGTATTTTTAATGATAAAACTATTGTTATTATTATACCAAGCATAAAAAAAAATATAATGAATTGGTAAAAATATAATTGAATATATATTATATATTTCACTTAAATATTTCAAAAATATTTATAAATTTAATTAATTACATTAAAAACACATTGTATGAAAAGAAATTGTTTTTCAAAATGTATATTTTTTATATTTATATTCTATTGTCTATTTATTTCTAATTAATTGATAACAAAGGAATTCACATTATACATATGAATTAAATATTTAAAAATATTAGTAATTACAATTAAAACATACAAATCCAATAGCTAAGAAATAACTAAGACATTAAATTATTGTAATTTAATAGTATATCATGGTTCGATTAAATGTTGTGTCGCATATACCACAAGTTGCAAATAAATGAAAATTATTTATAAAAAAATTTCATAAAATAATAGGGAGTTATTGAAAGGCATAAAGGAATATAATAATTCATTATTCTATAGTAATAATTATATAATTAATTTCATATAAATTTATTGAATATAATTGTTAATAAAAACCATGTAAAGGGGAAATTAATAAGAATCACATCACTTCATGGATGCGGTAGTCCACATGTATGCAAGAGTGATCTTACCATTTACCAATTTTTGGAAAATACATATTTAAGGGACAATAAATTGACATAATGATACATAATTATAGTAAATATATTTATTCCAGTATTCTAATATTTCTATATAATATTTTGAGGATTTTTATGATGAAAAAGACAAAAAAATATCGATAAGATGATATAACTTATATTTAGGTTCATATAAAAATCAAATTATGGATTATTATATGAGCCTTTTTGGACTAAAATGTCATCAAATATCATGTATAAAATTGTATCAAATGGATTTAATAAGATATTGGTCAAACTAAATGACTATGTTGGTGTGGAGAAGAGAAGAGTCAAGGATCCCTTTTTAATTGTAGGGAGAGGCATACTTAATATTTTTTAAAATTTTAAAATTTAATAAAGTGATACTCAAGGGAAATACACTAAAAATTGAATATATATAAAATATATGGTGTTATAATATATAAATAATTTTATAAAATATGATTTATAAGAATTTTTAGGACATTCTAACACTTATCCCATTAGTATAACTTTTTCGTAACCCCTTTAACAATTATTGTGTTAATTTAATTTACCATTATAACTATTGAATATGAATACTTTTTTTTAACTTATACGATACTATTAATTATTATGAGTCTAGATGTTTAATACATTTTCCAGTATTATATTACAATATGTCTCTGAATTTTATTCTAATATTCATGCAAAAAATGCATAAAAACATTTTCATAAAAATATAATTTTATGCATAAAATTTAAATTAATCCAATTACTTTCATAGTAAAAACAAATATAATATTGTTAATATATTTTATTTAGTATATTATATAAAAAAATTAATATCATTAACAAATATTGATCCCTTGAACATTTTCACATAAAAACAAATAATGAAATAAAAACAACACCATAAAAATCATATCTTTTATCATAAAATGATTTTATTTTAATTTCTGACTAATTATTAACAAATGAATTTATTTTATATAGGGGAAAACAGTAGGTTTTAATATATTTTATACTATAAATAAATATATAAAATAAATATATATGACAAAAAAGGTCACAAAAAATTATCTGAAAATAGAATATTACACTTAACAGTATTTAAAAAGTGAATTAGAAATTATTATAAACAATTATTTATTATTCAAATATAATATAATGTGACATGTCTTTTACTATATAATAATTATGAAACATGATCATGCTAGAATTATTCATAATATATTGGAAAATCATATTTTAATAATGTATTCAAAAATATCTAGGTGGTGCATTTTATACTTAAATAATAATTCTCCAACACAAATTCTATCACTATAATACAAATAACTATGGGTAAATATTACATATAAAATCCACAAGATCTCATATAGTTTTTTTAACATTAATGGATTCTACTGAAATTATTGACCTAGTGAGTGGTCCAATTACTCACAACATTATCACTTTGTTGTGGCTTCATTATCATTTGTTCCTCAAAATGGGGGTCATGCTATAATGATATTATCTCTGAGTTCAGTGAATATGATGTATCGGGTATATACTTACCCAAGAGAGATACATAGAACTCATCATGGACAATGCATTATATTACATATAAAGACATCTCCAAAATTCCTAGTTAAATCTCATATCAAAATTAAATATAATAGAAAATGGTTCTCCATGAAACCATACCACCTCCTAAGTGTATATTCTAGAAAGACAATCAAGATACAAATAAAAATTTATTTCAAGGAAATCTATTGAATTTTTAGAAGATAAAGTAAAATAAGAATAGTATTATTTCCTTTAGATTCTATGGGGAGTCAAATGCTGATATCCTTGGTTATGGTTTCCCATTAAATAATGGTGTGAGTAGTTAATGTTTCATCCCCATAAACTTATGCATCTCAGTCATAAATTGATGAAAAACTAGGAAATAAGATGCATATTCCTCAGTATTATTTTTTTATAAAACTATCTATAAATAATATTTTTTATGAATATATATCTTCAAACATCCTATAATAATATTTAATGATGAAAAATGAGTTTCATCCAACAATTTCATCAATAATAGAATAGAGAGGGACAAATTATCAGTTATTGAATACTATAATTCTATATCAATCATAGTTAAAATAAGAAATAATAACCACATCTCTCTATAGATCAAAATCACCTTATAGAGAATTTAATTCATCACATGGTTCAATAGTTAAATATTTATCTAATAATGTTATGATTTCCCACATTCATCATGATTTCATGATCCATAATCTAAAAATACAAATGTATTTTTTATTTTATAGTCAGAATCATGGAATAATTGACATGTTCCATCCAACTCAACGCATCAACCACCTTCTTCACCTTCATAAGGTGGTAAAATATTGAGCCCTAATAATCCTTAATCAAATATATCCTTATATTTTTTTATCAAATTCATGTCATTTGAATTGCATATGTACTTCAAATTTTGTTCACTACAATATATAAAACACATTTAACAATATTGAAAACTATTACATATGATCAAAACAATATATTATTACTTCCTACTCAAAATCCAGATTTTTGTATTTTTATTATTGTATATTTTCAATTTGAGAGAGGCATATCTTACAGTCATATAATTTGTCAAATTAATTAATTATTTTCTCATTCTTAATACATCAATATAGATAAAAAAACCCATATCCACTCTAGGCTATTAAAATAATTGGTTTACTAACAATCTATTTCAAAAATTCCGTGAATGTTTATTCAAATTCACCTATCTTTTGAAACATTGACCCCTTTTTAGTCAATTTGGTTTTTGGATTTGGAAAACATTATAAATTTTTCACAAATCTTAGATAGTGTCTAGATGATTCAAGAAAACTATAGATATCTAAAGCCATGTTTGGAATAGGATATTTCTAAATAACATTTACTCTGTGGGATACAACTATACACCCTATCATGATATTATATGGACTAATAATGAAGCGTTCTATAGATAAATTTAAATTTTTTAATATTTGGTATAAAAATTATACATCCTATAAGTCTTCAACACAGTCCTTAAAGGAGATTAATTCTACTATATTTTCATTTAATATATACAAATATCATTAATAAATACTACCGTATGATGATAAAGTTTTTCTCTCAAAATTTATTCATATGATATTATCTGATAAAGAAATAATTTGTGAGTCCAAATGGATTTATTATTATTTCATATTGTCCAAACCTTGTATGGATGGTCCATTATTGTATATCCTTTTTTATGATTCTCATTTGATGATAACAAGATTGAAGGATAAATTTGTCAAATAATAATCTCCTAATAATTGATCAAATTGATCCCTGATATGGGTTAGAGGATACATATAATTAATAGTGATCATTTTATGTTCCCAATAATCAATGAAAGGATGCATTGAACTGTCTTCCTTCATAATATAATAAATATGGGAAACACATGCTAATGCACTAGGGATATGATTCCATTATCAATATTATCATATATTTTTTTATTAAACACATGAAAATAAATCACGTCCATTCTAAATATAGAAATAGAAATATGTTTATAACTATATATGAGTTTTATTGAAAACACAAAATAATGAATCATTGGATGAATTGGAAATTTATTAGGAAATGTAGTAACATATTTCCAAAAATTTGGTTATCTTAAATGTTTATTTTCTCCTAATTTTTATTTGATATTAATCCCTTATGGAGAAATAATTAGATTCATCAAATTGATGTAATTTTCATTATATGTTTGTATACATATTTACATCGACAGGTAATCATTGTTTGATTTAGAATATAAAATATGACCTTCCATACATGGAAGTTTTTATTGTATTTAAATTTATAGAGATAATAAATGATGAAAATAACATAAAAGTTTCTAAATTATTCATGATAATAGTTTCATAGAAACAAATTTTACAAAAATGAACATGATATCCTAGAATTTTGACTTAAGGGAAACTATTCCTCCACTTGAGTGAAAAACATAGCATGAAACCTTCATTATTTTATAGGTTATAGAGAGATAACATGGATTAAGAAATTTAATATAATAATTTACATATTCCCAAAATATAAGACATTGAGAAATTAGTGGGACCGAATGAATTTCTTTTTTTTTCTTGTATTCATCTCTTCAATTTTATAGATCAATTAATTTACCTCTACCTCTATTTTTAACATTTAAACTGTCTTCATATTCATTTAATTAATTTACCTTTGTGATTCATCCCTTATTATAGAAATTCATGATACTGAATATTCTTTACATAATTGTCTTTATCACCATAAAATTCTATAAATTCCATTTTTCACTTATTTTTTTCATTCAAAAACTCACCTTGGATTCTGTTTTTTATAATAATACAAGATAACATATTATGCATAATGAAATTTTTTTATTCATTATAACTCACAATAAATATTTTCAAATGAGAAGATTCATTTCATAGAATTTCACATTCCATATATGTAAGATCCCTTGTGGTTATATCCATTGAATAAAACCAAAATTATTATTGTGATTCTAATACATCATTTATCAGTCTACATGGTCATACTATTATAGAAAATCATTATTACGATGTTAAAAATTATAATACCTTATTATACCACATGAAATATCATGTTTATATCATATAAATATATCCTACCATATTTTAACATATAATTTATCCACCTAGTCCAAAAAATGGTTTGTAATGAGAAATAATATTAAAGAAACCATAACCACTAAGAGAATCAAAATAGGTATGCATTTAGGCATCTTTATCATGGACCCATAAACGAAAAGTTTAAGTCCCACCCATAATTGTTAAGGTTGTTAGCACAAATTGATTCAATTATCAAGCCTTCATCAAATTATTTGTTTCCAGATAGATAAATATTCACTATGAAACCAAAAAATATCTACATTTCCAAAACATAATTGGTTTACACTGAAAATAAGCATATCATCTAGTATTTCAATAATTTTTTCATATTCTAATCTTAAAATTAAGTAATACCATCTTGGATACCAGTTATAGTGGCCCGTCAAATTAAATGGAATTATTACATAATTTTCATCAAATAATCTGTGCATCTCAAAATAATACATGCTCGAGGACTATGGAGGTTTCATATCAGTAGATATTGAATATATAAACAACATATATTCATTACAACTATTATATATCGCACAACAAATTATACACATACTGTACCCTTTTATTTTATCATATATAACATTTGTATCATAACTAGGGGAAGTTGAAACATAATAATCGGTGAGTTTAGATACATTGTAAAGGTAATTATTAAACATATCAGTGATTGTTCTTAAGTGTGACAATTATAATTTTTTGGGTATGAAAAGAAGATCATAACAAAAAAACATTCTCAATCAGAAAATATAATAAATAATGATTCACGGTATAAGGATTTCATCCCAACATTATTAATTTATGTAACAATTAATCCAAAATCATTATTTGTGGATCATATGATGAGAAAATATCATAAGAATTTAGTGCTGGGATAATTTTTTAAAATCATAGTATTTTAAATATGAATGATCATAATAGTATCCTCTCAAAATACTGAGTACATTTAGTTAGGTCCCTATATAATATTTGTGGACATGAATCATGGTCTATAAATAAAATTATAAACATTTCATAATATCTATTTTTCTATGATTAATATTGTTAACATGAAATCTAGTCCATGCATGACTTAATAATTTCATGAGGTATAATTATTTTTCCAATGCATTAATGTGATTTATAATTTTGGTCCCACATATTACATAATTACATCTATCAATAATAGTTCTATAAAATTTTTTAAACAGTCATTATAGCATAAACCATTCAAAAGAAATGGTGTTAAAAAATATATCATCATAACATAATTTACCTCAATGAATGAAAAGGATTTCATAAATTTTTTATGAAACATCATAATAATAAGTTATAATTTTTTTTATAGAATCATATAATCATATCCTAAATGATGTGTAAAAATCATAAATTATGTTTACATGGATGAAAAAATATTTCAAAAGGGAATATGAGCTTTATTAATAAATTAAGAATATATCATCATATGTTAATATCATTAATGATTACAAATTCCAAAAAAAATTGGGAAAAATCTTATCTATAAAAATTTCCATGAATATAAAATAGATAGTTCTAATTATGGAATATTCATGATGGTGGAATATTTTGTTTATATATTATACATTAAAATAGAACATTTTTTAACACATTTTATAAAGAGTAGAAACTAAGTCATACATTTAACATATGGAAATCATACTATTAAACATTTTATATGAAGAGAATTATAGTAAAACTAATTCTATAAAATAATTAATTACATTGAAAAAACCAAAGGAACATTTTTAGGAACATGGAAATTGGGTAAAATGTTCATCGACCAAAAAGTATATAGGGATGATTATTTTTAAAGTCTTTTTACATTTAATTTAATAAACTAAAGATAAAAAGATAAAAATAATTGAAATTTATTTGAATTACCATTTAAAAATAAAATATTTGTTTTTAATGGATAAGTTTCATATAATTTTACTCCTTGGAAATTTCATATAGACATTTATATAAAAAATGATATTTTCATATAAACCCTTAAAATATGTCCATTATTTCATCAAATATGATGAAATATGTTGTATAATAAATATATATTTATTACACATATATTTCAAAAAAATATCATTATACATAAAACAATATATCATTCCCTTATAATTTATAATTTTGGTTTTACCACATATTCATCATTTAAATGAACATTCTATTGATTTTTTTTTCATAAATGGTTTTTTTTGAATATTCATGTCATCTCAACATATTCATGGATTCATAATTTCTAAAATAATAATTATTTCATGAGTATCATATTTTTTCATCATATATTCTTTTATAACCATTTCTATAAGGAGATTATTAAAATTGAATTACATCACTTTGTGGATACGAGAGCCTGTATATATGATCATGTGATGTTATGACATTCTAATTGGTTAAATGAAAGGAAGTTACCGAATAATTCAACATTATAAAATCCTAACTATAATTTAAATATTAAATATACTAATTAAATTTACCTATATTACAATCCATGTGAAGAGGAAATGATAATTGACAGACGTCACATCATAGAGGTGGGGGTCCACACGTAACCATCAGCGATGTTATAATTTTCATACGGTTTGTAAAAAGATAAAAAAATTAATATAAAATTAACAAAAAAACATATCAGTATTTTAATGATACCAATTCCATTATTTTCACACTGTTATAATCATTTTAGGAGGTTTATAAAGAAAGAAATTTGAAAAATATCTGTAAGCACATATATCTCTTCTGCATGCTTCCACCATTAAAAATCACATTAAGTCTTCTAAGATGGTTATATTAGGAAAACAACAATCAAAATGTATTGGATTATAATTTCTAGACAGCATACGGTTAGACATTGGTTGATAAAAATGGATGAAGTGGAGTGGAGAAAATAGGAGAGGCGGTTCCCTTTTATAAGTGAAAGGGTCACACACATGAAATTATAACGAATAATATTATATAATAAAGTAACTATAATCGAAATGTTGAATAATTTGGATTCATTATTGAAAATGGAATTATATTAGTTTACAAAACATTAAAAAAATTATTTTGAAAATTTAATCAATTATTTAATTATGTTAACACCTCATTAACCCTTTTTTCTTTTATTGTGGTTATAATATTATTAAAATGAGTACTAATCACTATGAAAAAATTATGTTGGACTTATAACTAAATATAAATTATGATGAATCAAAATATATATTCAGTTTTATAGGATTCAATTAATCAAATTGAATGAAATTAATGTAGATATCTCTGCATAAAATGTGATAACCCGTTTAGAGAAATGCATTTTTTGTATGAAAATTAATTTAATACAATTCTTTTCCTAGAAAAAAAATTATATTAATATTATAATATTTTTATTGAAAATATTATCTACAATATAAAGGTTAGTGGATTTAGTTCATTAGACACAGTTTGATCATTCTTAGAATGACTAGATATAGTGCATATAACTATAGTAGAGGATGTGTTTGTAAGTGTACAAGAGGAAAATTTGTAAAACTAAATAGATATGTTGATATTATAAAGTACCCTCATATACCCATTAAAAAGATTATCGGGTGGATATAGTTGGGTTATCAACAAATTTCACACGGAAAAAAATTTCTAAATACCATATTAAGAAGAATGAGAGTGTTATAAATGATTACAACATCTACGAACCCTACTAAAAGGATGAAATGTGAGACTCCACTAGATATAGAAAATATGAGATTCCACTAGATAGAAGATGTAAGCCTTTACTAGATCATGTTAATTTTATGAAGTAGATTAAATAGTGGGGATTTTGGTAACAAAATACTATATAGTAAATTTATTTAAAATGAATCAGACAAACATTCATTGGATAGTGTTCAATTGAGGTTTACAAAAGGATATAAATTCTCTAACCATGATGATGATAAGCTATTTTTTCAGAGTTCCAAATTTTGGGGGGATATTGTTATGTTTGAATAAATATTTTAAACTAATGTTCATATATTTTTTATGAAATTTATAAATAAAATGAAGTTGGTCAAGTGATGCTTAGTTGAGCAGGGAAATTAAAATTGATTACACCATTTTCAATTTTTTTAAGGACATTTACCCATATAAGTTAGTGAAGGAATAGTGAAAATATATATTTGTGTTTATATTATAAAATAACAATTTTTATATAGTATTATTGAGATAATATAAATAAATATATACCTAAGGAATCTCTTGGTTAATGATTATATTTGGGATCGATGTAGAAGACATAGGTGTTTTGGAAAAATTTCATTAGGGAGTGGAAAAATTTGATGTGTATCAGATAAAGGCAGACAATGTGAAGATTGAGTTACACCAAAAAATGGTGTACTGGATCCAGAATCATTGGATGGAATGATACCATACTGAGATTCAATAAAGGGTTTTTGTAATCTCTTATAGTAGTTACTGTCATGTTTTTTCATAGTGTAATAATAAAACTATATAACTTGTAAGAGTTAGTGTAATTACCTATTAAGAGATAGAAGGATATTTTTCAGAGTTGGAACGTGTCATGACCCATCCACCACAGCCTAATCTGTGACTACCCCAAGACTGCCTTCTATAGGTTAGGGGCATGCGAATAGCACAGAACGGTGTATTCCTTAAAATCAGGAAGGAATTTCCTTTATATTCTATAAACACACGCAACTAAGCACCCAACAAGATACGAACACAACTATACTGTATAGAAAAAAAGTGTTGAATGTAAGAGGGGTCAGAATAAAAGCCCAACATAAAAGTTACAAGTACAACTGAAATTCAATACAACTGAATAAAGAGAAACACAACAATTGGGTCTTCCTCCGAGGTGCCTACCTTATGGGTAGGTACAAATCTCCCCCTAACCACTCCACGTCCACCCGTCTCCTCTACGTACCGACATGCTGTAAGGTACACCTCTGAGCACCATCCAGTCCTGGTACCCCCATCCTCAATCAACGATGTCTATCGTCTGCACCAAACACATCAAGGTGCAGGCAAAACCCGTGCAGGAGTGAGTATATGATACTCATTTTGGACACCGAGACCCTCAAGGTCTCATAAAGTTTAATATGGATAAACCAGAAAGAAGGAACTAAATTGAAAACCCTAGTTAGGTATATGAATATACATATACCTAAGTTATTGAGTATACCCATCTCAGTCATGAGGAAGCACATGATCCATCTCAAAGGCCAAAAGCTCAACTGTTCCACAAAGGATGTAATACCATGAAGGTAAATACCACACATGTACACCACATAGAATAATACCACCATGGTATCCCCACGAAGGAAATTCCCACTCAGGTACAGATGCAGCTCACACCTGTAATATCATAGATATAATAGTAGAGATGATTAGATGTAACTACAGAATCATCTTACTCTGTAAGAGGTAGACCCATGAAGGATCCTAAATCATCATCAGACCCACAAAGGATCATAGTACATCATCTGACCCACACATGATCCTAGTACCTAGTCATACCCACATAGGATCCCAGTACATCATCAGACCCACACAGGATCCGAGTACCTCGTCAGACCCACATAGGATCCTAGTACATTGTCAGACCCACACAGGATCCTAGTACCTTGTCAGTACATCTTCAGACCCACACATTATCCTAGTACCTATTCAGTACGTTGGAAGACTCACACAAGATCCTAGTACATCGTCAGTACGTCGTCAGACCCACACAGGATCCCAGTACAATGTCAGTACGTCATCAGACCCACACAGGATTCTCACACATCTTCAGTACATCATTAGACCCACACACGATCCTAGTACACCATCAGAATGTCTTCAGACCCATGCAGGATCCTATAACATCATCAGTACATCATCCTACCCACACAGGATCCTAGTACATCGTCACAACCAACTACAGGGTACTTGCACTAAGCTTGCTTGTCTTTGAGAGAGTCTTCTACTCGAACTATTGGTCGATACTCCAGTTTCCATGAAGTCCCACAAAGAGGTACCCCCAAATTATAGCAACGTAATAGGGGTCTCAACGTATTAGACTATGTGTCAATTGGATGCCCGGTCTATAAGTTATTAGTATTTTTTTCCGAGGGCCTGGTTGGATTTGTGCTCGATCCCACCCGACCATACCCCAGCTTTATCCAATCCATATGTTTGGTATACCAAAAGGACTATCTCGCTCCATTTTATCTGGCGTCATAGAAGGTTCATAAAATGGACACTTGGTGCCAATGTAATGGCCAAATGTATAGGACGTGACGAAACTGGTCTGGGTCAGGTCTGACCAGGTCCAGTTTGGGTCGTCCCCACCTGCTATATGGCTCGACCTGGCTGCATGCGGGGGGGGGGGGGGGGGGAGGGGGGTTTCGTGAACCCCCCTCTCTCAATCACCGAACAGATTGCCCGTTCGATATCCATCCAGCAAATGGGACCCGAGCAGGTCCCTCTTGGTCCAACTCGGCCCGCCGAAACGGTCACCCGAACGCCGGACGCGCCCTCGCCATTTGCCGCATCTAGTAGGGCCACAACCCCTTTCTTTGACTGCTCCGCATCATGCATCACCTCTCCGTAGCTGGCCCAACATCCACAACATTCCCCTTCATCACCGCGGCACAATCCATGCCCCTTTATCGTCGGGTGGCGTGGACGCGCGCCGCCTCCCCGTCATGCGGCCGGCCTCCACCGACCGCCACTATTCTCCACCGCATTGGATACAACAACAATGAATAATAGCTGAGGGATTGGGTTGTGTTCGTTTGGCCTGAACCCTTAGCATTAGTTCAGTAGAAGGTGGATCCAGATGATTAATTCAACTCAAACCATGAAAATGAAACTACAAAACCCATTCCTCGAAGGTCTTTTGAAGTCGGTGAGGAGGGAAGAATGTTCATCAGTTTTTCATTGTTGAATACCTCCCACATTCGAGGATGTCCCAAGGAATAATCTAAAGTTGTTGTAGAACATCAGCGTTCTTCGATGGCGAAGCGTTCTTCGTTTCGAGAAGCGTTCTTCGTTGGAGAAGAAGAATTCCTCCATGTTTTTTTCCAAGCCTCTCCGTTTTCAAATAATTTCTCCCAACAAAAAAAACTGTGGAGAAGTCATAAAATTAAATTATGTTATTCTATTTAATTTGTTGGAACAATTAATTTTTGGCACAATTAATTGTACCACATTAGAATAAATAATTAATGGGAGGAAGTTCAAGAGTTATCTCTCATTAAAGGGGGAGTTTTTAGTTTGGGCAGTCCCTGCCATTTGAATTCAAAATGGGGGGTTTTTATGATTTAGTGGTCCCCACAACCGAGCATTCAATTTGGTGGATAAAAATAAAATAATGATTAACTTATATTTTTTTATTCCATGAGAAACACAAAAACATACTTTCACCCTTGACCAACTATCGTCAAGATGAAAGTCTCCATAAGAGAATATCAGTTCTATGAGTTCAATGGTGTCCTAGGATTTCTATTCAGAGTACCGGTCAAAATTTACAAAAATTTTCTGACACATTTATTGAATGTACCCAACAAAAGTTCATAAATTCATTCTGAGCACACCGGGCCTCGGAATCATGCACCGTCAATTTTTGCAGACTGGTAAAATACCCATATAATTAAAAATGATTACATGGAATTTTTGGGTCTTTACATTCTCCCAGCTCAGGGCATTACATCCCTATAATCCACAACTCAATCTAAAAAAACAAGTGGGGTTACAAGCATGAATCTGAGCCTCCCCCCTCCCATTTTCTCTCCAGGAAGTTCTTGTGCGGACAATGAATGCACAGCAAGGGTATCGACCACCTATGAAGGACCCGCTTCAATCGATCCTAAATCTCTATTGAACCTGCATAAATTTGTCTCCATCATCAACGTCCAGCTCGCCATGGTCGATGACGTGTGATGGGTCATGCATGTGTCTCATAAAATGGGATACGCGGAACACGTCGTGCATCCGGTGCAACTGAGGGGAAAGTGCTAAGTTTTAAGCCACCTCACCAACTTTGGTGAGGACCTGGAAGGGTCTGATGAACCTCAGAGATAACTTTCTACCTAGTCCAAATCTCTGCAAACATCGTCGAGGTGAAAACCATAGAAAGACATGGTTTCAATCCTCAATCTCTAGAGGTCTCTATCTTCTATCAGCATAAGACTTCTGCCTACTCGTTGCTGTCTTCATCCGCTCCGATATAATCTGCACATTTTCTATGGAAGCCTCTTCCATCTCTGGTCCCACGAGTGTTGACTCCCCTGGGTCAGTCCATCACAAAGATTATCTTCAAGGTCGCTCGTACAATGCCTCAAACGGTGTCATCTAAATGGCGGAGTGATATCTATTGTTGTACGCAAACTCCACCAAACGCAAGTGATCCTCCCTGTTGCGACCGAAGTCAAGGACACCAGCACACATAATGTCCACAAGGGTCTAAATGGTGTCCTCTGTCTGGAAATCCATCTGTGGATGGAAGATGGTGAAAAAAAGAAGCTGCATCATGAAAGCCTCCTACAACCTCTTCTATAGTCGGGAAGTGAATATTGTATCATGATAAGAGACAGTCATTGAGGGTAATCTATAGAGATGTACAATCTCTTATAAATTGAGGCGTCCCAAGCTCTCTACTGAACCCTGCTCTTGGATCGGTATGAAGGAGGCCAACTAGGTGAGTCGGTCGTTGATCACCTAGATAGAATCATGACCTCTGGATGTACATTGAAGTCCTTTCTCAAAATCCATAGATATCCCATCCCACTTCCACTATGGGACCTCTAATATATGAACCACGAATGCTGGTACCTGATGTTATGCCTTCACTTGCTGATAAGTGAGGGACCGAGAAACAAACTCTACTACAAATTTATTCATTCCTAGCCACCAGTGATATCAACAGAGATCCTGGTACATCATCTCCACTCATGGATGTACCTCTAGAGGGGATGTGTGGAACTCTCTCAATAGTTCCTCCTGAAGTAACATTGGTACCATGGTAAATCCTTTGAAAAGGATGACATGCTCCCCACCTTCACAAAATCCATCAGGTGCCTCTCTTGTGGATACTGAGCACATCGCGCCTCGCAGTCAGTGTCCCCGTGATATGCCTCCCTAACACGCTGATGAATAGGAGGAGAGACTGTAATAGACATAAGAAAAGCTGATCCATCTCAATCCACAAAGGATATATGACATGCGGCTAGCTGCTGTGTCGCCTCACCAATGAGTTGTATACCAGATCTCCTACTGAATTCATCTACTACAATGTTCCCCTTCCCAGGAGTATAGACAATCTTAATGTCATATTATAGGAGTAATGTGAGAAAATGTCATTGTTTTAGGTTCAGGTCCTCCTGAGAGAAGATATACATGTGACTCTTGTGATCCGAGTAGACTTTTAAATGATCCTCCATCAAGTTATGTCACCACATCTTCAAGACAAAGACCATTGCTGCTAACTCCAAGTCATGGGTAGCGTAGTTCTACTCATGTTGTCTCAACTTTCGTGAAACATATGCGATCACTTCTCACTCCATCAGGAAACATTCGAACCCGGTTTTTGAATGCATCACACTAGACTATGTACCATAGAACCACCTCAAGAAGCCTCACGATGGGGGAACTAGTCAGCCTCTACCTCAGAAACTGAAAAATCCACTGACATTTCTCCAAAAACACAAAGGTTTGACCCTTCTTCATCATCACTGATAAAGGTTCTACAACTATGGTGAAATCTGGCACAAACCACTAGTAGTATCCAGCCATACCCAGGAAACCCCCCATCTCCATCACACTCATGGGTGGCTCCCAAGAATGTACTGCATCAATATTTGCAAGATCCAATGCAACTTCAACCACTAAGATGAAATGTCCTTGAAAGTGAAACTCCCGAATCCAGCACATGTGCATCGAGAGCTTACCATAAATCTAGTTCTCTTGGTGTGTGTCTAGTACTTACTGCAAATGATAGGCATTCTCATCCTCAGTAGTCGAGTATATTAGAATGACATCAATGAAGACCACCTCAAAGAGATCATGATATGGCTGAAAGATCTAGTTCATGAGTCCCATTAACACTGCTGTAGTGTTGGTCACGCCGAATGGAATGACCAAAAGCTCATAATTTTCATACCAACATCTAAAATCCATCTTATACACATCCTCATCTCGGACTATGAGTTGGTGATAGCATGATATGAGGTATATCTTCCAGAACCACCGTGCTCTCTTCAACTGATCAAAGAGGTATTCAATCATCAACAGTGGGTAGTTGTTCTTCAAAGTCACCTGGTTCAGGTTCCAATAGTCAAAAAAAACCCTCATGCACCCATACGCCTACTTGGCGAACAAAACCAGTGCTACCCAAGGGAATCACTGGTCCAAATGAACCCTTTAACTTGTAAGTCCTTCAGTTGTACCCGCAGCTCACAAAACTCCATGGGTGCAATATGATATGTTGGTGTAGATATAGGTTCCATCCCGGGGTACAAGTTAATGTAAAATTCCACCTCTCTATGAGGAGGTCGAACTGGAACATCATCATGGAAGACATCCGCGTACTGGTCCACCACTATAGGATAGCTTGGACTCTCCACAACAACCACTCTTAGGGTATGGCTAGACAACTAATGAGTGGTCGGCTGCACTCCCCTCTGGGTAAGTCCATCATATGCTTCAAAGGCTCCCTTATCATAGGTGAAGGTAAACGTGGTCCCATCCATGCAGACACACCACACTTTGTGCCTAATAAAGTCAATATGGACATGTACTGTAGATAATCAGCCCATACACAAGATGGCGTCGTAAGGCCTTGATGCGGCTACTAGGAGGATGTAGCCGAAGATCTTTCCTTCTATAGTAAGATGACACTGCTGGAACCCGGTTGTAATCTTCGAATCTACTCCCATAAGAGTTTCTATCCATAAGGATCGATCCAACAGCTCCGTCAGAATCTACGAGCTCCAAACAAGGGCATTGTCAATAAAAGAATGACTAGCACCTGTGTCTATAATTACTGCAGCTAAGGTGGAGTAGACACAAATTTTACCACATATCATCTCTAGAGTTCCATGGTCATATTACATAGCTACATGGATTTGAACTCACCCCTGTCTTCTAGCTACATGTGGTTGTGGTGGACTACCTGGTGGTGGTGGCGGTAATATCTCGAATCGTCACCCATAACCAGCTGCACGACCAAATCCTCTGATACATCCACCCGCTCCCTTCGGACCTCCTCGGTTGAACCTCTGTATCTACCTTGACATTCCTTTGACCATATTCTAATCATCTATATAGCAGGTCGAGAAGTCATGAGCCATGTGACTCAGCCCGCCATATGTGAAACATTTTATGTTCTTTTCATGACTGACAGTATCTACAGTGACCCACACAACCGATCTTGAGTCATACGGTCGTTCAACTGTAGGTTTGGTCCTCTTGGACCTCTGTGATGTCTAACTATTACTAGCTGCAGAAGAATTCTCTATGTGATGTCCGTTGGTTGGTCTGATTGTTGGTGACTCCTCAGAAAGAAAAATTTCCACTAAGAGGGCTCACTCTAACACCCCCACCTATGTCAGGATGCTGATAGAAATCATCAAAGACCATATCTCCCACCTGTTTCCCTAATAGAAGGTATGGGCCATAGAGAACGGGTCTCGTACCATATATATGGTTTATAGTGAGAGGTCAATGAACCTTTCTGAGTATGGAGCCAAAGTCATGGTGCCCTACAACAGATTAAAAAGCTCCAGTATATGCATTGCGTGATGAGTCGCTGGGAGAATCATTGCCCAAATAATGCTGTCAAAGTCTCCCTAGATAAGCGACACCTCATCATGAACATGGAAAATCAATCTCCTCTATCTTCCAGCGGTTTCCATTAAAAGACTAGTGGCAAGTATCAACATGAGAACTGTTGGTGTCGCTACGAGTCAGAAGACTCTCACCACAGCCTCCATCTAATCCTCAACTTCCTGTGGGTCCTTCTAGCCCCGAAACCTCAGTGGCCTCTGGTGCTGGAACTCATGAAATGCGCTCAAGTAGTGTGCACCCTCTGCTACTGGGGTTGGTGGCATCGGTGGCCCAACGGGTAAAGTTTCCACTGGTGCCGCCACCAGTGCCTCTAATGGAAGAGGGCCCTGCACCGTGACCTCGTCCCTCGGTGGGAGATCAGTGCTTACTATACTCAGAACCCTTACAAACTATATATGTGGAGGCATCTTGAAAAGAAACCGGTAATACATGGCCAAAATTTAATACCTGGTGAGGTGACTCAAAGATATCACAATGAAAAATCTTGAAGACACGCACACAATCCATGTTTTCGTGCACTGATTCAAAAATCAAAATTCAGGGTCCTGGTGTTGGGTACTTCGGTCACCACACCAAAACTAGATTCCCTAAACTGATAACCACACTCACTACACTCAACACTATTTCTATTAAGAATATAATAGTATTATATTCTATGATAGAACCAATCCACTGATACCAATTTGTCACGGCTCATCCCCCAGGGACTGTGCCGTGACTACCCCAAGCCTGCCTTCCATATGCCAGGGGCTGGTGACCAACATCAAAATATGTATTCCCTAAAACCAGGAAGGAATTGACTTTATATCCTATTAACACATGCAACCAATCACACTTCAAGATACAAACACAAGTAAACTATATAGCAAAAGGAGTGCTGAAAGTAAGAGTGACATAAATACAAGCCCTACAGTAAAGGTACAAGTACAACTAAAATACATTACAACTGATGAAAGTGAAAGACATCTACTGGGTCATCCTCTGAGGTTCCTACCTGAAGGGTAGGTGTAGATCACCGCCTCAACTCTACATGTCCACCTATCTCCTCTTCGTACGGACACACCCTATGGTCCACCTCCAGGCACCGTCCACTCCTAGTACCCTCAGCCTCGATCAGCGTTGTCTGTTGTCTGCACCAAACACAACAATGTGTAGGCATATCCCTTATAGGGGTGAGTATAAGGATACTCTGTAGGGATCTCGAGACCCTCAAGGTCTCACAAAATCCACAAAGGTAAACCACAAAGCATGAAATCAACTGAAAACCCAACTTAGGTATATGTCCATACATATACCTAAGTTTTTAAGTGTTGCCATCTCAGTCATGAGGATACACAGTCGAACTCCGAAGGCCAAAGCTCAACTATTTTCCAAAGGATGGAATACCATGAAGGTACGTACCACACAGGTACGCCGCACAAAAGAATACCACGAAGTTATCATCACGAGGGAAAGTACCACTCTGGTACAGACTCAGCTCACACCATATATATCTTAGATACAATAGTAGAGAATATTAAATATAAATACTGAATCATCTTACTATGTTAAGAGGCAGGACCATGAAGGATACTAAATCATCATAAGACCCAACGAGGATCTTAGTACACCATCAGTCCCACACAGGATCCTAGTACCTCGTCAGACCCACATAGGATCCTAGTACATCATCGGACTGGCACAGGATCCTAGTACCTCGTTAGTGCATCTTCCGACCTACATAGGATACTATTACAACATTAGTACATCTTCATACCCCAACATGATCCTATTACATCGTCAGTATGTCTTATGAACCAAACAAGATCCTAGTACATCGTCAGTATGTCGTTATAGCCACACAGGATCCTAGTACATCGTTAGTACATCCTAAGACCGACACAAGATCCTTTTAAATCGTCAGTACATCATCAGACCCACACATGATCCTTTTACATTGTCAGTACATAGTTAAGAACACCCAGGATCCTAGTACATCATTAGTACGTCGTTAAACCCACATAAGATCCTAGTTCATCGTTATAACCATCTATAGGGTACCCACAACAATCATGATCATCTATTGGAGAGTCCGCTCCTCAAGCTACTGGTCGATACTCCAACTACCAAGAAGTCCCACAAATATGTATCATAAAGGGCCTCCACGTAGTAGGGGATTCAAAACAAAAGATGGTGCGTTAATCGGACACACGGTCTGTATGTTATCATTCTTTTAGTTTTGAGGGCCCGATTGGATTCGTGCTCGATCCAACCCGATTGTACCAGGACCTTATCCAATCCTTAGGTGGGGTATATCAATATGATATTCTCGCTCTAAGGTTTATGGAATCATAGATGATTCATCAAATAGATGACTGATGCATATGTTATGGCCAAATGTTTGGGATGGGTCCAAACTGGTCCAAGTCATGTCTGACCTGGTGGGAATGACCTAACCCAACCTGGCCTGAGCCGACCTGATTCAGTTCGGTTTGGTCTAGTTCATGTAATCCCGGCCTGCGTTGGGTGGTTCGGCACATGTTGGGTGGTCCGGCCTGGCTGTATGTGGGGGGGGGGGAGCCATGCAGCCCCCTCTCTCAAATACCTAATGGCACGACCGTTCGTTTGATATCCAACATATGGGACCTGAGAGGGTCCCTCTCAGTCTAGCTCAACCGGCTGAAATTCTGGACCCTTGGATCCTTCCGGCGGTGCATCATACGCTTCCACTCCGCAGCTGACCGTATGTCGGTCGCCCCTCTGCCATCTGCCACAGAAAAGAGGGTTGCACCCCCTTACTCCGACGGTGGGGCATCCTACTCCGTCTCTCTACTGCCGGCCAAACGTTGGCCACCTTCCACTTCGTCACTGAGGCACAAGATACATGCCTTGATTGTCAGCCAGTGTAGATGTGCACCACTACCCCTCATGTGACCGGCCTCCACTGGACACTACCTTTCTCCACCGTGTAGGATACAAAAACCATGAATAATAGAGGAGGGATTGGGCCGTGTTCGTTTGGCCTGCCCCCTCTGCACTAGTTCATTAGCAGGAATGTTGTAGAGACCCAAAGCTTGACGTACATGGACAACACATTACTTTTTCGAAATACATAATACATAACAAAATTCAAAACTCAAGGACCGGAATAGTTTAGTGTCTTTGGAAACTCGGAACATAATCTTCTAATCGTGGTGAAAGATCTTCAACATCTCCCAAAAATATCTTCCCCTTATGTTTTCTTACCTAAAACCTTTATTTATATCCTGGGGAAAAGAAAACATATAAAGGGTGAGCTCAAATGCTCAATAAGGGTATGCATGGATAAAATATAAGAAACCATATATATTTGAACTTATAAACATGAACATAATGTTTAAAAATGACGATCTTGAGCAATGAAATAATACATGGAAATACGTAAGGAATAGATCATAAAGAAACATTAATCCTGATAAAATAGCATGGGAATAAAACTTATAATTGTGGAAAAACATTATTATTTCCATAGTAGCCAAGGCATTGCTGCCATGACCATCTTAGTGGACAAAGTCCCTTTCTGAATCGAGTTCACGCCTCCTTTCAGTCCTGTAACACTGAACCGGATTAACTTACCATTCCAGTCATTCTACCTCATGAGATATAAATCTTTACCCAATGCATTGGAGGGAGATATAGGTCCCACCCATCTCATAATGAATCATTCATACTTGTTCCTCAAAATAAACATGAAACATTCATCATAACCCAATGAATATCATGGGTTTCATAAACATCATCCCATCATCACATAATCCATATAAAACAAATGTATATATCAACATATGAAAAGTGAAACCATGTAAATCATAGGGACATTATACTTGAAACATACACATATAAAATAATGTCATCTTAGATGGAAAAATGGTTTTGATAAAACACTTGAAATGAATTCTTGAGGAAAATATCCTTTCTTCTTCAAAATCAATTTCTTTTCACAAAACATCATGAAATTTTAAAAGAAAGACATTTTTTTTGAAAATATTCATGAAATATTTTAGAGGAAGCTTCTTGAAAATAAGGCTTTATAAAACTATAAAAATCATTTCATGCCGTATAAGATAAAAAACATTCTTCTTATACTTTTGCCGGAAAAGTCAAAAAAGTACCTCGTAAAAGAAATATTCCTTCCATATAATGTGGTAAAAGTAGAAAAGGGTAAAAATGACTATAAAATATATAAAAAGGTAAAAATTTTATGAAAACATTTTGAGAACATATGGACATAGATAATAATACTAACCCCAGTAAATACTTACAAATAAACAATCTCAGATAAGAATGAGATTGGAATAATTATCCCCTACCGTACGTCCGATATGCTTCGTATGTATCTGAACCTCCTTTAAATTTGGTAACTTCCGTTGGTTTGAACCAAAAGGACTTATTCAAGAGTCTTCTGCCTAATGTAAGGAAACAAGTGGGAGGATAGGGATGTAGGGAGCTTAGTTGGGCAGAGTTTGGACGAGAAAGAAGGCTTAAGAGGTGTGAGGAATTGCATAGAAGTGGTCTCCTTTTATAAGGGAGAGGAGGGGCACTTTAGGAAAGTGTAAATACATTATTTTATTATAAACAAATCTTCGGTTTCAAGAGGTCCAAAACTCATTAATGTCGAAGATAAGATGACTCATATCTGAAATAAAATCATCCAATTGGAATTGGACAGGTTTTGGATGATATTTTAATCACTATAATCTTATTTATTTAAATCATTTATTAATGAGGTAAACACTACATCATTATTGTGTCATAAATAATTTAATTCATTTAATGTCTAAAAATTATGAAAAAAATACCATGATGTAGGGAATATTCTTAACATTATAAAGAATATTTATAGTCAAAATATAATTTATATAACCCCTTATAAAAATTACATACTAAAAGATTTTTGTTAAAGTAAATTTGGTCATTACATTAAATTAATTAATCCAAATTGTAATTTTCACTACCATGTGGCTCATTGGGGTCCCAAAATCGGCCCAAGGATGCCCATGGTCGGCCACTACTCATCCAATATGGTTAGGACAAGTGCCAAGGTAATTTTGAATTATTATAATATTCTTTTAACGTTGAATTACCCTATTTACCTTTAACTGTTGTAAATAAAAATTACCGTAGTTACTATTTATAATATAAAAAAATTAAAAGTAACCTATTAACATAATTTGGACCCACTGATTCCAAATATGGAATCCATTTTTTAAAATTCAAAACAACAAAGTTGCAGAAATTAATTTAAAATTAATCCCGTTGTAAAGCGAATAGGTTTTAAAAGTTAAAACATTGCCAAAGATTGTAATGATTTAACCTATGAATTCAATGTAAAATAAATGATAATGACATACATTATATTAAATGGTAAAAATATATTCTATTTATATTTTAAAACCATTCAATATTATAATTTGACCATATAAATTATTACGATGAAAAAATTATTTTTTAATTAAAATATAGCGTGCTTTAACTATTCATTAAAATATGAAATTTATTAGAATAATATGAAAATTTTATCCAAAGTAAATTTTTATATCCTGATTCTAACGAAGAATTTTATTTTGTCAATTTGAACTTATAAACATGTAAATATCTATATTTAATGTGGGTGCGCCATCAAAAGGTGGAAAACTGCATTTTTTTAAAAATACTAAATTTACCCCAAAAGTTTATTTTGCTCTCATACCATAATCTAGAAAATATTTAAGATGAATAATAATGTTATAAAATTCAAAATTTAGTTTATACAATTCATAACTTCTAGTTCATAATAATATTATAACCATATATAATTGTTTAGGGAAACCCGATATTGCCTACAACACACGCTATCAAAGAAGGTTGCGATTGCGTGTAATGCAAGACACGTTAGGGTTGCGTGTAGTGCAAGACTCCACTGTTGTTGCATATAACAGAATCCCACCATATTTTATTTATACATTGAATATATATTTATATACAGTCAATGTTGCGTAGAATAACTTCAATCAAACAAACTTTAAATTGTGTGTAACAAGAGCCAAGAATAGTGTTGCGTATACTACAAGCTAATTCGGTGTTGCGTGTAGCGCACGATAATATTGGTGTATCGTAAAACAAAAGATATTAATGAAATTAAAACGAAGGTATCTTATAAAATCTCTGGTTGTTACACATATCAAGATGATTAATTCAACACAAACCATGAAAAAAAAACAACAAAACCCCTACCTCGAATTTTTTTTGACATGAGTGAGGATGTAAGAACAGACGTCAGTTTTTCTTCGTTGAGGACGTCCCATGTTGGAGGATGTCATGAGGAAGAAGCTGATGTTGTTGGAGAACATTGGAGTTCTTCGTTAGAGAAGTATGCTTCGTTTAGAGAAGCGTTCTTCATTAGAGAATAATAATTCCTCCATGTTCTCTCCCAAGCTTATCCATTTTCCAACAATTTCTCCCATAAAAAACAAGTGAGGAGCCAACAAAAAATTAAATTAAGTTAATCAATTTCCGTTTTTGGAACAATTAATTATATCACGTTGGCATAATTAAATAATGGGAGGACATTCAAGTGTTACCTCCCATTAAAGGGTGAGTTTTTAGATTAGATGTTTCCCACTATTTGAATTCAAAATTGGGGTTTTTAGGATCAGGTTGTCCCCACAACCGAGTATTAAATTTGGTGGATAAAAATAAAATAAATTTTATGTTATATTTTATTTTTATTCCATGAAAAAAAACTAACTTTCACCCTCGACCAACTTTCATCGCGGTGAATGTCTATTTAAGCGAATATCGGTGCTGCGAGTTCACTAGTGTCCTCTGATTTAATTTTCGAGCACTAGTTCAAATGTTACAAAACCCCCTCACACGTTTACTGAACATACCCGAAAATAGTTCAGATACTCATTCTAGCTACACTGGGCCTCGCAATCATGCACTGTCAATTTTCACAGACTCATAAATTTCCCATATAATTAAAAAAAATTACATTGAATTTATGGGTCATTAAAGAATGATAATAATACCTTTTTTATATAGAAAATTTTAATGGACTTATGACAACCGACACAACAAGTACATTGTCTACCACATTGGGGTGGGATATTATGAACTGTGTGCTCATTGATTAACTTTCTTATATTTACATACAAGTATTGTTGAGGTTTATAATGTAAATAAAATTACTACTATTAAAACAATTAGAGGTAAATTTTTGTATAAATATATTAAAAAATATCAAAACAGATTCAAACCCCTTCACCACCCATTCTCAGTTCAATACATTACTAGGAACTTTATGTGGTATTAGATATAGAATAATCCATCTTATTTTATTCTATTAATACTTATCAGGGATAATAAGAAATTAATTAACTACATAGGTTTTCCAAAATTCAATAACAATAATTTTTACGGTTGAAATAATATAATTATTTCTAATATTTAGTCGAATGGCATGTGGGTGATTGATGCAACTGCAATAATTTTTCTACCAATGATAAATGACGGTATAATGAAAAGTACAAATAGAATGAATCATCACATGGATAGAAATTCATGGAATATAATCCTTTTGTTATAGTAGGAAAATATTTTAATGTTTTTAGTGGATCTCAAAAATGAAAAATATTCAAGAGGAAAAATGATAGAATTATTAATGGAATTCTAAATGTTTTATAAACAATGATCTGATTATTGAGAAACGTGTTTCATGATATCATAATAGAATAGGTTAACAATACTGATAATTACTTGACTAGAGTAAATGTAGTCATTAACACCATTATGAAATTTGTGGGTGTCTTGTTGTATTAAAATATTTTTATAAAAATAATTCGGAACATTTGAGGAATGTTGGATTGTAATATATATACTCTTGAGGATAAATGTGATTTATCACTTGCTTATTTACATAATTTTCAATTTTTATATGGGATGAATACCATTAATACATTAAAAAAGTAGTTTATAGAAGAGATATATGTTGAAGTATTGTGGAATAATGAAATTTGAGAACTTGATCAAATGTTATTGTCCCTTACTGAGTTGTATTATAAGGAATGTGATGATAAAATTAATAAATGAATCATATATCTTATCCTTAAAACTTATTCTAAGGGCATATAAAAGTTAAAAGGAAAATTCCTACTTAAATTTTCATAGATAGTATAAATTATAAATTATACAATGAATATTCAAATAATATTAATGTAAAACATGATGAAGAAAATAATATTGAAAATCCATAGAAGAAGAGATAATGAAAACATCCATTGATGATATAAAAAATTTAACCAAATGAAACAAAATGGGTATGAATTTTGAAAGTGTAGTGTTCGTCTCAACTGACTAGGTTTCATCAGATGAAAGAAAAATGAGATGTTCATAACTTTCATGACTCATTTTAAATTAAATGAAAAATTTACAAAAATTGATGAAGTTGTAGAAGGTGAATAAAACATCATTTAACATCCCCTCATATCAGAAGCTGTGGAATTTTTGTAAAAAAAATACTCAATAATGAATCCATAATATTGATGATGTAATGTGATCTGACAATTAATGTAAAAGAATAATTTTTATATATTAAATACATACTTTTATGAAATTAATAATATAATTATCAAAGATCTAGAACATGGAATTAGTGTACATGGTCTTGATGAAATAAATTCATGGAATAAAGATAATATTTGTAAGACCTAATCAAGATATATATATATGAATAAAATTCCTTGAATATAATCAATTGGAATTTCATTAACATTGTGGAATTAATGTATAAATGATCATAATATTTGGAGAAAACTCATTCATTGAATCTGATGAAATAAAAAAACTAACATGTTCATCAGATGTTACAAGTCTTGTTGGTTTAAGATTAAAAAATATGAAAACCAGGTTTTAAAATTAATGTTAAAATAAATAAAATCAATTAAAGTTAGAAAAACATCTAGAATAATGATTCCTTGTCTATGGTAAGTCAAATACTATAAATTATGGTTAATCTCCAAAAATATATCCCATGGAAATAATATTATTCAATAAAACGTCAATATTCAATTAATATTTTTAGTGGTACATAATGTACTTACACAAGGCTAATAATTGTTTGTATAACATGTATTTCCATCAGTGTTGGAATAAACTTTGGGAATCATTATAAATATATACGGTAATTTTATAAAATTTCTGTAATATAAAAATTAATGTAACCATATTTTAAGAAACAATTAACGAAAAATCTATTTAACTACTTATAGATATTTTGTGTTTGGTGATTACGACTATGTCATTATAATTAAGAATGAGTAAAATGGTGCATTTTATATAAAAAAAATTATGGTTGGAAAAGATATTGGTGAAAACATTTTGTTGTTTAGGTAGATCTAAAATCTTATATGTTGAACAAGACATGGATTCTTGATAGTGGATCTTCTACAAAATCAATTTTTTTATTTAAAATATTAAAATGTGTTTAATAATATATGTGAGTAAAAATTACATTTTAAAATTATATTACTTAGAAATTAGAGTATTTTTGTTAGTTGAGATTGAATATCAGAATATAAATTAAAAGGATTCTCTACTTTTTGAAAGACATAAGAACAAGATAGTAATTGTTACCTAGCTCTATGATAATACTAAGGAAGATAACATTAGAAAATACTCTTACATCATCATATTTTTGAAATTTTTAAATCTTATTATTATGGTGGAAGATTCAAGAAACAATCTATTTTCAAATATTCAACCTTATTATTATTATTATTTAATTGTAGAGGAAGAAAAGAATTTGTGAATAATAATTGGCAATTTTTTCTACTATTTTATTAAGCAAAGTTATAATAATGTTGTTGTAAGATGAAAACAAAAACTTAAATGGGGAGATGATTTTATTTTTATAACATTACTAAAATTAGAAACTATTAGTGGATGACATAGGAATGTCCAAATTCATTAACTAGACATATTGAGATCAAACAATTTTAGCTATGTGGGATAATGAGGAAAATATCAACGTAAGGTGATGATTAATTCAAAAACAATAATGATGAACATACTTGGTTGACAAGTATAATGTTCCAGAATAATAACTCCATTGATATATAGTAGTTCAAAAATCCCATAGGGGATATTGAAAATGATTGCGTTGTATATATATTTTTATTGATGAAAAAACAGAAATGAGTAGACATGTAACTATTTCAAGTCTTTTATGTAGAAACATTAAATAAAAAATCAATACAGTTCTCCCTACACTGCTCAAATAAATAGGTCAATATAACGAAGAAAAATTTGTTTTTTTAACATGGAAAGAAATGCGCTATATGAATATAAAAAATAAATATCTTATTTAGAGAAGTTTTAAGTATGTATTTATATGTTAAAAATAAATATTTTATCCAGATGGAAACAAATTTAACCCTATGAGATTTTTTATAATAAAAACCCTAAAACTAATAAATTAAAGGTTTTAGGAGTCCATGAAAAATGAAAATAAAAATTAGGATTTAGGATTGTTTAATGAAAAATAAAAAGAAACTATTTTCATGGTATATTCATGAAATGGAAAAATATAAAGATTCTAGAATAAAAGACATCAAAATTCGGTTGTTTCAATTCTTGTAAAATTTATTAAAAATAAGTCCACAATAATAATTTTTTTTGACAATGATGAGAAGTGTGACACACAAGATATAATGATTACTGAAAATGATGTTAATGACAAGGATGATAACTACATTCCTAATTTTGTGTTTATTGATTATAATCCTACTAGTTATGGTGAATGTTTGACAAAAAACCCAAACTATATAAGCATTAAAAAAATACGGTGGACGTGATAATATATCAGGGAACCAGGACACTCCATTTTGTACAAGATAGTAATTGATATTGGAGAATAAAATATTTCTTAGATAATTGTAGGAACCACAGTATGTTTTAGAGGAAGTTAAACATAAGTAATTGTTAATTGTTATGAATTAAGTTTTTGAGCAAATTGAGAATAAAAAAACATTGTATCTTATACCATGAACAAATGGAAAAGGTTTATATATAAAAATATGGCTGTTTCGAAATACACTCAGTCAAGAGTGATAAATTTCAAGAAATAATGAATCAATATTTTGGAAGGGTTATTCACATGGAAAGTCAACAGTGTTTGACCCACAATCTGATTTAATTATTATTATTCTTGTAAACTATGAATTCATCCACATATATGTTTATTAATCATTCTTAAATGGTGAAATTGAATAATAATGTTTATGTGGAGAAACCTAGTTTAACACCCCAGGTAAATAAAGAATATCACATTTTCTCATTTATCTATATTTTTGAATAAAATATTAATATTACTTTAAATGGGACGCTATGCTCGATGGCGTACCCAAAACGCAACAACAATTTTCTTGGGAGTCTTACGTTGCACTCTAATAATAAAATAATATTATTTTAAATGGTAGTTAACGCCTAGACTTTGTAATGACGGGAATGAACAGAACTAACTACAAAATTATTATATATGTTTGTCAAATATTTTTACTCATTACAATAAATGTTAGAGGATTAAAAATGTGAATGAATACAATTTTAAGCGTAAACATTCTAATATTCTTTAAAAGGTCGATTAACCGCCTTTTGATGGCGAACCTCTTTTAAATCCAATTTTTGACAATTTTATGTGTTATATTTGAAAAAATAAAAATTTTCTTTAGAATTGGGACATCAAAATTTACTTTGTGTAAATTTTTGGTATTTTTCCGATAAAGTTCATTTTTTTAATGAATAATGAAAAATGTTGTATTTTAATTCAAAACCACTTTTTAATATAATTTATTTATTTGATTATATTATCATTTGAATTGGTTTTAAAGTGAAAGTAGAATATATTTTTACCATTTAATCCAATAGTGGTCGTTAAAATTAATTTCACTTTGAAATTGGACTAAAACTAGTGTCAATCTTTTGATATATATTGTATCATAAAAACACGCTATATGTCATGACAGCAGGAATTTATTGTTACATTAATTAATATAACATATATGATTTGAATTTTGTAAAATAGACATCATTTTTGAATTCGGAATATCAAATATTGCTTAGGGTGATGTTTTGGAATTTTTCTAAAAAACTTCAATTTTTGATGAATAGTGAAACCACTAAGTGGTACTTAAAAAACAGATTTTTTCGTTTAAATGAAAATTTACCACTTCTGTGTTTTTAAATTCAAAAAATCCTACATACATGGTTTTCATTAGGAATTATAATGTGGTTCAATGGGATTAAAATAATTTTTTGGTGAATAGTAACTTTTATGTTTTTAATCACGATTAGAGGTAATTAGTGCAATTTATGGCCAAAATAAGATTAAAATAAAATGAAAATACCTAGACACATGTCCTACCCTTATTGGATGTGTCATTAACGACCAAGACATTCCATGGGTCAAATTGGGGACCCCATGGAGCCAATTTGGTTTGAAAATGACATTAATACCTTTTTATTTAAAGTTAAAATTATGATGTCACAAACATGTGTTGTTTTACTAAAATATTTTTTACTATAAATATTCATTATAAAGATAAAAATATTTCCTACATCATTATATTTTTTTTATAATTTTTAGAAATTAAAGAAATTAATTTATTTATGTCACCGTGATGATGCACCAATTACCTCATAAATGAACGATTTAAATAAAATGAAATCATAATTTAAAATTTAAGACCTACACTTGTCAAAAACCTATTGTATGTGTGTATTTAGAACTATTATCACGTTATCCTAGAAATATATAATTTTGGGACCTTTAAAATCCGAAAATCATTTTATAATAATGTAATATTTTATAACCTTCCAAGAGTGCCCCACTTCTCCTCTTTTAAAAGGCCCCCTACTCTACCACCTTACCCACACTTCCAAAGCCTTTGTATCGGCCAACCCATGCCCATTTTGTCTCTCCACATACCTATATTCATCATTGAAGCCTCAATTTGGGCAGAATCCTTTCCAAGGAAGACTTTGAGCATAAATCAAAGAGAGTTACCCATTTTAATGGTAGTGTTTTCTCTTGTGTTCTTATGTTTTATTTTGCTTCCCCAACCCCTAAACTCTTTTTATTATTTTCTTTTGTAACAACAAAAGTATCCTAAATATACAAGGAATTTTTTATGTGAAGTATTAGAGCTACACTTACACACACCTTCATATAATGTTTTAAGAACACACTGTTTCTGTGGTTGGAGATTTCCTGCCTCGTGAAATGATGAATGTTCAATATTCTTTTAACACCTTTAAAGGTGGCCATTATGATGTAGTTTTATTTTATATATGATATATATGGTATTTATGTTTAGTATATGCTTCTTTATTTTATATTTAAAACATACCTTTATTCTTTTCATGTTGTGAAAATCCGATAATTTCATATGAGGAAGTGTGGACTACCAACCCTCAAGTGATGTGACTCGTAAATGCAATACTTGGAATGTGTAAAGAATTAAATTAATGAACATATTTGAACTATATAACATATATATTATAATTTAATTATAATATATATATATATATATCTCTCTCATTTATTATTAATTCCATTAATATGACAAAAAAATGAAAGTAGCGTTCATACGTACGTACGGCCTACCGTCTCCATGAATGGTGCTTTTTGTTTTTTATATCCAAATGTTATGGAATAGTATAAAATGAATATGTACTGGATATATATGATATTTTAATCATTAATACTATTCTATAAATGATTTAATTATAACTACATGGGCAATCATTATCAAACAAGTTCATTTTTTTACTCTTGTACCAAACATCGGCAAAAACATCTGATATGAACTAACATTATTAAACAATTATTATAGCATTATAATATGTGATATGAACTGAATAATAATATTTAAATGAGGTCCTTAAGAAATTATAAATTTACCAATGTTTATTATTTAGGAATATAAAGAAACGAACAAGACAATTCGGACTTGAGGTAAGGGATCCGACCTCTCGCTTTTTTTTAAGTACCCTCTATTATGTCATTTCATTTATGCTCCATGTTCTTATGTTAAATGATGTTATTTTATATTAACAATAATGTAATTTTTATTTTTTATATTATGTGACACCCCCTCTTACTCTCATCAATTATTTTATTTAGAATTTTTAAGTGGCGCAGTTAGGCTGCCGAGTTTTCATAAGGGAATTTTCATCTCACTTTTATTCCTGTGAGATTTATGCTACATTTTCCACCATTTACATTGAGTGGTATATTTATTGCCCATTATTCTACTATTTGTGTAATATAATTTCGTTTATTAGTATTTTCATCAAATTTGTATTGTCCTTCTTTCATGGGGAGTATGTTTTTAAAGATACCTAAGTCGGTAAGGGAACCTTTCACCCTCCTCTTTTTAAAAGACTTCTTCTGTTATGTCATTTAATTCACATACTATTAAGTTGGGATTAGTTATTATATATCATTATTAATGTAAATTTTATTTCTATGTGATGAGATACCGTTTTTATCTATCATCAACTCATTTTCTGAATTTTAAAGTGACGCCGTTAGGCTGTCGAATATTACCAAGGGAACTTCTTAACGCAATTTCGATTTCTTTGGGTTCAACATGTATTTATTGAATATTTCTTCCCTTGAATATGTGTGAATGACCTTTTATTGTTTTTCACTTAATATTCACTTATATTGGTTGTATATATATTTGTCACACATAATTATGAGATAGATTTATCCCTAATTTAAGGGTACCTTCTTACAGGGGATTTCATCTCATTTTACATTTCTATTGAGACTTTATTGTTGTTATGCACCAATTCACTCTTATATGGTGTATATACTGTCCTTTGGAATATAATATCATGAATTCCATTATTCGCATGATATTATAATGTTCTGATTAAAATTTATTCCTCAATTATTGTATTCAAGTGTCTCTCATTTTGTTAAAAACCTTTTAACTAAAATATTGTTTTAAATGTTTTAATGGTTTATTCTTATAAATATATATCATTAATATACATGTTTTCAAAATTGTTTTAAGTATTTTTTCATATAGATATTAATTGTTTAAAATTTTATAATCTTAAAAGTGGTATCAGACACTTTGATTCAAAGATCTCTTTATTAAATGTTTTAAATGGTTTTGAAAATGGTTTTTAGAATGGATTAATTATTTCAATATCTTAAAATGTTATATGTGGGAATGTTATATTTCCTTTATGATTAAGTAATGTGATATGATTTTGTTATGTTTCTTGGGAATTATTTATGAATACGGGTGGTTCCGTGATAATCTAAGGGCGGGTGAGCCCGATATAGCTCTCCAATGCATTGGGTAACGCGAAAGAGTTAAACGTTAAGGTTTCTCTGAAGAAATTTAGAGAATATACTGTGATGGGTTTTCCAAACGTAACCAGGAGGGTTACTCCCTACGTAAGAATGTTATGAATTCCTCATGTTACCTTTATGCCTTATGATTTCTATGATTTATTCGTTATTTGATGAGTTATGTTAAAATTATTATGTTTTATGAGTAAAGTATGATTTCATACATGGACAGATGTTTTCCTTTCTTACTTTTATATCCCTTACTGAGCTTTTTATGCTCATCCCATGTTTTTGAAATGTTTTTCATAGATCAAAGTAATGGGGCATGATATTATGATAGTGTCAAGGATTGTCAAGAAAGAAACCATGTTTTATTTTAAATATGTTTCCGTTGAAGGGGAAAACCCAATACTATCTTTTATGTAACCACTTTGTTTAAATGTGGAATGTAAGTCATGATTTATGATCTAATTTATCTAAAACTCTAAACCTGAAAAGATCCTCAATGTGAATTATTCATTTAATTCAATATTAAGTAAGGTTTAATGCCGGGTACTTATAGTTGGTATTAGAGTTCAGTTTAGACAACTTTAGGGATTAGGAGTTTTTGTTAGACACATGATTAGTCTCTATGTCTATTATTTCAGTTAAATACTTGTTTTATAACTTTTTTTCAGGTCATGTAAAGTCGGTTACAAATGGAAGGATAATGATCTCAAACAACATTCCTATCTCTTCCTGATGACATGCTTGAAATAATTATTTCAAAGTCATGTTCGGATGATTGTGAAACTTTTTCTAGCATACACCTCACTAGAAAGCAGTTGTTTGAGATATCAAACACCTCCACTATACCTCGTTATCATCGTGGATCATGCGTTGTATTTAGACAAATACTATTTTTACAATATTCCCATATTTTCCAGAAAGGTAAATATTATCAAGGTATTTTCAAATATTTTACCTTATCACAAGAATTTGAATCATATTTTGATTTTAAAAATGGTGCTGAGGAGGAGACCCTTGCACAACCTATTTATATTTTATTTTAAAATATAGTCTCTCAACACATACTTATGGTATTTTAAAAGGACCAATAATAGAAAGTTTCAACTCAAATTTTGTCCGACTATTTTATAGAAATCATGTTTTATCAGATGTTTTGGAATTATATGTCATACATGATTATTTTCCAAAACGGTTTTTCTGTGAACACCCATATGACCCATGTTGTACAAGGTGTATTTGGATGGAGGAAGAAAATTATTTTGAAGGATCTCTAAATAATTGTTGTAATGCATGGGATATCTACCTACGTGAGCAAGATAACAATGAAACCGGGTGGACGCCATGATCAAGTTATGATGTTATTCATTTTGGGAATCGTTTTATTTTATATTATGGTGGTGAAATAATACTTCAAGAATTAAGATGTTGAGATCGTAAATAATTTGGATGAAAATGAGATGTATAAGAAAACTATTAAGGTTAAAACATTTTAAGGTTATTTTTGGAGTTTTATAAAAATGACAACCCGCATACCGTGTGACAACCCTTCGCGTTGGACAAAGCTGTGGGAATCGAACCCACACCTAAAGTGCGACTGGTATTTATCTCCTACCATTGGACTGCATGAAGTCCCTGCTTAGTATGACTTATTCTTTTTAGTTAGATGTTTTTATGAATTAAGAGTAAGTTGATTATGGGTTCTCTAATGAAATTATTAACCTATCATGGAGGATATGTGATTAGATTAATTACTTTCCATATGGGACTTTAAGAGAAACTGATGTTATTTGGAGAGAAGTGTTAATTTGTACCTTGGAAGACTATGTGATTAAATCCGTCAAATATTTTGGTTTCAATCATTGTTTGGTTGACATTGAATTATTTTATGGACAAAATTTTTATTGAATGGTCTTTGTTGAACTTTGGGTATTGTTTGACAAATTTTTGAGATTATGAATAGATTTTCAATCCTTTATCGGAATTATCTGATCTCATACTAACCTTTTAGGTTTTAGTTTTGGTTAAGGTCTAAATTCATGAGGATTATATAGTTCTCTTCTTTGTATTAGGTTATTCTATAGTAGTTGATTATAGCTCTCTTAATTTAAACAAGTCTTCTTAAATACTAATCATTTGGGGAAGTACGAGTTTGCGTATGAAATCTAGTAAAATTTGAAAGTCAACATGAAATGTAAGTAGGTTTCCTTAAGATCAAAAATAAATTTCTCAATGAAAATTAACTTAAAACAAATATTTTGTCTATTAACTTTTCCTATGTGGGAATCGAATACCGTTTAACCCACCACAAGTATGTGATTTTCTTGTGGTTAACGTTCTCCTAAACATGTTTACTATCACTCTCACTTAGAACATGACCCTATGTTTTTTCTTCCATATCTATGTTTTTCTACATGGAATCCTAATATGGGTTAACTCGTGTGACCTTTTACTTCTCTTTATTTATTTTGAAGTGATTGTTTTCCGGACTCTTGTTCCGATGTGGGATTTTCAAAGATGCTTCCAAGCCCAATTTTAAAATTGCGAGGACGCAATTCCCAAATGGGGGGAAGGATGTAACACCCCAGGTGAATAAAGAATATAAAATTTTCACATTTATCCATATTTGTGAATAAAACATTAATATAACTTTAAAGGGGATGCTATTCTCGATGGCGTACCCAAAATGAAACAACCAGTTTCTTGGGAATCTTACGTTGCACTCTAATAATAAAATAATATTATTTTAAATGGTAGTTAACGCCTAGCCGTTGTAATGGCGAGAATGAACAGATCTTACTACAAAATAATTATATATGTTTGTAAAATATTTTTACTCTTTACAATAAATTTTATAGGATTAAAAATGCGAATGAACCCAATTTTAAGCGTAAACATTCTTATATTCTTTAAAAGGTCGATTAACTGCCTTTTGATGGTGAACCTCTTTTATATCCACTTTTTGACAATTTTATGTGTTATATTTGTCAAAATAAAATTCTTCTTTAGAATCGGGACATCAAAATATACATTCTGAATTTTTTTCGTATTTTTCCAATAAAGTCCATTTTTTTAATGAATAGTGAAAAATGTTGTATTTTAATTCAAAACTTTTTTTTATTCTAATTTATTTATATTATTAGATTATCTTTTGAATTGGTTTAAAAGTGAAATTAGAATATATTTTTACCATTTAATCCAATAGTGGTCATTGAATTAATTTCACTTTGAAATTGGACTTAAACTAGTGTCAAACTTTTGATATATATTGTTTCATAAAAACACGGTATATGTCATGACAGCGGAAATTAATTATTAAATTAATTAATGTAACTTATATGATTTGAATTTTTTAAAATAGACATCATTTTTGAATTCATAATATCAAATATAGCTTAGGGTGATGTTTTGGCATTTTTCTGAAAAACTTCAATTTTTGATGAATAGTGAAACCACTAAGTGGTACTTAAAAAACTGATTTTTTCGTTTAAATGAAACTTTACAACTTCGGTGTTTTGAATTTCAAAAAATCTGACATACATGGTTGTCATTAGGAATTATAATGTGGTTCAATGGGATTAAAATAATTTTTTTGGTGAATAGTAACTTTTATGTTTTTAATCGCGATTAGAGGTAATTAGTGCAATTTAAGGAAAAAATAATATTATAATAAAATGAAAATACCAAAACACATGTCCTACCCTTATTGGATGTGTCATTACCGACCAAGACAATCCATGGGTCAATTTGGGGACCCCATGGAGCCAATTTGGTTTGAAAATAACATTAATACCTTTTTATTTAAAGTTAAAATTATGATGTCACAAACATGTGTTGTTTTACTAAAACAATTTTTACGTGGGGTTATATAAGTCATATTTTTTACTATAAATATTAATTAGAAAGATAAAAATATTTCCCACATCATGATATTTTTTTGTATAATTTTTAGACATTAAATAAATTAATTTATTTATGACACCGTTATGATGCAGTGATTACCTCATAAATGAACGATTTTAATAAAATGAATAGATAATGTAAAATTTAAGACCTAGACTTGTCAAAAAACTATTGGATGTGTGGATTTAGATCTATTATCAACTTACCCTAGAAATATATAATTGTGGGACCTTTAAAATCAGAAAATCATTTTATAATAAAGTAATATTTTATAACATTCCAAGAGTTCCCCTCTTCACCTCTTTTAAAAGGCCCCCACCTCTACCACCTTACCCACACTTCCAAAGCCTTTGTATAGGCCAAAACCTGCCCATTTTGTCTCTAAAAATCCCTATCTTCATCATTGAAGCCTCACTTTGGTCAGAATCCTTTCCAAGGAAGCCTTTGAGCGTAAATCAAAGAGCGTTACCTGTTTTAAAGGTAGTGTTTTCTCTAGTGTTCTTATCTATTATTTTGCTTCTCCAACCCCCTAAACTCTTTTTATTCTTTTATTTTGTAACAACACCAGTATATTAAATATACTAGGATTTTTTTATGTGAAGTATTAGAGCTACACTTACACACACCTTCATATAATGGTTTAAGAACATACTGTTTCTGTGGTTGGCGATTTTCTGCCTCACGAAACGATGATTGTTCAATATTCTTTTAACACCTTTAAAGGTGGCCATTATGATGTCATTGTATTTTATATATGATATATATGGTAATTATTTTTACTATATTCTTCTTTATTTTATATTTAAAACATACTGTTATTCTTTTCATGTTGTGCAAATGCGATAATTTCATATGAGGAAGTGTGGACTACACCCCCTCAATTGATGTGACTCGTAAATACAATACTTGGAATGTATAAATAATTAAATTAATGAACATATTTGAACTATATAACATATATATTATAAGGTAATTATAATATATATATATATATATATATATATATATCATTTAATTTTAATTCTATTAATATGACAAAAAAATGAAAGTAGCGTTCATGCGTACGTACGGCCTACCGTCTCCATGAATGGTGATTTTCATTTTTTATATCCAAATGTTATGGAATAGTATAAAATGAATATGTACTGGATATATATGATATTTTAATCATTAATAATATTCTTTAAATGGTTTACTTATAACTACATGGGCAATCATTTTCAAACAAGTTCATTTTTTTACTCATGGACCAAACATCGGCAAAAACATCTAATATGAACTAACATTATTAAACAATTATTGTAACATTATAATATGTGATATGAACTGAATAATAATCTTTAAAGGATATCCTTAAGAAATTATAAATTGAACAATTTTTATTATTCCGGAATATAAAGAAACGAACAAGACAAGTCGGACTTGAGGTAAGGGATCCGACCTCTCGCTTTATTTTCAAGTACCCTCTTTTATGTCATTTCATTTATGCTCCGTGTTATTATGTTGGATGATGTTATTTTATATTAAACATACTGTAATTTTTATTTTTTATATTATGAGATACCCCCTATTACACTCATCAATTATTTTCTTTAAAATTTTTAAGTGGTGTCGTTAGGCTGCCGAGTTTTTGTAAGGGAATTTTCATCTCACTTTTATTCCCGTGAGATTTATGCTACATTTTCCCCCATTACCATTTAGTGGTATATGTATTTCCCATTATTCTACACTTTGTGTAATATAATTTCGTTTATGAGTATTTGCATCAATGTTGTATTTTCATTATTTCATGGGGAGTATGTTTTGAAAGATACCTAAGTCGGTAAGGGAACCTTTCACCCTCCTCATTTTAAAAGACTTCTTTTGTTATGTCATTTAATTCACATACTATTAAGTTGGTATATGTTATTATGTATCCTTATTAATGTAAATTTTATGTCCAAGTGATGAGATACACTTTTTATCTATCATCAACTCATTTTATGAATTTTAATGTGACGTCGTTAGGCTGTCGAATTTAACCAAGGGAACCACTTAACCCAATTTTGATTTCTTTGGGTTCAACATGTAGTTATTGAATATTTCCTACCTTGAATATGTGTGAGTTACCTTTTATTGTTTTACACTTATTATCCACTTATATTGGGTTTATATATATTTTTCACACATAATTATGAGATTGATTTATCCTTAATTTAAGGATACCTTCTTACAGGGGATTTCATCTCATTTTACATTTCTATTGAGACTTCATTGTTGTTATGCTCCAATTCACTCTTATATGGTGTATATACTGTCCTTTGGAATATTATAGCATGAATTACATTATTCTCATGATATTATAATGTTCTGATTTAATTTTATTCCTCAATTATTGTATTCAAGTGTCTCTCATTTTGTAAAAAACCCTTTAACTAAAATATCGTTTTAAATGTTTTAATGGTTTATTATTATAAATATTTCTCATTAATATCCATGTTTCCAAAATGGTTTTAAGGATTATTTTTATATGTATATTAATGGTTTAAAATGTTAAAATCTTCAAAGTGGTATGGGACACTTTGATTCAAAGATCTCTTTATTAAATGTTTTAAATGGTTTTGAAAATTGTTTTTATAATGGATTAATTATTTCAATATCTTAAAATGTTATATGTGGGAATTTTATATTTCCTTTATGATTAAGTCCTGTGATAAGATTTTTTTATGGTTCTTGGGAATTGATTATGAATACAGGTGGTTCCGTGATAAACTAAGGGCTGGTGAGCCCGATATAGCTCTCCAATGCATTGGGTAACGCGAAAGAGTTAAACGTTAAGGTTTCTCCGAAGAGATTTAGGGAATATACTATGATGGGTATTCCAAAAGTAACCAAGAGGGTTACTCCCTATGTAAGAATGTTATTAATGCCTCAAGTTACCTTTATTCCCAATGATTTCTATGATTTATTCATTATTTGATGAGTTATGTTAAAATTATTATGTTTTATGAGTAAAGTATGATTTCATACATGGAGTAATGTTTTCCTTTCGTACTTTTATATACCTTACTGATCTTTTTATGCTCATCGCATGTTTTTGAAATGTTTTTCACAGGTCAAGGGAAAGGTGCATGATATGATGATAGTGTCAAGGATGTGTCAAGAAAAAAACCATGTTTTATTTTAAATATGTTTCCGTTGAAGTGAAAAAACCAATACTATCTTTTATGTAACCACTTTGTTTAAATGTGGAATGTAAGTCATGATTTATGATCTAATTCTCTAAAACTATAAACCTGAAAAGATCCTCAATGTAAATTATTCATTTAATTCAATATTAAGTAAGGTTTAAGGCTGGGTCCTTATAGTTGGTATTAGAGGTCGGTTTAGACAACTTTAGGGATTAGGAGTTTTTGTTAGACACATGATTAGTCCCTATGTCTATTATTTTAGTTAAATCCTTGTTTTATATCTTTTTTTCGGGTCATGTAAAGTCGGTTACGAATGGAAGGAGAAGGATCTCAAATTACATTCCTATCTCTTCCTGATGACATGCTTGAAATAATTATTGCAAAGTCATGTTCGGATGATTGTGAAACTTTTTCTAGCATACAACTCACTTGTAAGTAGTTTTTTGAGATATCAAACACCTCCACTATACCTCGTTATCATTGTGGATCATGGGTTGTATTTAGACAAATATTATTTTCACAATATTCCCATATTTTCATGAAAGGTAAATATTATCAAGGTTTTTTCAAATATTTTACCTTATCACAAGAATTTGAATCATATTATCATTTTAAAAATGGTGCTGAGGAAGGAGACCCTTGCGCAACCTATTTATATTTGCTTTTAAAATATAGTCTATCATCATATACTTATGGTATTTTAAAAGGACCAATAATAGAATGTTTCAACTCAAATTATGTCTGACTATTTTATAGAAATCATGTTTTATCAGATGTTTTGGAATTATATGTCATACATGATTATTTTTTAAAATTGTTTTTCTGTGAACACCCATATGACACATGTTGTACAAGGTGTATTTGGATGGAGGAAGAAAATGATTTTGAAGGATCTATAAATCATTATTTTAATGCATGGGACATCTACCTACGTGAGCAAGATGACAATAAAACTGAGTGGATGCCATGATCATGTCATGATGTTATTCATTTTGCGAATCGTTTTATTTTTTCTTATGGTGGTGAAATAAGACATCAAGAATTAAGATGTTGAGATCGTAAAGAATTTGGATGATAATGAGAGTTATAAGGAAACTATTAAGGTTAAAACATTTAAATGTTATTTTTGGGGTTTTATAAAAAAGACAACACGCAGACCGTGTGACACACCGTCACGTCAGACAAAGCTGCGGGAATCGAACCCACACCCAAAGTGAGACTGGTATTTATCACCTACCACTGGACTAATGAAGTCCCTAGTTAGTATGACTTATTCTTTTTAGTTATATGTTTTTATGAATTATAAATATGTTGATTTTGGGTTCTCTAAATAAATTATTAACCTATCCTAGAAGATATGTGATTAGGTTAATTACTTTTCAATATGGGACATTAAGAGAAACTGATGTTATTTGGAGATAAGTGTTAATTTGTACCTTGGAAAACTATGTGATTAAATCATTCAATTATTTGGGTTTCAATCTTATTTTGGTTTACATTGAAGAATTTTATGGACAAATTGTTTATTGAATGGTCTTTGTTGAACTTTGAGTATTTTTTGAAAAATTTTGTAGATTAAGAATAGATTTTCTATCCTTTTTGGGTATTATCTGATCTCATACTAACCTTTTAGGTTTTAGTTTTGGTTAAGGTCTAAATACATGAAGAGTATATAGTTCACTTTTATGGATTAGGTGATTCTCTAGTAGTTGATTATATCTCTCTTAATGTAAACAAGTCTTCCTAAATACTCATCATTTGGAGAATGTACGAGTTTGTGTAAGAAATCGACTAAAATTTGAAAGGAAACATGACATTTAAGTATGTTTCCTTAAGATCAAAAATAAATTCCTCAATGAAAAGTAACATTAAACAAAACTGTTGTCTATTAACTTTTCCTACGTGGGAATCAAATACTGTTTAACCCACCACAAGTATTTGATTTTATTGTGGTTAAATTTCTCCTAAACATGTTTTCTATCACTCTCCCTCAGAACATAACCCTTTTTTTCCACCATATCCATGTTTTACTACATGGAACCCTAATATGGGTTAACTCGGGTGACCTTTTACTTCTCTTTCTTTATTTTATTGTGATTGTTTTCCTAACTCTTGTTCCGATGTGGGATTTTCAATGAAGTTTCCAAGCCCAATTTTAAAAATGCGAGGACGCAATTCTCAAAAGGGGGGAAGGATGTAACACCATAGGTAAATAAAGAATATGAAATCTTCAAATTTATCCATATTTTTGAATAAAACATTAATATTACATTAAATGGGACGCTATGCTCGATGGCGTACCTAAAACGCAACAACCAGTTTCTTGGGAATCTTACGTTGCACTCTAATAATAAAATAATATTATTTTAAATGGTAGTTAACGCCTAGCCGTTGTAATGGCGGGAATGAACAGAACTAACTACAAAATAATTATATATGTTTGTCAAATATTTTTACTCTTTACAATGAATGTTAGAGGATTAAAAATGCGAATGAATCTAATTTTAAGCGTAAACATTCTAACATTCTTTAAAAGGTCCATTAACCGCCTTTGGATAGAGAACCTCTTTTAAATCCACTTTTTGACAATTTTATGTGTTATATTTGACAAAATAAAATTTTTCTTTAGAATCGGGACATCAAAATATACTTTGTGTAATTTTTTCGTATTTTTCCGATAAAGTTCATTTTTTAATGAATAGTGAAAAATGTTGTATTTTAATTCAAAACCTCTTTTTAATCAAATTTATTTATATGATTAGATTATATTTTGAATTGGTTTTAAAGTGAAATTAGAATTTATTTTTACCATTTAATCCAATAGTGGTCATTGAATTAATTTCACTTTAAAATTGGACTTAAACTAGTTTCAATCTTTTGATATATATTGTTTCATAAAAACACGGTATATGTCATGACAGTGGGAATTTATTATTAAATTAATTAATGTAACTTATATGATTTTAATTTTTTAAAATAGACATCATTTTTGAATTCGGAATATCAAATATAGCTTAGGGTGATGTTTTGGCATTTTTTTGAAAAACTTTAATTTTTGATGAATAGTGAAACCACTAAGTAATACTTAAAAACTGAATTTTTCATTTAAATGAAACTTTACCACTTCTTTGTTTTGAATTTCAAAAAATCTGACATACATGGTTGTCATTAGGAATTATAATGTGGTTCAATGGGATTAAAATAATTTTTTGGTGAATAGTAACTTTTATGTTTTTAATCGCGATTAGAGGTAATTAGTGCAACTTAAGGAAAAAATAATATTATAATAAAATGAAAATACGTAGACACATGTCCTACCATTATTGGATGTGTCCGAAATGACAAAGAAAATCCATGGGTAAATTTGGGGACCCCATGGAGCCAATTTGGTTTGAAAATGACATTAATACCTTTTTATTTAAAGTTAAAATTATGATGTCACAAACATGTGTTGTTTTACTAAAACAATTTTTACATGGGGTTATGTAAGTCATATTTTTGAATATGAATATTCATTAAAAATATAAAAATATTTCCTACATCATGATATTTTTTTATAATTTTTAGACATTAAATAAATTAATTTATTTATGACACCGTGATGATGCAGTGATTACCTCATAAATGAAAGATTTAAATAAAATGAAAAGATAATGTAAACTTTAAGACCTAAACTTTTCAAAAACCTATTGGATTTGTGGATGTAGAACTATTATCACCTTATCCTCTAAATATATAATTTTGGGACCTTTAAAATCTAGAAATCATTTTATAATAAAGTAATATTTTATAACATTCCAAGAGTGCCCCTCTTCTCCTCTTATAAAAGGCCCCCACCTCGACCACCTTACCCACACTTACAAAGCCTTTTTCTCTACCAAACAATGCCAATTTTGTCTCTCCAAAGCCCTTTATTCATCATTGGAGCCTCACTTTGGGAGTAATCCTTTCCAAGGAAGCCTTTGAACTTAATTCAAATAGAGTTACCCGTTTTAAAGGTAGTGTTTTCTCTTGTGTTCTTATGTTTTATTTTGCTTCTCCAACCCCCTAAACTCTTTTTATTATTTTATTTTGTAACAAAACCATTATCTTCAATAGACTAGGATGTTTTTATGTGAAGTATTAGAGCTACACTTACACACACCTTCATCTAATGGTTAAGGAACATGTTGTTTCTGTGGTTGGTGATTTTCTGCCTCACGAAACGATGATTATTCAATATTCTTTTAACACCGTTAAAGGTGGAAATTATGATGTCACTGTATTTTATATATGATATATATGGTATTTATGTTTACTATATTCTTCTGTATTTTATATTTAAAACATACCATTATTCTTTTCATGGTGAGAAAATGTGATACTTTCATATGAGGAAGTGTGGACTACCGCCCCCTCAACTGATGTGACTCGTTAATGCAATACATGGAATATATATAGAGTGAAATTAATGAAAATATGTGAACTATATAAAATATATATTATAATGGAATTATAATATATATATCTCATTTATTTTTAATTCCATTAATATGAAAAAATAAAATGAAAGTAGCGTTCATGCGTACGTACGACCTACCGTCTCCATGAACGGTGCTTTTAATTTTTTATCTCAAAATGTAATGGAATAGTATAAAATGAATATGTACTGGATATATATGTTATTTTAATAATTAATACTATTCTGTAAATGATTTACTTATAACTGCATGGGAAATAAATTTCAAACAGGTTCATTTTTTTACTCATGTACCAAATATCGACAAAAACATATGATATGAACTAACATTATTAAAAAATTCTTATAACATTATAATATGTGATATGAACTGAATAATAATATTTAGAGGAGGTCATTAAGCAATTATAAATTGACCAATGTTTATTATTCAGTAATATAAAGACACGAAAAAGCCACGTTAGACATGAGGTAAGGGATCTGACCTCTCGCTTTCTCTTCAAGTACCCTCTTTTATGTCATTTCATTTATGTTCCATGTTCTTTTGTTGGAGAATGTTATTTTATATTAACCATACTATAATTTTTATTTTCATATGATGAGATACCCCCTCTTACTCTCATCAATTATTTTCTTTAGACTTTTTAAGTGGCGTCGTTATGCTGCCGAGTTTTCGTAAGGGATTTTTCATCTCACTTTTATTCCCGTGATATTTATGATACAATTTCCACCATTTCCTTTGAGTGGTATATGTATTGACCATAATTCTAATATTTGTGTAATATAATTTCATTTGTGAGTATTTACATCAATGTTTTATTTACCTTCTTTCTTGGGGTGTATGTTTTGATAGATACCCATGTCAGTAAGGGAACCTTTCACCCTCCTCTTTTTAAAAGACTTCATTTGCTATGTCTTTTAATTCACATACTTTTAAGTTGGGATATGTTATTATATATCCATATTAATGTAAGTTTTATTTCCAAAGGATGCGATACCCTTTTTATCTCTCATCAACTCATTTTCTGAATTTTAAAGTGACGTCGTTAGGCTGTCAAATTTTACCAAGGGAACTTCTTAACCCAATTTTGATTTCTTTGGGTTCAACACGTAGTTATTGAATATGTAATCCCTTTAATATGTGTGAATGACCTTTTATTGTTTTAAACATAACATCAACTTATATTTTGTGTATTTATATTTGTCACACATAATTATGAGATTGATTTATCCTAATTTAAGAGTACCTTCTTTATAGGGGATTTCATCTCATTTTACATTTCTATTGAGACTTAATTGTTGTTATGCACCAATTCACTCTTATATAGTGTATATACTGTCCTTTGGAATATTATATCATGAATTCCTTTATTCTCATGATATTATAAAGTTCTGATTAAATGTTATTCCTCAATTATTGTTTTCAAGTGTCTGTCATTTTGTTAAAAACCCTTTAACTAAAATATCATTTTAAATGTTTTATTAATTTATTTTCACAAATATTTCTCGTTAATATCCATGTTTTCAAAATGGTTTTAAGGATTTTTTTTCTATGGATATTAATGGTTTAAAATGTTAAAATCTTGAAAGTTGTATGGGACACTTTTATTCAAAGATCTCTTTATTAAATGTTTTAAATGGTTTTGAAAATGGTTTTTAGAATGGATTCATTATTTCAATATCCTAAAAAGTTATATGTGGGAATTTTATATTTCCTTTATGATTATGTAATGTGGTATGATTATGTTATGGTTATTGGGAATCGTTTATGAAGACGGGTGGTTCTGTGATAAACTAAGGGCGGGTGAGCCCGATATAGCTCTCTAATGCATTGGGTAACGTGAAGGATTTAAACGTTATGGTTTCTCTGAAGAGATTTAGGGAATATAAAATGATGGGTATTCCAAACGTAACCAAGAGGGTTAATCATTATGTAATAATTTTATGAATTCCTCAAGTTACCTTTATGCCTTATTATTTCTATGATTTGTTCGTGATTTGATGAGGTATGTTAAAAATATTATGTTTTATGAGTAAAGTATGATTTCATACATCGACTAATGTTTTCCTTTTGTACTTTTATATCCCTTACTGAGCTTTTTACGCTCATCCCGAGTTTTTGTAATGTTTTTCACAGGTCATGGGAATGGTGCATGATATGATGATAGTGTCAAGGATGTGTCACGAAAAAAACCATGTTTTATTTTAAATATGTTTCTATTGAAGGGGAAAACCAATACTCTCTTTTATGTAACCACTTTTTTTAAATGTGGAATGTAATTAATGATTTATGATCAAATTCTCTAAAAATATAAACCTGAAAATATCCTCAATGTGAATTATTCATTTAATTCAACATTAAGTAAGGTTTAAGGCCGGGGCCATATACCTAGTGGTTTCAAAAATGATAATAATTTAATAACTGTACGAAAGATGACTATATATTTTTTTCATTAAAAACCCAACCCTCATTCATATTTTCTAATACATAAATGCTATGAAAAAAAATTCTATCGAATATACAATTTCATATAAACATCTATATGAAAGAGATAAGCATAGGTACTCGGATTTATTTATTTAACTAATGATAAAATTTGTTTGCGGATCAGGATAATCCTTGTGATGAAATTTATAATTAAATAATAATTGAATTTTTGAATGAAATTCTCAGAGAGTTTATCTTTTTCTATTACATTTTTATAGAAAATAACATATGTCATTATCTTATCAAAAAGTTTACCAATGAGTTACTATAAGTTATTATCATGGATGATTCAAAATTAGATTCCAATTAAATTTTTTTTTGTGTGAGACATAACAAAGATGAATATGGGAAATATGTTAATTAAAAAAGTTAATATTATTTGATTGAAACATTACTTGATCTTACTTAATAATGACTAGAAATTTAATATGTTGTAACATTGTGTGAAAGATATCATATTTTTATTATGGAATCACATATGAAGGTAGAAAAGATAATACTAAGTTATTTTGATGGAAAATAAAATTATTGGATGATTTTCCTAAGAAGTATTGAGATTGATTTTCATGGATTTATTAATTCATATGGATTAAGTGGTTTAAATAAAAGTAAATACCTAGTGGAGAATTCTTTTCTGGGATTAACTTATATGTATTGGCATAGTAAAAAACAATGTTCATGTATATTGAGTATAATGGTAGCATATTATCTTGTTTCCACCCAAATATATAAACATATGATGTTGATGATGTTGAAGAGGGAAGATTTCGGGGTTAATGTTACATGAATACTAAAATTCTTCTCTGATAATTAAAGTCTCATTGATTACTCAAATAATCATGTGAAATATTCAAGGTCAAATTAAATTGATTTTTAATAACATTTGAATATTGAAAAAATTGATGTTTGAGATGTTGTTCTTCGTTATATTCCTAAATAAATCAAATTATTGACATTTTCACTAACATTATTCCAAGGGAATGATTTGAATAATTGATGTTAATGATATATGTTCATCTTCTACCTCTGAATTATGAAATATCATAATAAAACCCCCACAATCATTTGGATTATGTTTCAAAGGTGGAGAATAAGTAAAAATATATACATAACATTATTTTAATATAAATCATGTACTATAATAAAAAATTTGAGTAATGGTTTGTGGGTAGATTATAGTATCATTGCCACAAAATTTCATTTCTCTAATGGATTTAGTTTCCTTAAAAAGATTACGTGAAATGTAATTATGGTGTTATTTAACCCTCTATGGGAACAATTGTGGATAGATTGGATTTTTGAGAAAGTGTTCTTAAGAATATTAATAAATTTACCCACAAATCCAAAGGGGTTTTATTGACGATTGTGGTTCCCCATACATTGACTTTTGTATCTGATTACAATAATAAATATAATACATGCATTAATTAATAATAGATATGAAATACTTGATAAAACCATACATAATACAAAAACAATGAATGTGGAATCTGTTACATATTAAAGGGAACTTTTTGGGTAAATGATTTTTATAATTTGGATTCTCTATAAAATAATAAAGCCCATGTAAATCTCAAATAATTGAAATTTTTTATTATAAATAAGAATATACCTAATTCATGGAAATCCTTAAAATTATCCTATACATTATTCCCCATGTGTTTTCATTCAATACATACCACATGTATTAATTATATGTTTAACTTTTTGAAAGGAAACATATAAATTTGTTAACATAATAGGTTAATACGAGAAACAAATAAATGAAGAAATAATGGAATAAACATGGATGAAATATTATCATAGGAATATATAAATGACATGATTACATAATAAACATGACACTGGGAGAAATGTATATCCATGAAAGTTAAATAAAATTGAAATTTCAAAAAACGCATACCTTATATTGATGGATAACATATTGTGACACTTTAGAAAAATGTTGTAAATTACCTTTTCTAATACATTTACTTATCATCGAGACCACAATCAAGAAATATTGTCGAAATGAATATGTGTACCCTAAATACATAGGAATGTTATTTATTACGAGACATGTTCTTTAATCATGGGGATATATAATATTGGGACACACTTATAGAATAATTATGTCCAGTTAATTCATTATAAGCGTCATCAAGACCTTTTATACCAATCTCTAAGAAACCTCTTACTAATTTTAAACAAGGTTTTTTATATAATGAAAAATATGGGTTGTCATTGCAATATATTGGGTCAATAAAAAACAAAATGATTAACAAACTGTAGTAAAATAATGTTTATGGTCCAAAAATACATATTCAACCAAACAATAATAATCTATATTTGAATTCCAATACATTTCCTCAAGATAATAAAAGGGATAACATAAACATAATATATTTGTTGGAAAAAGGTATATGATTAAAAAATTGAATAAACAAATTTCCAATAATCTTATATATTTGAATGTTAATTTATATCCCCAAGTAAATAAAATATATTTTTTGGGTGAAAATGATCTATTATGAATTATATCAAAAGTTATGTTCATGCTATGTTAATAAAAGAGTATAGAGCTAAATCAATATTGGAGTAAAATAATCAGAATCATTCTCAAGGAATTAGGCTGGTGGTTTTAATATAACATAACCCATGAATGGGGAATATTAGTCCAAGGTTTTATGCGGTAGGAATGTATATCCCCAAAAAATGGTGCAGCATGACATAACACAATAAATGTGTACAATGTAACCAAATTAAATGAAATAATATCAATGAATGATCATTACTCAAGGAATGAAAATTTAATTAAAATAAATCAGCATTGTTGGGAAAAAACCTAAATTAATAGCCAAATTTATAATTGGAAATTGATTGGATAATACATACCCTGAAATTCTATTAGTGTGATAAAAATATAGCCATTTTCATTGAATAAATTATTTAAAGGAAACATTATCCACAAAATGTTTTATGTCTCAATGAACCAGAATCAATAATATTAAAAACATTATAAGTTTGTAAACATTTGAATATAAATCAAATGAAAGGGAGGGAAATTTATTAAACATATAAATCATGATTAAATGAAAATAAAAGATATGATATATAAAATATGTAGTATGTACACCATATAATTGTAATTTGGTTCATATGCATTACATTGTATTATTGTTTACTTGATTGTGCTCTAAAATTATGAATAATGAATATAACTATCATTATAACTTATATAAAAACATTATATAAATTTACTAAACATTTATAGTTTTTATAAAACTATATATTTTAAATATTTTAACAAGTTCTAGTGTATTTTCATTATTATTTGTTAGAACGTTTTTTTTGTTTTGAATAAAACTCTTGAAGAGGGGATCAAATTTTACTAAGTGGATTTAAGTTTCTGATTTGCAGATTTCTTAAGGAACTGCAATATGTATTATGAAATGATTTATAATGTTTTAATTTAATTCCATGATAGTTTAAATTATGAACCATGGAGATGAAATATGTGACAAACTTTTTTCATTAAATCTATTCGAATGATAGGTGATTTCTTAATTGATGAATTATATAATTATAAAACATATAAAAAATAAAAAAATATTTAGACATTAATATTCTATTTTTATAGTACTAATGTTTCTTGTTCATTCATGATATTTATAATAATTATTTATGAAGTAGGTGGTTAAGCATACCCAAACAAGAGCATACCTCATTTTAATGAACGAATTTTTTGTGTATTTTTGTAATATCATTATACAATAATAATTATTTTTTTACTTAGGTTTTATCTTATTAATATATCATAATCCTATAGAATTAGGAAAATATTATAGGGATATAAAATATTGTGCAATTTTAATTAATTAATATCATCTTAGAATTATTATTATAAGTAATTAAAATAGATATAATCAACCATTGATAATATCATTACGAGTCTCCAATTTTTTTAAAAAAAATTCATTATATCATAGACAATAAAGGATCTCATTAATTGCATTGTATGAACAATCTATTATTGGTGGTGATGAAAAATTATTTCTTTCTTGTGGTGGTTGTAGTACACACATATGCCTGGACGAATTTATTTTTTCTAAATAGATGGGATAAATTAATAGATACTGAAATTACAATTAATATATTGAAACTAAATTATATAAATGTACAAAGTATCATTAAATTAGTTTCAATATAATTTTATTTTATGAATATAAAGAAGAATATAATCCATGTAGTTGATAATACTCAAGTCAAGGACATGAAATTTCTTTATATAATCCTTGTAAATGTGACCATATGATAGGTACTGTTGTAAAAAATCATATACTTTTTTTATAGGGTACAAGGATGAGAAAATTGGAAAACCTATAATGATAATTTTTAATTATATATGATTTTTAGTTAGAGGGAGTGATACCTTTTTAATTTGATGATGATAGATCTATATGATGAATGATTAACATTTCCAATAATCTGATTTTACTATTCCACATTCAATGAATCCAAAATGAAAAATTTACGTGGGAAAAGTAATTTTGTTCTCGAACACACCTCAAAAAATCATTTTAACATAAAATTATAGTGCAATAAGGCTTTCTATTTTAACATTTTTACATTTACATAATTTACATCTATCATGGTAATTAATTTATTATAGTAGTATTTAATTTAAATGAGACATATTATGTAATGTCCCGGACCTCTCCGGTCCATTACTTTGTGAAATTTTGGTGTTAGAGGTTTTCTGGGAGGTCAAGGGGAATTATCACCAACACTTTGCCAATTTTTCCAGTTCTGTGAATAGTGTTTCCAGTTTTATGAACATTAAAAGATCGGTCTCACCGATCGGTCTGACAGATCGGTCTCACAGATCGGTCTCACAGATCGGTTTCACAGATTGGTCTGACAGATCGGTCTCACATATTGGTTTCACAGATTGGTCTGACAGATGGGTTTCACATATCGGTCTGACAAATCGGTTTCATAGATCCGTTTCATAGATCCGTTTCACAGATCGGTCTCACCGATCGGTCTGACAGATCGGTCTCACATATCGGTCTCACAGATCAGTTTCACAGATTGGTCTGACAGATCGGTCTCACAAATCAGTCTCACAGATCGGTCTGATAGATCGATTTCACATATCGGTTTCACAGATCGGTTTCACAGATCAGTTTCACACATCGGTCTGAGAGATCGGTTTCACAGATCGGTTTCAGAGATCGGTTTCACAGATCGGTTTCACAGATCGGTTTCAGAGATCGGTTTCACAGATCGGTTTCACAGATCGTTTTCACAGATCGGTCTGACAGATCGGTTTCACAGATCGGTCTGACAGATCAGTTTCATAGATCAGTTTCATGTACAGTAACGGTGGGTGAACAATGTTTCCAGATTCCTATAGTTTTTCCCCTTTTGAAGTTTCCTTTGACGTAAAATACTTTTAAAGCCTTATTTTAAGGACTATTAAGGCCGATTCAAATTCCATAAATCCTATATTAATTATTCCTAAGGCTTGGAATATTTTACTTGGTCAAACAACGTGGGTTAATGCAATCAGTTTTTAATGGAGAATTAACCGGATCTTAAACTGTCGACCCATTAAATCTTAAAAGGGGACGAGATATAATTCTCCCTTGTTCATTCCCTTTGTTCTCATCTAAGAGAGGCTAGAACCTTTCAATCATTCCCATAGGAGTTGCACAATCAATCATTACTCCAAGGATTGGTTCTGCTCTGTTTTGGATGCAACCGAGCTGTGTCGGTCAATCTTCCCAATAAGGTATGTTTTATCGTCGTTCTTTTGGGATCATCTTCTCTTGTTTCTCCCTTCCATATTATACAATGTAAAGTCCAAGATTCTAATGGGTTTTTCTTGGGGTTGGTTGGTATTGTCATACTGTGGGATCCTCTGGTGGATGCAGTTGTCGTGAGAGGAGGACTGTGACCCGTTGTGTGGATAAAGGACGTCAATAACTCTTCAAGGTAGGCGATTCATGGATTCTCTAATTGTATATGCGCAATTTTAGAATTAGCATGATTTATTCCTTTGGATCACAATAGAGTTGACCTAATTAAATACTTGAACTGGATTAAAAGAATTGGTTGATCGCATGTTGTTTCTTTACACCATGATAACGGTTTACCTCATGTTTTCCTAGATAGAGTGAAATCTATGATTTATTTGATTTGTTGTTTGTTCATGATAGAAATTGATAATGAACGTAAAGTCGGATTTTATTTGTTAATTAATTGGCTAAAGATAAAGGGGCATGTAAATTAGTCTGGTTATTACGGTTGTTATAATTCTTCTAATTTGAGGATAATCAAATTAGGGAAGTAAGCATGGTTATTTATTTGTGATAGCTTACTCATTAGGTATCCTGTAATTAGAAGCTACGAATAAAATATCTGGTAATTCAATATGGATTAAAGAACAGATTATGTGGGAATTTCAAAAAGGGTTCTGAGTTAACCTCTTGTTTGTTAAAGGGTCAAGAGCCCATGGTTATGATTGTTGTTTTTCTGCTGCTTATGCTATGATGTGACCCTGGAGGGGTGTTGTGATATGTGGAGGCATGTAGGCCTTGTGGTTGTGGCAGCAGATGACACCTATAGTGGCGAGATGCATCAGTTTATGCATGTGGGTGTTGGGGAGGACACTAGGGGTGATGGAATGGGATTGATGTGGTTGCTGTATGCTTGTTGTTTTCTTTGAATGATAATCTTATTTTCTTTTCCCCACTGCTAAAGGAAGATGGTCTTGCTACCCTTCATCCGAAGGATGCGATGACGCGCGGGGTATGCCACGTGCTTTCTGTGTTCAGCCTCTCGAGGGAGAATGGGTTTATGCTCTTTCTATAGGCGGAAAAGACTCAACGGGTAGTATATCTACTCACCGTGTTGAGCCTCCTTTGTGTTTAGAAGCATAGGATGTTTTTCTATAATGTCTGGGAATATGGAAAATTAATTCTGCAATGAATGTTTGATTAAATGGTGAAAATCCACGGGGATGGAGATACTGGAATTTAAAGGTGATGTGAATCTTAAAAAGGAGCAGTTGTTTTTGAATGTGATGCCAATTCATTTTAATGTGGAATTGTTCATTCTTAATTAATTTTTAAAGAAATAATTAATGTACAGTGGAACTGATAAAATGATAACGGAGTAATCTAATGAATCTCTTCAAATGTTTGTGTGCTTATAGGATACCTAGTCTTGGATGTAGCAGCATGGAGTCTGAGAGATGTTAGCTGCAGTTGTATCTAAGACTAGGTAATGACCATAGTGTGGATGTGAGTAACATATATATATATTATGTACTTTTTGTGTTTCTATACGCTAATCCACCCTGTCGGTAAGGGCAATAGACACCCCGGGGATTTTGAGCCCTGTGGGGGTGTTTTCCCCAACATTCTGGTGGGAGGTTGAATGGATGACTACCCCCTTTGACCCCGCTCTCTTCTCTTGGTAGATCTTTCTACTGGTAGATACACTGGTTAGTTTTACCCATATATGTGTGTAGAGGGCTGTAATGGCTTGTGGTTATTTCACACACATATATTCTAGATATAGTATCCTATGGACTACTATAGGTGTAACGTGTATAGGCTGTGATGGCTTGGGGATCCCTATTCGGTGTATGGGATATAATGGCTTGAGGTATAATACCCGATGTATGATACACATTATGCAGGTTATGGTGGCTCCCGGAAATTACCCAGTTACTTTTGGTTGTGAGGATGATGTGGTGCTTCGCCCAGGTGTCTGCGGGCAAGCCTTTGTGGTGAACGAGGTGCAGATTGTGGAGAATAGCCCAGGTGTCTGCGGGCAAGCCTTGGAGAGAGATGCATAGGACGTATGTCATTGGGGAAAAGTGGCAAACCAGTGGGGAAGTAGTAGCGGGGTACCCTTGATAATCTTTACTTTATGCTATATTCTTGTATGCGTTACTTGGTGAGAGTATTCATGGTGAGGTTGGGAACTTAGTATAACTGTTTAGGTGACGAGTTAGTTTCACTTGTTATTCGGTAGGCTTTATCATGCTTTCTATAATTTTGCACGAGAGGCTTGGGGAGGATCCTACTGAGTATACTATTATACTCACCCTATGTATATATAAACTGTTTTTCAGGTCACTTGAAGCAGGTTGGAGATCAAGCTGGTTACTACTAGCTTGTGGTTGGAGGAGGAGTTGTTCGGCCTTGTGGTCGCTGCCGTTTTACATTCTTTTTGGTACCTTTAGTTTCCCCTTTCAGTTGTAGTACTTTTGCATGACATTTCATATATGCACTTGGACTTCTTTTATTTTTCAGTTTTGAGTTGGAGTTGATTGGAGTCTATTCTATATCTCTCTTCTGCATGTGTTCTCTTAGATGGTAATGCCTCCCATTTGTGTGTATATTATACCCTCGGTGCTAGTCTCCAACCTGAGGCCTACTGGAGGCGGGACTCAGGGGTCATTATCTCTCTTCTCACATTACCAGCCCAGGAGGGGTACACTTTGTGGGGAGGGGGTCATGACAGAGTGGTATCAGAGGTCTGGTTGAGGGATAGGATGGTGTTTAGATTTAGGCATAGGTGAGGATGCATGGGATGGTAGATAGATAGTGTCATTCGTGTTTAGAAAGTGGGGTAAACACTGGAGACCGGTAGAGACATAGGCGTTTAGGGCCCCCTATGAGCTGTTGCACAGACCTTTAAGTTTACGATGGCTACTAAACAAAATGATACTAGTTGCAGGGTAGAGACATAGGAAAGGATCATGCATCATTATTCTTTGCGCCTATGTTTTAATGGGTAGACCTTGGGATAGGTAACCTAAAAAAATTAATAAAACAAAATAATTAATTAATTAATGTTGAGTCTTCCATATTCAAGGCTTAGGAGCTCTAACAGTTGTTATTTTACAGGTATGGCTCCAGGTCAATGTCCTCGTCAGGTTTGCGCAAAAGATGCCTAGCAGGCTATTCCAGCAGATCGCCGCTAGGTAGAGGATGACGACGATGACACTTGGAAGAAGAAACTCCGAGAGTTTCAGCGCCAGAGTCTACAGAAGTACGAGGGCTCCGTTTCAGATGCAGTCACAGAAGACTGGTTGGAGGAGGTCGAGATAGGCTTTAGTTTGATTCGTGCTTGGAAGGAACACTAGGTGTCCTTGGTTGTGACGATGCTTCGTGGAGCAGCAAGACAGTGGTGGTTCTTGTTCCTCGGGGATCATGAGGAGTCAGCGATCTCATGGGAGGAGTTTTGAGACAGGTTTAGAGTCGAGTTTCTTTCTTCGACTGAGAACGAGTCCAGTAGCCACGAGCTTCTTTCCCATCGAAAGGGGAGTTCCAGTGTTCGAGAGTTTGGAATCCATTTTAGGAACCTTCTACGATATGCTTCAGACCTGTTACCAGATGAGGAGGCTAGGGCGAGGCATTTTGAGGAGGCTTTGCTTCCAAAGATCCAGTGCCAGGTCACCCCATTCATGCTGAAGACATATCTCGAGGTGCTGGCGAGGGAAGAGGTTGTTGAGAGGACTTTGGCCAGGACCGGATTGTCTCGAGAGGGGAATCGTCATGATTCATCATGAAGCAATGATGTGGTCTGCGGATCTCGGTTTTTAGGGAAGAAGAGTTTCCGTTCACCTGGGGGTAGGTCCCAGCCCTTTCCATATTGTTTCTCTGGAGGCAGCAACTCTCAGGCCTATGCCAAGGGATCAGGCGCTTGTTTTTCTTGTGGTGGTTTTGGTCATCAGCAGCGGGCGTTCCTGACTTTTTAGAGCAGTCATCGTGCACCGGGCTCTCTGCTCCAGGTTCTTCCGTTGAGGCAGTTCCAGCCGAGGCAGCAGCAGCAGGTTGCACCAGCTTTAGATCACCAGAGGGTAGATGGAGCATGCAGAGGACTGCCCCATGACGCTCCCCGTCCTCAGAGAGCAGAGTGCGGCCGTGGCGGTGGTCGTTATCAGGGTCAGAGAGGCCGTAGAGGAGGTCGTGGTCAGCTTCATGCTCTAGTGTTGCCAGCCCCCGGCGAGCCAGATGTCATTCGAGGTACCCATTGCTTGTTTTCTACATTGGTGTATGCCTTGTTTGATTAAGGAGAAACACACTCCTTTATATCACCTACCCTTGTCCATGCTTTGGGACATGAGGTAGAGAGGCTTCCAGTGCCCTTGGCGTTGACTACACCAGTTGGAGGTTGAGCCGTCATGTTTGAAGTATGTAGAGACTGTGAGCTAGTGTTGGGGAAACACCACTCTTGGGGATATTTCCTATGTTTACGAATACAACCATATGATGTCGTACTCGGCATGGATTAGTTGTATTCGCTGCAGTCTATTGTGGATTGCTACAGGAAGAAGGTCATTTTCTTTGATTAAGATGGAGAGAAAGTGGTTTTTGTTGGTGAGAGATATCCTCGGATGAGTCATAGGCGAGATTCATCCTTATCATCCACGATGGCTGGGGTGATGCTGAGTTCTTCAGAAGTTCAACAACTGGCGTTTCCTAGGGTCGTAGAAGAGTACCCTGACGTCTTTCTAGAAGATGTTGTATCCTTACCCCCTCAACGAGAGATCGAGTTTGGGATCGAGCTACAGCCAGGAGCGTCTCCTATCTCTATGTCTCCATATAGGATGGCCCCTTATGAGTTACGAGAGCTACGTATTCAGTTTGATGGTCTGTTTCAGTGCGGTTTTGTTCGGCCAAGTGCGTCACTGTGGGGAGCGCTAGTTTTGTTTGTGAAAAAGGCTGACGGCAGTTTGCGGTTTTGTGTCAATTATCGTCGATTAAAAAAAGTGACAATAAAGAACCGCTATCCTCTTCCATGGATTGATGACCTATTCGATCAACTGAAGGGTTCAAGTTGCTTCTCAAAGATGGACTTGCTGTCAGGATATCATCAGATGCATGTAAAGGATAAGGATATCCCGAAGACTACTTTCCGTTGTCGTCCTGGGCATTATGAGTTTGTTGTAATGCCTTTCGGCGTGACGAATGCTCCAGCTGTTTTCATCGTGTTGATGAATGCTATGTTCCATGAATTCCTGGACAAGTTTGTTGTCATTTTCATCGTTGACATCCTTGTGTACTCCACATCTGAAGTGGATCATGCAGAGCATCTACGAGCCGTTTTGGGAGTTCTTCGCCAACATCAGTTGTTTGGTATGTTGTCTAACTGTGAGTTTTGGGAACGAGAAGTTCATTTCTTGGGGCATGTTGTGTCCCAACAGGGAGTATCTATGGATCCTTTGAAGATAGAAGTAGTGGTGTCTTGGGCAGCCCCCAAGACCATGTCAGAGGTGCGAAGTTTCCTTGGTCTCGCAGGCTATTATAGGAGGATTGTAGCCAATTTCTCCCGAGTTGCGACTCCTCTGACAGCTTTGACCAAGAAGGATCAAGCGTTCATATGTAATGATCAGTGTCAGTCAACTTTCGAATATCTAAAGGAGAAGTTGGTAAGTTCCCCAGTCCTTTGTCTTCCAGCGGAGGAAGTCCAGTTTGATGTTTTTTGTGATGCTTCACATCTGGGGCTAGGCTGTGTTCTCATGCAGCAGAGGTCAGTTGTTTCTTATGGGTCTCAGCAGTTGCGTCCCCATGAATGCAACTACGCCACCCATGATCTTTAGTTGGTAGTGGTGGTGTTTTCCCTAATGTTGTGGAGACATTACCTCATTGGTGAGCACTTTGTGGTTTTCACCCATCATAAGAGTTTGAGGTATGTTTTCTCCCAACGTGACTTGAACTTGCGGCAACGCCGGTGGATAGAGTTCTTGCAGGAATATGTCTTTGGAATATCGTATACACATGGAAAAGGGAATTTTGTAGCTGATGCACTGAGCCGAAAGTCACGTAATGATGTTGTCCGTGAATCTGGTGATTCTTGGAGAGTGATGGAAGAGCTATCAGCTTTGCATCTTGATATGGGAGAAGTTGGGGGTACAGGTTGTCTTTTCCAGATGATGGTGCAGTCATCCCTGATGCAGAAGGTGGAAGAGTCTTAGTAGGGTGATCTAGAGGTGGAAGTCTGGAGAGACAATGTTGTTTGTGGTGAGGCCCCTAATGGTTGGTCGGAGGATGAACAACACTGAGTGTTGTATCATGGAAGGCGTTTTGATCCCTTGGTGATGCGCAAGACGGTTCTCCGAGAGTTCCACAGTTCACCCTTGGCATTACATCCTGGTGTGACGAAGATGTACCGATCCTTGAGGAGTCAGTTTTGGTGGCCTGGGATGAAGCGTACGATTGCAGAGTGTGTGTCTCGAAGTTTAGTCTGCCAGAAGGTGAAGGCCGAACACCGTGTAACTGGTGGTCTTCTCCAGAAATTAGAGATTCCTCAGTGGAAGTGGGAGGACATCTCAATGTACTTTGCTATAGGTTTACCTCGAGCTCTAGGAGGACATGATGCTATATGGGTGGTAGTGGATCGTTTAACAAAGTCGGCCCACTTCATAGAGATCAAGGAGTCGAGCTCAGTGGAAGTTTTATCGAGGCAGTATCTAGAGGAGGTGGTGAGACTTCATGGAGTACCTAGGACGATCATTTCTGAACGAGATCCTAGTTTTACCTCTAGGTGTGGAGAGGTCCCCAGCATGCTTTTGGCTCTCAACTGTGCCTTAGCACTGCTTTTCATCCTCAAACGGATGGCCAGACAGAGTGAACCATCCAGACTCTTGAAGATATGCTGCACTCTTATGTTCTTGATTTTGGAGGTTCATGGATGAAGCACTTACCCTTGGTAGAGTTTTCTTACAATATTAGTTTTCACTCTACCATCGGTATGGCGCCGTTTGAATCCTTGTATGGCCGACCATGCCATTCTCCGTTGTGCTGGACTGGGGTTAGAGAGTCAGCAATTCTCGGACCAGAACTAGTGCAGAATACAACAGAGATGGTTCAGGTGATTCGTGAGAGGATGAAGACAGCACATGATCGTCATAAATCGTATGCTGATCAAACAAGGAGACCCTTAGAGTTTAATGTTGGGGATCATGTGTTCATGAAGGTGACCCCCCGTCTTGGGCAGCGAATTTTTGGTCGTGGAAGTAAGCTTTCACCCCGGTTTGTTGGGCCTTTTGAGGTGTTAGCTCGTGTTGGAGATGTGGTGTATCGAGTAGCACATCCCCCTCAAATGAGTCGGATACATGATGTTTTCCATGTATCACAGCTCCGTCATTATCTCATGATGAATCTCATGTTATCGATTTGGGAGAGATCGATATTGATGATGATGCAACCTTCGAGGACTGACCTGTGGAGACCCAAGACTGTAAGGAGAATGTAAATTAGTCTGGTTATTAACGTTGTTATAATTGTTCTAATTTGAGGATAATCAAATTAGGGCAGTAAGCATGGATATTTATTTATGATAGCTTACTGATTAGGTATCCCGTAATTGGAACCTACGAATAACATATCTGCTAATTCAATATGGATTAAAGAATAGATTATGTGGGAATTTCAAAAAGGGTTCTGAGTTACCCACTTGTTTGTTAAAGGGTCAAGATCCCATGGTTATGATTGTTGTTTTTCTGCTGCTTGTGCTATGATGTGACCCTGGAGGGGGTGTTGTGATATGTGGAGGCATGGAGGCCTTGTGGTTGTGGTAGCAGATGATGCCTAGAGTGGCGAGATGCATCAGTTTATGCAAGTGGGTGTCGGGGAGGACACTAGGGGTGATGGAATTGGATGGATGTGGTTGCTGGAGGCTTGTGATTTTCTTTGAATGATAATCTACTTTGCTTTTCCCTACTGCTCAAGGTAGCTGGTCTTGCTACCCTTCATCCGAAGGAGCCGAAGATGCATGGGGTATGCCACGTGCTTTCCGTGTTTAGCCTATCGAGGGAGAATGGGTCGATGCTCTTTCTATAGGCGGAAAAGACTCGACGGGTGGTATATCTACTCACCGTGTTGAGCCTCCTTTGTGTTTAGAAGCATAGGATGTTATTCTAGAATGTCTGGGAATATGGAAAAGTAATACTGTAATGAATTTTTGATTAAATGGTGAAAATCCACAGGGATGGAGATTCTGGAATTTAAAGGCGATGTGAATCATAAAAAGGAGCAGTTGTTTTTTAATGTGATGCCAATTCATTTTAATGTGAAATTGTTCATTCTTAATTAATGTTTAAATAATTAATAAACGTACAATGGAACTGATAAAATGAGAACGGAGTAATCTAATAATTCTCTTCAAATGTTTGTGTGCTTATAGGATACCTAGTCTTGGAAGTAGCAGCCTGGAGTCTGAGAGATGTTAGCTGCAGTTGTATCTAAGAATAGGTAATGCCCAAAGCGTGGATGTGAGTTACATATATATATTATGTAATTTTTGTGTTTCTATACGCTACTCCACCCTGTCGGTAAGGGCAACTGACACCCCAGGGATTTTGAGCCCTGGGGGGTGTTTTCCCCAACATTCTGATGGGAGGTTGAATGGCTGACTACCCCCTTTGACCCCGCTCTCTTCTCTTGGTAGATCTTTGTGCTGGTAGGCACACTAGTTAGTTTTACCCATATATGTGTGTAGAGGGTTGTAATGGCTTGTGGTTATTTCACACACATATATTCTGGATATAGTATCCTATGGACTACTATAGGTGTAACGTGTATAGGCTGTGATGGCTTGACGATCCCTATTCGGTGTATGGGCTATAATGTATTGAGGTATAATACCCGATGTATGATACACGTTATGTGGGCTATGGTGGCTTCCGGAACTTACCCAGTTACTTTTGGTTGTGAGGATGGTGTGGTGCTTCGCCCAGGTGTCTGCTGGAAAGCCTTTGTGGTGCACGAGGTGCAGATTGTGGAGCTTAGCCCAGGTGTCTGCGGGCAAGACTTGGAGAGAGATGCACATGATGTATGTCGTTGGGGAAAATCGGAAAACCAGTGCGGAAGTAGTAGCGGGGTACCCTTGATAATCATTACTTTATGCTATATTCTTACATGTGTTACTTGGTGGGAGTAGCCATGGTGAGGTTGGGAACTTAGTATAACTGTTTAGGTGATGAGTTAGTTTCACTTGTTATTCACTAGGCTTTAGCATGCTTTCTTTACTTTTGCACGAGAGGCTTTGGGAGGATCCTACTGAGTATACTCTTATACTCACCCTATGTATATATAAAATGTTTTTCAGGTCACTTGAAGCAGGTTGGAGATCAAGCTGTTTATTACTAGCTTGTGGTTGGAGGAGGAGTTGTTCGGGCTTGTGGTCGCTGTCGTTTTACTTTCTTTTTGGTACTTTTAGTTTCCCCTTTCAGTTGTAGTACTGTTTCATGACATTTCATATATGCACTTGGATTTCTTTTATTTTTCAGTTTTGAGTTGGAGTTGATTGGAGTCTATTATATCTCTCTCTTCTACATGTGTTCTCTTAGAGGGTAATGCCTCCCATTTGTGTGTGTATTATACCCTCTGTGCTAGTCGCCAACCCGAGGCCTACTGGAGGCGGGACTCAGGGGTCATTATCTCTCTTCTCACATTGCCAACCCAGGAGGGGTACACTTTGTTGGGAGGGGGTCGTGACTTATTATGATTGACTATTTAATAAATTTTTAACTAGTAATTTAAAATAAGAGAATCATTTTACCATGTAAATCTTATGAAGCTGTTAAAATTAAATTATTAATTAAACATAGTTAATTAAGTAAAAATAGTTTTAATAATTATAAATTTTTATGATTTATATTTACATGTATGATAAAATTATCAAGGATAAATATTTAAATGAAATAATCATATTTTTATAAAAAAATGGTATATGGATTTCAACGAATGAAAAATAATAATCTATATTTGAAAAAGATGATTAAATTAAAGGACCTCTTTTTTTATTAATGTATCATTTTAATTAGTTCAAGAAATATTGGACATATTATTTTTAAGATCATATAACAGTTTAAAATCTATAATTATATTTAATATATAAGTATATTATTACATAAAAGTTTTTAAAATATCTATGATAAAGAATCATAATGATAAAATCATAAAAATTAAAATTCTAAAAAAACTATATTTTTTTACATAAACCAACCCTTTAATAAAATAACAACAATCACATAATAATTCAATTTTTATCTAGGGAATTTAAATATGGAGTTAATTTTTACTATTCTCAATTTCTATAATTTTTAAATTATGTCATAAAAAAAATTAAATTAATTTTTAGAACAACACACATTCAAATATAAAATATTATTATCTTTATATCAAATTATTAACTACAAAATGGGTGTTAATATCATTTTATCTCAAAATTATTTATCATCATTAATCACATGTTAATTGAAATAGAAATTCAAATCACAAAAAATAAATGATTTGAAAAATGATTTTGCAAATAATTAATAGTCTTACCAGTTATATTATGAAAAATAATTAAATTAAATTCCTACTAAAAGTATCATTATATATATATATATTTATATCATAATGTTGTTAATCCCATAATTCCTCAATAATTAAATGGATAGGGTTTTAATGGGAAACACCTTTTATGGTTTAATTTTAGTCTACTGTTTCATAGGGATAAATCTTTGGAAAACATTTAAATATTTATGGGTATTCATATATTATAATTAAAATGTGTTATAAAGATATTTAATGTTGATTTTGTAATTGTTTTTGGTATTTTCTATCATCATTTTTTGTAAATGTTTTAGTATTTTAGGGGAAACTATGTTATTGTTCATCATATGAATGTTTCATCAACATTCCATAATTATGTTTGATGGTACTTTTCTGACCATCTTGTACAAAAAAACCAAATATAATAATTATTATAGTTACATTTCTTCTAACGGAGATTTTATAGGGACATTTGATCTGACAAGATATTTCAAAGATAAAATTGTTAAAAAAATATAACGTTAAAATTTTGATGTTGAAATTTTTACAATTTTCAATGATTTGAGTTATTGGAGTTACCTACCATATGCAGGATACTAGAATGAGCTGATCAGAAATAATTTCATCATAGTGTGAATGATTAGAGAAAGTTAATATAACCCCATCCAAGGAAGCGTTTTTTATTCTATTAGACAGATATTTATAATGTCAACCAGACATAGTTTATGATATTGTAACATTATATAGACACTCAAAAGATCATAATAAAAGTAATTTGGTGTATCAAAAATGGTCCAAAGGAATGAAATTTGTCATGAACATATGAAAAACATTTACAATTGTTACCAATCATTATATTCTATGATTTATTCGAATACATGAACTATGAGATTCCACTAGAAAAGAGAAATATGAGAGACTAAAAGATAGAGGAATAAAAAAAATTGTGGATTGATTAAACCCTATGATGTATATTCGATGGTGGGATATCTGACATAATAGATACATATAGAGTAGTACTTATAATGATATAAAATAAAAATTCAAAGGAAACACTTCTACAAACAATTAATAAACTCTGTAAAGTACATAACAATTATTATACTGAGTTATTCTTCTAGAATATATAAATCTAGTGAGATTTGTGGATGATGAAATCATTTTTTGAAAACTTCTTAATGTTGTTTTTTAAAATAAACTTCGATACGTTTTGGAGGTGATCAAATCATGTTGAGATTATTCAAGGAAATTCAAATTGATCCCTCACTTTCTCATTATGTTTTATGGAATGATTTCCATATAAATGGATATGGAAAAATGAAAATTATTAGTATTTCATTCGATTTTCAAATAGATTAATTTTTGGAGTTTTTTAGAGAAGTATTTATATGATCCAATCAATGAATATATTATTTACGGATTGAGTAATTGATAGAGGAACTAGAAATATGATAAATGGGGAAGTTGTGTCAGGAAAAGGTACATTGAACTAATGTGAACCAGATGGAGTCATATTGGATGGAGAATGAGTCTCACCAGATAATCAGGTAACAAATGGAGTCAGACATGGTGTCAAGGTATCCAGATGATAATTTAAATAGAGTTCTTTATAGTCTATATATTTTATTTCATGTCTTTTTTTTATTAAAAAATGATATTACTTTTTAGTTTGCGGGAGATAGTTTATTTTTCTATCAATAAATTGATGTAACTTGATTAGAGTGAGCAGGATTGTAATCACTTATTTATATTGTGATTTCTCATAGACTGATGGGAGTTTACATGAAAATAATGTACTCACCCAAAATGGGGGAGAAACTTTTAAAACATGTGTTACATTTATTATGTATTTATCTATTTATAAAATATCTTTTAATAGTTATACCATTTGGAGGATCATTGATTTAACAAGTTGAAAATGATAATTTTTTGAAATAATGAAATTATAAAATATTTTCACTAATTCAACCCTTCATAGAATAAGTTTTCTATAATATCATGGTAACTTCAAGAGTCATTAATTAAATTTAATAAAAAAATATCATCGAAAAAATCAAATTTTTGTTTCATAAAAACCTTATTTTTTATTTGAATGAATTTATTTTCATTTCTAAGAAATTGATAAAAAATTATTTCTTTTTAAAACTTTATATACTTTTCATTTTTTATTTTTAGTAATTTTAATAAAATTTTAAATAAAATATATATGACATAATTATCTATAAATAATATTTCAAAAATGTTCAGCAGGATCAATAATATTTCCTATTATAATTTAAAATTATTATAATAGTTTTATCTTATTTAAATAAAAAATATTACGCCCAAATTTACAATTTATAAAATTTATTAAAAAATCATTTTTTTAGGATTTAAAATATATGAAAAAAATAATATTTAAGAATATATTATTTATTACCATGGTGTAACAATGACCCTAATAAGCCTAGAAACGAAAAGTAAAAAATATATAAGAGAATATTAAATTTAGTTTTCATGAAGATTCATTATAAAAAGTGGAAAAATAACAGTGTGAAAGTCAATGAGATGAAAGGGATAAAAGGGGTGTTTCTTATGAGATTATTGAGATCAAATGAAAGGAAATATTGGATACTAGTGGAAAAATTTGGGTATGTCTAATAGGTAAAATTCACATTTTTTAGAATCTTGTTTATCTCCTTAGTATGGCCTTATGAATTTGGAAACTATTCACAAACTATAAAACCGCTATTGGCGTTGTGTTTAAACCACTCCCATGATTTCCTCCCACAATTCTCCAAAACATATTCATGATGGATGTTGGTTTCTAAAAAAAACCCTCATAAAAACTTATAATCAGTCAATTGTCATTAAAACTCGCATGACATACAAAAAACCATGTGGAAACCATTCACTATAAAGAAAAAGCATGTGTATGTGAAACATTATATGGAAAAATATTTTCTAGAAATTACTACTATATCATTTCTATGAAAAATAACATAGTAACAAATAATTTCAAGATAAAAAAATTGATTATCTTGGGAATATTAGTCTCATATATCACATATACATCAAACATAACCAATGTTAAAATATTTCACTATGTACCCAATAAAATATAGCATATTCTCCAAACATAATTTATCATCTTAAGGGTATTCATCAAAGAAGGGGGTGTTCAAAATACCTAACAAGGGGAGGGATAACACTGATGGAATAAGATATGAAAATTAACAGTTCATGGGAGAACATGATCATCATCATTATTATCATCAAGGAGACATTTTTTAATTTAATGAATTTAAAAAATGGATAATAATGAAACATTGTAATATATTCATCATATATGACACATATGTTTTGAAAAAATATAGCTCCACGCTCATGCCTCACATATATGCATAAAACAGAAAATAAAAAATTGTAAACAATGGTTTCACCATTTTCAATTGTAATAAACATAATTTCATAAGATATATCAAACTAACCAATTCATTGGAGAGATATATAATTTCAAGAGAATTTTTTTCCCAATTAATACTCATAATAATGCATTCCACATAAGATGTAATCATATAATTTTAATCTTTAAATATAAACACCAAAATGAATGGGTTTCGTAAAAATTGAATAAAGGATAATTTAATGAATAAAATCTACATTTCTCAAATGAATAATTATGATTATATGTTTTTTATAAATGATCATTTCTCTCTGAAAAATAAATTTTTTATGTTGATTCAAAGATAAGATTTGAATAAAAAATTATATTATTATAAATCCATGAAATTTACTTATAAATATTTTCAACGAGTTATAAAAATATATAGACATAGGAATAATAAGAAAAAAAGTAGAAGAAATATTATTGTACATTATAGAATAATTTATACTGAAAATAATTATAATGGAAGGATAAAAAAAGGAAATAGTTAGTTTTGATAAATCCCATTATCGTAGATTCAAATTTATTTTTCACCTTTTTTATCCTCATATAATAAAGATATTTTTATTAAAATATTAATTAATAATTAAATTATGTTCAATTTATAGAGTTATTAAAATAATTTTCATTCATATATTGTTATAATTGTTATGGTAAAATTTTATTTGGAATAAATAAAATAATATATATTTTACCTAAAAATATATTATAATTATTTAGAGTATATAATTGTTGTTTTTAATTTCTGGAATGATAAATATATATATTCTCATATATTAGTAATTAAAAATATTATTTCTTCATTACTGTATTATTTTGAGTTCAGGTCACTATTAGCAATTGTCATCTTATGGTTCTTACTAGTTATGTTACATGAAAATTAGTAATATTAAAATTTCAAAGAACATGGAACAACTTATAAATACCCCATAATTCATTTATTTATCATTTTACTCAATTAAACTCGTGTTTGTAAATTTTTTATTTCCAAAAAATTAATGGGATTACTAATTTTATATATCATTGTTCAACATTATTAATGATTGAGATAATTATTGTATATCTATTATATCCACTTTTTCTGTTTATATTTAATTTATATTTTGTTTTTATTGTCCCATTGTACTATTTTCAAGTTTTTTATATTTTTTTTCTAAATATACTTCTCTATATTAATGATATAATGTTTTTTGTTTTTTACATGTTTCATTAGTCTATTAAAAATTATATACTAAATTATGCGAATCAATTTTTATTGAGAAGGGAAACTAAATATATATATATAAATAGGTTGGTATGTAATCCCCCATTTAAAATTTGCATCATTTAAATTTCAACTCATTTCCTAAGATGTGAATATTTGAGGGTAAATCTATTTCATTTCCTCGTCACATTCCCATTTTTCTTTATCATTCTTTATATTGGAAAAAATAAAATTAACAAGTTGATTTTTATTACAGTGTAGAACATTATCTCTATGGAACAAGAACATAAATGGATTATCATCATAAGAGAGGCCATGTGACAATTTTACAACTATTGTATCTAGTTCGTGTGATGGATTGATTATGTACATTCACATGACAGATATATGGAAGAAAATATAATGTTTTTCCATTTTTAGAGAATGTTCAAGTTGATAGGATATAAATATTATACGATCAATGATCTTAGTTGCTCAAATGTACCAAGGGATGATCGTTCCCTTTTTCTAGCCCCAAAGAATCTATTTCATAGTGATTTTAAAAGGCTTAGTATATCAATGACATCAAATTCTAATTCCCTTTGATGATTATAAATATAAATATCTTTTCAAACATTAGAATTTTTGATGTTTTATTTAAGGGATTAAACATTCCTAGTAATTTCATGTAAAATATCAAATCGATGGAGTCAGTGTTCAACAATATCAAATGAACATGTAAGGGTTATAACTCACCCTATATTTAAATCATAATGTATAGCTATTTAAATCCTCAAGTGGAAGATATTGTTGTGTGATAACCCAACTATTGAGGGATGTAAATTACGTATTCTATTAAATTTAATTGAGAATGATCTCAAAATTTCATCATGTTTATAAATGTTTATTTTATATGTCCCATCTGTTTGGGGATTATAAGACATAATAAAATTTAATTTAGTATTAATATAACATTGATGACTTCTCAAGAACATGTAACTAAATATTGGATCCCGATCAAATATGACAGAAATTTGTTTCTTGTGCTACGTCACAACTTCCCTTACCTATATCATCTTGTGATAGTCAAGTGAAAAACATTCCCGAATTGATATAGATTTTAATGTCTTTTTGTGTCAATCAACGATAACTCATATTATGTTCCTTCATTTGGATTTCTTTGGGAAACTAGGGAATATAGGGACATTGAACATTTTGTTGACAATCATTATTTTTTTATAAGATTATTCCCTAAATATTTATATGAAACCTTCCATTACTAAAAAAGTATTACTGTATTTGGAAACATGGATATGAAAAAAATAGTACAAAAAATATCTAGATAATTTCTATTAATTTATTCATAACAAAGACCCTTCCTATATATATCATTCTTTACTCCATTATTCATAACATTGGGAATGAAAAAATAATAAAGGGTGGAATAAATTCTGAGTATGGGTAAACATAATTTATATCAATCATTGATCATAAGTTATGAAAACATTAAAATGATTTTATTATAAAATGATAAAAAATTAAAATAATCATACCTAATCAATCAATGATCATCAATCATGAATCTTTTAAAGTTGGTTTGTCTATCAATGGACATAAGACATAATATTGTTGAGTCATTAATAGTCATTCATGATCCATATAAAATATCATAACCATAAGACATATGATTGTTCTATAGGAATAGAGGGCCACATTCTTAGTCATGGTTCACACCCAATACTATCACTATAGAGAATCTTCTATAATAGAAATTTCTACAAATTCATTTCTATCATTCTCTTATTAGTAAATTTTATCCCATTAACTCCATCACCTCATAAAAATTTATTAACACAATTATAACTTCATAGTTTCTCAAGTATGTCATCGTTACATAATGAATTGGAGTTATATAATAGACCCACCCATCCTTTTTGATAATGTGACAACCCATACATGGTTTATAATGGGTCAATATATCACTTTTTATAATATATTTATATCAATTCCACAATATCATGAAACAATTTATCATTAAGTCAAGAAAACAATTTTGGTTTCATAAATATTGCACCATAATAATAATAAAATATCCATTGAATGATTAAATATGGTAATATTAGATCATGTCCATATAAAATAAAAATTAATCCTTGAAGGATGATTTTATAAATAAAAACTCCTTTCATAATATAATGAAATTATCTCTTTAAAAAAATAACCTTTTAATTTTTAAATCAAATATAATAAATATAAAAATAAAAAAAATATTATGGAAAACAATTTATATTTAAATGACCATTAAATTTTTAAATTTAATCATATAGTAATTTAGTATTCACGAGGGTAGTAATAACCATTTATTTCGTCTATGTTAAAATATAAATTTAATTCATACTTTTTATAAAAATACAAAAGTACAATGGTCAAAAAAATTACAAAACTATTCTTCATATAATATTTTTTAAAATTAAAAAATAGACTAAATTTACATTAATATATATTTGTATAATAGTATATACAATATAAAATCCATTTTGAAAAAAAATTGGTCACTGAAGAAATGATTCACGACCAATGAAAGAAATCGAGATAGTTTTCCATAATGATATATAACAAGATAGCCTAAATTATAGTTGAAGAAATGTATATTTTCAAAATACTAGAATAAAATTCCTATTTTTAAAATATCAACGCACCAAAATTGTATCTTGGTAGAATAAATATTTATTTTGAACTTGGTAAAAATTAACCTAGAAAAAATTATAGAAATATTCCCATTGCAATATTTTTTTTGAATAATAAAAATTGACATTCCTAAATATTCCATATTTTATATATAAATATGATTAATAATATTTATCTTTAAAAATAAATTATATATTAATTTTATTGAAATAATGATATGTTCATTTGGTGGTAAAAACCCTAATTTTTTGGAAAATAGTTTTTCTCAAAAATGTTTTTAAGGCATAATGTATACACATTTTAAATAATTAAAAAAATTATTAATAGTGAATTATTTAAGTGAATTATATTTGTAATAAATATAAAAATGATAATTTAAATCCATATAATTATGATTAGTTGTCATATATTTAATATAAAATCACCATATTCTTGGATAATACATTTCATAAAAAGATGTTCTTTGACTCTATTTAGGGGTTTCTTTTTAAAATTAGAATCATCCAATTATATGAATTGAATTGGAAAAAATAGATAATGTATTTTGAATCATTATATGTAAAAAATTAATTTTATTTTTTAATATTCGGTAATAATGATTTTTAAAGACAGAAAATTTAATTTCAATATTTAAGGTTAAAACAAGGTTGGGTTCATCATAATTTCTTGTAATAAATTAAATATTTAAGAAAAAAAATATTTTTATTTGATATTTTTTTCTTATTTATAATAATTTCATTCTAAATTATCTAATATAGCTCATGTTATTTTTATTCTAAATTGATTAATTACCCATGTTAAAAAGCTAGACATTGTGGTGAAAGCTAAAATGGTAAAAGTAAGTCGGAATAAAATATACGGAAATATCTTTTTTATTTTTATGTTTTCAAAGTATTTTCATCCTATAAATTACCTCTAATACATTATTTATAAATTTATGACATATTTGGGGTCAGGGTGACATCAAATGATTTAATAGTTTTTTTAATTTAAAATTGTCACTCCTCCTTAAATATGAAATGCCGCACCCTCAAAAAAATTATTCACACCTGAAAACCATTTGAATAATTCAAACCATAATAAAAAATTACCTTGAATTGGTATATTCATTATATAGGTTATTTTTTTCTTAAATTACTATTTCTAGTGTTCTTAATGTTGTATCCAAATGAGGTTTTTCTAAGAGAAGGTAATCTAATTAATGAATATATTTCATATTAATTATATAAATAAAATGCTCAATGATGTCATAAATATTATACTATGAAAAGAGAACTATCTTCAATATGATAAGATAATATAATTTTTATATAATAATATATATCCATCCACTTCTCCATCAATTGAGAAATGAATCCATCTCTCTTATATATTGAAGATTATCGCCAAACAAACCAATTCAATTTTTGTTCCATCATCAAATAATATGTACAGTCAAAATGGATCAAATAGTAAATATATAAAATACTTAAAAATATAATTTTATTCTTTAATAAAAATATATAATCCACTTCTTTTCACATTGAACTATTGAATGGATGATAGTGTTGCTCTTGTGTATGTATGGTATATCGTCTCCACAAAACAGTGATACCCATTTTCCATGTCTTAATATCAAGAATCATTCTAAAATAGTACTTAATGATTAGATATTATATTTATAAAATTAATATAATTATGGATATGGTGTATATATAAAATATGAACATGTATCAGAATGTTCAAGAAAAAAACAAGGATAAGAAAATAAACTAATTAAAATGGAAAACAATGAAAATAATGATACGCTATTAACTAACTTTTGATTATATGTAATGTGAGGACAATATATGATTTTACTATAACATCCAAATATTTTATGAAATATACAAGCATATATTTATTAATAAATTTTATTTCATTGATAGCATGTATTACATGCAACACTAAGTTTAAACAAACAACAATATATGACATTTTTTTTGATGTGATAGATATCACCAAGCCATCAGATGGGTGCGCAATAATATGAAAAAAATAAATTATGAAAATAGTATGGTTACATATAATTTAATTAATTAAGTATAAAATAATTATAAATAATAATATATATCATTCAGATATAAAACTGATATTTTTATGAAATTTTTTTTATGCCACAATTTATTTGTAATCCCTATTAGTAAATGGCTTTTGAAAAATATATATTATATATTATGTAAATTGTTTTTGTATTAATTATATATTATGTATCCTTGGTAAAATATATCAATGAATAGTGGTTAAATATGGGTAATCATAGTTTATAATATATGATAAGGAAATAATTATTCATCCTAGATTCTTTTAGATGTATTGAATTAGTAGATAATTGACATGGTATCAAAATTTAATAGTGTAACAAAAACATTTCCCTGAAATTGATCTTTATAATATTAAATCAATGAAAATTAAAAAATTTCACTCTCTAAGTTTTAAATGTATCTTATGTGTCCACATAGGGGAAAAGGAATTTATGAATGAATCAAAGTGTATATATTGATATTAAGAATATTATTTAAATTATATAAATACATATATAAATTTAGTACATTATATAATTACCTTAACATCTTATGCCACACTAATTCAATACTTATCTAATTAACAAAAAATATATAAAATGATTTAAAAAATATGAAAATTAATATAATTTGAAGGTGTTAATGCATGAAAATAATTGTTTATAGTAATATTACTTATTATTCATTTTATATTAAATAAGTATATTCAAATGCCATTTTTTTTATGAATTTTAATGAAAATTAAATGAATAGTGTCTAAATTGGGAATTATTATATTGTATAATTTTTTTTATTATGTTACATAATAATCAAAAAAATAAAAAAATAAAAAAATAAAAAAATGGGGATATTATTTGGTTTAATTTTTCTTTACGAGCTAATTTATAATCCATTTGATGTCATTTTGAATGACAATGACATTAATATATTTTAATATTTTATGAAATTCGATGGGTGCCCCGCCCCTTAGTTATAATCGGGAACTCATACTTTCACACCATCACACAACATTGAAAATTAAATTAATACCAAACTAAACCATTTCTCTTATAAAATTCCCAATCCACAACCAAATGATTCTGGTCTTCTAAAAATATCAATCTTCGAGTCCATAAGTAGATATTTAAATTAGTTAATTTAAAGAAAAGGTAATCTCCTTAACCAATCACTTCATTTTTAATTTATTCTTTCACATCCCCTGACTAAATTGTAATAAATATAAAATAATAAATTTAGACAGAAAATTTAAATAAAATGTTATTATAATTATTAAACCACATTTATTCACCTTTGTTCCATCAAATGTGATGTGAAAAAATCAGTTGTGTGTATGTATGGCTTACCATCTCCACGTAGAGAAAAAATTAAGTTTAATCACCATCATTTATGAAAGTATATTATGATTGGGTTAATATTTATATATAAAACATATTCAATAAGTTATCTTATGTAATAATAATATCACACATATACAAGTTTACCATAAAACTGTTCAAAAATGATAATGTTGATCGTGTGTAAGTGTCAACAACCATCTCTATGAAGAGATGGGATTTGTTATTCATTTCTATGTTAATTGGATGGTAATAAAAATAAGTTTAATGAAAATATATGATATATGATATATTCATTATTATATAAATATTAATTAATATTAAGTTATTTCATTACTTCTATCGAAAAAATGAATACATCGATCTTACTTATGTACAACATACCTTCACGATGAATGATGTAATTCATTTTTCAATCTATAACTTTTAGGAATGACACTAAACTTGTATTTAATGAATATATATGGTAATTATATAATTATTATCATCATTTATATTATTTAACCATGTTCAATATTTGGTGACCTAAACTACCAAAACAATACATACATGAAAAAGAATTTGATATCACTCAGAATAGTTATTAAAATAAATAAGTGTTAACAAATGGGGGATAAAAGGATATATATAACAAATATATGATATGATATATATAATATTATATTTATATATATATATTTATTTATTTATAATATTTCTATATTTATTATATATAAGGTGTCAATTCAAATGATGAAGTCTAACAAAAGTTATGTGAGTTTCGTCCCACATTTATTTATGTGGGACACATGTCGTATAAAACAATTGTTTTTTATGGTTCATATAAGAAACAATAATGAAATATGTGATTATTATAATTAAAATTTTTTATATACATATTCATCAATGTTTTATTATTTCGTGGGATATACGATTCAAATGTTACCATAGTGGTAAGAGTTCTATATTACAAACTCATTGGTTATTAGGATTATTTGTTATTATGTTTTTAATAATAAAATATTATGATCATACTATCAAATAATATATTTATTTTATTTACCTCATATTATTTCATGAAACTAAATGTTTTATTTTAATTTTACCATACCTTAAAAACTCAATTGAGTGAAATAAGTTTTTTAGGAAAAAAAGAATTTATTTATCAATTTAATTGAAAAAAAGTTCGATATATATGGTTTATGAAAATGATTTAATTATTATTGTAATATTATTTTAGGATCATTTATATTATTTTTTAACCATGTGTTAGTATTTAATGAATGGTTTAAATGTAATCTTCGGTAAATTTTTTTATAGAGGAACCCTTTGATTTTTCTTTATAGAAGTGTAAATAATAATATTTCTATTAGCTTAATGTTAATGAATGAAATTTGATATCATAATCATGAATGAGTGGTTTGAATATTCGTTTATATATTTCCATTTTTATTTTAAATTAAAATTTTCCATTAATGCATTGAATTAGTTCATATTTTATGGATGTCATTTTAAAATGGAAAGGATATCTTTCACGTGAATATTGTAATTTTATATTTGTGGAAGTTATACTCATAAAAGATAATAACCCTTATTTTAAAATATGTTATACTAGGGACATGATAAATGATATTCCCATGTTATTTATTTAAATTTTCACTATTAATTATAAGATGTTTACGAATCTCATTCCTTTTCCACGGGTTATAGAAAGATGAAATGATGAAATTATTATGAATCATTTTCCTTCTCTATGATTTTTTACATCAGAAAATGTAAATGAAAACCAATTTATTTTATAGGATATTATACGATAAATGTTTTGTGAAGTTATGGAATACATAATTTTTATTCATTATGTGGGGTGTGAGACCTATATCTCCCTCCAATTAATTTGTTAAATATTGATATATCATGAAATAAATAGGATCTGAATGGGGAGTTAACATAGTTTAGCCTAGGACTTTTTCTAATATGATAAACATAGGAGTGAACCTTTATAAGTATGTTGGTTTTTAGAATTATTCCAAGTGAATACATATATTTTTTAAGAAGGATAAAATATGATATCTTTTAAACCTTTTCTTTTGATAGATGGAATATCTTAAAACCAATCCTTGGGATTGCAGTTTGCAATTTTGGATCACACAAACCTGTCCATATCGTTCATTGTTAATGTCTACCAGAGTCATATGGGTGGGTCAATGGGTTTTGGGAGCACCAGACTAGGTAGTGGTGTTCGCAGGTGTTGTGCACTGTTGGTCAAACTACGAGGCTTGGTACTGGAGATATAGAGGCACTCGCACAGTCTGCCAACGGTTATGAAAACTACAAGGGATAAACCATGTGAAGTGGGTCCCTTTGAAAGAAGGCTCTACATGGTTGGCGCATGGTTGGTTAGACAGTTCAATCCAAATCGTGAGGTTTACCCAGCTTTTTTTCAGGTAATCTTATTTTTTTAAATTCTGATTGGAGAAGGAGTTAATTAAATATTGTGATATTGGGATTTTTATGTAATTAAATTTTGGGTTAAGAAGAATTTTATTACATGATGTAAAAAATGTTTTATTTAATTAAATATTTTTTGGGATAATTTAGTTAAATGATATTTAGTTGAAGTTTTATTTAATTAAATGTAGATTAATGGATTTAATTAAATTAGGAAAAGAGTGAGTATGTAGAATTCATTTAATTGTGTGGAAGAGAATTTATTTAAATTTTATTTAATGTGGGAATTGATTTAATTAAATTGTGGTAGGAATATTTTGATCAAATAATTATGAGTTGGAAATTTTACTTAATTAAATTCATTGGAGGGGAATTTAATTAAGTAAAGTGTAAGGGGGGAGTTAAGGGGTTTATCAAAGAAGCGTTTCAATTAAATTATAATAATACTAAAACTTGTAGTATTATTATTATTATTATTGTTATATTAATTATTATAAATCTAAATTGGTTTTATTTAGAGATAGAAAAAGGAGGGAGAAGCGCAGAATTGTGTGAGGTGTGACACCCTCCCCTCATTCTCCCATGGTGAGGTGCACCACCCCTCAACCCATCTCCCTCTCCGCGTGACAAATCATTGTGGTTCCTTCATTTAGGATGTTCATATCGCCGAGGTAACTCCTTATACACATGTTCCTTTCTTCGCATCAGTCGCCTCAGCTCCCCTTCACCTAGTCTCTATTAAGATGAAACCCCTATGCCAATGGTTAAATCGGATTCTTACCATCTTCTGATTCTAGGTGGTGCAGTTGATGCATCTTGAACCATTGGCCCATATTTCAAATAATTTCTCTAAAGGCATGGGTCTTTGGCTTGATTTGGGTCACCACTGTCACACTTGGGTAAGATTATATACCCAATAATTGGGTTCACACATCCTTGAATTATGTTCTTACGATGTATTTTGGGTTGCATTTAATTAATTGGAGGTGCATTGGTCCTCGCCACAATAATTGTGGGTTCCAGTTATCATTGTAGGGTGATGTTACCAATTCCGAGGGTGTGTGCACTGTGGATGAGGTTTGTGTACGTTAGCAGAAGATGATTTATGATTAAATGCATTGGCTCGACCAATTCCTTGAGTTAGGGTCCTCAACATTTCATAATTTTCAAAACATAGTATTTTTTTATTTTCTATTATTTATAAAATTGACAACAAAATATGAATGCATGGATTATTGGTATAAAATGATTTTATAGATTACCAAATCACATTTTTGTAATAAAACTACTCCAACATAGGTGTGATTCCTTCAAGCTAAAAAATTTTAGACCGATGTTTTTATTTATCTTGTTCTTATGTGATTTTCTATTTCTACCCTTTTCAAAACAATACACTTGGGTTAAGTGGTAATTAAGAGTATTGGGCGGGATAAGTCGAGATAATTAATAGGGGAATATATTATGGGATAGTGAATTGCATAATTTGAGATAATTAATTTGTGAACTAATTATGAACCTATTGAACAAAAATTAAGATATTTAATATTGGAATTAATCATTTTCATTTGAACAATTGTATCAGATAATTAATTGTGCAAATTAATTTTTGAATGATGAGATTGATGAGGGGATAATTAATTGAAAATTAATTATGTTCTTGATGTTATAATACAGATAAATTATTAGGGGATTCATTATGATATTTAGAATTGGCTGTGTTGAAAAAATTAATGATGGATTTATTTTGTGCCTTGATGGATTTTTAAGATAATTAATTGTAATATTAATTATGATGAGTTGTGATTTGGATTGGATAATTACTTGTGAATAATAAATTCTGTGATGATATTTGAGTTAATATATCAATTAATAGATGAATTAATTAATGGAATTGTGGACTAAGTTAATTGTGGGGTTAACTAATGGGATTTGATAAGTTTCACTCATTGTTGGATTAGTAAGGGAATAAATGTGGATAATTCATGACGATTTAATAAGGAAATGCGATTAAATAAATTGTGAATTAATTAATGATTTAGAATGTCAGTTCTATACATGGCGTTCAAGACCAACGTAGATGTTCAGACATGGACATGGAGTTCCTCCACAATAATTATCAAATGACGCAAATGAACGAGATTGTGGGTTCTAAACACGTCATTCTAGACTAATGTAGATGTTGGGACATGGACATGGTGTTCTCCCCCAATAGTTATCTAATTTCATTGATGAATGGTTCTAGACATAGAGATCTAAACCATATAATAATTAGGGTGTTAGACATGGAGATCTACACCAAATGAGCATTGAGGTGTTTGACATGGTGTTCAAAAACCAAATGAATGAAAATAAAAAATTATGAAATTAATGAGATATTTGGTTCATTCCTGAGTTAAATGTGATTAAAAAAAATAATATTTGAGAATAATTAGAATTCCAGAATGTGCCGAAGTAAGTATTGAGGTACATGAATCCATGAGAATCTTTTATATAACAGGTTATTAAATAGAGAATAATTTGTTTGGATTTGAAATGTATTTATGCTTGAAAAATATGCTATATTTATTATTGTGAAAACTCTTATTCTGCCTATATTCCAAATCATGTATCGTCACCATGTGTTACTTTGGAACCGGAATGTGTTGTTTGTTATTTATTTTTATTTTTGTGCCCTGTTATATATGCACAATATTTTGTTATATTCAATTTTATAGATTTAGGTAGACAACTAGTGGTTTCAACATATCAATATGTATATCTCAGACCATATTTGGTCCACCATTGCACTGGGATACCCAATTATACTTTCTTTTTTTCAATACAGAGGAACATTTCTTGTGGATGTTACTTGTACTTGGGAGGTACGAGAAAATGGCAAATTGGGAGCTACTGATTCTCAGGGAGATTGCCCATGGGGCATTGAGTCACATAATTATTTATTTATTATAATGTTAATCATTATATTTTGTTTACTCCTTTTTTGACACGTATAACCATGACATTTAAGCACTGTATAAACTAGTTTTATCCATATTCATTATTCAGTTAATTATTTCTCTATATCTGCTACGGTTGTTGTCCATGGTTTTTATCTATTTCCACTTTTCACTATGTATATGAGTGTATCATCTCCCCCTGTCAATCCAAAGACCCTTACTACTAGTCCGAAGCCTCTGGAATACAAGGAGATGTGCGTGGGATCAGGTGCTGCCAGTCCAGCTAATGGTTCAAGGGTATGTTGGGTCAGCACATTACAAATTGGTGCCAAATGGACATTTTTTTCATTCCCTTCCTTTGCCTTTATATTTTGGGTAGGTAGATAAGTGACAAAAAAAAGTGCTAGTGCACAGTTAATATCCATGATTGGGACTGGTCACCCCATGTACAGGAAATGACCAACTATCCATGTGTGGGAATTGATGCTTATACAGCTTGAGGTTACAGTTGATATGATTTCCCCTTTATTCACCCGTTTAATTTCTGCTACATAATGATTTTTATAATTGTCAATATTTTTTTCCCTAATATTGAATAGAAATTACATTACAAGAATCCTCTTAGGAACATAAACATTCGCATTCCATGTTTATAACATTTTATGTAGTTGCATTAGTATGATGCCTTCTAATTTTGATCTTGTGCCTTGGGTGGAATGCTATGTTTTGATTTTCTTTAGCATGCCACTTTAGATATCATGTTTCAGTGGTAAATATAACATTCATGGGTGTTTACATTACATTATGCCTATTTATTATCATGTTTTGCAGTAGTTCCATGATTTTGTGTTATAACAGGATGTTGTGTCCCTTGTTAGGATAACATTCAAGATATGTTTTAATGTGTAAATGGATACATGAGTGGAAATTGATTGATTTCATTTACAATGGAATCCAATTTCTATTATATGGTGTATGGATTCCTTATAACTGGGAAAAGGGTAACCTGTGTATTCGAATAATTGAAGAAATGTTTACTAAAGTTAAAATGATAAATGTAATTGATTATGATAAATTGGATCCAAATACCAATGGTAAGGTTTATGGGATCCTTATTTATTGGTATATGGACAATAATGTTACTGGGCCTTGTAAAATCATGGAGTGATTTAAATGGTTATAAATGAAAAATTGTTGAGTATTAATTGAATTTTACTATTATAGGGTTTCTTTTTCTAGAACCTAGACATTTTGAATAAATGGGACCCTCAGAGGTCTCCATCTAGTTAGGAGAAATTTAGATTCTAAATTTCCTATTTAAAATGATGTGATAGTAAATGTTAAATGTTTATGATGAATTTTGTTATGGATTTCCATGTTTTGATGGGCAGTATTGTTTGAAACCATATTCCATGATGAGGAATAGTACTGGTGGGTTTCTTCAAATTCATTCAAATGATTATAGGTATAATTGAATTAATGAAATGGAAAAAAAATAAAGGGTCATTCTAATCCTAGTGTGTTCTGATTCGCATGACCAAGAGATAGGGTTGATGTTTTTTTACATAAGGGACTTGACTGTAGACAGTAACACACTTAGATCTTATGATGCTTTGTTTCCACTGTGATATTTTTGGTATTGCCACCATTAAAGTGTCATTTTTATTAGTAATACTTTTGGGTTTAATGAATAACACCCTTGTTTCAAGTGTTGGTCAATGTAACTTGACTCTTGATAAAAGAATTAGAATTGGGAAATGCTTGGTTCAGTAGGTTAGACATGCCTCAAGAATGGTCACCTGTTAAAGACATTATTGGGTTAACTCTAGAGTTATGTTTTTGGGGAATCAAGGTAGGTTCATCCCACTCCTTGGCATGAATTTTTTAGACTCGAGTGTTTTGACATGCTGATATGTTTTATTTTCACCTTTCATGGAAGATGTTGATCTGGAGATTGTGGTTTTTGGAATGTCAAATGTGTGTTTAAGGTGTTTTTGAACTAGTGCACCTGAGATAGAATGATCATTTCTTCGTTGAAATATGAACTCCTAAGGTCGGTATTATAGTATTGATATATTTTTGGAAGTGGTTTAGTTGAAAAAATTAATGGAAGAATGATATATAAGGTAATACAGTCATCAAGGTGAGGATGATGATGCATAAACATGAAAAGTCAAGCCTCTATATAAAGTGTCAATCAGTAAAATTTAGACTAATATTTTTCTGACCTGGGTTTACTCTTAGTTTACCCATTTGAATGAGATGATTATGTCCCCTACATTGACCTCATCCTGGAAGAACTGATATAGCATCAGTCATAAACCATGCAAATATGGTTTAAACTAGTGGGCTTGTATTGATGTTAACGGTGTTATTTGTGTTTCAAAACATAATTTATTTTCTCAAATTGGACTTTTTGACCTTGTTGGGATAGTTACTAATGTAATAGTCCCTAGTGTATTTTCATGGATGCGATGTTTCTAAGGTGGGTAAATTTTAATGTCCCGTATTTTTCAATCTGGTTAAAATACGAAAGGTTATGAACATGTACATTTTATGGATTGTTAAATCATTAAAGAAAGCCTTGGGATGAAGGATCATAAGTTTGGATCACATAAAAATGTTTATATTGGGATTGTTTAAAGGACATAGGAGTATTATGGGTTTCTCAATTTTTTTATAGAGCACCAGACCCTAGTAGTGGTGTGATCACATATCGCGCATGGTTAGTCAAACCATGCGGTTCAAACCGTGCAGCTTGCTAAAAGTGAGAAAGAGGAACTTGGATGGTCTTCTCATGGTTGGGAAAATTGTGTGGGGCAAACCATCCGAAGTGTATTCTATATAGTTTAGTTATTTCATGGTTGGTGAATTGTTTGCTAGATCATGTGAGCTAAACCGCATGGCTTAGCCGGTATAGGGTTTTAGGTTAATTTATTTTATAAAGTTACCAATAGAGAGGGATTTAATTAAATATTGTGATATGGGGTATTTTTATTTAATTAAACTCTTGGATAAGAGAATTTTAATTAATTGATGTGAAAATAGGTTTTATTTAATTATATATATGTTGAGAAAATTTAATTAAATGATAGTGAGTTAAAGTTTTTTAAATAAATACTGGTGAATGGAATTTAATTAAATGAGGATGAGATATAGTTTCAGTAATTTATTTAATTATGTTCAAGAGAATTTAATTAAATTGATTTGAATAGGTTAGTTGATTTAATTAAATTTCAGTTGGATGAATTTAATTAAATAATGATGAGCGAGATATTTTATTTGGTTAAAATTATTGGAGGAGAATTCAATTAAATGATGTGTATTGGGGGAATTAAGGGGTTTATCAAAGAAACATTTAAATTAAAAGATAGTAATAGTAATATGGTTATTATTATTGTTATATTAATTCTATAAATATAATTTAGCTTAATTGAGGGATTGAAAAAGAGGGAGAGGCACACAGTATGGTGTGGCTCAACCCCCTCCCCTCATTCCCCCATGGTGAGGTGCACCACCCCTCTACCCATCTCACTCTCTACATGCCGGATCGTGGTGGTTCAATCACAGATGTTGTTCTCCTCACTGAGGTATGCAGTTTTCTGCATGTTTCATTCTTCACAATGTTTTTCTTGGCTCCTCTTCTCTTGGTATTCATTTTGCCAAACCCTAAGGTTCGGGTTAATTCAGTTTCATTCCTTCTTCTGATTCTAGGTGGTGCAAATAATGTCTCTGGACCCATTGGTCTATATTTCGATAATCGTCACTAAAAGCATGGTGGTTTGTCTTCACTTGGTTCACCACCATCATACATTTGTAATACTATATACCTGATAATGTTTTTTCACACCACTTTATTTAGGTTAATATGGTGTAATTTTATTTGTGGTTAATTAATTAGAGGTGTGTTGGTCCTCGCTGCACTGATTGCAGGTGTCGGTTGTCATTGTATGGTGATGCAACCAATTGCGAGTGTGCATGAACTATAGAAGAGGCATGTGTAAATGAGAAGATGACTGTTTAAGTTATAAATCAATGGTGATGCTAATTCCATGATGTTGGGTACTTAACTTTTCATAATTAATGAAACATAACATTTGTTTAATTACTGTTGTGGGTATGTATCACTGAAAATGGAAAATCAATGGTTTATTTGTATAAAATGATTTTATAGATTAAGGAGACATTTGTTTTTAAATAACCCCCCCCCCCCATGGAGGAGCGCTTCCATCATGTGAAAAACATAATATTTAGAATGGTGTGTTCATTTAGCATTCTATTATGTGATTTTCTATTTCTTTTCTTTTTTTACCAACACACATGGGTTAATTGGTAATTATGAGTATTGGGAGGGATAAATTGATATAATTAATATGGAAATAATTATAAGATAGTGAATTAGATATGTTATGTAATTAATTTTTTAATTAATTATGATCCTATAAAATAAAAAAATGAAATATTTAATTTGCGAGTTAATTATGTGCTTTTACATTATTGTTTTGGATAATTAATTGTGGAAATTAATTATAGAAATATGTTATTTAGAAGGGGATAATTAATCAAGATTTAATTTTGTTCTTGATATTTTAATATAGATAAATAATTGCGGGATTAGTTATTATACGTGGAATAGGTTATATTGAAATAATTAATTATTGATTAATTATGTTCATTGATGTTTGATTAGGATAATTAATTTTGATATTAATTATGAGGAGTTCTGATTCGGATTGGATAATTAATTGTTGAAAATAAATTATTGGATGTGAATTCTGTAAATATATAAATTAATTGATGAATTATTTAATCGAATGGTGGACATAGTTAATTGTGGGGCTAACTAATGGTGTTGATATGATTCATTAATCGTTGGATTAGTAAGGTACTAAATGTGGATAATTCTTGAGGAATTAAATATAGAGCTTGGATTTATTAATGTTATAATTAAATAATGAATGATAATGCGGGTGCTATACATGGAATCCTAGAAAAATGTAGAGGTTGGGACTTGGACATGGTATTCTTCCCCATGGGTCACCAAATGATGTTAAATTCTGAGAATATGGCTGCTTGACATGATATTCTAGACCAATGTAGAGGTTGAGACTTGGAAATGGATTTCCTCCCCAATAGTAATCTAAGCGAATAGATCTATGGTGTTAGACATGGAAATCTACACAAGATGAGAATTAGGGTGTTAGAAATTGAGATCTACACCGAATGGGAATTAAGGTGTTAGACATGATGATCTACACCAAATGAGAATCAGGGTGTTTAACATTCCATGCAAACACCAAATGAATGAAAATAATGAATTATAAAATTAATGAGATATGTAGATCAAACCTGAGTGTAATGTGATTAAATAAATAAATGGTTGGGAATGATTAGAATTTCAGCATGAGCCGAAGATAGTATTGAGGTACAAGAAACCATGGGAATCATAGATTTTATTAATGATAAAATATAGTTTAATTGGTATGGTGTTGAAATTTATTTATGCTTGATAAATATTCTGGTATGATTCTTGCACAAACTCTAATTTCAGCTATGGGCGGAGTAGGTATCTCCGTCAAGTGTCCCTTTGGAACATGTATGGATTTTTTGTCATTTATTCAGTTATATTATTTCCTTGTTATATATGTACACTAATTTTTTATATTTTATGTTCAATATGGAGATATAAAACTAGTGGCTCTGACCGTATGAGATATATTTTTTTCAACCAATTCGGGCCACCATTGCACTAGGGTACCCGAGTAGACATTCTGATTTTCAGAACAATGGACCTTTGCTTGTGAATGTTAGTTGTACTTGGTTGTTAGGAGCTAAGGACCAAGCGGGAGATCATGATGCTCTTAGAGATCCCCACAGGTGATTTAATAATTTTCATTATTTATTTATTAGAATGTAAAGTATTCTGTTTTTTAATGTTTTCCAATATGTATACCCATGATGGGCTTGCATTATATAAATTGTCATTGGTCATTTTCATTATTCTTTTAATTATTATCTTATATCTTCTTTCTCTTTTTTCTGAGTTTATTATCTATTTCCACTATTAACTCTAAATGTGAGTGTATAGTATCCCCACGGACTATCCATAGACCCTCACTCTAGTTAGCCTCCTCTGGCATATGACAAGACGTGCTTCAAGTCATGTGGAGCCTTGTCCATCTTCCCATTCATGGGTAAGCCGAGCCTGGACATTACAACCCATTCCACTATGAAAGTTCTATAAATGATCCTTTTTTACACTGGAAATGATTTTTTATGCTTATGTGTTCTCCAAATACTTATGTCTCATACAATGTTCATGCTTATATGCCTCACATTCACTGATTCCCTTATTATTAATGTATAATGAAATACCATGTTTCCTCCATGACTAAATATTATTATCTATGATATATAGGGTATTATTTTAAAAATCTATGATGATGTTCACATACACTTATTTTCATATTATACTCAAGTGATCATTGATTTATACCTTATTTACTATTACTGATCACCTGAGCTCATTATTTCTTATTATGAATAAAATTACTATGTATGGAAATTCTATGAAGGGTAATAGATATGAAGAAATTATTTAGAGATTATACTGAACTTTTATGATTTTTTTATATTTATAATTTTTTTAAGAAAGGAGACCAATATAATTATTACATAAATTATTTTTAATTTAATTAATATTTATCTAAAAAAATGTGATATATATGAAAGAAAAGTAGAAGCCATTGTAGTTTGTACAATAGATATGTTTTATTATTCTTTGAGAACTAGGCTGTGAAATAATTAGTGGGAACCCTAGGGAAAAGTCTAAGAATTGGAAAATATTTAAATGTTTTAGTAATGATCATGGATAGTCATGGTTAATAATAATGCCTAATAGATTGAAAATAAGATGTCTTCATTCTGACATAATTTTTTTTTTCAAGAGAAAATTGTTTTACACTATGATTATTGTTATTTACTATATATTTTTTGGTTTTTTAAATGGATTAAACTTTAATTAATTGTGGTAATGCTTATTTCAATGTAAAATGTAAATATTTTCCACTTGAGAAAACAAATTTTATTGGAGGTAAAACAAAATATATCATTCCTAGGCCCATAAAACATTCTCATACTATGATTCGTGTCGATATTATAAATGATATAATGAAGTAATAAAATTGTTTAAATTCATTTATAAGGCAATTTACAAATTATTTTATTGCATCCAATAATATCATTTTTGATAAAAATTGGATCATGTACCATTGAATCGATATATTCTATTCTTCAGTCTTCAAAACCATAGAATATTTTTCTGCTTATTTATCAAATGGAATGGGAAGCTGATTAATGGTGAAAATTTTCAAAGATAATATATAAATGGTATAAACTAAATCAATGTGTTGGAATGATAATAATATTTAATTTCTCAATAAGTTCTTCCCTTATATCATTGTCTATAAATTAAGAAGGAATTCCTTGAGTGAAAACAGAATGATGATGAATCTTTTCGAACCTATGTGACAAATTTCACAATACATGTGAGGTGTGAATACAATATTATAACCTATTAAAATATTAAGGTTTATCAATTCATTATTGGATTAAAAAATACTCTAAACGTAACTAGATATAAGGGACACTCACATCTATGATAAAATACTCGTATGTTCCCTTATGGTGGAGATAGTGATTGGTGTTACTCATTAATCTAACAGTTTTGATAAGAAATATAATATGGTATTCATAGGGAATTATAAAAACCTTGTAGAGAAGAAATGAACTTTCAATTCTTATTAAAGTGTAGAGGGAAACATTGAGGATATTAAAATAAGATAACTAGTAAACGTTTCAACTGTGGAGTGGATTTACATCCGAAAATTGATTATCAAAATGTAACGAATAATTTATTGAATGATGAGAATATAGATAAATATTTTTAGAATAAAAAACATACACTCTAATGAATATTGTTTAAGGAGTATGAGAATTATTAAAAATGGATCCAAAACTAGGGGTTACTAATGATGATCAATATCATCAACAACCTAATCCTTTCGACAATGTGATATATCTTGTGATAACAAGTTATGATGAGGGGTTTGATAATGACTTTGTGAAAGGTACAAATTCCTTCCACTATAAAACTATTAATGTCTTATTTGATTCTTATTCTACTAAATAATACATATAAAAGATATTTAGAAAGGATATCATTATACCACCTTAGTGAATATATGCGGAATTATTAGTGAAAGATATTAATGGTATGGTGATCAAATACCTTTTTTTAATTATTCCATCTTTTATGTTTTTGGGAATGTACTTCATGAAAATACGGCTATTCTTCTGATGGTTCAGTTTAATGTTATTTTGTGTATGGATAGACATTCAATACCTAAATCCAATGAAAATTACAGTGAACTTGAATTCACATTTCATATTTCAAACCATCCTTGATCATTTATTAGTGTGATGATAAATAAAAACTTATGAGGGAAATAAAATACCTTGTATGAATCCTCATTCATTTTCACAAGGGGTCATTTAATAGATTTTTGTGTCGAAACTTAACATCAATTATATTCCTATTTTGTATGTGTTTTTATGCATTTTTGAATGAATTTACATGTGTTCCATTAAAATCATGATGTTTATTTCATAATCAAAATCATAAAAGTTTCAAAACATATTTTAAAGACTCTATATTTAATTTCCCATATTGAGTAATAGAAATTTAAGAAGAAAATCCAATAAAAGATTGTCAATGGATTCATTTGTCTATGATCATTACAATGGGAGGCATATTTTCATTTTGTCAAGAAGAATTACAGATCAATGAGACCATGTTTCGATTATTGATAAATTGACAAGATCACTACCAAGAATACATATCATTTACCCAATATTGATGACATTTTTGATTAATTATGTCGATATTAAAACATTTTATAATTTTTTTTTAATATTTGATATTTTCAATTAAGGATCAAAATGGACGATCTACCGAGACATCATACTATATAATTTATAGACACTATGAATATATAGTGATGCCTTTTGGTATTAATAATACCCCTATAATTTCATATATTTAACTAATAGAGTATTAAATAATTACACTGATCTGTTTTTATTAGTCTTTATAAAATATATTTACATGTATTCAAATAATCATTATGAGCATAAGGATAACATGAGACTTATACTAAAGACCCCATCATAGGAGAAGCTATATGAAAGAATAATGATTATTGAATTGTGTATTTGTAATGCTTCTTACTTGGGACACATAATCTCATGTAATGTTATATTAGTATATCTATGAATTACTGATGTTATTGAATGATTTCCTAGATCATCCAAAATGACTACAATCTGTTATTTTGTGTAATTGGTTTGATATTGTAATAATTTTGGGGATAATTTCTCATTCATTTCTTTACCCCTCATAATTATAACTTAGAAATGATATATGATCTTGTATATGGATGAATGTGAGGATAATTCCACATGGATGAAAGGATTATTTGATAGTGCGCAAATTCTCACGCTACATTATAGTGGTGAAAGTTTATTAAACTATAGAAATTTATACAAGAAGGTACTGATATATTTTATCATGTAGAATGATATGGTGATAACTTATGCCTTATAAAAATTCTTGGTTCAAGAGAAGAATTGCCCAAATTATGATTTGGATTTGTATATAATAATTTTTCACAAAAGATATAATGCAATAATCATTATTGAAAATTGTGTGATATATATATTGATCATAATATTTTAATGAATATTTTCACATAGAATGATTTTAATATCTGTGAAAAATGCTGGGTGGATGTGAATAATGATTATGACTTCTCAATACAATATTTTCATTTGGTAATAAATAATGTCTATATGGCCTGATCAAAAATTATCATCAAAGCATATCTATGATGAGGATAACAAAATATCCAATATTTTAGGTTTTACAAAATATGGAACATGAAATATTAATGGAATGATAGATATCATATCTTTCTCAACAGAGTATTCAACCATATATCATTGTAATGATTCAAAAGGCACCAAAAGAAAATAAAGAACACTATAAAATAATGATAAATTTTATAGATTATAATATTCATTTTTATGGAATGATAAGGATAAAGAGCAATGTATGTGTTCCATCCATACCACTTGGGAGAATGCGTTTTTTATGGAGCACACTACTCAAAATTCCCTATTCATCGAAGAACTAAAAGTATCTATAGAGATATGAAAGAGTATTTCTAGTGGAATAAAATGAAGTGTGATATTATTAAGAATGCATCTCGATGCTTGTAATATAAAAAATTCATGGTAGACAAAAAAACTTCTTATGGGGTGTTATAACCATTATCCAACATAGAATTGAAATTGAAAAACAACCCCATGGATTTTTTTAGTAGACTCCCCAAAACATAAAAAGTTCACAATAATATATGGGTTATAGTTGATATCCTTATAAAATAATCACACATCATTTCCATAAGACAATATTCTTACTTGGATTAAATTTTCAAAATGTACATTAAGGTAGTTTTATGGTATCATGGGGAACCACATTATATCATTTTTTATTAAGATTTGTGGTTTAACTCGTTGTTCTAGAAACGTTTTATATATGTTATATATATAAAGTTCAATTCTAGTTCAGTGTATTATCCTCATACAGATGGTTATTTGGATAGAATAATCCAATCCTTATAGGATATACTGAGGTCCTTTTCATGGTATTTTAATAGTGGTTGCGATAAAAATCATCTTATAATTCATTTTCATACAATAATATCTTTTATAAGAGCATGTTTTTATCTCCTAATGAGTACATATATTGAAATAATTGTAGAACTCCAATGTGAATGGAATATGTTGGACAAAAAAATCCATTAGGAACTAATCCTTTTTGTGGAGTTAATAGAGAAATATTTCATAATTCATAAAAACAAAAAGGGTTCTCAGGTTCAATAAAAAATTTAGGTGACAACTATCATAGTGATCTAGAATTTTATTACTCTGATAATGTATTCCTACAATTATATCCATATAATTGTTTTATGATATTCACAAATAATTTAAAATCAATACCAATGTATATTGGACCTTTCAATATTATTGATCAATTGTGGAGGAAAACATATCGCGTGGAATATCCTCTAAACCACTCCCATGTTAATTATGTTTTCCATGTATCTATACCAATAATGTAAATACACAATCCATCATATTTCCATAATATAGAGTCCACACACAGGTAATACAATCTTTCATATTAAAAAAAAACAATAAGAATCATGGATCATGGAGTCAATGTACAATGAAACAATAATAATAACATGGTTAATGTTTTCAAGAAAAATCATAAACTTGAAGAAGATACATGGGAAACCAAGGATGTAATGACACAAAAATATTATCTGTTTGTGTATAAGAGTTATGAATTTAATAGTGTAAATTCATTTTAAGGGGTTTATAATGAAACAACATAATAGATCATGAAATATATTTTTAAAAATATATTAGTTTCATCGATAGCATAAGATACATGTAACACCATGTATAAATAAACAATGATATAATATTAAACTATTGTTATTTAATGTGATAGTTATAAAATCCCATTTATTTGGAATTTCTAAAATGTAAAAATAAAATTATGTAAAATGTATGGTTACATATAATAGAAATGTTATGTATCAATTAATTAGAAATTAAAAATTCATTTTAATATAAAAGATATATTTTTCTAAAAAATATATTAATGTGAAAATTTCATTATTTGAATTAATATTTTAGAAATAGTTAAAAGAAATATATATATATATATAATATGAAATCAATTTTTTAATATTCATTTAAATTTTCTTTCATAAGTGGGTCTGGAATAAACCATTTGTTATTCTGAAAAATCTTTTAAATAATGTTGTTATCATCACGTAATGAAAACTTAAAATGAAAATAGTTTATGAAACATATATAAATTGAATTTTATAAAATTAATTCCATATTTAAAATTTAAATGTCATGATTTGGTAAAAACATCCCATTTATGTTAAGTCAATATGAATAATAACAGGGGTAAAATGTATCACCTCAATAAAGGGTAAATGGTGTCAATAAATATTAAGAATACGTTATAAGGCCATATATAATTATTCTAATTCATATTGGATAAAAGGAATTATACCATTGTCACCATATTCTATAAAATGATTTTTTAATAGACACTCGTCAATGCAAATGTACTACATAATATTTAATGGAATGATGTTACAAAATGTCACTCTCTTGGTTTTAAATATCTATTTTGTGTCCACATAAAGGAAAAAATACATTATAAAAAATATAAATTTTTATTTGGATATTGATAAAATTATTCTCTTGCGATAATTTTATTTATAAATTTTAAAAATCATATAATGTCTTTAAATTATTATTCAACAATATTATCATATATATCCAAAACATAAAACAAATATAAGTTTACTACAATAATATTAAATATAATATAATTTGAGTCATTTAATGTATTCATTTACTTATTTATATTTATATAACATATTATTGTGATATAAAATTTTATGTTTGAATTTTAATGTTTTCTATATGTATTTTATGTCAAATTAAATGAGTAGTGTATAATGTATCAGTAATAATATTTTATTAATTTTTTATTAAATTACCTAAAAATAAAAAATAAATAAAAATTGAACAATAGAGATAATATAAAAACGAAAAATTCATCCATTTCAAATGTATATGGATTTTTGAACCTTTTGGTTTGGAATGAATTCAATAAATTCTAATCTTTTAAGAAATCACAGCATGTTCGTTCCCTTAATTAAAAAAGTGCAGCCATACATTCCCATTTTCATACCACAATAATACATCTAAGGATATCATGAATTGCAAATTTTAATTATTCTCTCCAATATAATCATTCAATATTTTTCGGTATTTCAAAAATTCTAACTATAGATTCATTATGAGGAGATCTAAAGGGATAATTTTATAGAAGAGATAATCTCCCAAACCAATAAATTTCTTTTAATTATTCTCTAAACTCATTTAAATCTATTATATTCTAAATAATATAATTAATTTAGTATCCTAATTATACAAAAATGTTATTTCTATTATGAAACCAGTTTTCTTCACCCACTTTCCATCAAATTTGATGTGAGAATATTTTTCATGCATACGTACATCTTACCGTATCCACATATCGATACAATTAATTTCTCATTACCATATTTTATGAATGGGTATTATGATATATTTAACGATTTTATATGATAATTATGTGATAATTTGGTTTTTTTAATGATATTATCATATATTCCTCCTTATCTTAAATTTTTTTGGAAAATGATAACATTGATCTTGCGTGTGTGTGAGCTACCACCCACGCAAAATGATGTGTTTTGTTTTTTATTTTTTATTTAAATTGATGGTAATAAGGTCATATTTAATTAGTATATATAATATAATAATGATTCTATAAATTTTATTTATCATTTAATTATCTTTCACTTCATCTATCAGAAAAATGAAAAAAACATTCATGTGTATGTATGACCTACCATCTCCATGAATAATGTAATTCATTTTTATATCTCTATATTTAATGAATTACTATAAAATAAAATATAATGAAAATATATGATTTTTATTTAATTATAAATTATCATTATATGATGTAACCAATATCATAATGAATGGATAAAAAGCTACCGAATAGTTAAATATATGAAAAACAAAACTGACATCACTCGTAACATTGATTTTAATAATGAAGTGTTAACAATTAGATGATAAATGGTTATTCTTAATTCATAAATGGTATAATATATATGTAAATTGTTATTTTAAAAAAATTGACAACAATGAATGTAATATACATGAGTTTTTAACATGAATGGAGGATGTTAGACCTAATCTAAGTGAATTTCTTATCACATTAATTTTTCTCATAGAGATTCAATATTCCCCACTTCTATTTTTTTGAGTGGTGTATTTACGACCCAATAATGTCATTTATGATCATTATCATGAGAATAATTATACATTCGTATCTATATATTGTTATTTATCTCATGTTACTTTTGATTCAAAAGTTTCTAAAGTGATATGTGTTTATTTTTTCAATGTCATTATTATCAAGGTTATTTATGATTAAGTACAGGATGAAGAAATAATATGATCTAGATATAATAAAATATAAAAATTTTCTTTTCCATTATCAATTTCTTGAATTTAAATTTATTTTTTTGATATTCCTAACCATAAGTGCTCAAGAGATAGAAAATATTTTTTTAAGGAAAATTTATTTTATTTCTCTCTTCAATCAAAATATAATTTTCTTCCATGTTAATGTTTTTTAGAAATATATTAATGAATTTTTTTATATTATACATTGATTAGGTATTTTAATTTTTACTCAAATTTTAATTTTCAGTAAAATATTATAAATAAATCATCTTTTTATTTTCAGAATAAGGTACATTTTGAGTTTTTTTATAAAAATTTTAAAGGAATGCTTTCTTTTAACTTCTATGAAAATATTGGAATTTTTCATCATCATGAAATATTAATGATTTGAATATTAATTTTCATATTTCCATTCTTATTTTAAATTAATATTTCATCAAAAATATTTTGTAAATTATTTTATTTTAATGATGTTACATCACAAAGGAAATATCATTTTCCTTACGAAATTTTTTATTATATTTTAATATTATTTTACATCAATAAAAAAACACTTTATTTTTATTATTCTTTACAAGTTATATGATCTGATGATATAGTTTTTATTATTTTTATGGATTTTTTATATTTATGATAATATTTTTTGTAGTATTTTTTCCCCATATTTTATAAATTTATTAAATGATTATATATATATGAAATACATTACTTCTCTATAGGTTATACTAAGAAGATATTTTTATAAAACATATTTATTTTCACGAGGTATAATATGATGAATGATTTTTTCTTTATTTTTTTACAAATATGAATTATTTTAATAATGTGATAGGTGGGACCTATACCTACAACCAATGCATTGGTTGAATATTTTTATCTCATGATATGAATAAGAATGTAATGGGGTATAAAACATGTTATGTAAGGTACGTTTTCCACTATGATAGTTACGGGAGTGAACTCATTACACTATGATAGTCATTGAAGTAATCCATGACTATTAATTAAATAATTTTCTCTAATTATTTTTATTTGAAAAATTTATGTCATATTACAATGTTATACCCTCTTGGATCATGTTATTTGTTTCCTTTATGGTTAATGTCTTTTGAACTACCATGTCTAATTCCTTGACTCGGGATTATATTCTATGATATGTATAGAAATATTTTCAATTATTATTATCATTTTATCATAAAATTATGTTCATGTTATGCTCAAGTAATGATTGATATCTTCATTTTGTACGCTTACTGAGCATAAGAGACCATAATTTCATATGGATCATTTCCAAAAATTATGAATAAAAATACTATTTATGGTAGTTTTAAGAAGGGAGCTAGTTATGAAGAACATAGTGGGATGTTATATAGAACGTTTATGAACCACTTGATTTTATATCCAAGCTTCCAAAGGAACTCGAGATATTAAATTATGACAGGTAATGTTTTGTTATCTAATGAGTATGAATCGAAAAAATGTGATATATATGAAAGAAAAGTAAGTGAAACAAACCCAACCCTAGTTTCCCAGAGACGTTGTATAGTTTATTAAATTAGAATATGATAAAAAGAATCATATTTTTATAGAGTGAATAGTTTAGAAATATTTTTATAGTAGATACATAATTGGAATTAACCACAGATTTTAAAAAATAAAATACAAAAAATGATCTTTTTAGTTACATAATTCCCCATAGTGTTTCCCTGTATAGAAATCACAAAACATATACCTATATCACAAGGTAATGTAAAACACTAGAAAGGGTCATCTTAGAGGCTTAGTGAGGGTAAATGTATAATAAAATCTACGAAGAATTTGTATCATGATGTAAATTACTAAAACTCATCCCATTTAATCAATAACAGAATCATTATATTATAGGAATAAATGATGAGCAAATAACGCCATTTAGATAATCAAATGAACTTGAAATATTACTATGGATATAATAAAAAATTGAATAATCGCATGTAATATAAATAACTGAATTCACAATGATGGGATGAATAATGATGGAAATTTAAATAATAATATCGAGGCCTTATTTGAATACATATAACATTTTGAATGCCTTATGATGATACTTCTATATAAATTCATAATTCCACATCCATAACCCAAACATGTTTGTCTCATAAAACCTATCGATGAATAGAGGGGCTATATTAGGCCTCGAACATCACATAAGAAGTTCAAAACATTCCACATATGAATGGGGTGAATCAAAATCAACATAAACATTCATAATTAAACCGGTCATATGAAATTTTTTTCTTTCCCCAATCAATAAACATAATCATAAACCACCCAAATAAAATAGTGAATAGCCATAAAATTATTCATCCCGAATAAAAATAATAATTAATCATCCTGAGAAATGGTATGGTTTTTATGAATATGAAATATCATTAATATATCATATATGAAATATAAGGTTGATATTTTTTCTGAATAAAAATACAATGAAAATATACTTCAAAGTAGTTTCAATAAATATAGTCTTTACACTATGTAATTAATTTTTTAAAAAAATAATACATTTTCAAATTTATATTTGTTGAATATTACAGGTTAAAAAATGTAAACGATTAATTAAATATTTTATTGGAGATGATAGAGGACAATTTTTTTTCATGTATAACAAATTAAAACAAATACTCCTTTTAGATTTTTGGTAAAATAAATATGGTAATTATATTTACAACAAAATGAAGAATCCATTTTGAAAAAATAAAAATGGGATAAAATTTATTTGAAATCACTTTAATAAGTTATAAACATTATTTAAAAAATTTTGTATAACATGGGATTTGATGAAATTTTATTTCTAACCAAATAGGGAAATTTTAGTAGATTTCTTAAAAAAATTCAAAATCATTTTTTATACCAAAGAGTGGAAAATTTGTAAATTTATACAAATATTTTTGTGAATAACCATTTCTAATGAATATAAAATGATATTAACATATAAATATAATAATATTCCCTCAAGGTAGATGCAAACATAATCAATCATGAATAATAATAAGATTGGGAAATAAAATCTTACCACTTTAGAAACTTCTGAATCGTAAGTCCCATAAATAACGTTACCAAAAATGAAACGTAAAATACCAACAATATTAATAGATTCACGTTATAATACATAAATGGATAATTATATACCATAAATAATGAAATAATTAGTGAATATGGAATATATCTAATTGATGTAAAAGTAATATGAGACCCCCCTATGTTGAGTTTGACTCGTCACCTTTGATCTTTATCTCCTGGAATAATAATCATATGTTAATTTTTTAATTTCATAAAAACCATTTTATGATTAATTATTACTTTTATTTATCTTATTAACTTTTTATATATTTTTACATAATCCATTAATATTACATCGGTTGTTTCGGTGATATGTGAATTATGTGTCAAAAATGACTATAGTTGGTTGACTATGGTCAAATAGATAATTATATAAACATCTATAAAATAATATTCCTGAATTAATTATCATATTTATACATAAATATAAATTTAAAACTAATCATGAATTTTTTATATAAAAAATGAACTATGTTACAATCATGGAGACAGTACACTATATGTACCCATGAGTAACTTTTCCATTTTTCATTTCTCATTGTGGAAAGAATTTCATAAATGTATTATCTTTTTATAATGAGAATAATGTCATATATACCATAATATTTCTTAAATATTCTTATATATAATCCATTTCGTTTGGTGGTGAAAAGTGGGTCACATCACTTTGTGAAAGGGGCGGTGCAAACGTACATGTAGGTTATTATCATCATTCAGTTTGTGAAAGTGTAAGACTAAAATGATATATTATATTTTAAGAAAAAAAAAATTCAAGACCATAATTAATTCATTTAAATCACATATAATTATTAATTATTTCTTCATCAACTTCCATTTAAAGCTCTAATGAATGAAAAATAACATCACATTGAGAGAAGGTAGTACTCTATACAAATGAGTGACGTTTTCATATCAACTACAGAATGTATATTAAAAATGAATATGTGATATATTTAATATATAGGTTTTATTATGTTATAAATAAAATCAATATATACTATATAATGTTCATGCTACCTAACCATTTGATATATTAATGAAAAACATGTCACAGAAGTTCGTGAGACGGTAGTCTTCCATATAGATGACCAACATTATTTTTTCCAATTCGATGGAAGAAGAAATGGATATATATCAATCAAATAAATTATATATTAATAATTTAAATAAATTAGTGGTATTAGAAAAATAAATTATGAATATTTTAAGGATGTGAAAGAATAAATGAAATAAGGACACATACTTTGAAATTTTACTTCTTCTCCGACCACCTCTTTTTGATTCGACAAAAGTTATTTCAATAATTTATTAATTTATAGAAAATATATTATCATACAAGAGGGTAGTATTTTATAATTTATTTTGGTAGTTAATTTATTATACAAAAAAATATTATGTTGGGAGTTATAGAGGATAGGGGATGCCCTTTTATATGTGAGCTGACTGCCACAGTAGTATTTTTTAAAAGAATACAGTGTAACCATGTTTCTAAAAATCCAAAAATTTCGCAAATGGTGCATCCTCATCAATTAGACGTGATAAGTTATAACTATGATAATAAAATATATTTTATTCCATTTTCTGGTCATTTTATCCCTTATTATTTTAGTTTAAACCCACTATAAACCATATGTCACCTTCACCAAAGTAATTAATTTTTACTGTATTCATAATTCATTCTAGTAATAAATAAATTTTACACAAGTAGTTAATATATATTAAAATGAATCCAAATATTTAATTTTTTTTCCAAATGCAATTCATAGAATAATAAAATTCAATATCAAATTAATCATACAGATGTGATGATAATGTAGGGTTTTCAATAGGAAATGTTAAAAATATTATAAGCATTTTATATGAAAATTCAATATGAAAATGATCGAATGAGCACAATTGGATTAATATAAAAATTATTTAAATAATATTTCATTTAATAAAATTTCAAATATATTTTAACTATATAAATAATTTGAATAATATTTCGGTCTTTAATTACAATACAATATTTTTCACCATCCATCAAAAAGTGAATCATTTCAGAAAAAATTATTTAAAACCCCTATATGGTAATGTCGGTATACATATTTCATAAAATAATTTAATTTTATCAAATAGTTTTTCTAGATGTGGTTAAAAAATATTTTATATTATATATGTGGAGGGAGATTAAACCACCATTATATAAAATAAAAATTTTCAGGAAATAATTATTTTTATTCCAAAGGAATCTAATTTTTATTAAAAATCAATATGATAAAAAATATAAATAATTCAAATATATATTTTTTTAATTTTTTAATTTCTATTAATACCCTCCAATTTAACTTTTCAGTTGTAATATTAGTTTATATTATGGTTCTTTTCGACTCAAGGTTGTGTGTTCCTGAAATTAATGAAGTAATAAAATTTAATGAAATATATTTCATTGGTTGTTTAAGAGATGTGTTATGTGAAATATAATCTATTAAAAATGTTATTATTTTATAATCTTGGGCTGTTATATTTTTCTGAACTGAAATAAATTGATTCAATTCAATTTAAAAATGATATTGGTAATTAATGGTTTCTTATTTTAAAACAACCATATGAAAATCAAAAATCATGAGACTGTTTAATAAAACATCATCTTGATATGAGGGACGGGAAATTTTAAGGTTATATGTAATAATTGATAAATATTAATCTATTTTGGAGAAATTTTTTTGAATTTTTATATGTAGTCAAGTATGAAAAAACATAAAAAATTATACAGATTGATAGATCTCATTGATCGTTAGAAATTAAATGATCAATTGAATGCTAAGGACCTAAAAACCATAATTTTGGGATGATTTAAAATACCATATAGTTAATAAGTTAAAATTGTAATATGAGAAATTTTTTGATTAATTGATACATTACCAATGTTTTATGAATTATTTTACAATTTAAGAATATATTGAATTATACTTATATGATATTAACATATTTCATAACAAGAATTTCATCCTCCTGTTGTGCTTTGGCCAATTTCAAATTCATCAATTAATCCAGAAAATTAATACCCAAAAAGTAATTATTTAATCCCTATATCACTAAAATTCAATTTTAATAGATCTCCTGATCAGTAATATAATAATATTTATTTTTATCAATCTCTTGTTATTATTATAATAAATTCTTCAGTTTAGGTAATCTAATATGAAAAAATATTCATATGGTGATGTAATGAATTTATATCTATTTTGTTTCCAAATTTCAACGTAAACCCTTTGATAAATGGTTATCCTTATACCCTTAAAAAATATTATGATACAAATCATTAGAATGATGGTCAATAAATTTCCAAAATGAAGTTATCATCAATCCCCAAAAATACATGAAGTTACTCTTAATCATCCCATATCAAACATATGAATACCTTCAACATGTATTATCTTAATACAAGGAAATAAATTAAATAATGGTAAAACATATTAAAAACATGAATACATACTTCATCCATAAAAATTATATATTATTAGCTAAATTCCTTAAAGAAAAAAATGAAAATTTTCCTATGAATGATAGCATAAATAATATTGTTAAAAATCCATTATGCATATCAATTTTAGTTAGTATTATTAAATTTAGTCTTTCCATGTCAATTATATCATTATATCAACATAACTATCCCAATATTAGTAACATATTATGTGTTATAATCCCATAAATCGTGGGGTTTTTAGAGTTTCAACTCTCCACTAAACCATTTTTGTTAGCCATTAGAACTGTTCAAAAAATGATGTCAAATATTTAAAAGATGTTATTGTACAATAATCATTATACATTTCAAAATTCTTATAATTAGGATATTATTGATAAAAATAATCATACAGAATAATCCTTGAATCCGTACAAAAACACATTATTCATTCCACTTAATCTATATTTATAGCATCATCTTGACCATGACTGCATATCTTATATTGTTGTATATTTTTTTATGCTAAGGTAATTCATTTTCATAGTGAACCATATCCATACAATTAATTTATTTAACATTGGAAACCATTTTTCTCTAGTCTAATCATTATCATGGTGCCCTTTAACTTCACACATGTAGAAAACTCACATTCCAATTATGAATTTAATAGGGTGTATCTTTTCCTAATTATCACATCTCAGAAAATCCTTCATTTCAATCTTCACATTATTTATCTTTTTATATGTCCCCCTATTCTATTTATTCATTTTTAATCTATAATAAAGCGGACCTGCCTAGATTAATGTATTCACTAAGAGGGGGGATAACTATATATCTCTTTTTCATTTATGTTGTCATTATAGAAAAAAAATTCATCTCAAGAAAAATATTTTTTCTTTTTAGTAAAGAACCAACCTTCACACTTTCATAGAAATGTATGTAATTAAAATGATCAATAGTGAATAATCCTAGATCATCCTTATCATGGTTTGAAAATAATTCAATACCACATAATCCATTAGAATACAATTTATTTGTATGGATACAACAAGTATTAAATACTCATACACTTGTGTAGAACAAGGGTTAGTAAACAATGCAAGTTCTCCATCTATAATGAAGGATGCAATTATTTTTTTAGAAAAAATCTTTAAACCCTTACTATATGGTTCTAAACATGTCCATTTTAATCTTTATTACCTTCTACTTTAGTGATGTTTCCCAAAATAATTCTTCGCATTCTTTCTTAACAACTAGTTGGAACAACTTCTCTAGACATACTACAAAAACTCATCCCAATCACTCACTTTGATTACATAATAAAATTCACCTACCTAGAAAAATGTCGAATTTCCTTTTTAGATAACACGGGTTATTTGCTTCTTTTATTTCCAGAATATGTTTGTCTGACTACATGGTCTGATCTCGTCAACCCTAATAAAAAATCATTTAAACACTTATTGGACATTGAAATTTTATATCAAGAAATTATATCACAAAAAACCCTAAAATACTCTTCTTCTCTCCCAAATTTTATCCATGATAGAGCATATAACACTTTGACATATTTTTATAAGTTCCGTAGAACAAAAAAAATTTAGGAACCAAAACTATTTACCAAATAAAAAAATATAATTATGAACTAATTCAAAAATTCAAACATCAATTGAAATTTTATCAAGGCTTCTTAACACTTCTACAGTATTATCAGGACTTATTTAATTCATAGAACATATTTATTATAATTATCATTATTCCACAAACATCTCAAATTCTCTTTATAGAAATATGATTTTCTATAGCATCACACTCTGAAACCCTTTGCCATTATTATTCAATTATGAAGACATCACAGATTAGTTCTTCAGAACAACTAAAACTATTTTTATATAAACATTATTTTAATTTACAAAGACTAAAAATAGATCAATAATAGTATGCTAGAAACATTAATATGCTTCACCTATTTTTAAACTGTTCAATAGATCATCGGACCAATGGAACTTCATATGGTGAAATTCATACTCTCATGATGTATTGGTGTACCAACTTATCAAATGACTCTTGACCATAATGACGTAAAACATGAGGCTATACACTAATGCCTCACATCACTAGAAAATGGTTGAATACTTTGTTTTATTTCATCATATTGATATGTTTGGGAATCCATACTAATTGATTGGTTCCAAATACAATAATTACTGTTGGAAAGAAAAAAATTTCAGTATTAAAGTTATGATCTATCAGATACAATTTGGACATTGTGATTTTTGGTATCCAATGGAACTCGGTATCTGATGTCTTATCATTATCTACTATTCATATGAGGAATTTTTGGGTTATTGATCTTTATGGAATGATATCAACATGGAATTATTTTCTTTCTTAAAAGATAAAAAACTCATGTTTAATTTAATGGATCTATTAATCCTATGGATTAGAATTTCTGATAAATCAATCGATCAATACATTTTCCAAAAAACTGTCATAAAAAATTGAAACTCTCACCCTCCAAAAATCATATGTGTTCGATAATACTAAATCAATAATCATTGACTAAAAAACATAAACAACCAGAAACACCATAATATTGAATTTTTCATTTCTTCCATAAATCTCTTTTTGTACCATGACTTCATCATGATGTGAATAATACGAATATCAACAAGGTGACATAATAATTCATCTCCCATATCATATTGGTGAAACACTATTTACCTCCAAACATATTTTATCTCCCTTTCATTATTAGAACATTGATAACATGTTTTCAAACAACATATGATTTCTTGAACATTTATCACAGTAATGAATCATTAGATTTTTCCCTAAACATGTTTATATACAATATTTATATAAAAAATTCACATTTGGATAAAAAAAATATTACATTATAGAAGACATGTGAGGATAAATAATAAGGTCACCTGGAAATAATGTTTATAATTGAAAAATGAAATTCAATGATTATATAATGTAAAATGTGTCTAATGTTATCTTTCACGACCCCCTCCCTACAATATGTACCCCATTGAGGCGGGGAATGTGACAAGATAGATAATGAACCTCGAGTCTCGGCACTAGTAGGACCCATGATAGAGACTAGAAATGATGGTATATCAATCACACAAATGGGAGGCACTGTCCTCTAATAGAAAACATCTATAAGAGAGAGATTATATAGTTATCAACCAACTCCTGACCAGACTATAATATAAATGAAATCTCAGGTACACATGTGTAATGGAATGCACAAACTACTACAACTGAAAAGGGGAAACTGTATGTACCAAAATAAAGTAAAATTTATGTGACCATGAACGGAAAAAAACTCTTGTGTCCCTCAAGATAGTACCAACTGTAATTATATCCATCCAAATCTAGGTGACCTAAAAACAAAAATTATATAACATAGTATGAATATAATATTATACTCAATAGTATACTCCTGCGACCCTCTCGTGAAAAATTAATGAAATCATGTTAAAGCATAGTGATCAACAAGTGAAACTAACTCCTCACATAAATAGGTGTCCTTTGTTCCTAGCCTCACCATGGATACTCTCACCAAGTATCACATATAAGATTATGTGATATTATACTGAATTTAAAGGGTATCCCTCTACCACTTCCCCTCAAGATTGCCTCTTTTTCCCAACATCGCATGTACTGTGAATCTCTCTCTAAAAAGGAAAGACTATAGATACTAGAGTGAGGCACAAAAACACACACATCATGCATCACACCCCTATACCCACATAACAAAAGTAACTAGGTACTTTCTAGGATCCACCATAACTCAGATAACGTGTATCGTAAATTAGGTATTACTCCTCAGGACATTACATCCCATACACCAAGTAACGATCCTCTATCCATCACAACCTATACATGTTAAACCTTTAGTAGTTCATTGGATTCCATATCCAGAATATATGTATGTGAATAACCACAATACCTTACAACCCTCTACTAAAAAATATGGTGAAAACTAACCGCTATGAATAACAACACATGTAAATACTAGGAGAAGATAGTGGGGCCGAATTTGGTTTTCAACCATCCATACTCATATTGGGATGTTCAGGAAACCCCCCCCCCCCAAGGCTAATTATCCCTGGGGTGTCATTTTACCTAACTGTAAGGGTTGAGTAGAATATATAAACACAAAAATTAAAGAATATAATTTACCTCACAACCACACAATGTGAATCACCTTTTCGTATACTAAACTGAAAATAATATCTCTCAATCTCCCGGCGACAACTTCAAATACCTGATATCCAATAATCACCCAACCATTTATAGAGCTATATTAAATTATATTATCACTTTTAATCAGTTTGACATTACATTAATTAATTCTATTACCATTAATTAACCATTATCAAATTCTACTTTATATTTTATTATCACCACCAAAGGTACATTACCTCTAGGAATAAACAATCTAATTCCACAGTTCCTTTAAATTATAACCTCTTCATTTCAACCAAAAAAAGTCAATCCCCAAGTGTTAAACATGATTTATTCATTTTTTAGCATCATTACCACTTTCTATACTTCCTTGTATTATAGAAAAACATTATAAGATACTAATAACAAGGGGATCAACACATGGATTAGGAAAAGTACCTTTCAATTCATTGACACCTATATTATATGCATAGACCCATCCATCCTCTAAAAGCTAAACACAGAAGAAACACAAAATATCATGAATGTATTTTCCTCTTTAGGAAGGAAGGTAAGAGAAGACCATCTGACTCATGCTATGGGGAAGGTAAATCAGATAATAAAATAATATATTAAACATTAACTACTTTCACTTCAATGGTTAATATCATCTACAACTTGTTCCATCATTCATGGGGTCCTCCCAAACACCCACAAGCATAAACTGAGAAATCTCACCACTCTAGGCTCGAACTGCTTCCACAAAAATTATGCCACCATGCCCCCACATATCAAAAATTCCCTCGAAGCTCATCCATCTCGTGATCACATCACATCTCAACCTCCCATCCCCTACAAATGTAAGTCTCACATCTAAAGAACATCCGAAGAAGTAAGAACATACATAGAAAAGGGATCTCAACCCCAAAGAAATTCATTCATCTTTAATAGAAAATGATTTCTCAGAGCTCAAAATCACATGAACTCATCCTTTACAATAATTATAGATTATCATTCCCCTTAAGGCATTATCTTTATCATAAAACTGGTTTTTATTCCATAATTAATTTACCTATTCAATATTCATAGGTTCAACTATGGGAAACCTCAATAACTAGATATCATGAAATTAATTGAATATATAAATTAACAAACCATTAACTCTATAATCAATGGAAATTAACTTGATTTAGGTTCATCTACCAATTCAATTAAGTGTGCTCACTTTTATCAACTTGATTATCATCTAATTTCAAAAAAAAGAAAAAAAAACTACATTCAATACACATGTTTATATATCTCTTATCCAATTAATTATATATTAATTCAGCTTCATGTTCATTACCAATTTCTAGAAAGAAATAGATTCTAACTCAAGAATGTCATAGATATCACATGATCTAAAAAATCATGAGGCAATCCATTATCATGGTATAAAACAACAACATTACTATGCATTTGACAACAATTTCTTTAATAGGGATAATATAATTATTAGGTCAGTTTCATTGATATCCAAGGTGATAATTCATGGAAATTATACAATCTCAAATAAATAAATAGAGAATCATTGAATCCCTTACCTCAAATTTTTATTGACGTTCTTCGAATGAGAATGTATCAAAACAATGAATCCATATCTCCTCTCCCGCAATAACTATATCCACCTGAGGACACTATGGAACAATTGGACCATCCAAAAACCAATATAACTCCATATCAACCCTTGGATATAATCCACCATATCATCAAGAGAAGATTTGAGAGGAAACAAGATCTTGAACTACAAAAATAAAGGTTGAAACTTCCTCGAATCAAAGATAGATCAAAGATGGAATATTGTGATTGATACCCACCGAAGGGCTCTCTAAAATGTTAGGGAGTGTAGTGCCAGTTCTCCTAGGAAGGAGGGGAGGGGAGTAGAAGCCGTAGCCTTATGAAAATCTATCTGGATAAAATGTTTTAAATCATACAATGCTAGGTAACTACACAATGTTTAATCTCCTTTCACATCATGTAATTCCTCGACAATAAGTTCTTCCAAAAAACATGTTGCCTAAACACTGTATTTTATATTTTAGAACATGTAATATTAATTTCCATGAAACCATCTTTAATTCCATTAAAACACTCTTGAAATAGGATTTCACGTTTTGTTACAGTCTTTCAACACGTGAAAGCTATCTGTTTCAACATTAATATGACAGAACCCTCCAAACTTCTTCTAAACCTCCTTCGAGTACCTTGATCTTTGAAAAAAATGAAAAGGATCAATCTATGTGGATTAGGTCCCTTACATTGGATACCAATAATAACATTCCCATCCTCGAGAATCAAAATCTAACCACATGTGGAAACATAAATGGGTCATTCAAACATCCACCTCACGATATACCTCTCAAGGGATTCTCCACCATAATAGCTCACCATCTCAATATATGATTAAGAGAAAACCACAAATCAAATTTCTCCTAAACACTCTCTTGGAGGAGATAAATATCAAAAGGTATAATTCCAAAACAAGAAACAAGATAAATCCATCTCATAATAAGAAAGTTTCTATAACCACCAAATGAGCAATGTTACATGAGAAGATATAAAATATTGTCACGACCATAAATGTTACAAAATGTTGAGTTATGTCAATAAATCACATTCAAGATCTTTTCATGTTTGGAGATTTAAATAATTAGGACATCACTATTACTTAAAAAACATAGAAATATAAAGTGGAAACTACTAATAGTATTTGTTTCTTCCATAACATAAAAACATCTAAAAAGAATCATGGTTTCTTTCCATGTTTAACCATCATAACTTTTCCATGATTCAATACATGAATCTATTCTCCCTTAAATCTAGTGAAAAAATTAAAGAACGTTGGATGAGAACATAATTCATATTAAGAGACATAAAAATAAAGAAAAACCATTAGTCTAGTTAAAACTTGTTAACCCATTCAATATTCTATGAGAAGATGAAACAAAAAAAATTATATGAATAACACCCATACCTTTTTCACAATTATATACAATAAAACCAATAAAATTCAATTTAAACTCATTTCGGTGACTTATAGAGTGACATTTAAAAAACATTTTCAAACATATTCCAATTCGAATATTCATATGACTAAATTCCAAAATGGAGATCTATAATGAGAAACTCCCTTCGTATAATCTATATCGGGGTCACATGTGGGATATAACGGGCCTTAACTATTCATATAATTTGTGTCGGGGACACCCATGTTCTATAATGGGGATCAAAAATTGTATAAGTTACATCAAACTCACCCATGAGCTTAATGGGGTTCAACCCATCGTATAATCTATAACGGTCTCTCCTATTTCTTATAATTCTCATGTACCATTTCATGAATAAAACACATTAATCAAAAAACCCCATTTTTGAAAGCTTCAACTCCCCCATATGATAAAAATGTTCGTATAAAAATACCGTTTTCATTTAAGAAACGATTTTCAATAAAAAGTAACCCAAATAATGTAATAATATATTTCTTTTCATTTTAAAAGACAATTAGGCTTATAAATGATGAAAAATATCAAATAATGATTATGACAGAAGTGAACTCATTATAACCATATAAGTTAAAAAGAAATTGCTTTTTTAATTTTGTAAAGAATGTAAAGTCCATCATATTAAATGATTAATTTTGAATACATTGAATTCAATTCAATTTTGACATAAAATTTAATTTATATTATTTTTCTACCCATATAAAGAAATATGTAATATAATATCCTGAAAAAATATTTGATAATTAAATATTTAAATGTAAAAGGTGTCTCATACCACATTGAATATTTAATTATTAATATCAATTATTTAAAGATAATATTATAATAGATAGCATGTGGATATGAAATGTCATAGTTTCTATATATACACTATATAGAAGAATAAAGGTTCATATTATCATGAAATGACTCAATGAAAGGAGATAGAGATGAAATCTGTTACCCTGAGTCTGAATTGTATCATTTCTTATTTAATTTACTAAATAATAAACATAGTTTAATTTCAATATTATTTATAACCTTTTTAAAGTTTAATATTCATTTTATATAACTTATTACCATGTTAGAGAAAATAGTTAATTATTTGAGTTCATATCAGACGTTTTGTCGATGCTTTGTATTTGAGACAAAATGAACTTATTTTGATGCAAATTATCCATATGGTCATAAGTCCATTATCAAAAGAATGTTATTTTTGATATAAATATCATATATATCTATTATATATGTATTTTAGGATAGTTCATAAAATTGGATAAAGAAATTAAATACACCTTTCATGGAGACGGTAGGTCGTACATATGCATAAACGCAACTTTCATTTATTTTTCAGAGTAAATGAATGAAAACTAAATGATACATTGGTATATTATAATTAAATTATAATTTATATATAATATATTATACATAGGTTCATTCACACCATCATTTATACATTCCATGTATGTAATGAATGAGTCATATCACATTGAGTGGGTGGTAGTCCACATTTCCTCAAATGAAAATATCGCATTCACGAATTATGGAAAGAATAAAGTTGAGTAGTAAATAAAAATTAACAAAGAATATATAAAATATAAATATAATATATATCATAAATAAATATAGTGCCATCATAATGTCCACCATGATATATAGTAGGACAATATTTACCAATCATTGTTTCATGAGGCAATATTTCCTCATACAAAGAAACAATATGTTCATATCCATTAGATGGAGGTGTGTGTAAGTTTTGTTAGAATCCATATCAAAACAACATCATAGAATATTTAGAATATTAGGTTTTTATATAAAAATATAATAATAATATCATAAGGAGTAGAGGAGGGGAATAAAGGAAAGGATCTTGAGAGAAGATATTACCTCTTAATCGGTTAACTCCATTGGATTTGAGGAAATTAAAATTATTTGATTGCCTTCTGCCCAAGTAAATGCATCTAGGAAGATTTTTTGCATTTTGGAATCTTAGTTGAGTAGAATTTGGATGATCCAAGCATCTTTGTCTTTGAGAGTTTGTTGGTAGAGGTGGTGGCCTTTTATAAGAGGGAGGAGGGGAACTTTGGGAAAGTCTTGTAATAATATTTTATTCAAAATTGATTCTATTGAATTAAAATAATTCCAAAATGATATTTCTATAGGATAAGTAGATTATGGGATGAAGGTATCTAATTTAATAGGTTTTAGACATGTTTAGGATTCAATATTGTCCTTATCTTTTAACATGAACCCTTAATTAAAAACATTAACTATTTCAATGAAATCTTGTATTTGCGTAATATATTGTTACTATAGTTACTCAAAAATTTGAAGATAACAAAAAGTGGATAATTAAAGACATTTTTAACATTAAATAATTTTTTGGATGAATCTGTGAATTTTAGGACTATTATATCATTTAATAAAATTGAATATCCTTTGAAAAACTCGTTTATATCAATTTTTAAACTATTTAGCAATTGATTTTTTAATAGTCATGACAACTATATTAGTGAAAAAATACATTAAATAACCCAAACATGTCAATGTCATCCAAAAAAACATTTCATTCATAATAATGTTTAAATTAAATTTATTTCAATTTTTATAATATGTTTTATTTTAATCATTCATTAATATGGTATTCACTATAACATCATTGTTCTGTAAATATTGTTATTTATTTCATTTCTAAAAATTATAAATAAAATAAAATGATATAATTTTTTTTTTAAATATATAACTATTTATAATAAAATATATCATTTATATAAACCAAATTAAAATAGTTTTATTTAGGATATATATGTTTATGTTATATTTCCCTCTTCATTAAATTAGATATTACAAAAGGACATTATCACACCTAGGTGGCTCTACGGGGTCTTAATTCTTCCCAAAAATTCCCATGGTTGGTAATATCTCATAAAATAGGGTTAGGACATGTGTTATAGTAATTTTATATTGTTATGATAATATTTTTACCTTATTTACCCGATTTACCATTTAACCATTATTAATAAAAATAATTTTTGAATTTACCATTCAAATTCTCAAAAAATGAAAGGTACATATTTACATAATTTGGAATATCTTTTTCAAAATATTGAATCCAAATATCCTGATTCAAAACAAAGAATTTGTATAAATGAATTTAAAATTAATTGTCGTTTTCAAAGCTATAAAACTGGTTATTAAGAAATAAAAAACTATCAAAAGATCTACATGTGTTTATGTCTAATTTAAAAGTAAATTTCTTACAATGACCATTAATTGATTAAATTATAAATAAATAATCAAATTACTATTTAAAACCAATTTATAGTACAATCTAAATATACAATATATTAAATGAAAAGGTAGTTTTGAATTAAAATATAGTATTTTCACTATTCATACAAATATGAGTTTTATTAGAAAAATACCAAAATTTAAACTAAAGTAAATTTTAATTCACCTCTTCTAAATTATAATATTCTTTTATCTAATAGAAAATTTAAATTTGACAAAAACAATTTTTCAAAAAATTGTTCTCCAACAAATGGTGGAAAATGTCATTTTCCAAATATTAGAGTCTTTCAAACTGAAAATAAGATTCATTCTTATTTTGAGCCTCCAATGTTAAATGGATATATATAAAAACATTTAAAAAATATGTAAAATCATAGTATAGATAATTATGTTCATTCACCCAAATATAATGTCATGCTGTTAAATACCATTTAAAATAATATAATTTGTGTTGTATTTTTTTGGTATAAATCAATGTTTTGTGCAATGTAATATTTCTTAGAAACCAATTTATTCATGTCAAATAAAATGTCGTACATAGTTCCCCCCTTCAAACTAAAATTAAAATTAAATTAAAAAATATTAATATGTATGGAATGGTATTATTCTATTAATACCTGGGATTTAACATCATACCCCTATTTTGAAAATTGTGTCCTCACAATTTTAATTTTGGGCTCGAAAACATCAAAATCACACATCGTATAAATATTCAATAAAAATATCACATTAAAAGAAAGAAAGATAAGTACAAAGGACAACTAAGATAAAAAAACTAAGGTTCCAAGTAATAATACATGGATAAAGAAGAGAAAAATGACAATCATGTTCTGATGGAGAGTGATACAAAACATGTTAAGAAGAATTTTTATTATTGGAAAACCACGAACATGTGATCGGTTAAACATTAATTGATTTCAAAGTAGGAAAGGTAAATGAAAAACGTTTTTTTATTAATATTTTTTCATAATTTAATTGATTGTATAAAAACATGATGAAACATACATACTTGTCATGTAGAGATTAATTAGTTAGTAAATATGTTCCGCAAACTCATATTTTTTCTAATAGATGCGTATTCAAGATGACTTGGTCACACCTAAAATTATTGAATCACCTACTTGAGAATAAATAAAACTAGATAAATTATCTATTTATTCAACATGTCTTGATACATTAACTAATAACAAAATGGTTGTTAAATGAATAGATAATCCCAAAAAAGAATTATCCTTTATATGTAGAAGGAATACTTTTAATCTCTAAAATTCGACAGTAATAGACAGGTTCCACATAGACCATTCAACAATCAAATATCCTCAAAATTACTCAAAATAATCCAAACTGAGATTGAATCCCAAAATTCATAAATATTTGATCATATACTATTCCATGATAAATTTTAACATGAATCTCTAAATAAAATTGATCACTCTTTAAGTCCCATACCAAAAAGTAAACACCATTTTCTCATATTCACAAAAAATGGTTAACCACAATCATAAATTACCTCAATCACCATAAATCCACAATACAAATAGAGATTCTTCCAAAATAAATTCCAACCACTACTTCTCAAATAAAATCCCATAGTATTCTATTTTCCTTAGTAATATAGAGTTCCCAAGATAGCTAACGTCATCCAAAATTACATTTATCACGTAATCCCAAAATAATTTCCTTTAGAAATAATATTTATTTGATAAAATATATATCTAAAAAATAATATTATTCTTAATAAATAGAATCATTTAAGAAAGAATAAATAATCTTTCCAACTAGGGACATCATGTTGGCCAGTGTTAGGGGATGCACACTTATTACTCTTTAGTTTTGGGTGTGATTTTGGCGGCATTGTTGGACATGATGTATTGTAACCTATAATTCGAGTTTTCCTTTTTATTAAATAATTATATTATTACCTTTATAAAAATGAGATAAAATACTCAAAAGCAACCTTAAAATGTTTTAACCTCAAAGCTTATCTCAAATCTGGAATTTTACATCCCAAATTTTAATAATCTATAATTTCATCAATGGTGAATGTCTAAAAAATACCTTTAGTTACCATAATATTTCAGATCATTAATCCTAAAAGGGGTTTCTATGATAGAGATCTTATGATCTATCTTAATATTATAAACCCAAGATTATGTCTCTATCCCTCATGAAAACTTCATAATTTCCAAAGTTCTCTAAACCGTCATCTGATACCATATATACGGCCCCATCCTAAAATGTTGCCAAATACTGAATTTGTCAATAATGCACATTGAGGATCTTTCTAGGTTTAGAGCTTTAGATAATTAGGCATCAACTATTACATAACAAAAAAATGTAGAAATAAAAAGTTCATAGTTAAAATAGAATATGTTTTTTCCATAACGTAAAAAAATCTAAAAAGAAACATTGTTTCTTTCTATGTTTAATCATCCAAAATTTTCATTGACTCCATCCTTAACTCTATTCTACCATAAATCCTATAAAATAATTTAAAAACATGTTATCCGCACAAAAAACTCAGTAATGGACATAAAAACAATTGAAACTAATTTTCCAAATTAAAACCTGATAACCCATACAATATTCTTTGAGAAGATGAAACAACACATTTTCACAGGAATAACATTCATAGTTTTTCTCAATGAAAAACACTAAAACCACTAACACGCAATGTAAACTCATTTATGTGACTTGGAGCATTATATACGTAAAATCCTTCCAAACATATTCCAATTGGAATAACCATTTGTTTGACTTCCAAATATGAGATCTATATTTGGGATCACCATTCGTATAAGCTATATCGGGCTCTTAGGTGAGCTATTATGGGGTTGAACCCTTCGTATAAGTTGGTTCGGGATAACTCTTCAGCAATAAATGGGATCAGCCCATCATATAATCTATATTGGAATCACCTGGGACCTATAATTGGGTCGACCACTACTACAAAAATAGGCAAGGGATGCGCTTCACTTTTATCAGTTCTAAAAGAAAGCGCTGATAAAGGGTGCCTTTATCAATGATAAAAAAATCGCTGATAATGGGGACCCCTTTATCAGCGCTTATTTTAGTAGCACTGATAATGGTGGGATTTATCAGTGCTTTTCTGAAGTGCAGATAAAGTTTATATTTCAAAAAAAATATTTTTTCATGAAAAACAAATATATTTTATTATATTAGTATATTTATATTGATATAAATACAATATATATTTTTGAAATATGTTACAGATACATATAAATAGACAATTACATTTAATATAAAATAAATTTAGTGGAAATGGATTGAAAATATTTTTAAAAAATATTTTTAATTAATAATTTATTAATTATTATCGATTAAAAGTAATTTAATAGCATTTTGAGGACAGAAAAAATCAAAACAATTAATAAAAGATCTAAAATATGTTGAAAATGTAACTCAAACTTCAAACGACCATAACTTTTGATCAGGGTGTCCGTTTGAGCTCTACAGCATATCAAATCAAATCCTGCGACGAGTTCTACACCATAGTGCACTCAGAAAATCTTTTGTCACATTCTTCATGCCCCTAAAATGCCTAGAAGAACTCCAAAACTGAGATTTTAGTCAGGATACCCCAATTTGTTAACATTCAAACAAGTATAAATTCTGATCTAGATGTCCCTTAGGCCTATACCACATATCATATCGAAGATTGCTTCATTTTATTCGATTTGACTAGTTGTGGCATTGAAATGGGGTTCTATATTATATGTTATGGTTGTTTTAACAATCTTTGTCTTTTCAAATACACATATATATGTATTTATTCATAAACATATATGTGTCTCTGTGTGTGTGAGTGTATATGTGTTTGTCTATGTGTTTTATATATGTATATATGTATGTATTTATTTATTTACTTATAAAGACATATCAAAAACATATTTTTTCATAAATTTATTTAATACTAATTTTATATGTACATTATTTGTCTTTTCAAATACACATATATATGTTTTTATTCGTAAATATATATGTGTTTGTGCGTGTCTTGGTCTTTTTGTGTGTTTGGGTGTTGTATATATCTATTTATGTATGTATGTATGTATGTATTTATTTATTTATAAACACACATAAAAACATATTTTTTCATACATGTATTTAAAACTAATCTTATATGTATATATTAATATAGAAATAAATATATGTATAAAATATTATAACTTAAAATATATTTATAAATATATTAATATAAGAATTAATATATATATATATACTAATATATAAATAAATATATTTATATTAATATGAATCTATATCAAGATATGAATAAATATAACAATATATATATCATAAAATTCAGAACAAAATGAAATGGCTTAGTGGTAAAGGTGCAGCCACGAAATGGGGGAGGTCCTGGGTTCGAGTTCGGGTGGAAGCGAAGTGGGTGTGCGCGTATGAGGATCCACGGGAATGGCAGTGCACAGGAGACCTCCTAGCACTGATAAAGGGGTTGTGAAGCACTGATAAAAGCACTCCCCATATTATATTTAATTTTTGTTATTTTTTTAAAAAAAATTGACCTTTATCAGTGCTAAAAAAAGCCCTGATAAAGGCCCCTTTTATCAGTGCTAAAAAGACGCTGATAAAGGGGTCTTTTATCAACACTTTTTTAGCATGGATTAAAGGTGCATTTATCTGTGCTTTTCGGAGAGTTGATAAAAGGGAACCCCCCTATATTAGCGCTGAGCATTAAAGCGCTTTTCTATCTCCGTTAAAGCCTTTTTAGCGTTGATATAGGCCGTTATTTGTAGTACTGAACCCATATTATAATCTATATTGGGCTCACCTTTTTCATATAATGCTCATGTATCATTTCATGAGTAAAACATGTTCATCACAAAAACTCTATTATGAAATCTTCTTCAAATCCCATATGAAACACTTTTTAGTATAAAAAATCCATTTTCATTTAACAACCCATTTTCATTAAAATGTTACCCAAATATATGAATAACGGATTTATTTTTACTTTTAATGTCATTAAGGCTTATAAAAAATACAAATATCAAATAACTGTTACAGTGGTATTGAAGTTGTTGTAGTCGTATATGATAAAAAAAACATTCCATTTGACATTTTTAATGAAAGTAAAATGATTCATATAAATTTATTCCTTTTGAAAATATTTAATGAAATACAATATTTAAATAACATTTCATGTATATTCTTTTTATACTCATATAAATAAATATGTAATTTAATATCATGAAGAAAATGATTTGATAATTAAATATTTAAATGTTCATGGTCTCCCATACCATGTTGACCATTTAAATATTAATCTAAATGATTTAATAAATAAATTTTTTATAGAAAAAATATTTATAATAAATTTCATAGAGGATGTATACACACCTTATAAAATAATAAAGGTGAATATTATCTAGAAATTCTGCAATAAAAGGATATTGAGACAATGTCCCTTACCCGGATTCTGAATTATCACATTCATTCTTTAATTTCATAAATAATAATCTTAGGTTAATTTATAATTTCTTTATAACATTTTTATTTTTTTATTGTTTTTAAATAATTTATTACTATGTTATTGAAATTGGATTACTATTTGAGTTCATATTGGACATTTTGTCGATGTTCGGTATTTGAGTAAAAAATGAATTTCTTTTGATGCAAATTATTCAGGTTGTAATAAATACATTATCTCAGGAATATTATTCATGAATTAAATAACACATATATATAGTATATATGAATTTTATAATTGTCCATAACATTTGTAGATAAGAAATTAAAAGCATCGTTCTTGGGGATGATTGGTCATACGTACACATGAACGATACTTTCATTTCTAAGTCATTTTAAAGGAATGAAAACTAAATGATACATAGGTATATTATAATACCATTTTAATATATATTTATTTTATGGTACCTGATTTCATGAAATCTATCCTTTATACATTCCATTTGTGGCATGAATGAATCATATCACTTTGATGGGGCGGTAGTCCACACTACCAGAAATGAAATTAACATATTTACACACTATAGAAAACCTGAAGGAATGTTGTAAATAAAAATTTATGAATCACATATACAATATAAATATAATATATATCATATATAAACACATTTCCATGATAGTGGTCACCATTGGAGGTGGTAGGAGAAAATTGAATCATCATCATTTCGTGAGGCAGTAGTTCGCCCTACACAGATGCTGAATGTTTAGATCCATTAGATGGAGCTGTGTGTAAGGGTAGTTATAATGGTTCTCATAAAAACATACTAGTATATCTAGGATAGTGTTTTTTATGTAATCATATAATAATAATATCATAGGGAGTGGATAAGGAAAATATAGGAAAAGAGCAATGGAGAAGACACTACCTCCAAATCGGGAAACTCATTTTGATTTGAGCTAAAAGGTTTTATTGGATTCTTTTAATCCCTAGGTAAGCACTCTGTGATGAATTAAGAGATATTTTAATAATATTTGATCAGAATTAGGATGATCCAAGGTTCTTATGTTGTATGAGTATGTGGGTAGAGGAGGTTTCCTTTTATAAGAGGGTGCATGGTAAATTTAGGATTGTCTTGAATTATTAGTTTATTAAAAATATATATTATAATTATAATAGTAAAAATGATATATTTTTCTATTATAATATGATCATGTGTCTAAATCCACACGACCAATAGGTTTTATAGAAGTTTATGTATCAAAATTAACCTTATCTTTTAGTTTTATCCTTTAGCAAGAAACATCAACTATAACCATGTCTTCTTGTATTTTCATAATATATGGTTACTATAGTTATTATAAAATTTAAAGAGAACCCTAAGTGGATAATTAATGAAATTTTTAATATTTTATAATTCTTTTGTCTAATATTAGTTTTCTAGGACTATTATATCATTTTATAAAATAATACTTTTAAAAAACACTTTTATTTATATTTTTACACTATTTAGTAATTGATTTTTGTTAAAGTCATTGAAAATTGATTACATCTAAATAAATGCATTAACAAATCCCTCACATGTCAATGTCTTCCAAAAAAATTTTGGAAGGCATCATAATGTTTAAATTTCAGTTATTTCAATATATATAATATCATTTATTTTATTTATTCATTAATAATGTAATTACTGAATCATTATTCTGTCATAAATGTAGTTAGTTGTTTAATTTTTTTAAATATAAATAAAATATATTTATGTAATAAATATTTTTATATGTATAATTAATATTTATAGTAAAATATATCATTTATATAAACGAAATTAAAATTGTTTTTTAGGAGATAGATGGTTATCTTATATTTCCCTCTTCGTTAAATTTAATATTATATAAGTTATTATTACACCTATGTGGCCCCATGGGCTCCTAAACTCGACCTTAGGATGATCATGGATGGAAATATATCAAAAATATTATTAAGACGTTTTTTAGTGTAGATTTGTCTTGTTATAATATTAATTTTTACCCTTGTTTACCTAATTTACCCTTTAACCATGGTAAATAAACATTATTACTCATGCTACTAGTCATAATGTCCAAAAATAAAGTGTAACAATTTACTTAATTTGTATATTCTGATTCCAAACATGGAATCCACTTTTAAAAATATAATACATAGGCATGGAAAAAATTAATTTTAAATTAATTCACAATGTTATAACCAAAAAAAGTGGTTTTAAAATGTAAAAAACATCAAATGATATGTATGTGTTTATATCTAATTAAAATGTGGAATTACTTCCAATGACCATAATTGGGTCAAATGATAAAAACATATTCTAATTACTCATTAAAACCAATTAAATGGACAATATAACTATATAAATAAATTATATGGATATGCAATTTGGAATTAAAATGCAGTATATTTCACTACTCTTAAAAATATGGATTTCGTCAAAAAAAATACAAAAATTTCAACTGAAATAAATTTGTTTGTCTCTCTTCTAATGAAGAATATTATTTTATGAATTATAACATACAAAAGAGAAATTTGTTTAATAAAAGTTGTTTCCATCAAAAGGTGGTAAAATTACCTATTAAATATTATAGTATTTTATGCTTAAAATTTGATCTTTTCTCATTTAATGTATCTAAAATTAATTAGATAAATGTAAAAACATTTAAAAAATATCTAAAATCATAATTTAGTTAATTATATTCATTCCCTGCAATACAATGGCTAGTAATTAACTATCATTTAAAATAATAATATTATTGATGTATTATTTTTTAGTATAACTCAGTGTGGTGTGCTACATAAGATTTCATAGAAACTCATTGTTGTGTGTTGGGTATGATATCTTATATAGTGTCCCCGTTATAATAAAATTAATATTAAATTAAGAAATATAAATAGATATGAAAATTTATTATTCTATAAATACCTAGAACGTTACATATTAACATTAAATAGCTCATGGTTCTGAGTGTGTATCTGCGAATCACGTTCCAAGATACTCCCCTCCACACCACTGTGGTGCCACAAGACACAAACTAAGGGGATAGAATTCTTATGAAACATCTTCTCATAGAGGTATTGGATCACAAAAGGATACTCCATGAAGGTCTCATCATCATCAACATAGATCTTCACCAATCGATGACATGAGAGTCATCACGGATGATAATGATGAAGCTATGTCATATGAAAAACATCATGTATCTAGATCAGCTGTGAGGGAAGTGCTACCTGGTACGATACAATTCCCACAAAAGAAAACACAATTAAAGGATGAAAAAACTCGGTAAAATTCTTAATCCCATGACCAAACCTTCACTATCCATGAATAGGAGTCATCTTTAGGAACACGTGACCCCCAATGTCAAAGTCAAGTGGTCTCCATCAATGTTCAACATAAGACATATGATGATATTTCACTTCTTTCAACAACACATGAATCACCTAAACATAATAAACCATAATTTGTATCAAATCCAGCCCGATAATTACAAACTCTTCGGCCTTAGTCCATGACAATGGAGAACAGAAAGTTGGATATATAAGCCATAAAACTGTTCAATATCAATGGAGGAGTGGAAACAAATATCGTAAAAGAACTATTCTAATGGTAAGTGCCTCATCCATGAACATTGAAAATATAGGACATAAGAGCACAACATGTCATCAAGAATCTCAATCATTCATTATGACAGACCATCTGTTCGTGGAATAGAATTATTGCTAAGTCATAGTAGAGAACTGAAATCATGACGAAGATCTATCTAAACCCTGTAGGTAAAATGGGGATGTCAATCAGAAATGATCTTCCTCGGGACTCCATAGAGCCTTACCACCTACTCTAGGTACGGCCTTGATATATCCTCCATTGAGCATGAATCCTTGACCACTTTAAAGTTGGATGTTTTTATCACATTGTCCACTTCCACCCATATTACTTCATAGCCTCTTTGTGCTTGAGGAAAACAAGTAAAACAAAGTCCATCGAGATTTCCTCACACTTCCACTAAGGACCATATAACAGTTGAAGAAAAACACTGTGAACATGATGTAGGACATTTGCCTTCTATAAGAACAAACATTGAGACACATAATCTACCACTACATGTTTCAACCTAGGCCCCTAGAACTAAATCCAAGAAGATTAGTAATTATTTTTCATGACAAGATATACCGCTAAGGGAAAACTATGTAACTCTCTAATAAACATCTTACGAATCACTAATAGAATGAAAATCCATCCCTGATTCAATACCTTGTGTTTTTCATCCTCAGAACCAAAGTTAGGGACCTTTACATAAATATCCTTGGTCTCCCCAGACCTCTACCACAAGATCCCCCAACTAAAACTCTTCCACCAACTGCACCAAAGATTACTACAACATCAATTTAAAAAGTCAACCTCTACCCAAATTTATTTTACATAAAAATGTAATGATGAAATCTCTTCCATAACACTTAACAAGTCTCCTTATTCACACACTGCATCAAAATACAGCTTCTTGCTCAGCACAACAGCAACAACATTACCCTTTCAATTTGTATATGAAATTTTGAATTTGTAGTACCGTAAGAACACCAACTGAAAATGATTTTAGATTTTGTTGTCACACTTATAGAAAACATACCTCAGGCTCTAATGATAGGTGATTACATCAAAATGCTTGATGATGATGTAATGTATCGACAACATAATGGAAAACACCACTTCTGTCAAAATTCCATTGATAGGGTCAAAGGCCTCTTGTTCCAAAATAATCCACTGGTTAAATCTACTAAATTTATGGTTTTTAATCTTGGATGTTGATATGAACCTTTTGATCCACTTAGGTTGATTCCGCTATCCTTTTTTCACCAGATATAAACTATTCAGTCCAATCTAGATGATCTTGATATACCCTTACTGGGATTTTCTATCATTCAATGCTCTTTTTAATGTCTCCTATAGACTGCAGATCTAGAGGCCTTGGTACTTGCTTTTAGTTGCTACCCTTTATGCTTGAGGTTATTTCATACGTGAAGACAAGTTTTTTTAGACACTTTGATACATTGAAGACTATTTTTTGAGCTATATTGCTTCATCATCATGTATATCTCTCATTTTTGGGTTGGTGTAAACTCATTACACCTCGAGCACACATTATAAAATTTATTTTAATAAATTTATTTGGTGAATAAATTGTGTGACAATTTCATGTCACCATTTGTCTAAATAAATCACTTCTCTAACTAGAAATTGTGTGTGGCATAGTTATGTTCGCGGAGACCCAACTTCCCAGACACATAAAAAATGAACAATCTATTTAGCATCATAATAGAGCCAAATCCAAAAAATAATGCATAACAAAAACCCATTAACTGAACTCATTATGCCTACATAAAATGAACTAGATAAATGAACATCTTCTCCTACAGATACCTAAAATAATCCTTACACTGATCGGTACACCAGAATGACTGAGAGTATCTGCTCATTTCGGTCATAGAAGTCGTAACCTGAGAGAATGTAGTAATGAACGACATGTAATATCATGAATGACCAAGGATGTGCCACACAAATAACATATTTTTGGGGGATTCCCTAGACACAACTACTTCTATCATGGATGGATCCATAAAGGCATCCTAGTGGGATTCAACATGCCCTAAAAAATATGATACTTGAGAGCATCCTAACACCGATCAGTACACATGAACTCCTGAATGTTTCTGGTAAATTCTGTCATATGAGTTGCAACATCAGAAATACAGTTGTGAACCACATTTAATATCAGACAAGTCCGAGAAAGTGGCACACCTATAACACTATCTTGGGGGATTCCCAATACACAGCTACTTCTATCTTCGCTGGATCAACAAAGGAATCCTGGGGGGATAAAACATGCCCCATAAAACAGGATTCTCTATCCCAAAACTCTCACTTTGAAAACATAAAAAATAGCTATTGTCAATGAGGAACTCCCATAATGGAATGAAGATGCTCTGCAAGTTCCTCCTCAAACATAGACTATGCAAGAATTTCATCATTTAAAACCACCATGAACTTATCAAGGAACTCATGAAATATAACATTCATTAACCCCATGAACACAACTAGGGAATTCCTCTCACACAACAACATCCCAACAAACCCGTAATAAGCACGACAAAAACCAAAATAAGTATTTGGTATATCCTCATCCTTTAAAAGAATATGATGATATCCTTTCCACATATCGATCACCGAAAACTAACATTATGCCTTCCTTTGATTGAATAAATCATCATTCTATGGTAGTGGATAGTGGTTCTTCATTTCCACTAGGTTCAAGAAATTATAATTGACAAAAAACCAAAAAATGTCATTAGCCTTCTTCATGAATTGAACTGGTGCAGCCCATGGGGACACACTGGGTGGAATAAAACTACACTACAATAAACCATCGATTTTTATACACAGCGCTCGAAAATCAAATGGTGTCATCCTATATAGAGACTTCGAGATAGGAGAAATGTCTAACTGTAGTTTTACTACAAACGCGATCTATCACCGAGGGGATAACTCTACAACCTATTATATAAAGATGTCAAGGTACTATTATATGACCCTCGAAAACACCAATTGATGATCCTTTGATGGAATTAACATTGTATTATCCATCAAGAATGATAGGGACTAAACATGCCTCTAACCCATCCCAGTGTCTTGCTCGTCAACAAACATTGCTGGATTTCCAACAGAAATGAAGAACACTTCCTATTGTCTGATGAAATTCATGATATCCAATAGATAATACAACCAATCCATGCTATGGATGACATCATATGGTTGTATCTATAAACATAGGAAATCTCCCCAAGAGTGGTTATTCACCATAACAAGATCACTATCTCTACGTACTTCAAACAAGTCATCTCGTCCTCTAACTATCATAGTCAACACAAAAGGGAACTGGTAGACTCTATATCTCAAGTCCCACAGCTTGGAAAAGGGTATGTGATATGTAGGATTTCATCACTCCTAAATCAAACATGGAATTCACACATGTAGAAAACAATCAAAGGGTACCTCGAATGATGTTTGGCTCAACGAGCACCAGTAACACTAATGCATGAAGATGACCATGAAAAGATCTATGGCCACCCTGGAACTAACAGAGACCACTTCCATGGTCTTTCAACACTGTATGTGGAAGGGGATCATCATGGGTTTTCCATCTGCCTACCCTATCCACTCCATACTAATCCATAACTTGTGGAACATGGTGTACCTGCCTCAGATGGTACTGCATCAATGGAGGAACCTTAAGCATAAAACATATGAAATGGTGACTTCTAAGAATGGTTGGGCACTCTGACTAATGATGAACAAAGTCCCCTCCATAAAATCAAGTGGTTGATCCCCTATCATAGGAAGGATAGTCTCTTACCTCAGAGAAACCTGATACTGATGGTTGTGACCTACCCGCTTCTGAATGGAAACTCTTCATCCTTGAAAACCAAGAACCACATACCATAGATATACTTCATGAGGAATCCCGAAGACACCCATGTCATAATAATTAGATTCTAGATAATGTCCTCTAGATGACCTCCACTCTATCCAACACCTTGAGATATTTCGTCAGCATAAATTGAGTGAACAAATGTTGGATCCATGGATGAACGCCTCTAAAATATTCCTCTCCATAGCCTCCTCATCATGTAATAGGACCGAATAATATCACAAATGGTTTTGGAAATGAATCCCTAACTCTCGCTCATTAAATATTCCCGGACATCTGGTGAGTACCTCCTGGTGATAGGATTCCTTCACAGTCATAGAAAGAATATCGGCTTTATTCTTCTCTCAGATCCAACCATAAGAGACATATGAGCTATTATGATCCATGAGGAACATGAAGCACCACATCCTTACTGCCCCATGTAGCATCGGCACAACCAACAATAAACAGTGATCATTCTGAGCATGAAACGAACTAAAATATATCATGACCTCATCTAACTCATGTTCCTTGACTACATAAATAACGGACCCTCGTACTTCTTCAGAATCTAGACTTGAAACTCTTAGAGTGTCATCCTCTATGTGTTATCATTGTCAACAAATAATTTGCAGTGATTGGCTGGTAGAACCTGCTCAACATCTTCTACATGAACCCGATGAGGACGTAGACCTGGAGAAATACCTACCAAAAACAAATTGTTAGATCTCTGAAACTATGAATATGAAAGACATTAAAATTAATTAATTGTTTTTATTTTATTCATTTTATTTTAACATATACAAATGTTTACCCATTCAAACAGAGGCACAGTGGAGAATGATGCATGATCCTTTCCTAGGTTTCCAAACTACAACTAGAATCACTTTGTTTAGTAGTCACTATAATATAAATGGTACATGCATCAAATATATAGGGGCCCTAAATACCCATATATCATTCGGTCTTATGTGTTTAAAATTATTTCTAAACTTAGATAATATTATTTCCCAACCATCCCACACACCTTCTCCTATGACTAACTATAACTCTATCAAATCCTTCAAACATACCATTGATACATCTCTGTCATGACCCATCCCCAAAAAGTATACCCCTCCTAGGCCATAAATGTGAGAAGAGAGATAATTCCCCACCATGTCCCACCTCCAGTAGGCCCCTAGTTGGTGACTATCACTGTTTTCATAGAAAACTCACAAATGGGAGGCATCACCCTCTAAGAGAAAACATGTCAAAGAGAGAGATAATATATAAACCAACCAAATCCTACATAGACTAAAATATAAAATAAATACCATGTAATAATACATAATGTGATGCTATAATGACTAAAACTAAAAAGGGGAAACATCAAGGAACAAATGAAAGTAAATTAGAAAAAACCATGAATCCCAAATAGCTCATGTGACAGTCGATCTAGTAATAAAAATGCTAATTTCCATCCAACTCCACTGACCTGAAATATAGTTTATAAAATGTATGGTGATTATAATAGTATATTCTGAATGATCCACTTGGGAACCTCTCGTGCAAATGTAATGAAATCATGCTAATTCATAGTGAACAACAAGTGAAAATAACTCATCCCCTAAAAAATTAAGTTATGTTCCCAGCCTCACTAGGGATACTCACACCATGTATCACATATAAGAGTATATAATATAATATAAAATTTCAAGGGATCTCAGCTACCACTTTCCAATTGGTCTGTCAGTTTTCTTCAACATTGTTCATCCTGAGAATCAATCTCTAAAAAGGCTAGATTGAGGACACCAAGATGAAGCACAACAATGTGCACCTCATGCATCACACAACCATTTCCTTGTAACCCAAGTAACGAAGTTGTTTCTAGGATTCCCCATAGCTCGAATAACATGTATCATATGTTAGGTATTATACCTCAAACCATTACATCACATACACCGAGTAAGGATCCTCACGACATCACAACCTATACAAGTCACACATATCTTAGTCTATTAGAATCTATATCCAGAATATATGTCTGCACACAGCCACATGCAATTATAACTCTCTACACACATATATGGGGATGAACAACTACCGTGCATACCATCACAATTAACTACCAAGAGATGAGATTGGGACCAAATGGGGGTAGTCAGCCATCCATCCTCCCATTGGGACGTTGGGGAAAACAACCCTAGGGACCAGAATCCCCAGGGTATCAGTTTGTCTAACCGATATAGTGCAGTAATGTATATAAATGAAATAATACATGATATAATATATCTCAAAAAATAGTATACGAATCACCTAGTCATATACTCAACAACAAGTAACGTCTCTCAGACTCCCATCTAGAACAAATAAGACTATAAATCATATTATCCCACAACTATTTAAACAGATATATTAAATTATCATATAACTTTTAATACATTTCAACATAAAATAATTAATTATTTAACATTTATTTAAACATTATCAAAGTCCAAAATACATTTCATTAGCTCCAACAATGTTTCATTCCCTCCAAGCATAACCAAACTGAGTATACGATTCAATTAAATTGAAACTTCAACATTTTATCCCAAAAATATCCAATACCATGAGGTAAACAACAATTTTTAATTTATTTATCAAAACTACCACTTTCCATATGTCCATTTATCCTAGGAAAACATTCTAAACTACCAAACACAATGGGATCGACATGGTGTGTATGTGAACTACCCATCGATTGTTCTCCACCTGTAGAAGAATCAAAGACCCATCCATACTCAAGAAGCTAAAAATAAAAAGATACTGACACAACACACATGCATCATCGCCTATTTTTGAAGTAGGGTAAGAATGACCATATACCTCATATATTGGGGAAGGAAAAGTTAATAAAAAACAACTGTTTCAACAACAACTACATTCACATCAATGGGTAAGACCATTTTCTACCCATCAATTAAACCTTGGTGTCCTACCAAACACCCACAATTATAAACTGATGCATCTCGCCACTCTAGGTATAATAATCATACATAAAAATTAGGCCTCCCTTACCCTACATTCCACAAAAACCCTACAGGCTCAATCATCATAGCCTCACATCACATCAGGGCCTCCATTCCACAAAACCAAAAGACTCATATCTAGATAACATCACAAGAAGAAAGAAAAAAATGGTCTCCCAAGACCATGACAATAAATTCACCCTTCACACAAAAATAGGTCTCATGTCTACCAATAAAAATCACACTACCATAATAATAATGAGGGAAACTCCGGCCCTATAAATAATTAACTCTATCTCACACATGGTTCTTATCCCAACTTGAATTAAATGATTTAATATTTGTAGGATCCAACTAAGAGGATCCTATCAAACAAGAATTAACCCAATTAAATAAATAATTAATTTAGAATGGAATTAACTCTAAATTAGACAAGCTACAACATGCTTCAGGTTCATCAAACAATTTAATTAACCATTATCTGTTGCATCAATTTAATTATAATCAAATTAGAACATGAATAAAAAGATTCAATAAACATGCCTCTTTATATTTTAGTTATTTAATAATAAATTAAATCCTTCTTTACATTCATTACCAATTTACATCCACAATGACATTCTAAATCAAGAAATCTACATATATACCTATTTCATTAAAATCATGAGGTAATGTATTACCATGGTATAAAACACCAACATACCTATATGATCGATAACAATTTATTTAATTTGGATCATATAATTATTATGTTAATTTCTTTGCGATCGAATGGGATAAATAATTATAACTCAAAAATTTCACATAAATAAATAGAGATGCATCAAATCCCATAACTCTAAAGGACATTGACGTTCTTCGCACGAGAACAGATCAACAAAACAGATCGTGATCACCTCTCCTGCAACAACTGCATCCACCTGAGGATGACATGGAACAACCACACCAACAAACATCCAATAAAACTCCTTTAAAACCAAAATATATAATTATCCATATCATGGTGAGAGGATTATAGAGGAAACAAGATCAAATAACCACAAAAATGGTCGTAGAACCAATCATAGAATGAAGATAGATCAAATATTGAAGCCTTAAATTGATCTGCATTGATGGGATCTATAAAACTCCAAGGGAGTGTGTCGGGTTACCTAGGATGATAGATAAGGGAGTATTAGATGTAGGTTTATGAAAAAAAGTGGATAAAATGTTTTAAAAACATATTGTGTCGGGGTATTACACGATGTGTAAACCCCTTTTACATCATGTCATACCTCAAGGTCAAGTTCCTCTAAAAAACTCATTACCCAAACACTTTATTTTCATTTTTCACACCCCGATGTATTTTACATCATGAAACCCTCATTTACACTGTGAAATAGCCTATGAAATATGATTTAAATTACGTAATATCCTTTCATGATGTGAAATCTCGCTGCTTCCATCTTCTAACAACTGAACTATCAAAACTTCTTACGAACCTCCTCTGAGCACATTAGTCTTTGAAAACATGGAAAGGGACGATTAATGTAGATCTTGGAGCATACATAATGAAATGAATTGAATTTTGTGATTATAAAACATAATTAAACTGATCCTGAAAATATTGAAATCAAGGTGATCTATTATGATGGTAAGAAAATAAAAAAAAATTATGCAAACCAATTCCTTATATAATCAAGATTCTTAAAAATCTTTTAGAAAACACGGTCCCAATAATCTCCCAATTTGGATTTTGTTTCCAAATAAGATTTATAAATCACTGAATATTTTTAACTTATAATATGGATTAATAATCAACTATTATAATCCTATGTGTGTGAACTCACTGTAGGAGACCTGAAACATTGACAACAAAACAGGTTATGCATAAGCGTTTGACAGAATAAATTATATTTAACATCACAATTTTCACCTCCTTACAACACATTTCTTCATTTAGAAACAATTTTCCAAAAAAACATTAATTTTTTTAGAATAGTACATATAATTAGACACTATGTACGTAGCTTCCCCATTTCAAATACTCCCCATAAATACATTCTTTATTTAATGGTTTTCAAAATTCCAATGGATAGATTTATGGAACCCCATTTTCTCCCCATAGGAAACACTATCAAAATACTAACTAAATGTAGGGATAGAAACGCGTACCTTATCCTTGGAGAGAATGCGGTTGAATTCCCATATTTAAACTCATTTTTTAAAAATAATCCATCGGTAAGGGTTTTTTTAATATGTCAAAACATGTTCTATTGTATGAATATTTTATAACGTGATATCATTATTATCCACAATATATTTTAAGAAGTGATACTTAATATCAATAATATTTGAAATTTATTGTGGAATTGTAATTCTAGTGATATTAATAGAACTATGATTCTAACAACCTATCAGATGGGGAAACCTCACATATTCAAGAAAATAATATAATTGAGAATTCATCAACATTTTTTGTATTGCTGCTTGACTGGATGTAATATTTCTATATTTTTACATGATAAGAGATGTATATTTTGTTTCTTAACCATTACAATTCACAAAACATTCCCCCCAAATTAAAAATCCACTAGATATATATCTTCCATCAACTAAGCTTTCTGCCAAATATTAATCTGTATGACCAAACAAATCAATTACTCGTTAGATGCATTATTTGATACGAAAATACGTTAGGCCTATAACATATTTAGGAATTATTTTTTCTTCTAAGAGAAGATATTCTTTTTTTCACTTTTCAATATTGGAGATAAAAGAGTAGCATGAAAAATATCTGATCTCGAGAACATCAGATATTTTAACCTTCCAAATTGGTTTCTAACTTCTCTAGATTTCAAATAATTTTCATCTCCATCATATGATAAGTTGGTTCCCAATAAAATTGGTATGGAAACAAGTTTATAATATTCTATCCTTAATATCAGGATAGTTTCCTTAGCATACATATGTTGAGATATAATGATACATTTTCATTTTTTTCAAATTTTTAGGAAATGAATGTATTTCATTTCAGAAAGCACATAAATTTAAATAAACATATTAATATAATCCGTAATATTTTCATGTGGTATTTAATAATTCAATGAAAATTTAATATAAAAAATTTCAAAAATTAATATGAGATAAATATTATGATTTTCTTATTATGTATTGATTACAATCAACCATTCGTTTTTGAATGTTAAAATTCATTAAGTAGACATAAAATGTTGATTACCATGTTCTCAGAGTATGTTTTAACCCAGAAAAAGTTTAATAAAATTGAAAAAATTAAATTAAAATTGTCATTAGAATCCTTAAAGTTTTTCAATAACATATTTTTCATCAGGTTATCCATTGATTATTGTTTATTTAATATCCATTAGAAATTTTTTATATCTTTATTGTTTAGAATTTAAATGAAATATACTGATGGTTTATAACCATGGAACATGTGAAATTTACCATCAAAATAAATTCCATCATTCATTGTGTAAAAATTGGAAACCAATCATTATTATTTTTTTACCACTTCACCATCATCATTCAACTTGTTTAGGAACACCCACTTTTTAAAAAAATCGTTTTTATCAATTTATTTTGTACATGTTCCCAAGTATCATTCATCTAAATTTGATACAACTATACATTCATAGCTGGAATCAACATTGGAAGCTCAACATGATCATGATAATTTTTTGGTTAACATTTGAATTCATGGATGTATGTATAACCCATAATGATGTTCTAATTATTTGATTTTTTTATGATTGTGAATGTTATTTTTATCCTGTACCTATTTCCTAAGCCTTGGATGATATATATGAAGTTCATCGACATCACTAAAAATAGGTGATTCTAGCTCTTTAATATTCATGGAATTAATACTGTTTGATATATTTTTAAGTTTATCCTTAACTAATCATTCATATTATCCATATTTATTATCTACATTTATTTCTGAAACATATTCTTCATCCTTTTCTTGAAATTTTAAATCATTAGAATCAAATATCCTTCCTATTTATTTGTTGAAACTTCTATATCATATAATATTGGAAGCATAAGCATGACATATTCCATATTCATTATGTAAACATACATTCCAATATTTCCACCTTTCATCTTTATGATTAAAAGACTCCAAAAAAATATTAAGTGTTTCAAACATAGATTTTCATTATAGAACATTTCGTAAGGAGTCATATGAAAACTTGTTTTGTAGAATCACTAATTTAGAATATAATCAATTTTACTCATCACCTTCCTCCAGAAATAGTGTGAAATACTATTTCTAATTAGCATTATATTCACTATCTCCACAATTTTTTTTTCCTTTACGAAACACCATTCAGATGTGGTTCAAATGGTTCTCTAAAAACATGATGAATTTCATGATTTCTAAGATAAATTCCGAATTCCTCATTAATGTATTAACTAACTATATCAGTTTAAAAATTATTCATAGAATATCGAAATTATTTTTAATTATCTTCTTATTGAAAATCTTATAAATAATTAGGTCTTTTTATTTTTGTTTCCAATACATAATACAAGTAATGAATGTAAAATCATAAATTAAAAAAAAAATTAATTTTCTCTAAAAGTTAACTGTTTACGCAATGTACCACAAATAGTAGAATTTATCAGATACAGGGCATGTGTTGAATGAAATTAACCACTATTGCTCACATTTTTAGTAATCTTCCCATGATGAAAAATTTAAGAACCTCAATATCTTCTTCTCGTCATATCATTAATATCACTAATTGTCTCTTGCTTTGTTGAAACGATTCAATTCTTCTGACATATAGGATCGGACCATTTATTTGACAATTTATTATCTTCCATATTTCATTGAAAACATGAATTTCAAACTTAAAAAACATCAGAAAATTTCCCCCATGTTAATTTTCCTCTTGTAATAATATTTCCATATGCAACTCTTTTCACATAAAAACCATATTTTCATAAAAAATATATTTCTTCGACCGAAATTTGTGAAATAATTAGTACGTTTAATTTTATCCCATACAAAAACTAAAACATTATGGATTATATTTTCAATTCCACAAAATAGTAGATATAACACAATTTATTCTGAGAGATTCATTGTTTTGAAATGTAGACATTCCTTCATTAAAGTCATTCACATTCTTCAACAACTTTATATATTTTATCATATATAAAGGACAACCAGTATCGAAAATCCAGTTTCATTATCCTTATGTAATTATGAGAAATATATTTATAACAAGATCCATTTCTTTCCTATAAACATTTTTCCCGTATATCCTTTGAAATTTTTTATAAACTTTTTGTTGTACTAGTAACAAAAATCCACATCCTTTAGCAAGATTTCTAGGAAGGTCAAATCACTCAAAAATTGAGTCAAATGATTTTAACAAATTTTACACATTAAAATAACATTTTTATAATTTTTATTTGAGAGGATTGGATCCAACTCAAACATTAGTTCCCATTTCTCATGGGATAATTTTAGTGTTTTTGATTGAAAATTCATATATATTTTTATTATAAAATCCAACATAAAACAATTATTAAACATAGAAATAATTCATTCATCTATAATTTCATCATTTCCCAAATTTTTTAAGATGTTTTAAATAAAATTATTTATCCCCATATAAAAAATTTATTTGATATAAAATCTTCATATTATCTCACTATATCCTCTTCTTCATATTTGATGGCTACAGAACATTTGTAGAATCAAATGTTTTAGCAATCTTTGTTTCAGACTTTTGGATTATAAAAACTCCTAAATTTTCAATTCTGTTGTTTTTTCCCATAAATTATTTTCTCATATTTTATATTCTTATAGAAATCACCAATTTTTTCAACCAATAAAGATAACATTTAATGATCTTAACCTGTTAATGCAGAATAAATATTCATTAATATCATAGACAGGGTTCTTGAAACTTGTAACTCTATACCCAGTTAAAAATAATTTTTTTAACATGTTGTAACTCCTCCTCTTTTCCTTGTATATTTAATCCAAGATGGTCATTTTGATTCTTGACATTTTCATTATACTTATTCATGTGATCAATTACTCATAGAAAATGAGATTTATATTCAATAAAATATTATTGATTAAATTCTATTGTAAATTTCATTTTCAAATTATTGATTTCACTTTCATGTCTTAAAATATTTTTAATTCTTTATTTGAACTCCATTTTCAGATGAAATTCTAAATGAGTGTCTTTATCTTTAGAAATGATACATTAACCACCAACAATCACATCATCATTTACTTCTATAAAAAAATGTTTTCTCAAGTAATATTAATGAATTTTTATATTTCAACTTAATTTTCATCATCTACATCTTATTTAAAAAAACAAATCCTCTTGGATTTGGAGGGATTTTTATATTATCCATTGGAATTGGATTTTGATTTGTCAAAATGTTCCTCCAAGATCATCTTGGCCTTATACTTCCTTTATCACTTTTTTCTTATGATATTTTCAAGGTTTATTTATATATAACATTCAAAAAACTCCACATTTAAAATATTTTAGGGTTATCTTCCCTTTATACATTCTTATAACTAATATAATATAATTAGAAAAAAGGATAATAATTCATCAAAATTGTTACTAACCTCATTTTATGATTATGAATCTTTAAATCCACTATCATCAAGAATCAAAAAATATTTTCCTTGTATATAAGATTTTAATGAATTGTTTAAACTAATAATTATATTCCATTACATAACATTATCTCTTTTCATTTTATATGAAATTAGTGTACGATAAAGGCCATCCAAAGATACAGTTTTATAATCATTATCTTTTGATGATGAAACATTTTCATCAAACATGATTGAAATAATTTGTAATATATTTTTAAGAAAAGATAAATGATAAAATTCACATCATGACATATTATGATTCTAAAAATTTCCACCACCATTTTAATTTATCCACCAAAATATTCATACACAAATATTTTTAGATCATGACACATCATCCATAAAATTTGTAACATTGTCTTCTTCAACTTCGTATTTCATTCATATATATTTTTCACCTTTTACCAGATATCCATAGCAGTTACAACTCCCAACACACCAGGAAATTCTCTTCCAATGTGTAATTAATGCGAATTACTGTTAAACCTTCCATCATTGTCCAAATATTTATAATAAACTGATAAAATAGGTACACATTTATCAAAAGAAAAAAATACATCTATTGGGGATTCTAAAATATCATACCCATGAGACAAATGATATGGTAGAATTATATCTTTATAGTTATGATAGTTAATTCCATCAAATACTAGAATCTCTATACTGTTTACAAAATTTAAATTCTATAGGAAAAATTCTATTAAACATTCATTAAAGAATAAAAGATGATACCAATTAAAAAGGAACAACCACGATCAATGTAATCACTTGGGGGGGGGGGGGGGGTTAATCGAATACATTGTTTTTATTTTTTGTAATATTTATTTAATAACAACCTTTACTTCATAATAGTAATTTATAACATTTTAGAGGACTAAATATTTACACCACTGTAGGAACAAATGTACCTTCAAGGTTCACTATATAATAAGAGTAGTTAGTCCTTGGCATGGTTTGAAAATAAATCAATACCACAAAATCATCTTCATAATGATTATATTTTTTTGGATACAACTTGTAGGAAATACCAGTACACTTGTAACAATATGAAAAATACAGATGTTACTGAAGATCATATAGAATGAAATATTTAAATCTATAATTGTAACAAGTTTTATACCTTAACCAGTTGGATATGAACATGTCACCATGCTACTTAAATAAATTTCTTTTTTATTCTTCATAAATAAATTATTCACTTTCATACCAGGTAGAAGGTAGAAATAACTTCCCAAGAAATTATATAATAACTCATCTTGATCTCTCACTATGATGATTTATTCCAATTCGTTAGTTCAGAAACAATTCAGACTGGATTCATTTATTTTCTAAATCTGTTAGTCTAATTGCAATGTCAGATCAGATAATACCTAAGGAAAACTTCTTCTAAACACTTCTACTCTCTAGAAAAATTTTCTCAAAAAATTATGTTAATAATCCACAACTCTAATTTTATTACACACCAAAATTTTAATTGTGCTATAGTACATTGTATATTGGATTCGATTAATAGGTTCCCAATAAATAGAATTGAATGTAACCCAAAATCATTTTCCCACTTAATTAAATTCAAACTTTTCAAATAATTTATTAATTAAAATATCATATAACCATTTTTCAAGGATTCTAAACTCTTCCTGATTTCTATCAATACATTTTTTTATTATCAATAGATTATTTGTTCCCAAACTCATTTGAACAATATCATCTCATGTTCTCATCCTAGAAAACTGATTGTCCAGAATATCTCACTGTAAAATTGTTTTTCAATTAGATTCACTTGTCAGTACATAACACTTTTATGATTTATAAGAGTTGTTTTTTCCATAAACCTAATTTTAATGAAAAAAATGTGAAAACCCTTCCATAACATCCCTATTGTAAAATTAGTATGTTTCACATATTTTTTATTTTTTAAGATCTCCCCATACCTATTGATCTGGGTCTCATGAAATTAATCTATTGATGATATATTGGTGTCATAGTTTTTCTGATTATTTGATAACCAAAAGAAGAATAACAAAATTATACCTCAAACTGATGCTTTATATTATCTTGAAATTATTGACAAAATCATTTTATTTCATCTGAATAATTGTTCTCTTAATCCCTAATGATTCCATAGTGCAAACAACTCAAATTATTGGTCTGCTCCAAATAAAATTAATGATTAAAAATTGTGGTCCAGCATTTACAATTTGGATGTTGTGATGTTCTTCCTCCAATGGAATTATTCATCTGATGTCTTATCAGGTTTAACTATATATTAGATGAATTGGTGGCACTTTGTGTCTGAGGGACCAATATCAATTTAAAAATACATTTTTTTATGAATCTCAACAACTCATGGTTTATTTTATAGGTAATTTCATCCATTGGAGTGGAAAATCTAATGTATTAGTCTATCAACACTATTTAATACCCACTAACATCAGTAAATTTAAAATCTACTCACCCAAAAAACTTTGTTGTACTATACAACAGAACTGATGATCAAAGAGAAGAAAATATCATATTTGTAGAAATACTGAAAATAGTCACTTCAATTTCCATCCATAAAATCATAATTGTATCATGACATCTTTATGTTTTACAGAATATTGAGGTCAATAAAGAATCATCAGAATTATTATCCTATAAAATCATGAAGAGATACAATGTCCAACCAAACACCTTTCCTCCCATTTTTTTACACAAATCATAGAACAAAAGTATTTAAAAATGTTGTATAGGGAAAAACATTATCATAGTAAATAATCATGATTCTTTTTATCATACATCTTTAAAGTCATTATGAATTTTAAATATATTCCCATTATTATAAAAAATAATATATTCCATAAAACATGTGAGTGTAAATAACTTGTTCACCTAGAAAACATCTTCAGGATAGAAAAATAAACATCACCATATTTATTATATAATTTTTTCAAAATGGTATAAAATATGTATGATGTTATGAATGAGAAACATAATTCACATTATCAAAAAAACATACAATTACTTTCAATTTCATATAAATAAAAAATTAAAAAACATTAAGAAAGTTATTTCTTCTGAAAATCTGAAATCTGAAAAAAAAAATTCATCCAACTATGTCTAAAAACATATCACAAAGATAAATTATTATCTACCTTTCTAGAACATGATACTATCTCATCAAATTATGACAAGGCGTTGGAAACTAGTTCCATCTAATAATTTTCATGAACTCATAAAATAATTGATTATTATTACATTTTGGGATACATTCATTGATGTGATTCCAAATCCTTTTTTGAAATCATTTATAAATGATTACATATGATAGATTAGATATTATCATTATGATACATAATTTATAATACCAAAAAAGTGAAATAATTTACATATTTTTATAAAAATCTGTAGAGGTAGTCTCTTATTTATAAACAAGGTTTTTTTGGCAACATTGTTCGTGAAATCTATCATAATAGATGGTAATGAAATTCTCCATTATGTATAGAATATCTCTCAAGAGTGTTAATAAATGTGTGCAAGGAATCATGTTGTCTTGCACTAGGGGATTACTAGGGTAAACCCAATATTTACATTTTAGAGTTATTACTCATAAGAATATATATTCCAAAATAGAATCTACTTGTATTATTTTGATAGGGATGTATTTTCAAGGAACATGCTCATAACATTTTAATATAAATCACAAAACACTTCCTCATATCTTTGTGAAAATAAAACATAGTAAAGTGCTAAGATAAAATTCTCCGCATGGGTAGGCGTACAATAAATGCAATGAATAAATAATAAAAAATAAACATGGAAAGGAAAATTGCTAAAAAAATTCCATTAAATTAATTAACTATGCATATTATATAAACAATAAGTTATTATAAAATAATTAGACATTATAAAGAACACAAGAATGAATATTTACCAGTGATATTCTAACTAATCGAATAAAAAAAGAAATTTCAATAAAATTAATTCATAATGAAGGAATACATAATGCTGGACATCCAAATCATAATTTCATGGCCTTTTTCTAAGACAAAAACTAATATTGAGACCTTGTGGATATATATCTAAATAAATTGGTAAGGAATCATCCAATACTAAATCCATATTTTCTCATGAATCCTACCTATGAATAAAGGTGATAAAAAGGGCCCATCCCATCACATTATAAATAGAATTCATTCCTCATATGAATGGGGGGAAATATAATCTACATAAGAATACATATTAAAAAATAGACATTTTAAATACTAATATTTACCCAAAAACCATTAACATTATAATAAACTATCTAGAGATAAATGGTTAATGATATACAAATTGAACACTCTATAGTCAAACTGATAAAAAAATGCGGACGCCGAAAAATTCTCAAGAGGTGAAGCAAGTTGGGGCACGAAAAAGAGAATCCATATTTGAAACCAGTGATCCATTACGTGGGGGACTGAAGGGGCGACATGGAAATAATTCTCAATTGTGTGAAAAAAATCTATCATGTGTGAAAAAATCCAGGTTTTGAAAGATTTTCCCGCACGGGAGAGAAACTATTGCGTGCCACCGCCCCATGCGGTTGGTTTACCCCCTACCGACACCCCAACACGCAATATTTCGTGCTGGCTTGTTTTTCGTGCATACCAACGATCCTGAGCGCCTATAAATAAAAGGCCATCCCTTCAACTTCTAGCCTAAAGAATCTGAACTGTCTCCCCTACACATAATTCATCTCTCGTGTGCACAAAATATTGCTTTTAGGTACTTAATTTTTCGCACCACGTCACCCGGGGGTCTGCCTTTGCACGAGGCACCTTGGGCTTGATCTTCTTCCAATTCCCATTGAGCCCCTTCCCCCGTGTGCAATTCCTTCCAATTGCGCGCAACCAGTTCTTCGGTGCGCAATTCCTTTTAGGCGCCAGTCCGACCTTTTTTCGCGCGTGCAATTCTTTTTTCGTGTCATCCCTTCCTTTTGCACCCGCATAATTCCATTTTCTTGTCAGCCTATCCTTTTGTACTCGCACAATTCCTTTTGTGCACCGGCCCGACCATTTGCACTCCCGCTGCTCAATTGTGCGCCAACCAGGCCTTTTTCGCGCCCTCTAGTCATTTGTGTGGGCGCATGATGTCACTCTTCTGGGCATCATTTCTGAATGTCTTCCACGCCCAAAACACTTCCACCACATTCTCGTTTATCATACGACCCTCCAGGTTCATATGAAGTTACTTCAAAGCCCCTTAGATGATACCATCCACTACGTTACTTTTCCTCATTCTTCATCACATGGGCATGCTAATGGATATTTCTTCTTTTCATGCCCACACAAACATGGACCTCCTGATGGTTTACTCGAGGAAACCACTTAATATGATGTATCTTGTCGCCTCCTTCCATAAAGGATCAGATATTATCAGTTATGTATGTACTAGGGGTGTTGAGTAAACCCACCTCATCCGAGCTATATGAAGTTAAACTACCAGGCTCTATCATCCTCAGCACATGACATTCAACTGTGACCTTGCCTCATGCATCACGTGTGGGGTTCCCCCACCTTGGACATTCTCCATACCCATTGTCCTCCACCGGGATGATATCTACTATATTGGAGTTGGTTTTGCCTTAGGGGAAAGGGAAACAACCATGGTGTAAGCCACTAGTTTTCTTGTAGGCTGAAACATCCATGTTAATATCTTCTTCAGTATTCAAGTCCAGTAAAGGGTGTGATGGGGAACATGCTTATCCTTTATTCGGTTCCAAATGCCTCTCCCGCTGGTATTTTTCACCATTGGGATTCCATCCGGGAGTAAGTCCCAACCTCTTCGGGATGCTAACCATGCATAAGCCCCTATTTCCTCTTTGGGTTGTAGTCATGTGTAAACCCCCCTTTCCCGTCTCACAGACACACCTTGTGCGACATGATCGTCATGTCTCAGCTGCATCTTGTTTCTCACATTGAGCATGACTCATGTGGGCTTAGAGTAAGAACTTACTCTGAAATCCTCTTTGGGCATCCTATAGTGTAATCCCTACACCACTCCTCCTGAACTATGTGGACATTGATCCTTTCCATGGCAAGGTACGTAGGAACCCTGCACGTGGTTCAAGCCCACCACCCATCAAGACACCTGGTCCTTATTCACGTCGGTTCACCAACCCCATGGTCCGCCTCATAGTATAAGCACAAAATTCCACCACCTGAACTACGAGGTCTTTGATAATTCCCATGGTAGAGTATATAGTAAGCCTTCATGAGGTTCAAGCCTTACAACCATTGGTCCCAACCATCTCTATGTCAGTGTACCAAGACTAGCACCTGAACTATGTGGATTTTGATACTGGCCAGGGAATGGTACATAAGAAGCCTCCACGATGTTGAAGACCACCACCCATCTGGACCCCAAGTCCGTATTGATGTTGTTTCACCGACCCCCTGGGATACCTCAAAGCGTAAGCCCCAAATTCTCCCATATTTGGAACTATTTGGTCATTGATCCTTACCAACGTAAGGTATGTTGGAAGCCTCCCTGAGGTTCAATCCCACCATTCACTCGATCGTTCCGACCCCTTTACATCGGTTTATCAACACCTTGGACTGCCTAAGATCGTAATTCCCAAATTCCCCCATATCCCCAACTACGGGGATTTTGATCCTTGATAAGGTGAGGTATGTAGGAAGCCTCCATGAGGTTCAATCCCACCCCCGTTGGTTGTTCCGACCCCCATCACATCGGTTTGCCAACACCCAACACCCAGTAGTTCTGCCCCCTTCACATTTGTTAATCCCTGTCCTGCATGACGTTAAAATGTTCACCCCATCTAGCGGTAAGCCGTTGTGACCCTGTTCAACGGTAAGCCTTTTTCAACCCCATCCAGCGGTAAGCCGTTGTGACTCTATCCAGCGGTAAGCCATTGTGACCATGTTCAGTGGTAAGCCGTTGTCAACCTCGTCTATTGGTAAGCCATTGCAACTGCATCCTGTGGTAAACCATTTAAACCCTCATCAGTGGTAAGCCATTGATATCCTCATCATTGGAAAGCCATCACCAGACAAACTATGTGGGTTTTAATTACCTGCCATGGGGATACGTCAAAAGCCTCTTTGAGGCTCAATCCCAAAACCATCGACATCCCCATGAGGGTTCTATCCCATTCACCACCCCCTCACGAAACCTTCCCTCACCCATCTTGATTCTTACCTAGGCCGCCACATCCCGATGGGATCCTGACACCCCATTCCCTATTCCATCTAACTACATTTGGGAAGCCTCCCACATGTTGGCCCCTTTATCAGTGTTTTCCCTCCAGGGGGTTCCTCTACCTAATCCACTCTAGTTAGTGTTCTAATAAGCCTGATCCATCTCCTATAGATGTTAAACATGTGGCATATCCTATTTTAATCATGGGAAGCTGAGGAAAACATCAGATATATGCCCATGGAATATGATTCCCCATGTTCGATGTGGGGTGCCTCAGACTTTCATGCCCTCGAGAAGCACTGTAATAATGGACAGAATACCGAAACACCAATCCCACATCATCCAGACTAGCTAGTGATTCCCAATGTGACTACTCCCCTGACCGAAGGTTGCTGCCCTGACCAGACCCATTGGAATTTCTGGAAAAAGCATTGTAATTAACTGGTGTCCATAAATATATGGCGCCAGGAAGAGTTTCACGAACAATGACTTAAGTCTACGAGGGAGATCCTGACTAGGTGATGAGCTCTGTGGAGGTCCATGGAAGGAAGAACTGACATACCATCATCCCATTTCGATCAAGGAGAAGACATCCCTGAATATGTGATGAATGCCACCAACCTTTGGAAAGCTGTAATGCGAGGAAAAAAAACCACTCCTATCATCCTCAAAAGAGATGATCACGCATGCCCCTACGAAAGATTCAGAAACATAAATAGTGAACCGACATGAATGTATTCCTCTCAATAAGGAGATTAGTAGTGCTTGAGGTATCAATGGGTTCACATGTCACCGGATCCATTTATATGGTGCCAGGTCCCGCCATGCAAATAGCGGCCCAGGTGTGAAACTCAAAGGATGTTGGGGTAGCAGAATGTTGGACATCTCATTCTGTGATGTTGTCAGCTTGGATCCCTCTTATTGGCCACGAAAGAAGGGATGGTGTGTGGTCATTGGTCATCGATTCCTTTTTATTTCAGCACTGATGAGATAATCTCTCTATTTCTCATGAATTAGGTTGCTGAACCAGGGACACAATCACTGCCTGCCCATCGACGTAGGGGTAGGGGAAGTTCCAATGCAACAGTTACGCGGCTCCACCTCCTCCATAGCTGCCTCTACACTAAAGGCCCTAGGGCGCCCACTCCCCATCTCCCTATTCGAGGTCATTCAACAGAGGGTAATCAATGACCATGTGTGCCGTTATGGAAAGTAGGGAATAATCATGAGCCGGGATATGGCCCGCCTAGATCTGGAGGCATCTGCACCTCATCACCAATGCTGCCCCCACGAGCTGTGTAGGGAGCCATTGATCCCCACCCCGACATATAACCACTTCTGGAGCCTATCCCTCGAGCACCATGACGACTCCATGCCTTACGCTAATGAGGTAGGTGACGTCCATCCCAGCACGGTCAGCGTCCCAATCCAGGGGCTCCCAAAAAGTGCTCCCACCAGGTCACATCATCACCGCCGGCCAGTCTTGCTGGAGGAGGAGCAGGTAAGCTATGTACTTGCATCGCCATCCTCGATTCGTCCGACCCGATGCCAGCATCGGGCGCAAGTTGAAGAGGACACCCACCACTGGGCATCAACGTCGGGAGCTACTGTGGCCCAAGTCACCACTGACGCATATCATCATGTTTTCGCATACACTGAGCAAGAGAAATTATATGCCCATCCAGGATCGAGGCCCCTACCGCCCCACGGGCAGGCTGGGTTGACTCTCTTGGCTGCTGGCACAAGACGTGGCCATCGCGAACCAACCTGTAGCGATGCCACCCAGTACACAGGTCCTCATCGTACCACTACGACAGAGAGAGTGGGCCTCCCCCACTTCAAGGCTTGGCACAGAGGTATGCTCCATTCCACCCCCAATCTGAATAAAGGTCATCCCCATAGCGGTGATAATCGGTATAGAAACCTTTCCTATTTCCATTACATTGTGTATGGAGTCATTCCTCGTGCCCCAGACCACTGGTGTAGGGACATTTCCCATCCAGTCACTCTTCAACATTGGGATACTCCCCAAGTCCTTCCAGCAGTTGTTGAAGGTCCTCCTTGCCTCAGAAACCGGATGGGTGAAGGCCCGCCTCGCTCCACCCGTACCCAGCATGGGGGTCGTGCCCATGTTCAACTAGACCCATACAAGAATCCTCTTCACACTGGGGTCACCAGATAAAGCAAACATGGAGGTACTCCCCATGCTTTTTCCAGTTCCGACGGAGATCTTGCCTGCTCTAGTGCTATCCATGGAGGTCCTCCCCATGTCCCATTCAGCATTTTTTTCGTTGCTCTGCCCACCATGGATTTCTCGGGAAGGAACCCTCCCCGCCCCAGCACTAGCACAGCCGATGGTCCCCATGTTAGAAATCAGCCCTTTCCCAAGTATCCACCTATTGGCAGGAAGGCGGGTCATCACCGCCAAAAGAAAAATTATGGGAAGGACTTGGCAGAGATCAAACCGGTCCGCTTCTCAAACTCAAAAATGGAGTACGACTCAGCTCAGGAACCCTCCCCTGGATCATTCAAGTAATGGTTCGGGGAAGGAACAAGGAACATCAGCCTAGTACTCCTGGAATGCGAGGTCCATAAGATTACTACCTCCCTCTGCAAGTATATCCAGGAGGACGAAAATGTGTCGATCCCATAGTTTACAGTCATGCAATCTCCACCTTCGTCACCAGAAGCGCCCTCTACCTGCACACGAGATCATGGAGAGATATTCTGGGCACCAATGGCGGGTGAGAAACATCATGGACTATCACAGATTGTCGTATACCCTATATCAAGAACAACAAAAAACAGCCCATTTTATCGTGATGTAGCAGACATGTCACTACACACTTTGGAGGACAGCCCGAGAAAAGGAAGCCAGTCAGCCCATTCTCCATACTCTCCACTATCCAGCATGCCATCCTAGTGGTCTGCCTCAGTACCGCTGCCAATTCCTAAGCCACCCCTAGATGACGAATGGGGAAATGAAGTGGCAGACCCAGAATCAATATCAAGGAGCTTCTAGAACATCCTCGCACCACCTCCCTGAGAAGTTGTGCCTCGTGGAGGCACCAAATTTTTACATACCAGAATCCCTCACCCTAGAGGAAGTTGAGTTCTTCTGCTACACCCTCTAGGTGATGCATTCTATTATTCATCATCATCGAGTGGATTAACCTAAGATCCAGGCACATTTCAAAGACATCAGTGAGCAATACCGTCTGGTCGATCTGGTCGCACTCCCTGTGGACCAGCGCCCCGAATCACCAGGTCGTCATGAGGCTTTCCACAAGCAATGCATTTAGAGTATCAAGGTACTCTGTGAAATTATCAAAGAGGCATCCCCCCACACAAAAAATCCATTACTGGGGGTAGTATGCTGCCCTCATCTTTATTCCTATCTGGCGACATCCTGACTCACTAAGTGATATTGAGGACATACCCTTAGGAATGGTCCTGGTCAACATGGCCGACATAGTAGACTAGGATGATGAGATGGAGCCTCTCGATGGATACATATCCCTTGAGGGAGTTCCACCAGTATTGGATCCATCGGGAAGGGTTATGCTCTAGGAGAGGAACCTAATTGGTCTCCATGCACCCACTGAGGAATTGATACTCAGCCGGAATTTCAGGAAGGGCATAAAGAAAATCAGAGCCACCAAGCACTCTGACCCATCCACCTCATTGAAGAAGATGTAGGAGGACTCCGAGAAGGCCACATTGGACCAACAGCTTGATGAACAGAAGATGTTGGTCGATGAACTCTTGGATGAATGCGCTGCAGAGCGACGACCCGACTACGACAATCCTAGACTAGTACAATAGGGGCAGGAACAACTACCCCTCAGCGAGCTGCCTCCAGGAAACCCTGATCATTCTGCCCCCTCAGACAGGGTTGAGGCCAGATCTCAAGGAAAGAGGACATGGTATGTCTTTTCAACCCCTCCTAAACGGCATGAGAATCCAAGGGATCCATCTCGGGTACCCCCAGCCATCCCAAGGGTCGTGCCTCCAGCCGCTCAATGAGCCGTTGAGCCAGTTTATCGTGTTAAAAACCCACAAACGTGCTCATAGTTAGGGATCTCGATGAAGATAGGGACCCCCACCCCGATGATCCAATGGTGGCACTCATGTCCCTCCTTGAGGAATTGGAAACATGATAGGTGGAAATCCCAGCTGATGGCAAGACATATCTAGCATGGGTGGATGGTATGTCGGCACCTCCGAGTTTTGGGAATCCAAAGTTCTCCCCCTTTAACTGGATGGGGGATCTGCTGCAGCACCTATCCCAAATCAACTCATGGTGTGGGCCCATGTTAGGGACTCTAGCGTAGTAGGAGGCAGCCATGCTCCTCTGTTTTGTTCAGACATTGGAAGGGCCGACATTCATCTTGTATAGCTAGCTCCCTGTTGGATCCGTAACCAGCTGGGAGGACCCTCTCATATAATTCCTCTACTAGTTCAACTATACCACCTAGAAAACGAGCATCACATTCCTATTCAAGTGCAAAAAAGTCCTGATGTTTGAGTCGCGGGCTTTATTTCCCGGTGGAAGGATCTCATATACTCCCTTGACATGCCACATATTTAGGAGAAATTACTGATGATGTGTGTTGGGAATGTCATGATGGAACTAGTTCCATATATGATCACCTAAAACAACCTTGGTGAATTCTGAGACTTCTCCGATAAGGTCCAGTGCCTGGAGGAATCCCTACAACGATCCAGCCTGGCACATCTGTTGCCACATGTAATTCCAGCGAGGGGGTCTTCCATAGATGAGCCCGCCACAGTGGACCAAATAGAAGCCCCCATGCCACTAGAATTTCTACTAATGGCCCCATACCTGAATCCTTGCAGAGGCCCTCCAACTTTGGTAAAGCCTTTGGCTCCACTGTGTCCACGTCAAAATCAGCAAGCGCCTCCACAAAATGCGCCACCACTGCCCATACGGGACAATCAGGGTCCGCTCCTCAATAGGCACCTCCAGCTTCCCACCTATGCTAGGCTCCACGGGCCCCTTTTCTGGATATAAGAAAGCGGACCTACTCATTCAACAAGAGTCAATTACCTGACTATTTTAGAAGTTCTTTGGAGAAGGTGATTGTATTCTTTCCTTAGTGAAGAAGGCTGGAAGAGCTGAATCTCACTGATCGCCCCAACTACTTCCCCTATCATCAAATCCTAGGGTACACCCTCAAGCAGTGATTTGTGAATAAAGACTAGCTCCAATACTAGGTCGATAACAACATAGTCAGGCTAGACCTAGCCCCAGCAAAAGTGTTGGGTGTCATTGAAAGGCCAGACAGCAGCATCAACAACGAAGGTGACTGGAACCAGGTTTCCAACCGTTATTCCTAGATGTATGATGCCTAGATGGATGGAAAACGGTTTCCCATGCCCATGGTATCGTCCAGGCATGCCTAATTCATCCGAAGTCTTCAGAAGCTACGGACACCACCTCTGCATTATCATATCAGTCGGCCTCTTCCCAGGAGAGCAAGCATCGACGATGCAAGAAAAAGAAATGTGCCTCGCCATTTTTGTCGTCGTCCCACACTCTTGGTGACATAATGCCCCCTGAGATGGGGAATCTTCCCAGACCCAACCAGTAGTGGATGACTCTTCACGTGATAGTCAAGGGTATGCTTCGGTCAAACTGTGGAGTTGGAAAACCCCTATATGACTCCCGATAATGGGGAGCGCCTGACGAACCTCCCCAACATCCCTAGCCGATGGAAATGTCGGCGAAGCCGTGACAACATGGGTTGTCAAGTCACATCAGTTGGTACCTCTATCTAGGCTGTTCATGCCACTGATACTAGAAAACATGCTCAGCATAGACCTCAACACGTGCATACTTTTCATCGGGTGTCATCAGGCTAGCCTCCACCACCGTTCGTGCTACTGGATCAGGCAGAGGTACCTCGACCCTACTACGACAAGCCTCACCCTGTTACAGGCCGATCTCAGTCATATGGTCCTAATTTGCCAGCTACTCTCCAGGCTTTGACTCATGAGCAGCGGGATATGCCCAGCACCAATCAGCCACCTGCCCAACCAGCAAGGCCCTCCATGCCTCCTATCACAGAGCAGCCTCCTGCAAGTAGAAGTTCATGCCCGGCGCATAAGTATGATACCCTTAAGCACCTTTCTATAATTCCATCATGGATTTCCATCAATGAGGCCCTCCTCCTGTCATCAGACAAGCGTGAGGCCCTCATCGAGGCTTTAAAGAGCCCCCTCCAGTTCGAGACAAAGGTGACAACTGTAGAGGCCTTTCATGTGGAGGCTCTTGAGAATGCTGAATGTTAGGCCATCATTTCATTCTATGGAAAAGATGGAGGCTCTCCCATACAGGGGAACTTCCTCCCACTATACATCACTAGACAATTCAATGACATAGAGGTTCAGTGTTTTCTTGTTGACACCAGCTCCAGGATTATCCTTATCCCAACACAGACTCTGTGGAAGATGGGGTTATCCAAAGACGACATGATTCCCTCCGATTAATGAATTCATGGATATGTCAGGATAAAGAATATCCTATTCGGTAAGATCCATTTGAAGACAAAGTTCAGAAGCTTAATTATCAGTACCGTGTTTATGGTTGTATCCCAAGACACCACAAAAAATGCATTAATGGGAAGACCATGGCTCCACCTGTATGAGGTGGTCCCCTCATTGTATCACTAGTGCCTCAAGTACTCTCTTAATGGTTGAGTAGGTGTGATCTATGGTGATGCATCTCCTTTCGCCTCTTGTAATGCCCGCTACCTAGATGCCAACTATTGTAAGAGCAAGGATTAGCAGATTCAGGCCAATGAGGTTGAACCCTTCACCGTTGCAACTGGCCCATGGGTAGGGCTGGATGACTCCTACATCTTCTCGATCCATAAATTGGAGACCACTTCCCCCGACATGGGGAAATGTTTTATTGTTTCAAGTACAAGGGGGAAACATATTCCCATGTCTAAGCGACGACAGAAAAACACCTCATACACCTACACAAATCAGGATCCAGTGATCCCGGAACTTCCTACCCCCATACGATATCGGGATGTCCGCCCCATGGCAACAGCAGTGTGTCATTCGTGTCTATTTCGCTGGGCTGGGATGAACCAGCTCAAGCCGACACACCACTATTGCTTTGATATCATCAAGCGCGGCCCCATGGGTCAAAGACCAGATGGGATCAGATTGACTTCCTTCATTTCTATAGTTTCAGCAGCACGTGAATCTCCCGATATGTTGTCCGCTGCTACCCAGGCTAGTAACAACCTCCCATAAGGATCCTTCGACCTAGAGGAATCACCTTCCACTAAAAATACCTCCTCTGTAAGTAAAGAAGTGGATATGTAGGATGATCCCCCCGTCGTTGAATATGGGGTCTCCACTATGTCTGATGAACTGGTACAGGTGAACCTCGGTAGCGAGGTAGATCCGAGACCCACCTTGATCAGTGCCACCTTTTCACTTGAGGAGTAGCAGCGGTATATAGATTTTTTAAGTGACATCATGATGGATTCACCTAGAGAAATGGATAGATGTTTGGGCAAGATTCTCATGTAGTCATCCATCGCCTTGGTCTACCAAAAAAATCATCGCATGTTCAAGAAGCCTCCTAGAATGATGCACCCTTGTCACGGTGCCATGGTCGAGGCCAAAGTTGACAAGCTCATCAGATCCAAATTCATAAAGGAGATCCAGTACCCCATGTGGATAGCCAAAATTGTGCTAGTTATGAAGAATAATGGACATATCAAAGTCTTTATCAACTTCCGAGATCTCAACCGTCACTATCCGAAGGATGATTTTCCCATTCCTGTGATGGAATTTCTGATCGACGCTACGATGGTGGTCCAAGCCCTTTCCTTCCTGGATGGTAATTCCAGATACAACCCGATCTGAATGGCCCCTAAGGACAAAGAGTCCATAGCTTTCAGGGTGCCCCAAGGTACTTTTTGTTACCATGTTATGCCCTTCGTCCTAAAGAATGCAGGTGACACCTATCAGTGGACTATGAATCTCATATTAAAGCCAATCATCAAGAAATTGCGGGAATTCTACATGGACAATCTAGTGGTCAAATATCACAAGCTCCAGGATCATATTAAAGACCATTGAGAATGTGTCTGTCTTCCTCCGTTCCCGCCACCTGAAGATGAACCCATTGATGTGTTCCTTATGGGCCACCTCTGGGAAGTTCCTTGGCTTCGTTGTCAGGTACCAGGGCATCGAGATCAACCCAGAGAAGATCAAGGCCACTAGTCAGACGCCGCCCCCCTGAGAAATATTCAGGATCTTCGGTGATTCCAGTGCCACTTGGCCTACATACATCGATTCATCGTGAATCTGGATGGCAAGTATAATCCCTATTCTCGGATCATGAACAAAGGCTCAGCCTACGAATGGGTTGAAGAGTGACAGACTGTGTTCGAGGAAATCACGAAGTATCTACTTCAGCCTCCGGTCTTGATGCCACCCATCTCTGGAAAGCCGAAGATTCTTCATGTGACTAACTTAGAACAATATCTGGGTGCCATTCTTGCCTAGATGAATACCGAGGGAACAAAAAATATCCTCTACTACCCCAGTCGTATACCCATCAATACGGAGACCAGATAATCCCCCATCAAATAGAACTGCCTTGCGCTGGCATTCGTCGTACAGAAATTGCATCATTACGTGCAGCACCACGTGGTACCTTTGGAGTCTCGGGTAGACCCACAGAAGTACATACTGAGCCGCCCCATGTGGATTGACCATCTAGCATGGTGGGAAATTATTCTTTAGCATATCGATATTAGGTTTTCCCTTAGAAATTTATCATGGGAAAAGCATTGGAAGACTTCCCTACTGCCCATCCTGCTCTTGCTGACCAGTCCCTGGAACTGGATTTTCCCGACAAGGCAATCCTCTTGGTAGATCATGCCATCGCCAAATGGCAGATGCACTTTGATGGTGCTTCTCGAAGCCCCAACGGAAGGAGGCTCAATGATCCCTGGCTCAATAATGTAGTCCTGGGTATTGTCTTTATTACCCCGACACAAGCCACATCCCATACTCATTCTTGTTTTCAGAAGGTTGCACCAACAATGAGGCATAGTATTAGGCTCTTATCACTGGCCTTGAGCTAGCCCTCGAGATTGATGTGCCCCATTTTCTTGTGAAAGAAGATTCCAAAATAGTCATGAAGAAAATAAATTGTGACTATCTAGTCATAAATCCAGAGCTTGTACCATTGTTGGAGAACACACTCCAGCTAGTGGCCCAGTTTCCATATCAGCTAGAAGTTACTCAGGACCCTAAATCCCAGAACGGTCTAGCGGATGCCCTGGCCGGCCTGGATGCATAACTTGTAGAACCGAAGCAGGATGATCTGGTTATACATGCAGCACATCAGAGATTCATTTTTATTGTCACCCCAGATGATGATGACGACCTCTGGGTAGGCCATCTTACCATTGAAGCGTCAACATCAAGACCCCCAGGTTTCTCAGATGTAGTGATTTATGTGACCTCAATAGAAGAGCCCCCTTTTTTGAGTATCTCCAAAATGGATACCTCTGGGCTGATTGGGAAAAGCGCGAGTGAATCTAATGTCGCGGGATTCATTTTACACTTTAGAGTGGTTCTAGCCTTGAGTAGATTCCCTACAAGCTTGGGTTCAATGGTATTCTACTCCATTGAATTCATGTAGTCGAGATTTTTTAGGTCACGCATGAGGTTCATGCCAGTTCTTTCGGGGATCACCAGACTGGGCCGAAGCTATCACACCCAATCCAGAGATTGGGGTACGTCTGGCCCTGCATGATCCATGATTGCATCGAGTTATCCTAGAGATGTCACGCATTCCAAACTCATGATAACTTCATTCATCAGCCGCCAAAACCTCTAAAATCCACCAATTAATTATGTTTGTTTGTTTTTTGGGGACATGACGTTATGAGACCATAACCACCGGCAACAGCTCGCTAATTCATGTTCATCCTGACCACCACGATTTTCTTTTCCAAGTGGGCAGAGGCAGTTCTGCTCAAGGAGGTCAAGGCCCATTCCGTTGTTGACTTTGTGAGCTCTAAAATCATCTACATATTTAGAGTCCCTCATTCCATCCTTACTGATAATGACACCAACTTCCGAGCTGCTGAGTAGATAAAATTATACGAAAAGTACAAAATCTGTTCGAACAATACCTCCTGCTATCAAGAACAGGCCAATGGGAAGATAAAAGCATTCAACAAAACCCTCTCTAACATTTTTCATAAGTTCGCTGGTCATAATAGAAAGAGTAGGCCAAAAAAGCTCCCCAACGCCCTCTAGGCTGATCGGACAACGACTTGAAATTTCATCTAGGTAACCCCATACTCCTTGGTGTATGGAGATGAGGTCATCCAACGTATAGAAATTCAGCTTCCTTCGTTACATACAGAGGTCTATGACCAGCGGGCTCTAGTTATGGTAGACAAAATTCATCTGGATGAATTGGAAGCACATGATAAGAATTGGCTTTAGGATCTGAACAATCTAAAAAGGCATCAGAATAAGATAACTAGAGATTTTAACAAGAAGGTTCGCCTCTGCTCTTTCCTACAAGGAGACATGGTATTATCCCTCAGGGCACCAATGATCCCTGGTAGGAAACCACCGAAGTTGGTTCCCAAATTGGAAGGACCTTACATAATTCACATGTTTTACCCCAATGGAGCATACTCCCTAGTGAAAATGGATGGTGAGTGTATAACTCATCCAACCTATGCAATACTACCCAAGCAATACTTTTTATGAGCATGCTGGTCATGCACGACCTTAAACTAGATGGTCCCAGATGGCCCTAAACTGCATGCTGGTCCTGCATGACCATAAACTATCCAGTCCTACAAGACATTAAACTGTGAATAATCCTCTATGACATTACACTACCTCTTGTGATCTATGTGTGTCTTGATTCCTATCCTTATGTGATACGTAGAAATGCTCAAACATTTCATCTTGAGACCAACCCCAAACTCTTCTCTTTGACTATTCCTCCCTGGGTATAGTTCTCGCAAAGGATCCTTGCAGGGTATGGTGTAGGATTCCATAGCCCCACCAATTCTTGGATTTTTACTATCACACCATGTGCCCAGTCCCCGTTCTTCTATCCTCCCACATCCACACAGCTTGACATTAAACTGCTTTGCCTTCAAAAACTATGTATGGCTTTATTCCAATTCTTATGGGATACGTAAGAATGCCCGAACATTTCGTCTGTTGACCTTTCCCAAACTCCAAAATATTCCCCCTGGGTCAAAACATATGGTGGGGGGCAGAGATTTTCCAAATTCACATCAAGATAATCTCGATCCGTCCATACATCCCACTCCTTGGAGATGTTCGCATATTTTATAGATGGGTACATATATGCTTCAACAAATCCTTTTATTGGGACTCCATCATCATCCTTGTCCAGAAGGGCCCCCTATTGGCATGGATTCTTGGACTAAGGGCTCTCCTACCACTTCGGTCAAACTCCCTCGAGGATGTTGAGCAACAAGCTAATATAAGTCCCGCGTTGCGAATATGGTCAGCGATGATGCTCATTTATTGTTTCCATTTCAGGTCACTTGGCACACGCGTCACAACACGTGAAAAATTGAAATATTTATTTACCTACCAACTACTATAGAAGCAATGAGCTGGGTCAAACCATAGAGAGATTGTGAGTAGACACTAGAAATGTCCTTTTGGTGGAATGTTCGAGCACATGAGCATTAATTGTGTGATTAACAACTAAGTTCTAAAAACTAAATGACTATTTTAATAATGACTATTTAAATTAACTAAAACTATCTATGTGAACTAAGATATGAACGAAACTGGCCGAGATGGAAGTGTCAGATTCATGACATCTGTTCAATTGCATGCAATGTAAGTTATTTAATTCCCACATTTGAATATTTATTTATTCAATTATCCCCGATTCAAAATTTAATCAAATTATTATCATGTCTCATTCTCTGATGTTAGACAATATTCTAATGTTTACACAAATTATTAGTCATTTCGTTCTCTGTCCGGACGAATAATTTGCACGTCATTATAGCACTGAATCACTTGGCGAAATACAACAACCCATTTCTCTCAAAGTGGAAGTATCTACCTATGTCGGGTTCGCTCACATGAGATCACTTATTCTGTATCACTCACACATGATTGAATAAGCTCACACAAAAAATATTAATTTTTCAATTAATATATTTATTTATTCAGAATTCACTCTCGCGCTTTATCGAATTCCGGATAAATAAATTTTTTATGAACTCCCATTCATGATTACTTATTAGGTATCGCACGAATGGGTACCAAGTCATGTGTGCAGAGCCCAAATGAAAATTAATTTCAACGCACATATAATTAATTAAATAAACATCCAATTAAAATTAATTTAAAAGGCAATCAAATGTAGAAATAAATTAAAGACATACATTCACCATGACACTTATCACAACTCCGACACCAATGAATTACCCCACAAGAACTATGAAAAGACGATACATTAAATAATAAACAGATATCACCATGCTCGTGTTGTCGTAGTTGTTACCGCAAGCTGCCTTTGACGATCATAAAATAATAACCATTGTCTCACTGACGCTGCACCCGAATCAAACCACCGCGCCGCTGAAAATATGCTCAGATCTGCACTTGCCATCATCATGTAATGCTAATCTACAGAAGTCCAAGAGAACCACTACGAATGTCGATAATGTATCTTAACCTCCGCTACGCTCCTGATGATGGTTTTCTGCTTGTTCTGTCCGAGGAGGGCTGCTCGCTATGGTTGGTGTGCTGATCAGCAAAGAGGTCATCACTGCTTGTTGCCTCCTAAATGGTGAAATGGATGAGAATTGATGGGAGGAAGTGTAGTGGTGGAGGTTGTCTAAGCAGAGCAGGGTGCAGGGGAATAGGAGGGTTCGTGGGGAGATGGGGTGCGGCGGGTCCAGCGGGTTAAGGGAGGGTGGTGGGTGAGAATGGGATAGAAAAATGGGGATTTTGAGGGCATAATTGTAAAGAGGGAGTGGGATTGGAGATAGGAGGAGGTTGGAGAGGGAATAAGGAAAAGTGGAGTGAGTCAATAGAGGGGATGGGGTGATTGGAGAGAGAAAAAAACAAAAACAAAATAAAAAATAAAAAACAAAGTTAAAAGTAAAATTCAAATTCAAATTATTAAAAACAATTATCTAAATATTTAATGTTATAAAATAATAATAATAATAATAATATTTTAATGCACATGTATTTAAATATAGTAATACTATTAAATATAATAATAAACAAATAAAAAATACTATTTTATTATAGCACCAAAATAATGAATGAAAATAAAATACAAATTAAAATATACTTATAAAAATTAATAAAATAAAAAACTAAAATTAGAGAAACTAATAATAATAATAATAAAGTTATAAATATTATATATAAAATTAATATAACTAATAGAAATACTAAATTACTAATATATGTATATAATTGACAATAAATTATGAAAATATCTAAATTACTACAAAACTACAAAGATAATCTAACAAAATAAAAATTGGTTAAATTAATTAATTAAAACTACGTTAGAAATGATAAAAAATACATGTAAAATCCATGTACATCAAATCCCCCACACATAAACTGTTGCACTCCTGGGAAAAACAGTCCGAAATAAAACACAAGTGGTCCCGTAGACAAATACAAACATCAAAATTACATGTTCAAAATTTTTCATTCTCATTCCTCATAAAATATCAATCTTCATTTAAAACATCAATTTTCAAGAACAATGTTTCTTTCACTTTCATTCTTTTCAAAAGAGGTACATGCACTCATGTATCATGGGACCTACCTCACCATCACTCTCATCTCTCAGAAAAAGTTTGATCAAAGTCATGCTCACTTCTCGTCACATGCATTCTTACTATAGGCTTTCCATGAATTTCACATGTTCACAAGTGGAAATAAAAATAATGAACCAATTTCAAGGACTTTACATGAGGTTTAAATGATTCTGATGCTGTGGGACAATGGGTTAAAAAAATTTACATATTTTTGGTAAAAAGGAGGGTTGAATCTTGAAATAAATACAAGATATATGTCAATTCAAATCTCTCTCTCAAATGTCTCCCTAAAAATCTTGCTCCCCCACACTTAAAACATTTCTTGTCCCCAATCATATGATAATCCATTGTTTTACTCTCCTTTTTATGACACAACTCAATCAAATAATATGGTCAAGAAAAATAGCTGAGTATCAACTCAAAAACCCCATGAAATAAGTGTCAGACAATAATCCCAATGAATGGTACACAGGTGGCCTAAAAGTTGTAACATCTCAATAATGGTAGGTCTTATAAAAAACATCCTAGCTCATGGATTAATGAATCATTACTTTTTTAGGTATCCCCAAAGTCGAGGGTTACTGCGTAATGACCACAAATGTACTCATTGTTGTAACCAAAATGATTCTATATTCCTATATCAAAAATATATGTAATGAATGTGGCTATTGTGAAAAATAACACATATGGTCAGTATGGGATAATGTCAATCCATGTACATAAAATGACTCACTGCCCCTCGAAGAACCCTCTCCATGAGTAAATCTCTCCCCCACAATTAGATTGAAAATTGTCATGAAAAAATTCAAGAAGTGGGTGGGGATGGGTATCAGTTATGGGCTTATCCTAAAAAGTATTCTTCATGGATTCTAATGGCTACACGATGGAGTGAATATATGGGTGTCTCAATGGGTCAACGGGGCTAAAATATCAAATAGATGCCTCTATCATTTTAGTGTAATATTAAAAATTCATAGAGCTTTGATGGAAAAAACATGGAAATTTCTAGAAGACATATCATGGTTGAGATTCCCTCAAGAAAAATATAAATAAAATATTATTTAAAAGGGGTCAGAGTCCTCACAGGTATGAAAATATAATGTTGTACAACATAGATGTTGGGAAAAAAATCCCTCAAGGCATCATTAAAGCATTTTTGAGGTGATTGTGTTTGTTGAAAAAGTGGACATCTGTGTTGTGATTGTTGACAATGCAAACAATGACATTAAAATTTTTTGACAAAGGGAATTTCATGGTTGAATGTTGAGTTCAAGAGTTTTGTTCAACGATCCATGTTTGATTCAAGAATGTCGATAAAGGAATGGATAATCTGGAGGCGGTACAAAAAGAACAGATACAAGGTGGCACCGTTTTCCAGTGTTTTCCAATTTTTTTGGGCCAAAAAATCGAAAAATGAAGACAAGTGTTTTTGGAAAAGGGACTTCCATACCGAGGTCTTGGAGGATAGAAAACTTGTGCGCCATATGTTTTTGAAGATCAGATGATCAAAATAAGGCAAAGGGATAAGGGTCGCGCAAGTATTGGTGGTGTCGCGCAAGTGACTTTCGCGCCGTGAAAGAGACTTGAATGCCGATGCCTTGGAAGCTTTAGAACATGCGCGCCTATGGTTTTTCATGATTAGAAGATAAAAATATGGAAAAGAAAAGAGGTTCGCGCATGTTTGGAATTGGGTCGCGCAACTGACCTGCAGGGGAAGAGACCTGCACGCCGAGACTTGCGCGCAGAAGGGAGACTTGCGTGTCATCGCGCAGGGTGGTCAGATTGCCTATAAATACTAGACCACCCCTCCTTATTTATTATCGGCGTTCAACACATTGAAGATTTAGAGCTCCTGTCGCGCAGGTGTAATGGTCACGCAAGTGGCACTTGCGCGGTAGTGTTGGATGTTGCACGCCAAGTGTTAGATGCACGCCTGAGGTGGTTTAGGTGAGGAAGGAAGTGAGTTGAGATGGTATGGAGTTGCAGAAGCTTGTGTCTCTCAAGCGTGTGAGGTAGACTTGCATGCCAGTTGTGACTTGTGTTCCGATACTTGCGTATCAAGATAGACTTCCATGCCAAGTAAGGTTTATTTCCGGCAGTGATTTTCGGGCAGCGTGGAAGCCGGTAGTTTTCCCGACACCTTTTGTGCAACGAGATATTCATCTATGTATGAAATTTGGACTTCAACAGAGCAATTACATATAGAGGAAGATGCATTCATTCAAGCAAATGAAGAGACCTACATGTCTATAAACTGTGAGTGGATTCTTTCTGGAGCAGTGAGCAAAGGAAGAGGAACGAGGTGATCCTTTCTAGTGGCAGTGATCCAGAGAGAGAGAAATAGGGAGTGACCCTTGGGAAAGCATTGAGATAACCCTAAAAATTGTAAAGGAAGTGAGCCTTGTCATAGAAGTGATGTAGCCCAAACCTTATAATCCACAACTAGTGAAGTTTAGTGGAATTTGGTATGACCAACGACCTGTCGGCGTATGATCCTTGGACGTAGCCCTTAGTGGTGAATCAAGTAAAATTGTTGTGTCATGTGCATTCTTTACTTTCTGTTTATATTGTGAAATAGGAAAGAGATAAAAGAGTTCTTTGTGTAAAAAAGAAAAAAGATCAGAACATGCTTTATTTTTCAATTAGTCATACCCTGATTCACCACCCCCCTCAGGGTATTTAGCCTTGTGGACCTAACAATTGGTATTAGAGAGAATGGATGATATATGTTATTCTTACAATGGAGGTCACCAATCATTTAGAAATTCTAATCTCCGATGGATGTAATTTTTATATATGGAAGAATCAAATGCAACACTATTTCTGATCTTTGGGAATGTATGTGTTTTCAGCAGCTATACATGGTATCACAACAGATATTACTAGTGGTGCATTATCGGAAGCTGAGCATAGGGAGTTGGATGCTGATGAAAAAGAAATCAATGCCTTAGGGGTATCCCTTTCCAATCATATATTCACAAAGGTTTTTCCATGAAAAACATCACATGCCATGTGGGAAAAACTATTGAATATATATGAATGAGATACAAAGGTCAGAGAGGAAAAGCTACAAGTGCTGTGGAATAAGTATGAAGATCTGATGATGAACCCGAATGAGTCGGTTGATGCATTCTTTGACAGGGAAAATATTGTTGTGGAAGATATGAGAGGACTTGGTGAAGTCATTGAAGACATAAAGATCGTAAAGCGCATCTTGAGGAATCTTCCACCTCGGTTTAATCCAAAATCTTCAGTACTAGTAGATAAAGATTCTAAAGAACTGACATTGGACAATTTTCACAGTACCTTGGTTTCATATGAGATGAGGAATGATGATAACGAGGCTGTTGAAAAGGGTAAATCCATGGAGATATAATTTAGGGCCATGAAGAAGCTCACTATTGAAAATTCTCAAGAGGAAGAAGAGACAGATGAGGTGATGTCATTCCTTTCTTCAAATCCTCAAAGAAGAAAATAATGTTTAAATGGAAACTTCCACAATCATGATTTTCATGTGGAATGGTTGGTCATCTTGCTGCAAGAGTTCCCAAAAAGTTTCAAGAAGAAAATGATAAAGATGATGTAGAAAATCCCAAGAAGAAATATTCAGCCTATGTAAAAGGGAAGAAGTTGTTCAAAAGAAATTTATTCAACAAAAAGAATCATCTATCACAAGAAATAGACAGTTCATATGAATATTAGGATGAAGAGGTTGAGGAGTTTGAAAATTGTAAAGATCATGGAAAAAATTTATGGCTTTGTGATTGTTGGATTTTTCATATCCAATTCCTCTACCACTCTTAATTAGAAGTTGATGGTTATATTTATCTTCCATATCCATATTTTCACATAAGTTATCTTATATGGAAACCCAGTGATGAGTTAATTTGGGTAAACATTACGTTTCTTACTTCGATTTTTAATATTATGTTATAGTATTCCTTTTTATGATGTGGGTTTCTATGAAAAAACTTTCAAGTAGTAAACGATTTATAACCCCGACGAATTTCAAGGGAGAAATTCATTTTAAGGGGGGTAGAATGTAACGCCACGAGATTTTATGAGATATATTCTTTTAATTTCCTCTATGTATTCTATTTTACACTACACCAAGATTATCTTGTATTATATGCAACATTGTATTAGCATGTAGTATACACAACGCTATTCATGGCACGTGTTACAGACAATTTCAAGTTCATTTTGTAGAAATTATTCTACGCAACATTAAGTATATATTTTTTTAATGTATAAATGAAATAAGTTTTTATTATGTTATACGCAACACCAAAGGGATATTACACTACACGCAGCCCTGACTTGGCTTGCATTACACGCTATCACGTCCTACCTCAATAGCGTGTGCAGTACGCAATACTGGGATTCACTAAAGATTTATATATTGTTATAATATTATTATGAACTAGTTTTTATGTATAGTATTAACTAAAATTTTAATTTAATTTCATTATTATTCATCTTACACATTTTCTAGAACATGGTATGAGAATAAAATCAAATTTTTAGGTAAAATTAGTATTTTTAAAAAAATGTAGTTTTGCCGCCTTTTGATGGTGCACCCACGTTAAATATTGTTTTTGACACATTTATAAGTTTAATTATACAAAATAAATGTATTAATTTCAATATGGATATAAAAATTTACTTTGGATAAATTTTTTATATTTTTTTGTTAACATTCATATTTTGATGAATAGTAAGAATACGCTAAATTTTAATTAAAAACAAATTTTTTTCATCAAGATAATTTATATGGTTAAATTATAATATTGAATGGTTTTAAAGTATAAATAGAATATATTTTTACCATTTAATATAATTCAAGTCATTTCCCTTAATTTTACATTGAATTCATAGGTAAAAACATTTCTATCTTTGACAATGTTTAACTTTTAAAACCTGTTTTCTTAACAACGAGATTAGTTTTAAATTAATTATTGCAACTTATGTGTTTTGAATTTTGAAAAATGGATTCCATATTTGGATTAATTGGGTCCAAATTATGTTAATATGTTACATTTATTTTTTTGATATTATAAATAGTAACTAAGGTAATTTTTATTTACAATAGTTAAAGGTAAATCTTGTAATTAAGGGAAAAAATAAGATTATAAAATATCCCTAACACCTGCCAAAATTTTATTGGATAAATAAAAGTCAACCCATATACCCTAAGGGTCTGAATAGATTCATTTCATGGACTTTTAACCATGAAAATTATTTAATTATTATTAAAAGCAAAGAAAGTGACAACATGTCACTCTCTTATATATTATAAGTGTAATAATTTTAATTTAGTGACAAACATCACAAAACATCGAACCTAAATAGTCTCCAGAAATATAATAAAATTATCTACATCATGTGAATTTATTTACAATTTTTATGGGATAAATAATTCTCATTAATTATGACACAATAGTGATGTTGAAATTATTTTATTGATTGAAATATAAAATAAATTGTTTTAAAAATATTAAAATAAATGTTATATGAACAAATTAATGTGATCCATGAATTTTTTATATGAATATGACAGGTTATGACTCTATTAAAAATTTTGGTTCAAATATATCCACTTTTGGATTTTAATTAAATTCAAATAAATGAATAGTTTCAAAATTGACACTATTATTATTTTATAAAACTAACATATTATTAAATTGTTTTAAAATCAGAAAAATATTTAAAAAATAAAAATTGAAATTTATCCGGACTAAAATGTCATAACATATCCAATTATGGACAATTAACAACACATAAGTAATTATTTATAACGATTTAAAATTTATAATATTATTACCATAAATAAAATTAAATAGATTAAATAAAGATAAATAAATTTGATAAGGTTTAAAATAAATTTATAACATGTCTAAATTTTGTTGGTTGATTATATTACAACCCTATATCATCCAAGTTTCGAATTTGAGTCTTTTTGGATGTTTTTATGTGGGGTTTGAATTTATATTAAATTAATATTTTTGAGGTTTCCAATGGTGCCCCTCTCCTCCCTTATAAAAGGGCACCTCCTCCTTGTCCTCTTCACAACATTTGGAGCCTTCAATCATGGACAAAACCTGAAAATTACTCTTCTCAACATCTCTATATATATCATAGAGGTTCTGATCATCTTAAAAGACCAACTCTAGCGCCCTAAAAGGAAGTTTAAAAGAGGCGCGTCGAGGAAGAGGAAATCTCTTCTACCGATTATTTCAAGTTTCTTTCTTCTTCTACATCCTCTTATTTATTAGTTTCATTATAATGTAATAACATTAGTATCACTAATATACTGATATTTTATTATAAATATTAAACAACCCTATTTCTCCTTATATCCATCCTACAGAAAATGAAATCGCTGCGAGTGCGTATGTACGGAATACCACCTCCACGTCGTGGTGTAATCTGTTTTCCACCACCACCTGACATGGATGGGTATAATGGTGTAAATAATAACTATATATGATTATTATAACATGATAATAATTCTGAGATATTATATCATCAACTAAAATATCGTTCAATAAATATGGGAATGATATCATCGCTCGTGTGTACGTACAGATTACCGTCTCCACGACGTGATAAGATACATTCTCCATGAAAACCATTCAAGTATTATTATAATATATATATAATAAATAATCATGAATTATATTACATAATAATTATACTGTATTTATGTACATATGTGTTTCTTTTACTTAATTCCATTCAATCCAATAAGGAAACGAAAACAGCGTTCATGCGTACGCACGACCAACCGTCTCCATGAACGGTCTATTTCATTCATTTATCGATATATCATATATATGTATATTCAGAGTAGATATATTATATATAAATCATGTTTTACATTATGGAATTTTGTAAATCAGGATATAAGTAATAATATCAAGATCAACAAGTCGAAACACGTATGATAAATGAAACAATTTTACCCAAAACGCTGATTTAACATGGAATTGAAAGAAGAACGGGTAATATAAAGTACTATGTGAATCATATATGATAGCATACATATTATTATGGTTCTGTTACAAGTTAATAATATGTTTAAACCCACTATACAGGATTTTCGAACACGTACGGATGAAATTGGATCTAAGGTAAGGGATAATTATTCCAATCTCGTTCTTATCTGAGATTGTTTATTTGTAAGTATTTACTAGGGCTATATTTATCATCAATGTCCGTGTTTTATAAAATTGCTTTCATAAAGTTTTTAGTATTCTTCCAAGTATTTTAAAAGTTATTTTTACTGTTTGTTGAATTTTACCACATTCTATGGAAGTAATATTTCTTTTGTTTACCATATGAGGAACTTTTTAACTTTTCTGAAAAAAGTACGAGGAGAATGTTTTTTTAACTTATACGGTATGAACGGATTTTTACAGTTTCATAATGACTAATTTTAATTATGATTACTCTACAATATTTCATTATTATTTTCAACCAAATAATTTTCTTTTAACAGTGAATGGCATTTTTTGAAAAGAAAATGATTTTGAAGAAGAAATGATATTTTCCTCAAGAATTTATTTCAAGTATTTTGTCTAAACTATTTTCCATCTAAGATGACATTATTTAATATGACTCTATTTCAAGTATAATATCTATATTAATTACATGGTTTGATTCTTATTATGATGAAATGATATCCATTTGTTTTATATAGATTACGTTATGAAGGGATGATGTTTATGAAACCCATTTTATTCTTTCGGTCTTTATGAATGATTTGTGTTTATTTTGTGGAAAAAGTAAGAATGATTTCATTATAAGATGGGTGGTACCTATATCTCCCTCCAATTCATTGGGTAATTATTTATATCTAATGGGATATACATGGCCGGAACAACAAGTAAATCCGGTTCAGTAATACAGGGCTAGAACAGCAAGTAAACCCAGTTCAGTAATGGACATTATCCACTATGATGGTCTTGGAAGGAATGTGTTGGCTACTATGGAAATCATATCATGTGCTTACTGGTTCCCACAATTACATGTTTTATTCCCATGTTATTTTAACATTGTTAATGTTCCATTATGATCTATGCCTTATGAATTTAAAACATTTATGTTATTACTCATGATTTTGATTTTTTATGTTCATGTTCTTACGTTCAAATGTTTATGGATTGTTTTATATTCTACATGTTTACACTTACTAAGAATATGAGCTCACCCTTTTTATGTTTCCTTTTACCCATGATATAAAAAATGAATTTAGGTAAGAAAACCAAAGGGAAAGATCTTTATGGGAGATGTTAAGTGTCTTTCACCTTTATTAGAAGATTATGTTCCAAGCTTCCAAAGACACTAAAATAATACGGTCTTTGGGCGTCTTTTTTTTCATGTATTAAGTATTCTGAAAAATTAATGTAATTTCTATTTTCATCAACCTTTGGGTGTCTACATTATACAATCTATCAATGAGATTATATTTATTGAAATATAATTCATTGTTTATTTATGCTCAGTTTTGGATGCCACATACACTAAAAAACTATTATTATTTAAAAATATCAAAGTGTCATAGTAATGGATTTTATAATTGTAAATATTTTTATTGTTCTGGAAAAAATTAATGTCATTTTTCAAAAATTATAAAGGAGTTTACTTTGAGTTCAATAAAAAGGAATTGTATGGTATATTATTTTGTCTCAATTTATTTTTATTTAGTTGTATTGTATTGTCATCAACCTACATTATTTTATACAAATAATATGATAACCCTTTTACATATTATATAATAAATCCTTCATATTTCATGGTATTTTATGATTCGATTTAAAATATTTAATCCAAGAGGACATAGCTTGATTGTTACCTAGTGGTATGATATTTCATCTCAATTTTAATTTCGTTGAGTCATATTTGTTAGTATGTACCTATTCAATATTATTTGGTGTGTATACTACTACTCTAAAGTGTTTAACATGAATACTATTTTATTATGCATGATATTTTTTTATTCAAATTATTTTTTCAAGGGATTACTATTTAAAAGCTACAAAATAAGGAAGAATCTATTTTACAATATCACTTTTTTTTGGATTAATGTCTTTTGAATTAATTATATCATTTATCCATTATAAGATATAATTATTTTATTATCTTATGGATAGATAAATATATTATAATTTTTTCTTCCAATATATCATATCTTTGTTACTTGAAATATGAAAATTTGATTTTTAACAAATTTTTTTTATATTTCTCTTTATATAAAAACCATTTTTCTTCAATGATATAACTTTCTAATATTTATTTTTTAAAACTAAATTATTTTGGGAAAATATTTTAAGGCATATTTAATATTATCTTTCATTTTAAAAATATCTAAATGAATTTTTCAATTATTTTTCAAAATGGATTGTTTTGACCAAAATATTAAATGGAATGTTTTTAATGACTATAGAAGTAACATATATCCCTACCTTCATAACCATTTAAAAATATGATGAGAATTATATAAAGTTATAGTGGTTTTATAAAGAAAACTATTTCTATAATGGTTATTTTAATATTTTACTTGAATTACCTATATTCATTCAAAGGAAACAATTTCACTATAGAAACATATATTATCGATAAACTGTTTGTATACCCTCATCTCTTGATTAATTTTGTGATTTATAAATCACCCTTTTTATAATAATTTTCTTATTATCATTTTATAAGACATTAAATTACTCTTATATAACCATTTTCTTTATATAACATATATGATTTTTTCTTAAGCTCTAAACCACTTATACATAGTGTGTTAAAAATGAATCTTATTTGATTAGTTGGGTAAATATTGATAAATATATATTATTTACAAAAAAATTATTTTTTCCAATGAATTTATAAATGATTAATTATATTAATCATTTCATTTATATGGAATGCTATGGAAATGGGATTAGAGGGGGGACATTTATCATGTTATTGCATCAGTAAGTCACATAAGACACATTAGTTTTCCAAAATAAATGGGTTTAAACCTAAAAATAAATACTTTATAATGAAATAACTTGACATTTTAGATATGTTAGTGTATAGGATCTGGAAAATAAAAATAAAAATTTCATTAATTCAGAATTCAATTATTATTATAAATGAAATTATTTTAATTTATATTACCCATGGATTCATTTTGTGTTCATGTAATTGAATAAATGGAATGTGTATTCTATTTTTTTAAAATTCCATATTTTTTATGAATTTTCAAATTATTATTGCCTATTTATTGATTAAATGAAGTTTCTATTCAGTAATTTACCCTTTTATAATGATTATACCTTATTGATTCATGAATTCTTACACTATATGTGTCCCGTAATGTGAATTTTATATCACCTTATTTTCTTTATTTTCCCCACAATTTGATGAAGAATTATTTGAATGATCTCAAGGATGATAAATGTTTTCTATTATTATGTTCTATATTCAATTACCTTGGTAAAATTGGTATCATATATGTATTTGGTTCTACAAAACTACTAAATTGATATATCCTATGGTATTTGACCACATCTATTTATGCCGACGTAATAAATTAGTCAACATATCTGATAGCTAGTGTGAGGTTCATTGCAGTTGGTAATAGAGGTAGGTTTAGGGGAAATGTTGGGAACCAGATTAATGAAAAAATAGATTGGGGTACATTAACATACAATAGAATGCAGATATAAGCATATAATACTATCCTAATGTTATAGTAAATATGAGATTTTTGGATTTTCAAAAAAAAATTCCTTTCTGGATACTAAAAATTTAAATACTTCTATCATTGCTGAACCTGGATGTATTAAATATAAGAGGGGTTCATTGGATTTGAGTTGATCAACACCCGATGCATGATGAAAAAATCTGTACTACATACATAGTATAACAATTTTGGGGGTAATGTTTATGATGATTTACATTTTATTTATAAACCATTATTAATTATTTGAGAAAAATGATATTACCAAGGAAAATTTTTTATGAAAATAGTATTATTAATAAATATATATTATATTTACATTAATTGTTACAAAACATTCCAAAGTTTATTTTACAACTAGATTTCATAATTTCATTAGATAGTCTTGTATATGACATTATTTAGATATGCATCACGAAAGAATGAAGCGTAGAAATACTCTTAGAGAATATATAGATTTCACTATAGTGAAATCCAATATAGCTTGTATATGAACATATAATATCATGGAAATATTATGGAAGATTAATCAAGTTGTGGAAAATAAACAATCTTAATTAGATATTTTTTTGATATATAACTTGATTTTGTATTGTTATATTCATTCATACGAAAAATGCACCATTCATTTTGTAGGACTACCAATCATGTGGTTGTTGAGTAATGAATTAACTCCCTTGATAATATATTTTGGGCCTAGGGATGTATTGAAATGTATATGGTAATCTTAAAATTTAGGATATACCAATTATAAATGAATACCTCTATGTATTTACAAATGATTTTCCAAGACATCCACTAGACAATGAAGCTGATATTTCCAATGATATTTTCCCTGATGAATGAAATATATCAATGAATCCATATAGAATGGAAAATGCAGAAATAATGATGTTGAAGAAAAAACTAGAGGATTTTTTGTGAAAAATTATTTATTCTCCCTAGTGATTCAACATCAGGATCCCAAATTCATTTCATTTATATGAAATATAGATCCATAAGGATGTATATTGAATATAGGTAAATCAATTTTATTATGATGAGGAATAGGAATGCACTACCTGTCAGCAATATCTTATTAAATGAACTTCGTTGAGCTAAATATTAGAAAAATATTGATATACATTCATGGTATTATCAACTATGAATAAAAATTTAATGAATTTGGAAGAAATCTATTTTAATGATATATGCAAATTATGATTTTACATTAATTCTATTTCTATTTACAAAGGCACTATCTCTTTTTATTAATATAATAAAAAGAAAATTAAATTAATGTAATGATAGTTTTATGGGGTTATTCATTGATAATATCTTACTATATTATATGTTCTACGTATACTAGAAAAATAATTTGATAATCATTTATGAAAAAATTATAATAGGAAATTTATATGGGTAACTCAGAAAGTGTGAATTTGGTATTCTGAACGTGTTTTTTTATAGGCCAGATTTTTTTCAAGGATAGAATATTAGTTGATCCTATGAAATAAATGATGTCAAATAATTACATATAAAAATAATTCTAATTGAGGTATGAAAATAAATTGGTTCAGTATGTAACTATTATAGATTCATCCAAAATGATTCCCAACTGGCTAACATGTTGACCATGCTTACAAATAGAGGTGTTGCATTTATACAGATAAACTAACATGAAGAATCTTTTGAAAAGCTGAAGAGGATATTGGTCAGTGATCCAATTTTAAAACATCTATAAGTAGATAATGTGTTTTTGATATATATTGATTCATCAAAGATGGATCATGGTTGTGTCCTTAAGAAAAATTAAATAGTGAATATATGTAGATCAAGGTAGTTAATTAATCATGATCGGAACTATCCAACCCTTGATCATCAGTTGGAAGATATATTATTTTCATTGATTATATGGATAAATTATATTTATGGTGAATGATAAGAAATATACATTGACTATAAGAGAAAAAATTATATCATTTCACATAAATATCCCAACATTAGACAAAGGATATGGATCGAGCTACTCAAGCATTGTGATTTTCAATACCATACTACCCATGTTTGTAAAATAAGGTAGCAGATATGTTGAGTTGGAAAGATCATGGAGTTTTGACACAAGAGAGGACTGAGAGGGATCCTATGTTTATGGGTCCAATAAATAGGGTTATGGAAGTTAATATGGGATGAGATACATAACTAATTTTTGAAATTTCTGATATCCCATATTTGTCGGAAAATATTAAAATCAATCAATATGGTCATGAGAATTTTCGAAAGAAAATAAAATATATCAAGGATGGAAAGTTTCTAGGTATCTCATTTGAAGGAGGAATTATGAAATTATGAAATAGATTACGAGTTCCATATTAAGATAAGATAAAAATGGAATTGATGTGTGAAAATAATAGCTCATATTTATATATACACCTTGTTAGAAAAAAAATGTTCTGGGATTTGAGGGAATATTTATTTTGGGATACCATGAAGCGGGAAATTGTGGATTATGTTTAAAAATGGTTTTTCAATAAGTGAAGGATGAGATTAATCAAGCTAGATTATTCATGAAACATATTCCTATTCATATGTATAAATTAGATGAAATTACTATGGACATAGTCATTGAACTAATAGAGACTAAAATATGTAATGATGTAAAATGGGTTATAGTAGATCATTTTACAAAATCAACAAATTTCCTTTCTATAAAAGAATATATAACACTAATTAACAGAAAATAATCATTAATTATGAAGTTATAGGAATTAATTGTGCACATATTTAATTTATGTCTAATTATAGTCCATATTTTACATCAATATTATAGAATTTTCTTCAAAAGGCTCTCGATATTGAGCTTCATTTGAGAAACTTTTTCCAACCACCAACTAGTGGACAATCCAAAATGACTTTTCAAATATTTGAAGACAGTTTAAGGTCCTAATCATATAGATTTGAAGTTATATATTATTACTGTTTTCCTTTGGTATTGTTTAATTAAATTAATATCTTTTAGTCATGTATTTAAATAGACTCGTACGAATACCTATATGGAAATAGATATCATTAGTATTTAATATAATTTTATAATTTAGTTACGTATTTAATTTCATAGAAGGAATAATTTTATTTAACCGCTATAAGATCCAATAATTTTGTTATACATAGGTTATTTATTTAGTATTTATATTTTCTTACAAGATTTCCACTCTTGGTTTCTTTAGTCAAGAAAAGAAATGTTTAAAATAAATACTAATTTTTTCCCTTTATATGTTACAATTTTTTTATATTTTAATGTTATCCAGAATTGGTTTACAAAATTCTACTTATTGACCTTATTGATTTGTGAAGGACTATTTCTGTTATCCAAGAATTTTCAACACAGTTTTGAAGGGATATTTTTTACTACATTTGAAAATTATACTTTTCAAGAATAATTCAAAAGGAAATGTTTTTTACATATATTATGATAATGGAATACATAGCCACCATAATTATTGAATGAAATGGTGCATATTATAATATGTTTTCAATGGTTATATAATGAATATTATTTTACGAATTACTATTTTAATATTTTAGTTACTTTAACTTTAATATTTCAAAGGAAATGATTATTATAAATACCTATATTCTTGATGAACTATTTCTAGCCTCTCATATCCTGATGAATTTTGTGATTGGAAACATACTCTTGATGCAATCACATTCATTTAATTATAATTCAATAGCCAATTAAAATACCTAAAATATGAATATTAATTATATAATTAATACTATTATTTCACACATTGTCTATGATTTTACATACAATGTTTACATAGAATGGTTTTCAAATAACATGTGAAATTTTGAAAAATATGTATTCTTTACACAGTATAGGTATTTGTTGATAAATATTAATTATTCCTGAGTGAAATTGATAATAAAATATTAGAGTAATTCTATGGAATAGATTTAATGGGAGGGGCTTGAAATTTTATATCCCCTTTATGCGTCGATAGGTGTCACAAGACAATGTATTTGGCCGAATTAATTTCTTTTTACCCATGATTTTTAACGGTATTATGAAATGGCATAACAGTATAGATATCATGATATCTAGGATCATGAAATCCAATATTAATAACAAACATAATTTTTTATTCAGTTATTATTATCTGGGTGATTATTTTCTGTGGTATAATCTATGGAAGCATTTTGTGATCAGGTTATTGATTAAATGGAATGTACGTGTAGATATTTTCCTTTCCATAATGATTATTACTGAAGTAATTATGATAGTAATGTTATTTATTAAATATATTGTATGATCAGTTATTTACATTTCCATATTTATTATTCATAATTTATTAATGATATCATCCATTGTATGTTGTCCTTATTGAGTATTGAGATCACCCATGTTTTTCCCTTTCCCCAAAATATGTAGAGTAATTCCTTGAATGAGCTAATAGATGCCTAATTTTTTATTTTATTATGTTAGGAATTATATTCCAAATTTAAAATTGGTATCATGTATTCTTATTATTCTCAACAAAAAATTAACAGAAATACCCTTCAGGATTTTACCCCTTGAATAAATTCTAATGTAACAAAACAAACACCAGCTATGGGTTACTAGATTTGTTGTCATTTCAAACATTATTTTAGTCTCTTGACTACATGAAGAGTTGAAAATGAATTAAAAAATTGATTCTAAAAAAATGAAAGATAACAATAAAATAAATAGTATTTATAAATTATTTTGGTCAGAGTGGATACTCTAGAGGGGTGGTGAATTGAGTACTAATTAAAATTTATTTTAAAAACTATATGGTTAAGAAACACCCAATTTAAAAAAATGACCCAGTTAATTAAGGTAGCAGAAATGTAAATGTTAAATTTGCAAAGATATTTCTCAAAGGGTGATTAATCCTCCGATGAATCAGTGTAGAACCCCAATTCATCTTTTGAAACAAGTTTACTGAATTAAAAAAATACACATACTAACGAAACCTAACTATCAATGTTCTAGAAAAAAGAGTTTTATGTTTTTGCAGATATAAGATGTAGATAAAATAAAAATAGAGTATATGAAGATTTGAACAACAATATAAACAAGAGGTTCAGTCTCAATCAGAGACCTAATCCTCTCCACTTGGTGATCACCTTCCACTAAGTAGTTTATATAAAACATGATACACAGACTGTATCGGGCTTTACAATAGTTTTCACAAACTATCCTGGGAACACACCCTCTACTATAGTTCTTCATCGGAAAGACAAAATAAAAGACCACACATGGTCTCATCCACGGTTATATGTGTGAAACACAGATAAGGTGATTTTTGATGTAAGGATAGTTAATATCATTCAGTTCAAGAACAAAAGGTAGTGTCTAATATAAACCGACACACACGCATATCAAAGATATAAAATAAAGGAACACAATAGAGAAGTTATGATGTTAATGAGTATATAAGGCTCAATGTGTTTTAATTTTGTCTCTTGACTCCTTGGAATGAGAAATGTTGAAGTTTGAGTCAATCTCTAGAAGTTGTTTCCAAAACAGAGAGTCATAACTCCAGGTTCTAGCTTTTAGTGTTCTGCTTCTAATGTTGATCAAGAGATGATGAAACATAGAAGGCATGAATGTGTTTATCCCAAAATGGTCTTCGTGATGCTTGTGCGTTCAAAATATTAGTGTTGTACGAATCTTCCGTTTTTGATCTGGCAAGTAAGCTATATTGAACTTCTCATGCAACCCTTTTTTCGTGTCCACGTATATGTTACACATCTTGTTTGTATCCTCGATCCCCCTTTTATTTCATGGTCTTCAATTTTTATATTTGAGGGCCGATAATGGGATTGCGTAGATCACATGCATTCTTTCTCATACCTCATACTGTCCACGATATTATCTCATGAAACATTTAAAATCAGTATTAATTAATTTTAGATCATTTAGTTTATCAAAAATGACCATTAGAAAAGTATTGAGAAATTGATAATGTATAGAAGAATAAGCATCTGTAGACTGGTAATTATAGCCTTCATGTCGGTAGGCTTCAATAGTAGGTGCACATCAACAATCTCTAACTGTAACCTTTAACAGTATGCTCACACCGGTGACCATGTAATAGTGGCCATGTAGCGGTGAACCTGTAACGGTGAACTTGTAGCAGTAACCTTGTACTGGTAACCTTGTAGCTGTAACCTTATACCGGTGACCTCGGTAACGGTGACATCTGTAATGGTGACATCTGTAACAAAGACCTCTGTACATAGATAAATTCTATAATGTAAGCTTAACCAATCATGCAGAGAGATTGAAAGTATATGAATATTACTCTAAAGGAACCAGAAACGTTAATGAAACATAAATAGAAAATAATGAATACATGGTTCTCACTTAAATGAAAACAAGATTTGGGATTATCAAAATAGGATTTAGAATTATCAAAACTAGATTTTGAATTATCAAATACGGTGAGTCAAATAATCTCCCCCTTTTTGGCAATCACTGATTATGGCATTTCTATGAGTTTTGAATCAAGGTAAAACACAACTTCTAATATCATTGAATCTATAGATTTATGTTTTGAATATTTTCTCCACATAAATATAATAGATCATACATCTTCCCCCCCTTTGTGATTAAAAAAATGCGTATAGAACAAAAATAATGAAATGAGACAACTGTTATTAATAAAAAAGGAGTACATTATAAAAAAATTATATCAATACCTATTATAAAAGAAAGTACACACTCAATATACTTTAGATATGACCATAAGATATTTGTTTTTTGAAGCTGAGGATGAAGGTTTTGAAGATTGAGGGATAGGCCGGGGGATGGCAGTTAGCATGGTAGGAAGAGAAACAACAAAAGCATCAGTAAACCTGTAGTGAGTAGATATCTGAGGAATTGAGGGGGTCAAGCTTCTGATAGCCTGGGTAGGAGACATCAAAGGAGCAGTACTGGTGGAAGCTGAAGCAGCTGAAGAAGCAGTCAGAGTAGAATGAACAATGATTGGAGTGTAATCGACATGGATGAAATGTAAGAGAAGATTCGTGAAGTCCATAATGATACTTCCACCTCTCTTCATAGTATAAATAAAATCAAACTTATTCTCTATGAATATTTCCATAGTAGGAGTCAATTATCTGAGTCTTCCAACCTGATCCTTAAAGGCCCGAGTGATAGGGGGGATCCTTATGTTTTCCAACAACAACTTAAAGTGACCATCCATCTGATGTTTGGTGTACACCCATTTGTAGTAGAAATCAACTTGATCCTTCATGACCTTATGATCCTACACAACTTCCATTAAATAGTTTCCCACAAGATTATGAATTTCCTTGGTGATGGAAATGACCTATGAATATGAGGAACTTCCACCAGAAAACTTCTCCACTTTTTCTCTGACAATGGTCATGAATGCTTTATTGTCAATTGGATGAGAGGCGGAAGTGGAAGAAGATGCAGCTAGAGGATCCAGATAGAAGGCCACTGTATCCATGAAATTTGTTTTCAGCCCACTAATCAGTCTTTTGACATCATCATCTTTCCCTTTCACATGTGTTTCCATATATTTCTTGAAATTCTCAAACAATATTACCATTTGCTAAACTATATTTTTGGCATATGCAAGTTCTATTTCCACATGGGTCCTTGAAGCCATATAAGAATCTAATTTGGAAATAGACTATTTTAATGAAACCATAGAATCTGCCAACTCACTAATTTGATGCTCGTGTTGGTTTACTTTTTGGAGTAGAGTAGATTGAATACTGGAGTGCATTTTGGATAAGTCAGATGCTAGATGCTGATGAGCTAGGGAAACAACCTTTTCCACTTCTGAAGACATATTCCAAGTCACTTTTTGCAGGTCAGATTATAGGGATTGAAGATCTGTCTTTCTGATATAGTCATTAGGGAAGGTGGTTTTTGGAGGGACAAAACTAAGGTTTAGCACTAAGGTACTTTTGTTAGGCCTCTCATTTTTTGAGTCATCATAGTCTATATCCAACACCATTAATCTAGGGTCTTCAAACCAAAATTAAATTTCATGAAAAATAGCAACTGATCCTGTAACAGTAGGTTACTCCACCTCAATTTGAGCAATCTCTAAATCGGCCACATTCATTTCCTCCAATCCTCCTTGATCAACTGCAACATCAAAAAGTTTCATTTCCCCTTCCTCGTCCGAGTCATCAACTACTTCCAAGATAGGTCCAGCCTCAACTGAATCAGATGCTTCTTCTTCTGCTCCACTTTCTACCCATTTGGTATGTTTTATTAGAGGACTACGACTTAGACATTCCTCTTAATTTTAATCAGCATCTATTTGAAGGTCAACAAGACATGATTCAGAGTCCTCATCCTCATCTATGGTATCTCTAACTTCTCATAAAAAATTTCAGCCCCTTCTTCTTCACTGGTTTTAGTATCACTGTACCTTAGGACAACTTCCATTATAGGAAAACACTTTGGTGTGTTAGGTTCACTAAAGGATACCGCAGTCGCCCGAGGATTCTATGGAAGGTCAGGGTCACTCCTGTCATATATAGAAGAGTCCTATGTTTCTTGCATAGCATCAACTTCTTCTTCATCATCTGAGTAGGAAGGCTCAACTTCATCAATCTTAAGACCAGGGTCCCTATTATTATTAGGAGTAGTAGGATGAGTCACAAGATTAAAATATTCATACACCTTAGCCTCATCATTCACCCATCTCCTCAGACATAGATTCTAGTAAATCATCCTCATCTTACAGATTACTTTGGTGATACAGTGGTTATCCTGTACAACAATAATTTCTTTTTTATCTCTAGTATCTCCTTTCACATTCAACATAATAGATATCAGCTTAACATGGAATAGAGCATTGGATTTGGAACTAGGATTTGTCATGTCTTCAAGTGGAATCATCAATAGCCTACATATATTAATCTTTTGTCCAGGCTTTAGTAAATAAAGAATGAATATGTCCTGATACTTCAAAACAGCGATGTCCCCTCTCATGGGACTTATCACATGCTGAAGAAATTTGAAAAGCATCTTATCTTCTCATGTTATCTCAGCAGCAATGACTTTCCTAGGAATTCCATTCCCTGTCAATTCAGCTAAATCATCTTCATAGAAAAAGAACTCACTAGTGGGAGGCACCACTTTTGAGTAATATTCATAAATTCCTTCATGAGGAATCCTTAAACAATCAGCCCACTCAGTAGAGGAGAAACTTACATATACTTCATTTTCTTTGAAAGTCATGCAGTGCTCATTCTAAGACTGTCTGAATTTCAGATACTCATATAATTCCATCACCAACTTTGGGTAATAGGGTCCATTTTTGTTTGCAAAACATTCAACCTATCCCTAAGCTTCTAGTGCCTTAAGCACTAAAGATTGACTCGAAAGCTGCCACTCTGAACATAATTTCATTTCAGATACTATCTCCCTCTTGGATAAATGTGAGTTCAGCACCTTTGATACTGTTTGGATTCCGCTATTCGACTCTGCTCTGGGCCTCTTTAGATTAGGCACGTCTCCTTCATCACTGACCAATGACCTCTTCAATATAGCCATCAATCTAGAGGGCTTCGAGGTTTCAGCAGAGGATTAGGTTCTAAGATATGAGACAAAAAGGAATTGATGGGGGTTTTATTTGAATCAAAATGTGGTATGTGTTCTATTTTTATCATTTAGGGATCAAAAAATAAAACAGATAAAATAAATAAATAATAGCAGAAAAATGTTTCAGATTCTGGTTGATAGCACACAAAACATAAAGTCCTGGACTTCGAATGTCTACTGGTAAAGAGGTATCTGTTTGGTCTAATGGTGGGGTCCTAACAGTGAGGTCCTAACAGTGAGCTTCTAACAGTGAGTTCCTAACAGTGAGGTTCTAATAGCGAGGTCCTAGTAGTGTGGTTCTAATAGTGAGGTCATAATAGTGAGGTTCTTAAAGTGAGGTCCTATTAGTGAAGATCTAACAGTGAGGTCATATCAGTGATATTCTAACAATGAGGTTCTAACAATGAGGTTCTAATATTGAGGTCCTAACAGTGATGTTCTAACAGTGATGTTCTAACAGTTAGGTCTTATCGGTGAGTTTCTAATAGTGAGGTTCTAACAGTTAACAGTTTATCATACCAAAACTCACGTCTACTATAATTTAGCCACTCATAATTCAAAGGCTTTGTGAATATATCAGCCAATTGTTGTTCACTACCAATTAATTCAACAGTGATATCACCTTTTTGAAAATGATCTCTCAAGATGTGATGTCTTACATCAATATTGTTTTTTCTAGCATGAGATACTGGATTCTTAGATATGTTAATAGCCCTTGTGATGTCACAGTTTATAGAGGAGTGTTTGAATTGATTTCCATAGTCTAGTTAAGTGTGTTTCATCCATAGAACATGAGCACAAAAACTACCAGCAGCTATGTATTTGTTCTCTCCTGTAGATAATGCAATAGAAATCTGTTTGTTATTACCCCATGATACTAGTGGCTTACCTAAAATGTGACATATTCCAGAGGTGCAATTTATGTCTAACTTGCAACCAACAAAGTCAGCATTCAAATAACGTATAAAATAAAAAGGTTTTCTTCTTGTATAAAATAGTCCTAAATTTATAGTATACAAAACATATTTAAAAATCCTTTTTTAAAAATTTAAATGATACTCTTTGAGATTGGCTTGAAATCGAGCACACATTCATTCAATGAACATAATATCAGGTCTACTAGCAGTAAGATAATGTAGAATCCCAATCATACCTCTGTAATTGGTTTGATCCACTGGTTCTCCAGTTTCATCAGCATCCAATTTGCAAGTGGTACTCATAGGTGTATCACTAACATTACTACTATCCAAACCAAAACATTTTAAATGATCGTTAATATATTTATTTTCATTTAAAATAATACCATATTTTGTAAAAAAAATTGAAATACAATGAAAATTTTTAGTTCCCCCATTAAACTCACTCCAAATTCATTTTGAAACATTGATGAAAAATCAGTACATAATGAATGTTTAGATGATCCAAAAATTATATCATTTAAATAAATTTTTACTATTAAAACATCATTGGAAATATTTTTAATAAATAGAGTAGGATATGCTATCCCTTTTGTAAAACCTTTTGAAAGAAGAAAATAACTGTGTCTATCATACCAAGCTCTTGGAGCTTTCTTTAGACCATATAAGGCTTTAGATATTTTAAAAACACGATTTGGAAAATGGGGATTTCTAAATATAGGGGGTTTTTCAACAAATACATCTTCAATTATATATCCGTTTAAAAATTCACCTTTAACATACATTTGATAATGTTTGAAATTCAGATGAGCTGCAAAAGCATGTATTATCCTAATGGATTCTCGTCTATCTATAGGAGGAAAGGATTCCTCGTAGTCTATTACTTCTTCTTGACTATACCCTTGTGCAACTAGTCTAGCCTTGTTTCTAACAATATTTCCAGACTCATCAACATTGTTCCTATAAACCCGTTTAGTGCCTATGGTTACGTTTTCCCTAAGTCTATTTACTAGTTCCCAAACATTGTTTCATTCAAACTAATTCAATTCTCCTTGCATAGATATCACCCAAATTTCATCACTGATTGCATAATTGATATTTTTAGGTTCATAATGTGAGAGAAAATATTGATGTTCAACCATGTTACTGAGAGAATCTCTAGTTTGTGTCCCTCGATTTAAATCACCTACTACAACATCTATAAGATGATTTTTTTAGAGTTCTAATACCTCTAGAAAGAGTTGAACTAGACTCCTCAAGGATTTCTATTGGTTTCGGCTCAACCAGTGCAAATTTTGGAAGATTCCCAGAACTGGTTACTTTTACAGGAGTTTCAATATCATTATCATTATGATCCAGAATTGACATCTATTCAACAAGATATCAATGAGAGGTTTTGGGTTCATGTGGATCAGTCTTATCAAACATGACATGAACTGACTCTTCCACACATCTAGTTTTCTTATTGAATACTCTATAGGATTTACTCAAGATTGAGTTACCTAGGAAAATTAATTCAACATATTTGGAAGAAAATTTGTCAAGATTATATTTAGTGTTTTGGATAAAGACTTTTTGACCACGAACTCTAAAGTAATTAACTTTAGGCTTACTATTGTTCCAAATGAAAAAAGGGGTCTTTTTAAGAATCGGTCTAATCAAGACTATATTGATAAAGTAAAAAACTGTATTAACAGCTTCAACCCAAATATAAATTGGTAAATCATATTCATTGAGCATTTTCTTAGAAATATCATGAAGTTTCCTATTTCTTCTTTCCTCATATCTATTCTGTTGAGGTGTTCTAGGAGAACATAAGTTGTGAATATAGCCATTGTGTGAGAAATACGATTCAAAATCATGATTTCCAACCTCATGGCCATGATGACTTCTCATGGTATTGATCCTAATTCCACTAATATTTTCTACATACTTGGATTATTTGATAAAATAAGAACATGTTTCACTTTTGTGAGCCAAAAAGTATACCAAATGGTATTCAGAAAAATCATATACAAGAACATAAATATACTTCATCCCATTTAAACTTGAAACTCTTGACGGTCCAAAAAAATCCATGTGAAGAAACTTAAGTGGTTGAGAAGTAGAAACTTCTTTCTTTGGTTTTAATGAAACTTAGTGTTGTTTTCCCTTTTTAAAATGATTACACACTTTGTTTATAGGGACTTCCAATTTAGGTAAGTCTCTAACTAAACCATTCCTAGTTATTTTTCTATGTGAGTGCACAATATAGTTTCATAGTCCTCAATGCCACAACCAGGATTCCTTATGAAATGAATTTAAAAAGGATCCATTTTTCATAGCTAAATAATATAAATCAAAATCATATACATTCTCATTTCTGAGAGCAGTAAATATTAAATCATTTTTAGAATAAATAAATTACATGCACATTTTCAAACAAGACATTAAATCCATTATCACACAACTAAGAAAAAAAATCAGATTGTATTTTATCCCATCAACAAAAATTACATTTGAAATTAATACAATATTAGGGTTACCAGTCTGGCCTAGGCCGATGATTTTCCCTTTAGTATTATCAAAGAATGTGACATATCCACCATCAACATTAATCTGTCTTTTGAAACATGAATAGTCTCCTTTCATATGTATTGAATATCCATCGTCCAAGTACCAAAAAGATTTGTATGAGCTCTTTAGACAATTTTCCTGCAAAAAAGATCACGCATGGGGTAAATTTGGTACCCAAATTTTCTTGGGTCTAGAGTTGATATAAAGTAATACTTTAGGAACCCATACTTGTCTACAGAATTCCTATAATCAGTAGATATATTTTGGGACCTAATCACTCGATTTGGTCCTTTAGTGAATTGTTTTTCAATAAATGGTCCAGAACATGAACTAGCTGTGAATTGTCCATATTTTAGAATAAAATTTGGTTTTAATAAACCATATCTGTCCTGGATAATATCCTAGACCAGTTGTATATTTTGGGGCAATCTGTTGTCCTATTAACATAGTCAAGGTATATCTACCAGTAGTAAATTTTTCATGATCTATCTTTAATTGTTTATAGGATAATTTTAGTTCATTATTTTCTTTTAACAGCTGAGCACATTTTTCTTTCTCAATATATAGATCAGATTTGTAATTTGTATATAAATCATGCTGCATTCGAAAAATTTATATTTATCCTTAGGTTCATTAAAAGTATCCTTAAGTATTATACAGTATTCAAATAGTTCATCCTTATTCATATTGTCATCATTGTTTGATTCACCTTAATTCCCAGAATAATAATCATTAGGCATAGGGGAATTAGGTGTGACATCAGATGTTTCTTTCATGAAGCACAAGTTAGAATGATCGTTCTGTTCACTATCAAAAGCATCAGATCCAATTGAGATCTCATCTAAAGCAATCTAGGTAGCTTTCAATGACTTTTTAAACCATTTCCATTATCTTTATATTTCTTCCTAAATTTCAGCCTGCGACTGTCTTCCATCACATGAACTTTTTTTTTTTGCACATAACAGATTATTTCATTTGAGTTGGAATTCCATTTTTTGTGTTTATTATATTGTCCATTACTATCATAATTTTCGTTGTAGTTTGTCTTCCTAAGGGATATATTCTTTTGGTAGAATTTTTTGAATCTTCATGCAAGATGAGCCATCTCATCAACACTATATTAGTATTTACTTATGGAAGTATCTACCTGAGATTGATCTTCTTCATTGAGGTAGTGGAATTAAATGCTACAGATTTTATCCTTAGTTCTTCATCTACTTCTTAATTCACCTTATGTTCTTCTTCATACATTATAAGATTTCCAATTACTTGTTCACTGGAATTTTGCCTATGTCATAAGATTCTCGGACAGAAATAGATGTCCCTCTCCATCTGTCATGTAGGCATCTATGCAGTCTCATAATTTTTTCCATGTTGTCCACCGGTTTCCCAAATAGACTCATAGTATTCACTATCTCATTGAACCTGGGATACATGTCAGAAATGATTTCACCAGGCTTTATTTTAAAGTTATTATATTTAATAGTGTAAGTATTTAATCTCATTTCATTAACATTGGTTGTTCCTTCATGAGAAATTTCTAATGTATCCTAAATTTCATATGCTGTTTTACAAGAAGATATTGTAATAAATTTCTCAACACCTAGAGAGTAGTATAAAGCATTCATTGATTTACAGTTATTGTTATATGCGGCTTCAGTCAACTGAGACCATGTGTCTCTAGCAGTAGCAGGTAATGTTTTTTGTTCTTCAATTGTGTACTAGATTTCAGGTCCCATGCTCTCTAGATAAATTTTTATTTTTAATTTCTACTGAGCATAGTTATTACAATTAATGAAAGGTGTCCTGTTAGTAGAAGCACCTGCAACTCTATATTCCATAATTACTTATAATTTTAACGAACTAAAAATTTATATATGACAGAAATTTTATGATCTTTATGATACAACTAAAATCAATGTTAAAAAGAAATTTCACACTATATAAAAAAAGAGTCCTCTGATAACAAATGTTGGTCGGAGTATATACTCAAGAGGGGGATGAATTGAGTTCTAATTAAAATTTCTATTAAAAACATTATTGATAAGAAAACCCCAAATTTTAAAAAATGGCCTAGTTAATTAATGTATTAGAAATGTAAATGATCAACTGGTCAACAGATTTCTAAAAGGGTGATAAATCCTTTGATGAATCCGTGTAGAACACCAATTCAACTTTTGAAACAAGTTTACTAAATTAAACAAATAAACATACTAAACAAAACTAACTATAAAAGTGTAAGAAAAAATAGTTCTATGTTTTTTAAAATATAAGCCACAGATAAAATCCGAATAGAGTATATTATGATTTGCACAACAATGTAAACAAGTGGTTCAGTCTTAAGTTGAGACCTAATCCTTTCTACTTGTTGATCACATTCCACCAAGAAGTTTATATTAAAACATGATACATAGACTATATCATGATTTACAACAATTTTCAAACACTATCCTAGGAACACGCCCTCTACCATACTTCTTTGTGGGAATGAAAAAAAATAGACCACACATGGTCTCTTCCACAGTTATATTTGGGAAATACAATTAAGGTGATGTTTGATGTAAGGATATTTAATATCCTCTAGTTCTAACATATGAGACAATGTGTGATATAAACAGACACACATACTTCTCAAAGATATAAAATAAAGAAACACAATAGATCAATTATGATGATAAAGAGTTTACAAGTCTCTATGTGTTTGCAGTTTAGCTCTTGACTCCTTGGAATAAGAGATGTTGAATTTTTAGTCAATCACTGGATGTTGTTTCCAAAACAGAGTGTTGTAACTCAAGGTTCTACAATTCAGTGTTCTACTTCTGATGTTGATCAAGAGTTGATGAAGCACAAAATCCGGGAATGAGTTTATCCAAGAATTATCTTTGTGATTCTTATGGGTTCAGAATATTGGTGTTGGATGGCTCTTCCTTTTTCATCTGGAATGTAATCTCTGTCGCATTTCTCATGCAACCCTTTCTTCATGTCGACATATATGTTACACTTATTTTTTGTTCCTCAATCCTATTCATATTTTGTGGTCTTAGCTTTTTATATTTGAGGTCCAACAATGGGAATGAGTAGATCACATGCATGCTTTCTCATAACTCATACTGTCCACGATATTGTCTCCTGAAATGATTACAGTCAACATTAATTATTACGATAGAATTCATTTTGGCCATTAAAATAATATTAAGAAATTGAATAAGTATGGAAGAATAAGTTTCAATAGATTGGTAATGGTAGTCTTCATATCGGTAGGCTTCAATAGTAGATTCACATCTACAATCTCCAACTGTATCCTTTAACATTATGCCCACATCAGTGACCATGTAACAGTGACCATATAGCAGTGAACCTGTAACGGTAACCTTGTAGTGGTAACCTTATTGTAGTAACCTTGTAGATGTAGCCATGTAGTGGTATCCTTGTAGTTGTAACCTTGTACCGGTGACCTCTATAACGATGACATCTGAAACGGTGACATATGTAACGGTGACCTCTATAATTAGATAAAATTTGCACTGTAAGCTTAGAAAATCAATAATTGTGTTTGAAAGTATATGAATATTACTCTTTAAGAACTGGAAATGTTAATGAAACATTCTTAAAAAATAATTTAGACACGTTTCTCACTTAAATGAAAAAAAGATTTTGGATTATCCAAATAGGATTTAGAATTATCAAAACAAGGTTTGGAATTATCAAAATAGGTGAGTCCAACAAATTATTTATTTTATAATTGTATCATTGGAATAATAACCATAAACAATCTCGAAAAAATATAATATTGTAAAATAAAAGCCTTCTATATTAGAAACATTAAGTTAATACCTCTCATGAAATAAAAAACAAAAATAATAAAATTAATACATTAACATTGGGATATTAATTTTAAAAAATATCAATGGGGATGTAGATACGCCATATAAAATATGATAGGGTTGTAACATAAAATATGTCCCAAATAGAATAATTTTAAATGATAAAACATTACCACTAGAGAACATTGAAATATAATCCCCTTGGATGGAATTATTTGAATTTTAATTTCGAATACCGTGATTTATGAGGGATGAATGATATAAAATGTAAAATTATTAGTATATAATCCACATAAATTTAAATATGTACATAACATTAATCATGTCTCAATGAAATAAACATTAGATGAAGAACCCTTATGAATTAATGAAAATTTGAATCCAAATTTATTGGAAGCATGAAAATCATATGTTTTTTTATATAAATTTAATTAAATAATTTATTATACAACAATATATATTTTTAGTATATACATAATAGAAATAATAAATTGGTACATAAAATTAAATCATGTCATAAGAGAAATTGAAAGAAACTTGCTATTTTATATCTAACATGATTCATATGATACCCTACCTTATTTATAATAAATTTAGATTTATTTTAATTATACACCATAATATTATTAATAAAAATAATATTTTATTTGATCCAATTATATAATTTGAAAACCCATTTGTTAACAATTATCTATTAAATTCGTAATTTTGGGTGTTAATTGTTATTTTCTTGTATGTTTTAGTTTGATAGTTATGATCCTTGAAAATTGATCTTTGATAATCCATATCCATAATTTTATAAATAATATAATTTAAATATTTAATTATTATTTATGTATATAACTATATATACTAATTTTTTATTAGAAATTAATTACATCACTCAGTGGAGATGATGATCAATACAAACATGCAAATAATGTTTCAACATTTTGATGGATGTAACATAATTATGATAAATGATAATTAAACTTCACCAAAATGAGTTAATATTATAAATATCTTCTTCAATTAATATATCATTTCTAACATCTATGTACAGTAGGAATGTTAAAAAATTGCAACTCTTAATGGAGGTTGTAGTCCACACGAGCGATGTTTTCATTTACCAATGGATCAGAACGTATGAAGGTATAAAATAAATTATAATTAAATTATAATAATAATATTATTATAAATATAAAATATTAACATTAATCCAATGTCATAACCACCCGGGAAATTTGGCTGTGGAAAATGAATAGTGTTTCTACCTAGAGGCGATAGTCCACACATTCATATATAAAAAACTTTTGTTTTTCTTTTGATGGATATGGGGTTATAACTGGTTGATTGAAAATCCATAAAAACATATAATTTAATTAATATAGTATACATAGATTTTTTATGACATATAATGTTTATATAAGGTTTTAAAATTAAAAAATTGAATTTTTTGGTTAATATTTAGACTACTTATTTGTGAGACAAAATTTTACTTATACAATAAACATTGAAATGTTGGTATTAAAATAACACAAGAAGGTATATGATAAATGGATGGAATTTAAGATGGTATTTGGTGTAGGTATTCTATTATATGGGAAAGTCAAATGGTGTGAATAATGGCAGAGGATATATTCCCTTTTTAAGTGAGGGGAGGGACACAGATGTAATTTCTTCGAAGACTCTAATTACATAAGGTAACATTATTGGGAAATTGGATCAAAATGGATAGAAATTCTAAGTTACGCTAATATAAGGTATAAACATCTTTTAAAAATAATAATTATATGGGTTTGGGGGAAGACAATAACCCATGTCTCTTGGTTTAACCCCACTTGTAAACCTGTTTTGACACCAATAGTTGTAACCCAATTTAAATATATTTACGTGAAAAAAAACATTTTCATAATATTAAATTATATTAATTCGGATGATTAAATTTATTGAATATATTTTAGTAGATTTACTTTATATATGTTTCCATAATTAATTTTAATTAATAACACACACCTCACTAAAAACCTATTTTTAGAAATTCAATTTCAAATTATAAAACAAAATTTGAATCCATTCAAATCCTTGAAAAAACCATTAAATGAATTTAAAATATATTATTTTATATATAATTAATAGATATCATTAAAAACATTATGAAATGTTTAAAAATTTAACTTATTATTTAAAAATATATTATATACGAAATTAAATTTAGAAAATAACTTTTTATGCCTAAACAATTTCATATGCTGAAACAATTTAATAAGGACTCCAATGAACTAATTGTATTATTTTTAATTAACAGATTATAATTTTACATTAATATCAATATATAAAAAAATTCTTTTTACTGGATTGGAAATGAAATTATTTACAGAAAACCTTATTTTCACTATTCACTAAAAATAAATCTTTTTATAAGAAGCCGAAAAAATCCCACCTAAGATATAATTTAAATAAAGATTTCGACAATCATAACCAATGAAATAATTATGTTATCTCAAAAAATATTAATTTAATATTTACGATTAGATTAAAATTAGATGAAACTATTTTTGATGAAAACATATTATTATAGATTAAAATGACATTAGTGAATATTGAGTAAATATTTATTAGTAATTAATAAATTAATTTTCACAAATTGAAAACACTATATTTTTTCTAATTTTTTTACTATTTGTATATACAAATTTATTAGATCATATCTATATGGTTACTTTTTTTTATCATTTAGACACGGATTTGTGATTGTTGTAACATAAAAAAATTAAATTTATTTAATGAAAACCATTTATTCTAAAAACCTAGGATTTTATATCCGTCACAAAACCATAATTAAAATTCTTCCCCATAAATTTTATCCTCATAATCAAAGGATTGATATTTTAAAATACCTTATTTGGAAACTCACATTGTTCAAATTGATTGTAAAACCTTCTCGGAAAACTGGAATTGTAGAACATAAACATTTCATTGAAGAAACCATAATTGGGATCCCACTTAAGGAGAACATTACTAGGAAGTTGAGATATGGAAGTGGAGGAAAATATAATTTATACAGAATTACCTAGATCCATTGATAACATGGTCATGAAAAAGATAATGATCATAAAATCATATATCAGTGAGGAGGGAAAAGAAACATCAAATTATTTGGAATAACTACAAAAGGATAATACTTTTCATAATAAAGATCTATTTTCCTATAGTTTAGGAATAATTTTACCCTGTAAAATAAGAAAATAATATCACATAATTTCTTTCAATCCCTAAACCTAATTTCATCACTTGGTTGTGTGTGTTAATTAGCTTCCCCTAATTTTTATCCATACTCTAGCGATGAATGATCAATATAAATTTTCCATACATGATTCAATAAAAATAATTATAAAAGGATTATATAATCAATTAATGAATGAAAATTCATTTTTTTGTATCTAAATATTAACTAAAACAAAAATAGTTATAAAATGTTTTCAAATATGGAATAATAATTAAATTAAGAAGGTTAATTGATCTCCAACACCATAACAATGACATATAAATTTCATCATAATAAATTATATAAATAGTTTTCCCTAAAAATACTCCAAAATATGATTGACCAAAATAGAAACCTAGAAAATATAGAAAAGATATTAAAAAATATCTAAAATCTAGTTAACATTAATCCCCAATAAAAATGAAATAACTCATAATGAAACATACTAAATATGTCAACACATTAACAATATTTTTCCCCAAAATAAGCTAATAAAATTAATAACTATAAATCCTAGATGAAAATATACGTTCTTCCAAAAAATATATTAATTTCATAATTCCTCAAATAAAATCATAAACTATCAAATATATTCCATAAATTCATATATGGAAAAAATTTATAAAAGATAAAATTAATCTCATTTTTATTGGATCAATAATATATTTCATGGTATAAAATGCAAACCAATTAACATTATACATATGAATTATCTTTTTATCACAAATGAAACATATTATATTTTCCTCAGTGATAGATTAACGTTGTTCTTTCCTTGAATCAATTTTTCCAAAATTATCACCTTTACCCTTATAAAATTTCCTACATTTTCAATAAAATTTAATATAAGCATGAAAACTCTTAAAAATATATTTTATTTAGAAGCATGTTTAGATGTCTCATGATTTTCATAAAAGGTATATAATTAAAAACACACTTCTAAAGTATAATTCTCAATTAACAATATATAATTACATCAAAAATACAACTCAAATAAATAGTCTAGGACAATACATTCCTTGGAAGAAGTTTTGTCCCTTATGTTAGTGTATTGGATCAGATAACTATTAAGTTCCCAACACTTAATAGTGTTTACATTAGCAGGTGCATGTGTATGTAATTTATTTCTCTCCATTAATCTATTCATTTTCCCCTAATAGTTACTTTATCTATGTCCATTATCCCTATATAAAAAATCCATATTTTCCTTTGATACATTTCTGTGGGTGTTTCTACCCACAATCTTCACAACATGGAAGATGAATCTTTTCCCTCCAACATCTTCATGAAAAAACAATTTTTTATTATTTGGTCTATTCAGACACTCATATATATTTATTATGTTAATAATAAAATAATATAAAAGTTTAGGAATAATAAATATCTGTCTTAGTCCATCTCATGTATCATTTGAATACTAATAACTATAATTATTGTATCAACTAACAAATTCAAACATAAAAATTTTCTTCCAAGATGAATTAAATATATAAAACCAAGATCATAGGGTGAAAAATAGTAATGATTAATCATGTAAAAATAGTTAATAATTAATATAATATATATTCTTTGAAATATTCTTTTAAACCTATGATTTTTTAGGTATGACCTATAAAATCTAAGTGACTATGAATTCAAAGCCTTCATAATGTATTATAAGGAAAGGATCATTTGACACAAAATTTTCTATCAGGAGTGTCAAAATCGTTGCATAGTCAGGGCCCATTCTTCATCCACCAGAAATATGGTTGTGTTATAAAATACCAATTCATTTAAGGGTTATTACCCATTAATGAATTTAAGGTAAAACCACAACAACCCGATGCATCCAAATTTAGATATAATGGTTAGAAAACCACATAATATCTATCTTAAAAAACAATATAATTTAATCCTATAAATAGCCTTATCATAGTGATTATAATTAATGTTTCCTCACCATATATCCCAATAGTTACTAAAAACTCATCCAATAAAAACTATAGAAACCCAAACATTTTATTCATAAAACATATATTATATTTTTGTAATACTCATTACATATCAATACTACCCATTCTAAAACAAAAGGGTTTAGGGTCACTGGAAACATGGATATGTAAATCAATGATCATAAAATATCTATATCATTTCCAACCATGGTAAAAAATAACCCTTTATTGAAATTTTATACATAATACCATTCTTCAGAACATGCTGAATGGATGATTAAGAAAGGTTGTCCTCTTATTATTAGTATGGTTAATCAAAATATATTTTTATTAACTATCATAATTAAAGTCAACAAAATAATACATGTGTCATAACATAATTAGAAATTAAAAAATTAATACCCATTCTATGGTAGATATTTAATCCTTAGGCATGGAAAAAGGTGTATAAAATTAAAATACATAAGAAAAGAGAGTGTGGAAATATCAATTATTAATAATGAGACTTTTTATATTATCATAAGAGTAATAAATATTTCTGTGGAATATAATAAGAATATAAAATCAATTCATTATTCAAGGTTCACTACTTTGTCTAACACTGTGGACAATGTAGAATAATAGAAATTCCTAATTATTCATTCCTAAGATTCCCTTAGGAGTAACATCTATATAGATTACAATGTCATATCTAAGGTATTTATTAAACTTATCATATTTTAAGAGATTTTAAAATCATTAATAATTTTCCAATTAATTGATGGAAAATAACAGACCCAATTATCTATGGATTATAACATAACAACACATCTTTAAACTATAATCGAACCCACAGCACATCAATTGATATATATAACATAGGATCATGAAAAAATTAATCATTAAATTAAATATTATCATATGTAAAGGGAAATTATTTCCATAAATATTTCTCCACGATATTTATAAACCATCTATGGATAGAATAAAGATACTAACACTATATAAATACAATAGAAAAGAATATAAAATATTACAGTATTTTGTTATAGTTTAAAATGAACTTAAATCATCACTGAAACATTTCTTGGGGAAAATATCATTTTTATTTTGAAATTACTTATTTTTAATATATAAATATTAAAAATATTACTAAAACCATTTTCTCTATAAATAAACATAAAAATATAAGGGAATATTAGATAACAATAGTATATAATTTTTTAGGTAATGTAGCTCATCTGGTGTTTATTTAAAAAAATAATTAATTTTTCATTCTAAAATAAAACATAAAACTAACTTATTTCGAAAATTACCAAAAAATACCCCTAAAAATATTTAAACAATTATCGGTAAAAATGAATTTTATTAATATTTTGATGATATTAAAAAATTATTAGAAAAGAATAAAATAAATTATCTACATTAATGAAAATATATAGGATCAAAGAGATAAATAAAATCTGTTTTTATAAAACATTATTTTAGAATCTTGATTACCGAAATAGAGGAAAATGGAAGGAAAACATGTAATCTCTATAAATCACCATATTATAAGAAATTATATTCTATATGGGATTGATAGATCATATAATTTCTTCATCATAAAAATAATGAGTAAACTAACCCAATAAAATGAGATTGTAACAAAAAACTCCTACCACTTTGGTAAATTTAGATTTATAGCTCTTTTAAAATTGAAATAATCAAATAAAAAATTGAATTCCATTCAAATAGGGATATTAATTTTATTATATATGAAAGGTAAATAAGATAAAAACCATTAATTAATATATTTTTATAACAATACATATCTCTTAAAGATGATGATTTGAGATAATAAACCTTACCACATTGATATTTTTTTAATCAGAACTCATGGGAAGGAATAATATGAATTGTAATATTACATAACAAGAATTATGAAGGATGAATGATATAACATGCCAATACATCATTGTATACAACCCATAAAATAAAATACAAAAATTTCAACCAATATCTCTAAGTGAAACTGAATTGAGAAGAAGAACTAATAAATATTTTGTAAATTTTAAATAATAAGAAATTGGAAGCTAAAGATAATTAGGTTATGAAAATAAATTAACATAAATAATGAATTTTTTACAAACACATTCATATTTATTAGACACGTCATACAATTAAAAAACAAGTACATGATATTTATGTAATACTTATTGAAGGGAATTTTATATGAAACCATTAAATTTTATCCCACATGATTTCATGGTATATAACCTCATCTATACAATGTTTTTATTTAATTTTATTCTATAACAAAATTACTTTCAAACATATAAAATCCACTATTATCCAAATATATCATCTTAACACCCATGTGTTAACAATTGTTTACTAAATATACCCTTGTGGGTGTTAGTTTCTTCTTCTTCTATGTATGTTTTAGATTATACTTTTTTACCTTGTACATTGATCATGTTAAATCCATATCAATAATATTTAAGGGGATATAGTTAAAATATATAATCAATATATAAAAATAAATGACCTTTCATATTAAAATTGGATATAAAATGAATTACATCAGTTTGTGGAAAAGATAATTCATATATACACACAAATTGATATTTATACATTCCGATGGATGAAAAAAAAGGAAAATGATTATTCCCCATCAAATAATATTTTTTCCTCATAAATATCATTTTTATTAAAAGTATTAATTTTAAAATCCATGAAATTTATCCCATAAAAATAATCACATCGCTTCATAGTGTAGGTTGTTAACACTTATTGACAAGAGATGTTATCATTTACCAATGGATCATAATGTATAATGGTATATAATATATTTTAATTATATAATAATACAAATTTTATAAATAACATATATAAATATCAAATATTTTTTTGTAACCAATCATAAAATATTTTGTTGTTAAATGAATAGTTTCACTATGTAAAGGTGGTAGTCCACACATATGAAGAAGTGATAATTTTATTTCCCATTAGATAGGGAATAGATGGAATATATTTGTTCAATCATCCCAATAACATGTAATTATATTTATGATTCTCGATTAATATTTTCTATTGATAAAACATGTCTAGTAAAGGTTTTATAAGAAAAATAATTGTAATGTTTGGTTACAATTTATACCTATTCTTTGAGAGATCTTCTTCATATTATGACATAATCCAAGCTAGATTGGTGTAAAGAGAATGTCTATCAAATAATTTGAATTATATAAGGTCATTGTCAATAAAATGTGGATCCAAGTGGCTTCGGTTTAAAAGGTTGGATAATATATATTAAAAAATATTAAAATAATAATAATTAGTTATTTTTGGGATCAAATCTAACAGTTATATCTTGGTTAAACCCCCGATAAACCCATTTATCCATAACCATTATCACACAATTTTATTTTTTTTAATATTCACTATGAATACAAATTATGTTTAACCAGCTAAATTATATTTTATATGAATTTTAAAATTATATAATCTATTTTATAATAGTCAATTTCTATAGGTGATAGAATTGAATTTTATTTCAGAACGTAACTCATAAAAAACTATTTTCAAAAATAAATCCTTAACAACAAAACATAATTTACATTAATTATTATAAATAAAAAAACCAAAAAATGGATCTTCAAATATATTATTGAACATATTATCATAAAATTTATTTATTAAAAATAATCAATATGTATTAATTTAATTTATTATAATAAAAATAAATTACGTAGATAAACATAGTTTTGTAGACAAATGTTTTCTTAAGCCAAAAAAATAAATTATACCAAAAAAATAATATTGATGATTCATATATATTTAATTTTATAATTTATAAATAAAGAATATTTATATTACTTTAATAAAAAAATAAACAAATAATGGGTATTTTATTTCAAAACAAATGACATCATATACAAAAAAGAGTATATTTAATTATTTTATAAAAAAACTATTTCTAGTAAAATATTAAGAAACCACTATACTCTAATTATGAAATGATTTATTTTAAAATTATTTTAATTTACTTAATAAATTGCTACTAATGGTAGAAATTTATTATAATATCCATGTGAAAATATGTTATATAATCAATTTTTATAAAAAACTATTTCTGAATCATAATATTCAATTATTGACAATTTAGAAGATATTCTATGTGAATTAATAATTAATTTTTTCTAATTAAAACCTTCATAAATAATTTTGATATTTTTTTATTAATTTTCATACATATAATTTTAATAACTATTATTTAAAGGGTTTATATTTCATGAATCATTTAGACACGAGGATGCATGTGAATGAATCTATCGAACACTTTCAATTTATATAAAGAAACAAATATATAAAAAAATTGGTATCTTTTAAAATGAAATACACTACTCAAATGTTATACTATTACCAGGTGGTTATTATTAATTTTTCTATTATCCAATTGGTATTTTCCTTTATTTATTTACGTGTGGATATACCATGCACATTGAGCTGTAAATAGAAATATACTTCTTAATGTTGCACCACCAAATGTTTTATCAATGAAAATAAAATATCATCATAATTCTAGGATTGATGAAGATAGATGGGCTTTGCGTATTATCAGATTTCTATTAGTTTATCTTGGATAATAAATATATTAAAATAGTAACACCAAATAGAATGATACCATCTTTGTCTATGTGGTATTCACTTAAATAGAATTATTTAATTATTATCACAGTATACTAAACCTCCAAATTATTCCTTTATGAATTCTTGACCTTCTCCTGGATAGCTGGTTGGAAAATAATTTTTTATGTGATGTATTTATTCCCTACTTTAATGATTCATATATCTAAATTTTTTCATACTTGTGATGAAAGGTTCGTTCTTAATACACATCATGGATAGAATCACACAATAATTCTTTCAAGAAACATTAGATAACTTATTCACCTTTCCACGATGGTAGTCATTTGATAAATCATAGTCGTTGATAATCTCTAAATTTTTTCATTGAGTCATGATGATTTCTTCCTATGTGAAAATATATTATATACTGTCATTATCTACTTGTATCTGAAACTTATGACCATATAGGAAGTTTCACAAAAAAACTAATGAAATGATTATAGTAGCTAAATCGAGGTCATTTTTCAGGAAAATATGATCATGGATCATCAAATTTATTAAGTCATAAGGTATCATATCATCCTTCCATATTAGTAAAAAACCCAATAATTTCATTGAAGCATCATTGTATATCACAACCCATGTTATACTTGAGGGTACTATGAGGACACATGTAGTGATGAGGAACTTATTGATCTCCTAATAAAATTGATAAAATTCACTTATCCGGAAAGAAATTAAAATCTCTCATATTTTTATATATAATTGTCTAGACAATCATTATAATTTTATCAGAGACCATCAGTTGTAACCAGAAAAAATAATTAAACTTTTGATATCTTTGACTAATAAATGTATAATCCAATCCTAAATCTACATTTCCATTTTGGGGTCTACACAGATCCCTCAATAGTGATAAAATTCCCAAATAATATGAATGTCTAATTCCAAAATTCAAAATTTCTAATCTTATAACACATATCTTGCTTCTGAAAAATATCCATCACACTCCCCAGATTCTCTTCATGTTCTTACTTACACATGGCGTTGATGATGATATAACTAATAAAGATTACAGACATTCAAGGTAGACTCTAATGAAATTATTCCTTAATTCCAATAATATTGGGGAGGAATTAATACATTCGGATGGGAATCACTATGAAATTTTACTGACCATATCTTGTGAAGAAGCATATTTATAAATATATCCCCTTTTCAAATTTATATAATGATACCTAGGATGATGATTGACACTTAAAAACTACTGAGATCTATGAAGTTGTTAAAAAAATAATTCATTAGTAAAATATTCTTGTTATTTATGATGATATTTTTTAGTTTTTAGTAATATATGAACAATAATATTGATATATCCTTCTTCATGAAATAATAGCACATTCATAACCCATTTTGAGGCAATAATGCATATAAACCATTTTTTGGAATACTCTTGAACCTAGTTTTTTAATATATCTAGTTATTTTATGGTTATCCTATATGACCATTATTTGATAGGATTTTATTTGGGTACATTTTCTATTCAATACATTAATTCAATATAACGCATTGTGATTTTAAAGGGACATGATTACTGATAACTGATACAACATGAAAAACTAAGCTAAAATAAACCATGAAATGTTTTTATTTGATGATATTTACAAAAAATAAATTTAACTGGAGAATATTAATATATTTAATTGAATTTTTAAGAAATATTATGATCTTAATAAATAAAAATTTATTGATAAATTATTATGAATTAAAGACTCCAATTTTTTTCAGTTGATTTTATTTATCAAATTACGTTTTCATCAAAAGTATTTTTATCAAAAAAGTATATTAACATATTCTTTGGAATATTAAAAATAATATTTTATAAAATGAGTTTAGTTTTTTTAGTTCTATTATTAAAATTACCCTTTGGAGAATCTATAGGATTTTTCAGAAATGAATGATTTTCCCGTTTATAGTGGAAAATATTAATTTTTTAACGTATATTTTTGTTTCACGAATTTAGAAAGTAAAATTCTTTTCCCTAGATGCATTGTAAATTTTGATCCCGTATATTATTAATAATAAAATCTTGTTAATTCTGATCAATGTTTTGGATGAATTTGCGATAAAAAAAATTTGATACATAAAAATTAGTGTTTATGGAAAAAATGTATTTCATTTTGTCTATAATTTTTAACAGAAACTAATTTCATCCACTTATAGAAATTTAATAATTAATAATTATTATAATATTTTTAATTTTGATAATAAAATGTTGAAAATAGTTCTCTTATTTTTAATTATTACGAATAGTAACCTTGGTAAATATTAGTCCCCTTACAAAGGATAAATTAGCTAATTATAGTTAAAAATAATATGATATGAACTAAAAATGTCCCTAAAACATTTAATTATACTATTATATTTGAAATTATTGACCATATTAAGATAAGGCTCTAATAAATTTCCAAATTTTCCCATTCTCCTTTTATTATCACCTTAATATAATTATAAGAAAATAATAAATACAAATTTTTCTCTCTAAAATTTAATAACACTATACTTTTTATCTATGGATAAATAGTTGATATGTTCAATTATAAATATAAATTCTCATTATGAATTCATTTTTTATAAAGATAATTTATCTTTTATTTATTTTTATTGAATAATTTTTTCAAATAATAAATCTTCGCTGGCACGGTATTTATTAAATTTATCAAAAAAAAAATAAATGATTATAAAAATATTAAAATTACCACAAATTGGATAAATAATTGTGTTAGATGATTTTATTAGACACACATCACATATTATTTTCATTTTAAAGGATCATGTTTGAATCTTATCATTTTGTTATTGTCTATAATGTAAAAAGAAATATATAGTTTTAAAATGACATTAATGATATGTTATTAAAATTATATGTTATTAAATAATTATAAAATCAATGAAATAATTAAATACATAAATGAATAAATGATATAGTTATAAATGTTATCCATTTCCCATTTATGATATGATTATTCCCTTATAAGTAAAATTATTACACATAATTATTAAGAAACTCATTAATGTGCTTCAAGTTAAACATCGATAAAAAAGTGGTTAAAAATGTTAAGTATTAAAATGACACAACGAAATTATAAATTTCATTAGATGATATTTTAATGATAGAAAATTTTTATTAAAATTATTTTACAATGGGATGTATTTTTTCAATGAATAAATATATTGAATATTAATATTTTATGAATATCAAAGACGATCATTCCCGTCACATATATAAGTGAACTAATTCAATAAATTATTTACACATTCTTGAGAGACCTATCTCAACCAAACCACTACCAAATATCATTACAACATAACTATTCAATAAATTGATGTTATGATATTCTAAAATTTATATTCCTAAAGTCCTTGTGAAAGGATATAATGGAGTCCTACCGAAGAACAGATAATCATCTTATGAGACATCAATCAATTTAAGCCCTCTTATAACTATTATAATTATATAATAACAATAATAAAGTAACCAATTCAGTATTTAATATATAATTAAATGTTATAATTATTATGGAACCACCATTTTCCACCCACTATTCTATCAAATGGGATCTGAATGTATCTCTTGTTTCTATATGTAGATTGTTTCCTCCACAAAGTAATACAAATGATTTTTCATCACTATATTTCATTGTTGGTTTTTACGATGGTTTTAATTTTTTATAAGAAATTTATGGTATAGTTATGTATATGTAATTATTGTATAAAATCTACATTCATACCAACATATTTATTAGAAAATGAAAATGTTGCACATGCTTACATGTGGTCTACAACCTCCACGAGGCAATGTGATTTGTTATTCATTTCTACATAAAAATTTTATATTATTAATAGAATTATTAAATTTATATGATATATATTTTAAAATATATTTTAAATGGTGGGTTATTTTTTATCATTTTTCCATTACATCTGTCAAAAAATGAAAACAACATTCACTTATACGTATGGCGTTCATCTGCATGATCTGTGTAATTAATTTTTATATCTATATGTTAGATGGAAAACTATAATTTTGAATGTAAATAATATATATATATTATATTTATATCACGATTAAAATTATGTAGATAATTTATCCTAGATCAATGTATGAGGAAAAAAATATTGATTCAAAATTATCATGAAGAAAAAAAATAGTTAACATCTGAAATGGTGATTTTAATAATGTATTATTAAAAAATTGGTGTTGAAATGTTATATTAAGGTCATATATGATATTATAAGTATAGATATAATTATTTTATTTAATTAAAATAAATTTAAATTTATTATACTAGAGTTTATAGTGCAATAAAATAAAATTAAATCTTGGGGTATGTGATTTATTGACTCAATATAATTTCATAGAGCTATATTCCATATTCACAGCTAATTACTTTTGTGTATTGTATATATTGGCCATTGAAAGTTTATATCATGAATCTGTTTATATTTATGACGTTTAATTCTTATATTATTTCAATATTTCATGGGTCTTATGACTAAAATGTTTCAATGGTGGAATGTATTTTTATGTTACTGTCTTACTGTTTTTCGGGATTATTTTTATTTGGTTTTTAATGATGTATTTTTCTGATATATGTCACAATAATTTTTTGATGTTTATATCTCTATAGTTAATTTATATATATTAAATTTATTCTTAATCATTTTTATCTACTTAATAACTAAAGAGGCCGAATAAATATTTTCAGTGAATTTTTTCATTATTTATTTCTTCTATAGAGAAATTATTTTTCTCCCATATCTTTATTTTATAAAAAAAATATTTTTGATATTTGCATATGATTGTAGGAAAAAAATTTAATACTGTTTAATTAAATTAAAAATATAAATTTAATATTTTTTTCTTGCTCTCAAGGTGGTACTTAATGATTTTTTGGAAAATAGTTTAAGGAATTGATTATTGTAACATAATGTACATGAAGGGAATTTCAAATATTCATAACCTCTACATGATTTGAATATTATGTTAAATTATTAGATGGTTATTTTTAATGATTTGTTTTTAATTTAATATTTTCTATATTTTTATATTGTAAATAATTGATTTCAAATTAAAAATGTAATTTCCCACAAGAAATGGTCAATGTGTTCTTTTAAAGACATTTTTCATCCATGATGTAAACCATTGATGTGACATATGTTTTATAATAGATATGATCCAATGATAAAATCATTAATTTGTTTTTGGATGGTTTAGGTTTATGATGAAAAGATGTTTATGAAACCCATTTCCTTTCCTTGAATTATATTTTGTTGAAATATTAATGATACATGTTTCATTTCTACCTATTATGTTATGTTTAATCTTTTATTACAAAGAATCATGAAAATAATTGATTTTAATTATGTGATGGGTGGTCCAAGAATTATATATCCCTCTAATAAATTCATTAAATATGAATATCTCATGGTATAAATAGGACTGGATTGATGAGAGAACCCCGACCATAAAATACTCTATCAACTATGATCATATTGGGAGATCACCTTGATTACGATGATAGAATGTGTATTGAACCCAATACACTATGATAGTATTTAAAGTGAGTATTCAATATAAAGGAAATGATTTTCTACACTTATGTGTATACAAAAAACATAGGAATAATTCCAATTTTATAATATATTTTCTCTGCTCATTAACTAATTTATGATCTATGTCTTTTAAACATCCTATATTTGTTCGATAATTGAGGAATATGATCTATGATATAAAGTGTATGTATTTTCAAATGTTATGGTCATGTTATCACGCACTAATGCACATGTTATGTTTTGGTGATCACTAATATCTCCATGGATTATCGTTATAGACCATCTAATATAATCGTTTCATATATTTCTATTCCACAAAAAATGAAAGACTATTTTATGTACATTGAGTCAATTGTGTTGGATAACTATGAATAACTTAGTGGGGTACAAAGTAGATCATTTATGAACCAGTTGTTTATGTATCCAATATTCAATGGACAAAAACCCATTATTGTCCTAAAGTGAGTATTTATAAGATATAATTAACAATCACAAAATAAGATATAGTATCTATATATTATAATATTGGTTCACAATTGGTGGTATCAATGGACGATTTATTTATTCTTTATGATTATAACTAATGAAAATTCATGAAAATTGTGGCGATAATTATAATTTTTCAAAATAATCAATATGTATTATGAATTAACCATTAAATGTGATTTGAATTAATGTTAACCATGGATTTCCTAGTTCAATCATACTATTTAATAGATTTAATACATGGTGGAATGATGTATTCATTGTTTATAATGGTTTCTCATGAATATATGGATTCCCAATTTTCTTTTTCTTGCTCACAATATGTTTTTGGGTTTAGATAATTTATATAACAAAGAGAATTATTTTAATGATTAATTTGATAGAAAATGGTATATTTTTTTCCATTGAAAACCAATAAAAATTGGAGTTAGAAGGTGGATCCATGTGATTATAATTAATGAGATATCTCCTTAACTGATTAACAACTTCAACATAGGTGAGTTTCTTAACACAACTATACAAAAATGAGGTAGTTTAATTAATTTCCAATAGAAAAGAATATATATATTCCTAAATGTTTTGAATCTGGGAAGAATCAATCAAGGGAATGTGTCAATGGAAGATGAATATGTTTTATATATACAAAAAATGATTATATATTATGACATTATAGAGTGAAAATTATTCATTCAATAGAGTGAAATGAAGTTCAACATAAAGTGAAATTTATAGTTTAATTCCTTATTTGTTTGAAATTGGAGAATTATCTTAGCTAATTCCCTAATCCAGTGGTTAACTCATAGAAAAAGTAATGAGCACTTTTATACAATTCATTAATATGAAAGGATTGAATTATTAATGATAATTATGTTGTATTCCTGTTTTATAATGAATATTTAAGATATCATAATCATGAAAAATCTAAACCTAATTCTATATTATTTCATATTCTTGGATGTTAAATCATGTGTACAATTGTATTAGTAAAAAATAAAATATATTTAGTGTTCTTTTTATAATGATCAATTATGATAAAGAAATGATCGATGTTGAATTTTGTTTTTGATTTGATGAAAAATTGATTTAGGTAATCAATGAATATGTTTTTTCCTTTTCAATTTCAAAGAATATATTTAATAGATTATGATTTTTTTTAAGAATAATGATTTTTGGTTTATATATTTCTTCATGCGAGGTTTACTTAAGAGTTACATATTCCCTAATTGTTTTGTATAATTAAGGGAATTGATACCACCAATAATTTTTTTATGATAAGATTTTGTGGTGATATTTATCTCTAATTGGGTTCCCAGAAGAATAATGTTCTTAGGTTTAAATAACATTTTATATTGTTATATCATTTAAGGTGAAGTTATCATTATAATGGGATATATATAAAAATTATTTTTGAGTTGAGATTCATTGAAAATTTAATATTTTAAAATATATTTATCATCTTGATAATGAAAATATTTTATGTTAGTATCTCAATTTGATTCATTGGAAACATTCAATACATTATGATGATTATCATTGTGATTAATAATTTTTGGGATTTGTTCCATTGAATTGATGTATATTTGATACATTGGTTTATCATGTTACTTAACATGATGTATTATTTCATGTGAATGAAAATATTTTTTTTGGTTGCATGCGGAAAGGTATGAGATCACCTGTGAGGATAAAACACAATTTATTGTCGAGTTTATTGATGATTTTAAAAATTTAGGGGTATTTTTGATGTTATCTATGTGTAACATTTTTTTTATTATGAAACCTTTAGAGTCATATAGGATGGTATAAATAATTTAAATATTATTTAACATTATGAAAAAAAATTAATTTTTGGTAAATTTTTAATGATATAAGGATAATATAAATATAATGTTATGGATTATTAATATGATTTTAGTGCTTCATGCATGATTAAATAGTCATGAATACTAATCATAAGGAGAAAAAAAATGATATTGTGGATGAAGTGGAATAAACGATGAAATTATAATTATATTGTAAGAATATTTCATTCTATTTTTGGTAAAAATGATATAGAATTCCTCACATATAAGAAGGTGATCTTGAAAAAAATTATTATCATTTTATACTCATTTCTGGTAAATTGATCATGATTTTATGAACTTATCATGTTTTGGTTCTTGGTTTTCAATATACTCAGGGTCACAAAACATCTTTTGATCAATGTTCTCTATCATTCTCAATCAATATTTTAAACTCATATTTCCTTAATGTCCATAATTACAATTTCTAATAAAGCTATAATTTTTAGAAATCTATTTATATTTTTTTAAGATGAAATTTTTTATTTAACATTCCCTATTTTTAGGGGGAAGTGTGGTTAACCATATCTTTGATGTGTGTGTTTAACAAAATAATTTTTATATATCATACCTCAGATTATCGAGCGTGTAAAATCCCATATCTCGCTTAAGGTGTGTTTTTTATTACTTTTTAGTTAACATTCCTTATTTTGGTTAAATAATTGTTTCCATATGTTAGTGTAAAGACTCATGGGTGTTCACGTGGTTTGAGACATGAGGGTTGATGAAAAGGGGTGTTTCCGGGCGTGTTGTATAGTTTTTTAATGGTTAGAGAAAACTGTGTGGAAGACTCAAGTAATAGTGCACGGGGTACTATTTCTATATAGCATCATCTACATTTTTTGAGCATGGTTTTGCAAACAGTGTGGGTAAATAGTGTAGCCCGGTAACGTTGAGAACATTACAAAAATTCCATTATAGTATTTTAAGTTCCACTCAGGATTTTCCTATTTCATTCTCCCATGAACCATACTGACTCCCCAAAATATTCAAAATCGATCATGGATCGATCTCCCTCTTCTTACAGCCTTTTAGAGTGCCTTTGGTTGTAGATCAAATAACTGGGTATGGCTAATCCCATTATTCCTTCATTTTTTGGTTTATGGATTGGATCTCTTCCTTCACTCTAACATATGCTCTAAAACATTTCTTTTTGTGGAGATTTAGGTTTAGGCTTTAATGGATGGTGGAATTGGGATCTAATGTCTCAATTTGGAGTGTGTTAACCAATATATTGGAGTATGTGGTCTACATGTTATATCCCATATGTTTCATTTTTATTTGTGCATATAAAGATCTATTCTAGTTCTCATAAAGATGTGTGCTTGGTGCCATCAGAAAAATGTTTTATTTTGAGTGGCTATATAACCCAAAGATACCTCAAGATCCCCATGGGATTCATGGAAGATGTTGTGAATTTTTTTTAGGCCAACCTTGTTGACTGCGACCCTTTTGAATTTTCTAACAGAAATATAAGGTGAGAAATTCACTCATGATGATGTAGAGACATAGGGATTAGGTAAATTGGTTTTTGTAATTAGTTAGAATGGATTGTGTTTAGTTGTGTCCAATGTGGTTAATGGTTAAGGGAATGTTTGGTTAACATGTAAATAGGTTAAATGGTATTAATGAGAGTATAACAACGAATTGTGTTTACACTTCAATATTCATTGTAAGCTATGCATAGGGAATTTGAATTGGGGTTAAACGGTCATCTGTCATAATTGGTTAATGTCTTAATAGACTATGGAATAATGTTAAATTCAAATTTATTAGTATTGTTATGATGTTACTAATGATAATGGATATTATTCATTGTGATGTGGTAACTTGTGGATAATGATATATAAGCATGCACCCATGTCTTATTCCAGTGTGGTATAGAATAGAGGATCTACGTCCATGGGTCGATTTGGACCGAGGATCTAATTACAACCATTAATGCATGGGTTATTGAAGGGGATAGAGTTATATTCCACGAATAGTTTCACTCCACTTATACTGAGGATTCGAAGTGAGGATTATAAGGTTACTATAATTTTAATCCTAGTGATATAAGACTCAATTTTATTCCCATATGATTGAGAATATTGAAAATGCTTAATACCTTAAACATTCAAAAAAATAAAGATTAAACCATGGGATTCCTAAGTAGTATACCTAGATTCAACGGTAGTACTATATGGAGGAACATAATCGAGAATGGAATATTAAACTATTTACCTTTACATTACATTATTTATCACTTGCATGCATTATCTACATTTAAAAGATATTTTGCAAGCACCATTATTGGTGGCCTACTCAGTGATACCCACACCATGGTATGGCTTCCATTGGGTACCTATGAAGATTTCATGGTTTCAGGTCTGAAAAAGGGAAAGGGCCACATTCATGGGAGGTGATTTGGGATTTTTATTGCATAGACGAGGTCTGGGACTTGGATCCATGTCCATTTTGGTGATCCATCTATTGTCTTTTTTTTTGTTTCTGATCACCATGCACAGTTTCAGGGAATGTCATATTTACTATTCCGATAAGATTTGTACCCAGTTTGGGAGTTTGTTTTGTATGCATGTTATTGATTGTTTCTTATTTTTTCTGTTATTTAAATTTTGATCTACTATGGATTACTCCGGTAAATATTTTATAGTCTTCCCACATGTCCTATTAGACTCTCGCTTCTATTTGACAACCTATGACGTATGGGGAGGCACACCTGAGGTCATGTGGTGACCCATCTTAGGGAATCATTTTAGTGGATCTCGGGTTGGGGACATTACAATGTGGTATCAGAGGAGATCATTTCACTTTCATAATATTTCGGTATAGTAGAATTGATATTATGATTGTTTGGGGCCTTGATAATGAGCTCATTTGTGGGAGTAGCTAACCCATGTTTGAAGGAAAACCCTAGTCACCCTATGAGGGTATTTTTTGTTGTTGTGTGTTGTTATATTAGATGATATTTCACCACTGGGCAATGCACTGGTTGGGTTATTTGGCAGTTTTGTGATATTTCTCTCATGGGAGGAAGTTTACGAGGTTTTTCATTCATGAATCATTCTAGGAACCTATAAAGATAAGTCACATGCATAATTGTATATACACACATGGGATGTGTGTGTGGTATATAAATGTTAGGATGCACTTTTTAATAATTGTAATGAAATTGTCCCTAATTACACTATATGCATGTGTAAAAAGGGAAGTGAAAATTTAATGTAGTTGTTAGAAAATAATTCATAATATTGAATAAATAGTGGATTATGAAGTTGTAATTGCAATTAGGGATGTGGAAATTGTACTGGATTGGTTTAAATGATATGGTTTGTATCCTTGGGAATTATATACCCATGTTAGTAGTGATGTTAGGAGATACGACCAAGTGTAGTGTTCCAGTTGTGAGTGGGATCATTTCGGTAGAGTAAGAAAAATTGTTTGGTTATAGTAATTGATGATCCTACTTATACATTTTCACATTTCTTAAAAGCATTATTGTTGTCATCTAAGGCTCATGTATAGAATTATAGGGAAATCCCACCATGAAGATGTGTTACTATTGGGAGATATGGGGAAGTTGTCTAGAATGCTCCTCCGGTAGTTCACTAGGATAACATGTTAATCCATGAATATAGGGAAGCACAATTCTATGTGAATGTTTCTTTTTTTATGAAAAATATAGAAGGAGACCTAGGGTGGGCTGCACCGATTATGATTGTACAGACCATGGATTTTTTGCTGCAGCACCCTCCGAGCTCTTCCAGAGAGGATGCCTCCAAGGAAGTGGAGTATTGGATAGAGTCCATCCAAACTATTATTGAACATATTGATATTCATCTTTTAGAAGTGAATCTTGTTCATGACCAATATGCTGATAGTTTAAGCATATAATTTGTGGGACATCATCTTTTAGAAGGATAAGACTAAAATAATGATGTGGAATGATTTCTAGGATAATATAATTGAACAATTTTAACTAGAAAACATGTGTCTGGAGAGTGATTCAGATTTTGTGAGCTTGAACCCATGGAAAATGTCAATAATGCACTTTGCTTGTTGATTCATTGATTTTAGATGTTTTGTTCTGATGTTTACTAGAGACAAGGCAGTTGTGTCGAATCACATCTAGGATGGGATGAGACACGAGATCAAGTTGTATAAGAATATACTCCACCTGAAAAGGTTTTAAAATTTGGTGAAAAATCCCTATGTTTTAGGGGAACCTAAAGCAATGTTCCAGTACTAAACTTGTGGTGCAATCTAGACGAACATGTTGTGTGGATTTCGAGAGTAGGAAGTACCATTTTGGAAATGTTCAACAAGGTGGAACTGCACAATGCAGTCAGAAGAGGGCGTCAACTTCTCAGGGTGGTGACTAGGTATTCTTTTATAGGTTTGGAAAGCTAGGGCAGAAGCATAACCAGTGTCCCCACCCACCAGTCGACTGTTGATCATTATAATGGTTTGGCCACTAGTAGAGGTTCTGCAGGAACCCACGATAGTAGGGAATGATGAAGTATATATGAAGATTCCATGTGTAGGAATTACTCCAAGATATCAAAAATGACAGTTTTTGATTGATAAGGTTCACTTTAAGGGACACATCATTCCCGATTCTCGTGTGTTGGTAGATTAAAAAAAGGAGTAGGTTATGGTGACTTACAATAATCCTAAGAATGTTTATGAGGATCAGAAATTTCTATGTTTCTCCAGTTATTATTTTTTGTTCATTAGATATTTCTCACATTAGTAAGCTCCACTCTCATGTTTGACTAAGAAGGGGGTAAAATTTGAATGGTTTGGGGATTGTGAGAATTATTTTCAAGAGATGAACAAGTGATTCACAACCACACCTCTTTTGATTTTACCTAAACTAGGTAATAGTTACAACCCTGTTTTGTGATGGGTTTGGGGTTGGAGTCGTGGTAGTGTTTATGCTGGATGACCAAGCATTATCTTATGGGATGAGAAACTTTAGGCCTCATGAAAAAAATTATCTTACCCATGACCTTGATCTAGCTGAGGTGGTTCATTACTTGATGTGCTGGGGAAATTACTTATTGTGAGAAATTTTCATAGTTTTTACCAACCATAAGAGTATCAAATACATTTTCTCTCAAGGGGATGTGAATCATTGACTACAAAATTAGGTCTTGAAGCAACAATACTTGGATTTTGAGCTGGTCTATACACTAGGGAAATGGAATAGTGCTTATGATGCTCTGACCAAGGGGACTCAGAATTAATTGGTTCAAGAGCCCAATTTAGAGTTGAAGTTGATGGCCTTGTTTATTGAGATTCATTAGGTTGTATAATATGGGCACAAGAAGATGACACTTTCCTCAATAGTAGTTGAATATTCACTTTTGATCTTTGTTAAAGTGATCCAACTGGTGGATCATGAGTGTTAAGATATAAAGGATAGTATTAAAGGTAGCGAGTCACCTTCTAGTTGGACTTTTGATGCTGATAGAGTTTCTTATGTTCTTGGTCATTTTTTAGTGCTGAAAATTATTTTCAAGGGTCATAGTGGGAGGTTCATCCATGATTTATCAAGATGTACCATGATATTCATAGGCAGTTTTGGTGTCTGGGAATGAAAAATGATGTTGGTAGTTTTGTTGGTTGATGCCTTACTGGTCAGCAGGTGAAGGATGAACATCAGCATCTGTGTGGTTTGTTGTAGTCATTACCTATTTTAGAATGGAAGCCGAATTATGTAATAATAGTCTTCATAGTGGGCATTTTAAGGATGCCTTGGTAGAATGATGATATTTTGGTGGTGGTAGATCAATTGACCAATGTGGCTAATTTATTACTAATCTAGGAAACCTACATAGTTGACCAATTGGGAGAATTGTATGTTCAAGAAATTTTATGGTTTCATGGAGTGCTAAGAACCATAGTTTTAGATCATGAACTGCGTTTCACCTCATGATTCAATAAGGGACTATATAAGGCTCTTGGCTACCTAGTTTTTTTTAGTATTGAATTTCACCCGCTGATAGATGGTAAATTGGAACAATCAATTTAGGTATTCAAAGACATGATGGGAGCTTATGTTCTAGGTTTCGGTGGTTGTTGGGAAAGGAACTTGTCAGTCATTGAGTTTTCCTACAACAACATTTCTCTGGCTCCAATACAGATGGATCAATTTGAGTCACACTATGGGAGACCGTGATGATCCATATTGTGTGGGTTAAAGGTTGGGGAGTCTGAGGTGTTAGGTCTATGCCTCAATTAAGTGACATCAGAGAAGCTCCAGTTGATTCAAAAGCTTATGAAAATGGGTCAGTGTTGGAGGAATTCATATTCTGATTGGTGTCGAAGACCTCTACAACATATGGTATGTGTTAGTGTGTCACTTTGTGTGTCAACTAGGTTGGTTCATCACTCTATCGGGAAACAGGGAAAGTTGGTGCCTAGGTATATGGGGCCCTTTGAGATTGTGGGTAGGATCAGACTCATGGAATACCAATTTTCTCTCCCAGAGCAGTATATTGGGATGCTTGATGTTTTCCTTGATTCACTACACCGAAAGTACCTCCATGATCCATCTAGTGTGATAAATGATCAGGATTAGGAGATTTAGGTTGATGCGTATGTTGAGGTGCACCTAGTTAATATTGTGGATCATACTATTAAGGTCTTGTGAGGAATGGTTGTGCCTTATGTAAGGGTTATACAATAGAATAAAAACATTTACTAGGAAATTGGGGAGAGTGAATCAGATATTCGAGCCATGTGGCCTGATCTCTTTTATTTGGGAACTCTATGATGCTCGGGAAGAGAAGATACAGGACGAGTCGTCATAACGTGGGGTGGTTGTATGTTTCTAGATCTCTCGTAAGGTATGTAGTTGTTAATTTTTTTTGATTATGTTAATTATTTTGGTTAAATATGTGCTTCCCCAAGATCACGTGCAGACTCAATAGTGTTCAGAGGTTTTGGGACACCAAAGTGGAAGAAAAATGGAGTTTCTAAATATTCTACATGCTTTGTGCAATTTTAGTGACAATCGTGATGAATTCACAGGTAACCATATAAGGTGTAATATTTTTGGATAGTATAATCTTCATCCTTTGCGAATGGTTTGGAAAACATTTTTGGTAAACCATGTGGCCCAGTAACATTGAGAAAAAAAATCCATTGTGGGATTTTAGGTTCCACTTAGCATTTTCGTCATTCCACCTCCCTTGAACCCTAGTGACACTCCCAAAATCATCAATAGATATCATGGATTGATATCCCTAATCTTAGGGACATTTTTTGTGTCATTGTTTATGAAACAAAGATATGGGTAAGGTAAATCCCACACTTCTTTCTTGTTTTGGTTTCGGGTTTTCATCTCTTCCATTTCTCCATCTGATCTTGTAAAACCTTACTTTTCTAGAGAGATTTAGGTTGAGGTCTCCAGGGGTGGTTGAATTAGGATATATGACCTAAATTAGGAGTTCATTCTCTAAATGATTCAATTTAGGTTGTCTACATGTTATATCCCATAGTTTATATTTATATTTCTTAATGTAGAGTTATATTCCTTTTCTCATATTCATGTGTTTTTATGCCATTTGAAAAATGTAGTATTTGGAGTGCCTAACATAAAATATTTACCCTCATGTTCATTGTGGGATGCATAGAGCATGTTGTGACTATTTTTAGGGCCTCCCTTGGTGTGAGTTGACCCTTATGAATGGGCTAACAAAAATGAAAAGTGTGAAATTGACTCATGAGGATGTAGAGACTTCACAAGTATGTTAATTGGTTTATGTAATGAGTTATAATGGATTGTGATAAGTTGTGTCTAATCCAGTTTAAGTCTAAGGGAATGTTTGTTTGACATCTAAATGGGTTAAATCTGGTTAATAGGAATATGGAATGGAATGTTTTCTAAACATGAATATTCTTAGTAAGATCAGTATGGGGATTGGGAATTCGGGTTAATTGGTCATGTGTCAGAAGTGGTTAATGTGTTAATTGACTATGGAATAATGTTAAATTTCAATTTGTAATATAGTTTTTATGTTTCTAATGATAATGGATTTTCTTGGTTTTAATGTGATTATTACTGGATGATGATAAATATGCACGTGCATATGGCTTGGTAGAATGGGGTATATACTTATGGTTCTACACCCACAGGATGAGTTGGACCGTGGTTCTAACTCCACCCCAGTATTCATCACTTGTATTCACTATCTACTTTTTCTAGATACTTTTTAGACACCATTAATGTTGTCCAACATAGTTATACACACACCCTGCTCAAGCCACTGTTGGGTACCAAAGCAGATTTCATCATTACTGGTCAGGAAAAGGGATGCATCCCACGCTTGGTATGTGTGCCAGGTTTTGTATGTGCACGAACAAGGTCTGATACATTGAGACAGAACCATTTTGGGGAACCCTTTGTTGTCGTTATATTTATTGGGTTTTGTTCACCTGGAATAAATGTATGGAATGAAATTTTTTCAATTTAGATATGACTTTTACCCAGTTTGGTAGATGGTTATTTATGCTTATTAAGGATGGTTTTCTATTGTTTTTGCAATTGAAATTGTTTTTTTGTGGTGTCTTACTCTGCTAAATATGGTATAGTCTCCCCACATGTCTTATTAGACCCTCACTTCTATTATGAATACTCTAGCTTACAGGTAGGTGCATTTGAGGTCTGGTGGCGACCCAGCTTGGGGCACAGGTTTAGTGGATCCCTGGTTGAGGATGTTGTAGGGTATGTGTTCAAATTGTGATTAAATTCTTTATAAGATGTTTTAAAATGTATCACCCCTATATTTTAAAATAATTCCTTCTATGATATAACATAAAACAGACAATAATAATCTTAAAGGAAGAACAATTTTTTTATTATGATCATTATAAGATAAGTATTGAATTGGTGGTATGAATATAAGTAACAAAATTCTGAAAATATATAATGAAATAATTAAAATTTTTTTATTGATAAAATTTTTTGAAGTGTGAACACATATTTTGGTTGATTCATGTCATTATTAAAAAAATCACTTTCAAAAAAAAGTATCAAATGGAAAAAGTACAATAATTAATATATAAAACATTTAAAAAAATTATTTCATAAAATTATTATTAATTTTTAAATCAAAATATCAAAAATAGTATAGGGTAATTTTTTTGTTTTTCTATTATTATTGAAATTCTTGATGAATTGTGAAAATAGTGATTTTTATGAAAATGATACTTTTTTAATCATTTACATAGTACCATTAAGGTGACGATGTTTTTTCAGGACTCCTATCTAAGAAGGACATGATTTCATCTAAACTACTAGAGAATGAGAGTGAATATAATGTTTGATCGAGGAATGTTTTGCTCAGTGAAAATTATAGGGACACCAAACTATTTTTTTCATGCATTAAGGAGATATGGAATACATGAAACATGTGCCTAATGGGTATGGAAATAATTTTTGTTATGATGTTGATGAGGTGGGTAATCTAGTTGTCTCAAATTGGTTGGTCGTTTTGGGAGGTCCTTTATATAATGGACAAGATGGTTGTCAATAGGTTAGTGATGATGCTTGTTTTTTAGGAATATTCTCTAGCAGTTTGGGTGTATTATCAATATATATATATATATTGTATTATGACAAAGTGAAAGAAAGAAATAGATGAGGATGTCTTCCCCATGGTACTGAGACGTTTAGACGATATTTATGGGTATCCAAGAACATTGTATTGATCTAGATAGGATACTGTTAAGGGAAATTTCTTTGATATTGCATAGGATATTTTTCATATTGGACCTCTTACATATATTTTTACTATTAGTAATGTTTTAATTATTCCAATGATGAAGGATCCCCACTATTTTTGTTGTGTTGACTAATATATATTTGTAATATATTTTATATGTTCATTTCCTATAATATTAGTAGAAGGATTTCTTCTCTAACTCATAACATGTTATCTAAGGAGAAGTACAAGTTTATTAGAAACATAATCCGGAAATGTTATTTTTTTCTAGCTATGTTAAAGGATGATTACATCTCAAAGAATAGTTTTATATTTAATTTGATGTTTAAAGATGATATGAAGAAATAACTTGAATGGATTTAATGGAAGTTCATTATCAAAACCATATGGTTTTATTGTTTTTCAAAGGTATTTTTGTGACATGAATTTTTATTATTCCTCAACTCCATGCTTTTATGTGGCTATAATTGGTAAGGAATCAGGTTCAGTCAAATACACTAGTTTTATTCAATAAGGTGATCCCATATTTTGATTAAGTTTAATTATGTCCCTAGTTTTTATATGTACAATCATTAATTTAACTATTGTGGATCATAAGGTATTTCCTTATCCTGGAAATTATGTTCGTTTTGGTTTTCTCAAATACTTTTTGTTGATTATATGTTTTAATAATAAAATAGTTCATTATGACCCATAATGAATTTTAGTTTCACATTGGATGAGTACTGTACATGAAATGTCTAGAGGATTTATAAGGCTATGAGTAATATTAATCTCCCAAATTCTATCTCTAAACAGAGTTTGAGGGATATTGAGGAAATTTTTTGTACGATTGGGAATAATTTTCCTATGAATTATTTAGAGGCCCTTAATTATCTTTATATAAGTAGAACCTATAAATTTCCCCCATTGGTGAATTGTATAACATCCCAAAATGATAACTAGAATAAAATGATTATGCTTTTGTGGTACAATTACCATAGTGACCTTCATGCTCTCCTCTATTTTGATGTTTGTGATGTCCTTTCTTTAGCCTCCAAAATCAGTAATCAAATAAATTGATCAAACTCATACCAATTTTTTCTATCACTCCCACCATGATGATAGATATCATTGGGAATGTTGGAATAATATGGAATTTCGTTTGGAGGATGGGTATTAGTTTTTGGAACATGGAGGAATCATTGTCCATTTAATAGGCCAATCATGTATGGGACATTTTAGTGGCACTCATTATATATTCCAGGGCTATGATGGAAAAATATATGTTTAATGATATTTTTTCACAGTTTCATTGTAGACAGTCACTTCTCTCAAGATGTATGAAAAGTCACTTCATGATCCTCCATGATCAAATGAGATGGATCATGGAGAAGGGTGAGCTAAATTTTTAGATAGGCAACATGGATAGAAATTCTATATATCAGATGGGTTGACTTTTTACCTACTACACTCATTCAGAACCCAATTATCCCCCTTATATTATTCCAAAAGTCCTTAAAAATTATCAAAAATCATTTTACCTTCTGGTTCAGGATAAGGTCCTTTCTATGGTATTATCATATATCGGCTTTAGAATACACTATTACATGAATAGGAAATAAATTATTCTCTACTTCAAAAATTTCACATAGGTTTATCTACAACTCATTGTTCAATTATATATCATATTAGATCCTTAATTTTTCCCTTAGATCATGGTGTAGATTTCCAATATATGTTGCCTGAATGGAGTAGATTAGTGACAACTTGAACATTTTGGGGTTCCCCAAAATAATCTATTATAATTTAATTTTGTACTAGTTTTTTCCCCATTATTGTATGTGTATTTTTATTTAAGTCTAGTTGAAGATCTATTATTTTAGGCCCTCTTAATATTCTTTGGTGTTGCCCTTTCATTTATAAAATTCCTTATTTTGTGTGAATGAATAAAAAAAGGATAAGACCACCTGTAAGTATTTAATTTTTAGATTAATAATTTTTATAAACATAATAATTCAATATTGATTAATATTGTTTGATTAATTACCTTTGATTCTTACCCAACATGGTGACTATAGTTATTCAATTAACAGAAAAATAAAATCAATGATTGTGTACAAAAAAACATATATAAAATATATATGATTTATTATGTGTTGTGAATTTTAAGATTATTATGCCATATTAAGAATGTGTTACAGTGTTTTATTCAAATTATATATATCCCTCTATGTCTCTTGTGTCATATAAAATTAATAGTGTCAAAATGACATTATTGACAATTTAAAATAATAATAATTTATTAAATTATTTTAAAAATATAAATTCATGAAAGAGGTATATGTGGAGAATATATGTCTAAAACGTAATCCCTAAACTTATTATGATACAATTTTATCCATATAAATCTAATTACATCCCTTTAATATTGAAAAATAGCTTTGTTCAACAATGATTAAATTTTGTAGCTCAGACGTTAAACTAAATGATAAGAAATGCAATAGACTAAAAGCCCCTATAAATTTAACTAGAGGATTAAATTTAGACATAATATACATTTCAATTCATTTCATGTCCATTTAAAATCATTTATATTGATAATGAATTTATTATATGTTAATAATTTATAAAATTTCTTATGATCCATTCCCAACACATATAAATATGAACACATTCACACAACTCTTTATACCATAATGAGGAGTATATTTCATACAAGAACCAACCAGATTATCTTATAAAATAGTCGGTCCACAAATTAGTTGTTACTTTCATCTTCAAATATCATTTCTTATGACCATAAAAAGGATATAAAGAGTCATATTTAATAAGTGTTAATCATTTTACCAAAAGTATTTCTATTTATTTATTATTATACCTCCTCTATTTCTATTGTATTCACTATAAAATAATAACAATCATTTCCTAAATATAAATTAATATTAATTTTAATATGGAATACTAATCATCCACCATCTATTCTATCATAAAATATTTGAAAGTATCACTAGTGCATATGTGTGGACTACCACCTCCACGTAGCGATATAATTTATTTTCTATAATGATATTTAATGGATGGTCGTTATGACGTTTTTAATGTTTGTATATGAAAATTTTGATGTAGTAAATATTTTTTAATTATAATATCATATCCAACTTCTCACCATAAAATATAATAAAAACGATAATGTCTCTCATGCATAAATGTCGATTATGACATCCACGAAGAGATGTGAATGTCTTTATTTATATTTTATAATTATGAAAATAATGATAGATTTATTGAATTAATAATATGAATATTTAAAAAATGTTCCTAAGATGGTTATTTTTAATTTACATTACTTTCATTCCATTTATCTAATAGTGAAAATAAAAATAATGCATATTTACAACCTACTATATCCATAAATAGTGTTACTAATTTTTTATATCTCTATCATTTTTGGATAATAATAAATATTTATTTAAAAAATATATATGATATCCTTATAATTATTAACCTTATAAAATTATAAAGCCATGGTAAATTAAAATGGACTATAACTAAAAAACCAAAATTCTGATGAATAAAAGAAACAATTAACACCTTCAAATGTGGATTTTAATAAATAATTATTAATAAATGTGTGTTGAAATATTATAATTTGATCATATATGATATTATAAGTATTAACATTGTTATTTTACGTAAATATAAAAAATTGAAATACATTATACACTATTTTAGATTGAATTTTATTCCATTATAACAAGAGACAATGGATTTCTAGTCTCATGTTTATTTATAAGAGATATATTTCTTATTCAACAATTATTTATTCTATTTGGTGAAAAAGCACCCCTTATAAATTTTAGATCATGAATATGATTATATTGATAACATTTTTTGTCTCTTTTAAATTTATTCATTCATGAGGAATTTGATTAAAATGTTACAAAATTGGTAATGGGTTTATATCATAATCACATTGTTTTAGCGGGATTTTTTTTATTATATTTCCAATGATGATAGTTTTTATTCTACAACCACATAAACTCATCAATTTCCATTTATTCAGGTTATTAATAGTGATTGTATTTTTAATATTTATTTTATCCCTTTATTTACTCATGAGGCTGAAAGAATTGATTTAGGAAATACCAAACGTATTTCTCTATTTAGTTGAAAAACATTTTTCATCCATGTCAGTGTTTTCAAAAAATTATTTCATGCAATTTATTTATATTATTTGAACATTTGTACAGAAATTTTTCACGACAACAGTATTTTTTAAAAACAAAATTGAAATGGAATATCACTTTTATTTTCTAAATGATGTACCTTTTCAGCTTTTTTCAGTTGTGTGAAAGGAATGTTTTATTTTATCCAATACATGATTTATTGAATTAACATTATCACCATCGTTGGATTATTTAATGAATATTTTAACACCTTACATGGTTATTTTCAAATAAAATGTTTTTTTAAATTTGGGTGACTTTAAATATACTATATATTAAAAAACATGGATATTCCATCATTTTAGATAAATATTAATCCCATTAAAAATAATACATTCCCGAGGACCATAATAGTTTAGTTACTTTGGAAACTCAGAAAGAAAATTTTCTAACTTGCTGAAAGATCATCAAAATCTAGATTAATGTTTTACCTCATTAGTAATCACATTTAAAACATTATTCTTAACCAATTAAATGGAAACATATGAAATTGGTGATCTAAGACTCTCATAAATGGTAAAAAATAGAGATTTTTAATCATAACAATAGCATAAGGGTATGAGAACATGAACTTAAAATTAGAAGATAATACCCTTCATGTCATCGATCATAATAAAGAGTAGTGGAATAAATATTTTTAATTCATAAGAAATGAATCATAATGAAACCAAGATAATATTCTATGAGATCATATTATAACCATAGAACATCTTATTGTGTCATACAAAAAAATAAAAAATATATTTTCATAGTAGTCAATAAATAATTCCAAGGCTAACATAGATGAATTAATTCACTCCCCGACCCATCATTGTAGTCAAGGATCGCTCTTGGGGCCATATTAGTGGAAGGAGTCCATTATTAAACTAGGTTAACTCCTCGTTACTACCTTATATTACCGAACCATGTTAACTTCCCATTCTAGACCACTATTTCTAAACCAAGTTCACACCACATTCCATCCCTATAGTATTAAACCAATGTCGCTTCCCATTCAGACCCTATAATAATGAACTGAGGTCAATCCACATTCCAGAAATTTATTATATAACCATGTTAATTTCCAATTCCATACATTTCATTATTAAGAGATAAAAATAATTATCTAATTCATTGGAGGGAGATATAATTCCCACCGTTCACATAATAAAATAATACATAAATGTTCCAAAAGATAAGAAAAATTTCATCATATTATGAGCCATAAAAAGATATGGTATTTCAAAAAAAATATCATAAACCATGAAAGGAAATTAGAATCATAAAAATTTCATTATATCTTTTCATATGGAAAATAGATAGGTCTCACAATCATTTCATCAAAACATAACCCCCACAAATAAGTAGTTTTTCAAAGAATACAGCTTGTATAAGAGAAATGGGTTTCATAAAAATCATTCCACCAAAACATAAAAAAATTCATAGAAATTATATGGTTGGTGTCCATTGAAAATATACCATGTAAATCTTAATATATAACCATGTATTTCATTTTGTATGGAGATTTATTTTGAAAGATAAATCAAAACATCACTTTTAAAATATATAACATTTTGAAAATCCTTTTCTTTAAAAACACAATGAAAAAATAAAAAAGAACCACAAAATATCAATTATAAACATTTAATTTTGAAAATATTTTTTCTTCTATTAAAAAATATATATTTAAAACATAATGAATTATGAAAACAATTTTAATATAAAATATTGTGGAAAATTTATAATGAAGTTTTAAAAACAATTGGAAGCCTTTTTTCATTGAAATCAAAAAATAGAATCACTAAAAAATTTATTGAAACTTTTTTCGTTAAATATATTTTTAACTAATATAAATAAATAATGATAAATTATTAAACAAATTATAAACATAAAACACTTTATAAATTGTCTTTATTAAACACGGTACTGAAAGAATGAAAATTTACAATTGAAGAGTGAGATAATGTAATATTTTAAAAAATAAAATTATTAATTATTTTATGTAACAAATAGTTGGAAAATGATACCATACATGAATAAATCGTTAATAGTCATAGGATAATAAAATTATTTATTTTTTCAGATATGGATTATGATATTTCATCAATGGAAACATAATAAAAAAACATTCGCAACTGATGAAGGGATCACAGCAATGAACTATTACCACTTTGGTAACATTAATCCATGATTCATATATGATATTTTCAATACATTTAATGTATAATATCCTAAAATTATGAAAAAAATGATATAACATGTCAATGAAATTATATACACCTCATAGAAAAATATTGGTGCATAACATGGAATGTGTCTCAAGGAAGGTAAATTGAGACAAAACCAGTATTCTGATGATAAGTAGAAAAATAATAATAGAAACAAATCATGGGTAGTATATACATGAAACAAATGAAAGGATTTGTAAACATGTCATGCATTTCATGAATAATAAAAAGTGAGATGAGAAAATAATTACCTTAACTATTGCATTTCATCATACATGTTCAAAACTTTTGTATAATAATCATTAGTTTGTTATATATATACCAACGTACCATATTATTATATATAATACCATATATCATTTTATTACGAATTTATATTAAATGTTTAATAACAATTCCACGTTAAAGTTATGCTCGAAGAAATATCTTTGTTGTTTTCCGTATATGATTGAACTTATTTTACCTAATCCTATTACTTAGATAATGATTTAATTATTTAATGAATATAAAAATAGAATAATGTCATATACATTTTTTATGTGAATTTTTATAATAATCTATAAAATATTGAAATATGAAATGTATTACACTATTATTGGAGATGGTATGTTAAACGTACGAATAAACATAATTCCCATTTTATTTTCATATAGAGACTAAGATATTAAATGAAATATAGATATATTTATATATGTTATCATTATAGAAGAATAATTATTTCATATATATCATGTAATTTCACTATACACTTCCTTAACACATTCCATGTAATGTGTGAATCAATCAAACCTCTTTGAGGAGGTAGTAAACCACATATCTACGAATGAAGTTATTATGTTTATAGAAAATAGAAATAATAAAAGTATATCTCATATATTAAATCAAAATTCATTAAAAATCAATAATATCATTTCTATATAATATAAAAATAGATTTTTCCTCATAATTACCACCTATGAGGGGTGGTATAGGAAAATTGTATAACATTATTTCGCGATGTGGTAGTCTGTTGTACACATGAAAAAAAAGTTTGTTACCCATTAGTTGGACATGTGTGAGAGTATAGGTAGAACCATTATAATAAAATAATCTAAATATATTTACGATGATTATTTTATTATATAATAATGTAATAATTATATTTTATGGGGAGGAGAATTAAATTAAAATAAAGGAGCATGAGGACATATGTTATTTCTTCTTTGGATGACTCATCTAGGTATAATGCAAAGGGATACCTAAGGTTAGATTTTATAGGAATTGAATGAATATAGTTTGAAATTATCAATGTTTTTAGAATACTATTTCATATTTTTCCAACATAATTTTTCTTGAGAGGTGTAAAGTAGTGAGGGGTGGGAGCCTTTTAATTGTGGACGAGGAGCGATATTCTTGTAAATTTATGGAAATGGAATCCCACCAATGTTTTCCAATTTTATGTGGATCCAATAATGGTAAAACATAGATAAAAGATATTTTATAGATAGAATATAAACATAAATTTTATTTTGGAAAAGTCTCCTGGTAATTTTGGGGAAATGTTTAGCGCTTAAGCTATTATTAAGCTAAATTCTCAAGTCAATGTATTTATTTTTATTCACATTCAATAATATTTTTGGTAAAATTTTAACATAAAATAATTATAAATTATAAATTTTTCTGATTCCAAATATGGGATCAATGATTCCAAATTCTAATCAGATATGTAGTATAAATTAGTTAAACGTTAATCTGACAGATGGGACGACAAAGTGGGGTTTTCAAGTAAGATTGTTCAAGAGATTTGTATTTTTTTATATACAAATTTATGGTGAAATTGATTCCAATGACCCAAATTGGGTTATAATATATAGAATTTGACAATTTATACATTAATAGAAAATTTATATAAAATTTACAATATAAATAAATTAGATGACAAATTAGTTTTGAATTAAAATTCATTATTCTTCACTATTTGTGATAAAATTATACTCCCCTGAAAATTACCATAATTTCAAACAAAGCAAATTTTTATATTTTAATTCGATAAAATATTTCGGTTTTGTAAATAAATTATAAAATATTCCAAAATTATATTTAAAATGGTATTTCTATTAAAAAGTGGAAAATTCACTTTTTGAAAAATACTGTTTCTTATTCCTAAAATTGGATTTATTCTTTCAATATATTTTTCAATTAAAATAGATGAGTGTCAATAAAATTGATTGAATATATTACATAGACAATTTATTAAAAATATTAACCAAAAAGGGTCTTTTTTAATTCATTTAAACAATATTTTATTTCTACAAAGAAAAATACTTTTCATAGAAATGATTTTTTTAAATAGTTCATTCATTAATATATAGTAATTTATAACCAAAGGAATAATTTTATATAAATGTTTAAGTCATATTTTTCTATCATATTTAATTGTATTTGAATCTCCAATTTCAATGCCTAGCTGGTATCTATAATAATATTTTAATTATAATGTTAATAGTATATTGTAATTCATTAAAACTCGACCAATCGTGTAATCCAAACTATTAGAGGAACACAGTATTTTTTGCTACCCAAGAAAAACATAATTTTTATTACACCAAAATTAATGTAATAAATTTTTGTAGTGAAATTATAATTTTCTTTTCCATATAATTTAAGCTAAACCTAGTGATTTATTATAAAAAAATATATATTAATTATTGATTGAAATTAAAAATATTCTAAAGATTAAAGTAATTTAAAACAATACACCAAAAAAATCTCAGGGAGTTCTATTATACCACATTAATGATGAATTGATTACCTTTAAATAATTTGTGTTATTATTATTTTAATAAAATAAATCTCCATTTCTAAAAATGAAGGTTATTTTTTTCACTTCTTCTCATATTCTATATAATGAAGGTGAAATATTTCACTCTTAAAGCATAAAAAAATTATAAGATCCATAAATATAATGATAGTTTATTCATTATTTCTTTATCATAAAAAAATTTCATCAAGAGTTATCAAATATTTTTAAATCCTTATATGGAGAGATATTACATTAATCTCAAAATACCATCATATGTTGTAACATAATCCATTCAATAAATTGTTAAACTTATAACCATTTTAAAATATGTACGTAGAAACATTAAAAATATAGACACTATATTTATTAAGAACTATTTAGAATTGATCCCCCCAATATCATAAATTATGTCTTTTTTTTCTTACACCAAACATGTAAATAAATTCATCATCTATTCTTTTAAAAGATGGCAAAAACATGAGTTACCACAAATACATATTGAAACAATTTATGTTTCCTTATTAGATAGATTATTGGGTATATTACATAATTAAGAAAATGTTAAATACACCATCAATTATATCATAAAACACTAGTAGAAAGATATTTAATTAGTTAAAAGGTAATCAGTACTATCTAATTTATATATACATATCCAACATGCCTTTATACAAACATGTTAATCTTAACTATAGAACATATTAGAGGTTACCTTTCCATAATAAAAAATTAACAACACGTTCAACATTAACCAATTAATTCTTCTTCTTTCAATTTATTAAGACCATAATATATATTGTGGGATAAAATTATCAAAGCATAAAATAGAATAATAATGAATTTTTTTTGTTGGATTTCAAAATTATGGAACCTTCTATTAAATTAATTAATCCATAGTCTTATCCAAAAATACATCTCTAAAAACGTTTAGGGAAATATTCCTTGTGTTCTCACAAATGAGTTTCCACACTAGTTTTTAGAGTATGATTAAACATTCCATTGATTCCAACTATAGTGACCCAAGACTAGCATTCATGGATTTTACATCAATCTAGATGAATATTAAGTAAATTTAAAAAATACATGCCTGAGGACCATAATAATTTAGTGTCATTGGAAACATGGAATCAAAATCATAGAACATGGGGAATGATCCTCAACATCCCCCATAATGGTTGAGCTCAGATGCTTTTAAGGGTAAACAGTGGAGATATATAAGAATAAATTGAGAATAAGTGTATTAAAATATGATCATAACATTATAAGATCATTACCATCATATCAAAGATCATAATCAAGAGTCTTGGTATAAATATTGGTAATTTATAATACATGAATCATAAGGAAAAAAAGATAAAAATTAATGTAATCATAACTTAATAATAATAAATTTTATTTTGGTAGATACATAAACAAATAAAATTATTTCCATAGTAGTCAAGGATTAATTCCAAGGCTATATTTGGAGAATAGGTTCACTCCCCACACCCTTTTAGTAGTCTAGGATTACTCTCAGGACCATATTTGTGCAAAAGTACATTCTTGAACAGGGTTCACTCCCCATTCCATCCCTTTATTACAAAATCGAGTTCATCTCTTATTTCATATATGTGTTTCAGAACCGATTTCACTTTTTTTTCCAGCACTATATTACTAAACATGGTTAACATCATGTTCTAACCATGGAATATTTTATTGAATTCACTCATCTTTCAAGCCATGTATTACTAAACTAGGTTCACTTCCAATTCCTTCCATGTCATGGCCATGAGATATAAATCATAAATTATTGCATTAAAGGAAGATATAGGACCCACATGTCTCATAATAAATTAATGAATACATGTGCCACTAGATAATTACACTTCAATCATATCATGTCCCATGAAAAGGGACGTGTTTCCCAAACATCAATTCATAAACCATTAAATGAAATGGATATTAGAAACATTTCACACAATCATTACCTATGGAAAGATATAAGAACCATAATAATTTCATCAATGCGTAATCCATGAAAATAAGTGAGTTTAAAAGGAATATAATATGTGTCAGAGAAATGAGTGTAATAAACATCAATAAATAAAAACATAAACCATTTAGAGAAATAATATGAATTGTGTCCTGGTATCATATCCCTATTAAATCCAAAAATACAACCAATTATTTCATCTTAGAAATATGAAGATTTTGAAATATCACTTTTACTACCACATTTTAAAACATATTACATTTTCAATATCCTATTAATTGAAACCACATTGAAATTATATAAGGTATCATGAAAAATCATTTAAAACACTTCATGAAGAAAACAGCTTCTTCGCTTTGAAAAAGTTCTCATTAAAACATAAATCATTTTGAAAAACATTGTAATTGAAAGTAGATTTGAAAAATTATAAAGAAATATTGAGGTCATCTTAAAAACCATTATCCATGAAAAAATGAAATGATTCTTCAAACGAATTTCATATCCTTCTTCTTTAAAAACATTTAACAGAATATTTTAAATAAATTTGAAATAATTTTTTATTTAATAATAGTTTTTTAAATTGATAAATAAATATTAAAAATTTAAAACACATTTTAAACATAAAATATTTCTATAAATTTTTAAAAAAACATGGTTTTAAATAAACAAATATTTCTGACCGAAGAGTGAGATAAAGTCTTATTTTCGTTAAAAACATTATTAATAATATTATGTACAAAATATTGTAAAATGTAACAAATACATGAATATATAATGAATAAAAATAGGAGATTTAAATTTATTACTTCTCTTGGGATAGGGATCATAAGATGTTGTCAATGGAAGAATAATCATAAAATATCTCAATAATCGATGAGATTACAGAAATAAACCTTATCAAATTTGGGAACATTAAATCATTATCCCCAGAGGTGAATAAAAATAAATAAATATTATAATTTCATTAAAGGAATAAATTTTTTGATATAAAATTTCAATGTAAATATATACATCTCATAAAAAAATATAGATGTATAATACAACAAATGTCTTAATGAAGGAAAATTGAGACAAAACAACTTTACTCATTTAGTAGATTTTCAATAAAAAATCCAATGAATGAACGATCATCAAATGAACATGTTAATTATTTTGAATTTAATTATATGTTTCATATAAAAAATTCAAGGTAGTATATAGACCACACACAAAAATCAGTGATGAACATGGAATGTCTCTCCTGGACAATAAAAAATGAGATGATAAAACCCTTACCTTAAGTCGTGATATTTGTTATACATGATCAAACCTCATGTATAATTAGTATAAGTTTATTATAAATGTAAAAAATAACATAATTATTATATATAATTCTATATTTTATTTTATTTTTAAATTATATTATTTTTTATATACTATTCCATTTTAATGATATGCTTCAGGTAATATCTGCTTTTTTTACAACACCTGTTTTAACTTTTTATACGTGATCCAATTATTTATTTAATGAATTAATTAATTAGAAAATGTAAAAAATATTTAAATACCTTATATATTAAATATATAATTATTTATAATAATCTAAAATATAAATAATTACAAAACAGAATATAACATTAAGGGAGATGATAATCCCTATATACGCATGAAAATTGTTTCTGTTTTGTTATCAAATTGGTAGTAAGAATTTAGATGACATATATATATATATATATATATATATTCATTGTAGTATAATTTTTATTTCAAATATATCATATAAGATAAATTAATCTATCCCTAATATATTCCATGCAATGTGCGGATTAATAACATCGATTTGAGGAGGTGGTAGTCCACACGTCTACAAAAAAAGTTATTGTTTTAAAAAAAAGGGAATTAAAAAATGTATGTTTTATGTAATATATTATTAATAATTATTAAATAGTAAATATAATATATAAAATATAAAAGATATATTTTCCATCATAATTCCCTCTAATGAGTGGTGGTAATGGAAAATGAACCACAATGTTTGACAAAGTGGTAGTCTTCCCTACACACGAATGGTAATTTCGATACCCATTGGATGGATGTGTGTGTTAGTGGATGTAAAAATTTTAGAATAAAAAAAATATAATCATATATTATATAAATATTTTATTATATAATTATGTATTAAGAATATATTAGGTACATAGAATTAAAATAAAGAAAGGATATTGAGGGAGGATGTTTCCTATTTTTTGGGTATCTCCTATTGGTTGTCACCAAAGGGCTTCCTTAGAAGGATTTATGATAAAAATGAGTCTTACAGGTGTGAGGTACGGATTCTGGGAGGGGGTGTTATATGGTTATTACTATAAAATGTGTCTTGATATGTGTAAGGATGTTATGGTGGGGGGGGGGGGGTGAGTGCATATTTATTGTGGTGTAGGGGCCACATTCTTGTAAAATTTTGAAACAGAAATTCCACTGACATTTTTTCATTTTTAAGTGGAACCAATAATGATAAATATTATTTAAAATTTATAATATGGTATAAATTTGAACATAAGATTAATTTTTGAAAATTTTATAGTTTTTTTGGGACTTATGTTCAGGGTTTAGTCCTTCAATTAAACTAATTCTTCTCTTAATCCCTATATTTAATTTTACTAACCCTTACACATTTTTGGTAATAAAATAAGATGAACGTATAAAAAATTATAAATTATGATGACCCGAAATATGGAATAATTTTTTTTAAATATAAAAACATAATTGGTAGAAATTAATTTAATTTTAATCCAGTAATTGGGATGAAAAAAGGATTTTTAGGTAAAAATTATCAAAAGTAAGCTTTGTTTTTATATTAATATTTATGTGAAATTTTATCTAACAAACTAAAACGGTTTTAATGATATAAAACTGATATAATTATACTTTAAAAAATTATAAAAATTACTACAAAAATAAAAAAAAGATGAAAATTTACTTTTTCATTAATATTCAGTGTATTACACTATTCATGAAAAAATGTAACATCATTAAAAAAGTATCAAAAAATCACCCTAAGTATATTTTGATATTATGATTCAAAATAGTGGAGTATCTTTTTCAAAATAATAATTTTGAATGCATGATATATTATATTTAAAACTTGTTCTCTATTAGAAGGTCGTAAAATTCCAATTTAGAAAAATATAACGTTTTATTTAGAAATTTTGGTTTATTCCGATCTTATACCTATAAATCTCATTTTATGAGAATAAAAATTTATTAATGAATATATAATATATAAATTTTATTGAAAAAGTCTACCAAAAGAATTTTTATTAATAAAATATCATAAATATTTATTTATATATTGGAAAAAAATCATTGAAAATTAATTAATTTATCTTAAAATATTTCATACATTTAATTATACTAATTGATAACCAATGTATTCATTTTATACACAAGTTTAACTAATATTTTCACAATTTTGATAATAACATTCATATAATCTAGTTCAAAATCATGTTCTTAAATATAATAAAATGTTATTGATCATATGAATAGTATATTTTCGGTTGATAAAATGCATCCTCACATATTATGTAAGATATCAAAGGAACAAAGAATTGTGGGTAATAAAAATAAAACATAATGTTGGGTGTACTGAATATTAATTTATTGGTTTCATATAACACAATTTTATCTTGGTGTTGCGTATAATGAAATCCAAAATAGTGATTTAATATAGAAAAAGTATTATTCAGTTTTTCATGAAATGAAAAATGAAAAAATAATTAAATTAATTTTAAAAAAAAATTATGGGTTTCACAATCTTTTGAACTATAAATAAGTTATTTCAATGTAAAAAAATAGTATATTCTTCATGAAGTGTACAATGTGATCTTTAAAAGCCATTTTTAAATATGATGGAATCCTTTAATGTTATATATGATTTAATGTTAATATGATGCAATAATAACTTGACTATTCTTTCACTGTATGGTTTATTATAATGATGAAAAGATGTTTATGAAAACCATTTCTTTTCCACGAGCTATTATTAGTGGAATATAAATGAATCCCATTTCATTTTAATGGGTCAATCAATGTGAAATGATTTTTGATAATGTGGAAATTTAATATATCGTCCCAATAATGTGATGGTTGTGACCATAATTATGTAACACTCTTATTCATTGGAAAAAAATTCATATATCATGAGATAAACATGGATAGAATAGGTAGTGAAGCTTTTTGCATATTGACTATTTCCACTATGATAATCATGGGAGTAAACATTAACTAATAACTGAGTTACTATTAAGGAACTTATTTTCAATGAATATATTTACAATGAAATAATATCTCTATTACTAATTTTATTCTCTCATGTATCATGTTCTTTGATTCCTTTACGATTCTTTCCTTTTGAACTGGAAAGATTTGTTCCATGATTTAAGATTATAATCTATGTAATTCATTATATAGATACTAAAATACAAGGCTCATATTCTCATTTCCTTATTCTCTTAATAATTTTTTTCATTACTGATCTCTCGCTTGTTTACCATTATTGAGAATCTGATTCCACAATTTCATGTTTATTTCTTAAGTATATGAAGAAATTTTTTATTCATGATGTGTGTATGAAGGGTGTTAGTTTTTTATAACAATGTGAGAGATTATATAGATATATAATGATATAATTTTCCAAATCTATGTAAACATTACATACCTATAGAGTTTATTTCTAACGTATAGTGAATATTAATCAAGTAAGTCTCAATGTATATATTTGAAAATATTAAGTCATTTTACTCATGATCAATGGGATGTTTTGAAAAATATTCATGTAATACATTAGTATATTCTTTCAAAGTGGAAAAATCTTCTAAATTTTTTATTTAAAATAATTGAACCATTTTATCTACATAACATTTTTCACTATGTACTAATACCCACTCAAATGATGGATCATCTAAATGAGACATGTTATTGTAGAATTATTTATATAGGTGTGTGAGATGTTCTTGTATATATAAATAGATATGTTTTTATTGATAGTTGATGTGATCTCTATATAATTAGATCTAATATATTCCTATTAATTAATTAAATTACCCCAAGGGATGGTTTATGAGATTCATGAGAAAAAAATCCCATTGATTCTTACTAGAGAATAGTCCAATAAAAGTGTTTCAATGACCGAAGAAGTGTGTGATTTTATGGATATCTCTACATCTAGGTATTAAAGAGGTGATTCTAAAAAACTGGAAAAAGTTCAGTATACAATGATATGTGTATGCATAGAGATAAATTAATATTTTTTTCAAAATTTAATATAAATTGTACCTTCTATGAATTAATCTCCATGTTGCCCTTTTGATTTGGTGATTACATGAGCAATCCCATTAACCATTGTAAATTGTGTTTCTTAACGTTGATTTAATGCTAAGCCACTAGGTCTTTTGAATTATCATATAGTGTTAATTTTCTCTATAGAGTGGATACATTAAACCATGATAAAATGATAATTCTGGGCATTATTTTCCTTTTTCAAGTTATATTAATTCTTAAACTCCTTATAGAATTCATTATTTTGATTCCCCTCAATTCCACACTTGAAACACTTCATAGTCCATATAAGTTAGTTTTGGCGATGTTTCATCTCACATTTATGGAACCTATGTTGTTATAATCTCATTCCTTTGAGGGTATTACATGATTATAATCTAATGTTAAAATCTATTCTCAAATTCAATTCTCCAGTACCATAGGAAATCTAAAAATCACTTATATCTATCTATTCTTTGGATGAACATCAGAAAATATCCCCGTAAAATTAAATTCCATAAATAAAGAATGATTTTTAATGACTATACATTAGTATAATATATTTTATGTACAACCAAAAATATATATCCATAAAATGATAGGGGAATATCATCAAATCCATGAGAATTTTACTTCATATGTCCAAATAGATTTTTCATCATTTTCTTTGAATATAAAAATCCACTATTGATGTTAATATAAAGAGTAAACAGAAAAAATTTATTAAGAACCAATTTCTTGAATCATTCCCACTTTATTTAAATAATTACATCATTGGCCTTATATTTCTTCTTCCACATCCACCCTAGATCAGATTATCCATATATGATAAATTAATTTTATGAGTTTTTCTTTTTTAGTGCATCTTTGGATAGAGAATGTGTAACATAACATACTCTAAAACCTAAGATCCGGTTTTTATATTTAACTAGTATTATATAATACTAGTTTACCCAATGGATTAAAAATATTAGTATTCTTTTAGTACTATATAAGAATTTAATACATAAAAAAACAAAATGTACGATATGAAAAAATTATATGATTATTATTATCTATTCGATCATGTCCTTGAAAATTACGTGTATACCTCCTCTAGGTTTCTTAGACAATGGAAAAACAAATAACGGTTAGATAAGATTATCTATAGAGAAAAAAATATAGTTAAATCTTATATAAAAAATAGATGGAATAAGTGTTAAAATAAGAACAAGTGAAGAACAAGATGTGTTATTCCATGACAACTAAAGGGGATTATTTATCCATGAAATTAAGATAAAACATAGTTAATTGTTTTCAATGATCTCATACTGATGAAATTCATACTGTGTGAAAAAAAAAATTAGAAATTCATTATACCATGAAACAATACTATTATGGGAAGATATATACACCCAAAACCATTATCCTATTTTCACTAAGACCCTTCAATTAATTAAGGTGATATATAATTTTATGGCCCACCCGTTAGGTGATTATGTCCAAACAATTCAATATAAGAGTCATCAAGACCACGGATACTATTCCATAGGAAACCTATTATTGAGTTAAATAATGAAATCCCTATAATGATAAATATAAATTCAAATAATTACTCATTCAAGAGAATAATTTCTATTTCTATGAGAATATATATTAATAAAATTCAAAACTAAGGGCTATCATCAGTTTAACCTGAAGTACCTTTATATAATAAATATAGTGTAGAGTGTATATACAATGTGTTTGATTATTCTTCGAAGGTAGTGATTGGGTTTAATAATTTTCATTTTAGTGGATTAAGCTAATAGTGAGAAAATAAAATATCATGGTTCCTAAAGAAATTTTGAATAATCCAAATCATATCCCTTATGAGTTCCTATCTATTTGTGTAGTATGTGGACTATTAATTATGCATCATGGAGATGATTAATTAAATGCTAAAAAAAGTCTTTTTCGGGCTAGTCACCCCTTGGTAAATTTGTTACACTCTCTCATCTGCATTCCATTGTCCATAATGTTGTGTAATTTCTAGGAAACTGTAGACATATTTATTTAACCAAAACATAAGATGGTTTCTCAGCAAGGGAAATATTGAGAATTACAATGATTTTTGAAAACACTTTAATCAATATTAAATTATTGAGGGACAATCATAAATTGTTTTGAAACCTTAAAATTACATTTAAAATATGGTAAAAGTATCCGTTTCAAATGTGCACATCATGAAATAATAAATAGGTGTCCAATGTAACATGAGAACAAAATAATGAAAATTAAAATGAGGAAAACCCCCTATTATCACATATGCATCAACTAAATAAAAACTTTCTTGAATATAGGTCATAAAATTGATATTCAAATATTATTAGTAATTTAACATTAAGATATAACATCCCACAAATGTATTATAAATACACCACATTAATTATATTCGGTGAAAAATAAAAAATGTTTCCCAAAGATAGGAATTCAAGATGGGAAAAACCTTACCTATTGTCCTGACATACGAAAATATCTCTTAACATAATTTATGACCGACATAGTTATCTTAATAACTGATATCATAACATTAAAAATATAGATTTCCATTTATTATATTCACAAAGAGTTATTTTCTATATTAATTCAATTTATTTTCCACATGAAATATTTATTTTTGCTATCATTTATACTAATTTCATAATAGAATTGTATGTATTCATTCTTTTTTAAAATTAAATCCTCATTATGTAATTAATTTTACTTTTTGGGATTATTTATAATTTTTTATTATGATTAAAATTACTTTAATAATGGTCGTATTTTTTTTCCCTAATGGTAAAATGAATAACAAGTACATTTTAGTGACTATTGATGATTGATGTGTGTTTCCATAATTAATGAATTAGAATTTGATATAGCATCCCTCGAAACAAAAAAAAACAACATTTACTCTTATATATCATATTAGTAACTTATATAATGTATTAAATTCATCCATTTAATAAATTTATAGTATTGTTCCAGTAGGTCGCTAAAACGACCCAATCAAAAACATACATGATTTCACGAATGATTATGTGATGGTTTTATTTTAATATCATTAAGAATATTCATAATGAAATTATATAATTTTTTAGTTTGATTTACTATATTTTTAATTAATTATATGATGAAATAATGTATATGAAATTATTACACAATTTGAATAAAATATTATCCCCTTAGTATGTTTGTAGTAAATAATTAAATTAATGATAATCATATGTTGATCATACAATTATTAGGTTCCTAGATTAATTATACTCTAATCGAAAATATACCAAAACATCACATTTATCCTTTAATACCATCCTCATATCCATTCATATATAGAATTTATATAAACAAACTCATTGAATCATAGAGCTTGTAGTTTGCACAACACAAGAACGTTGGTTTTGTTTTTCATAAATGTCACAAGAATTCTTGTTATTTCTTCTTTACATAGTATCAAAACTTATATTTAATATAAATGAATAATTTATAATATAACATTAGGGAAAGTAACAATGAAATTTGAGGATAAAAATGAAAAAATCATTATTGAAAATATTTATTGATCATTGAGAACATTGGTTTTCTCTAAAAGCATTCATTGGAATGGAAGGGATTTACATAATATATCATGACCATATAATTATTATGGTGATAAAATATTCAATAGAATCTAAATAGGTTTGTTTTTTAGGTGGATTCTAAATTTTTAGAGAGGTATTAATCTGTGGTGACATTTCCCATTTATAAGATAGAATGAAGGGGTTTTTTGATGGAAACTATAGTTATGTATGGGTGAGGAATGGAACCACATGTGTGTTATGAGGGTTTGGTGACATCATTGAATTAATTGGTTAAAATATATGGGTGAAATTTTAGAATGAATTCCAAGTTAGAGAATTTTTTCTAGAAGTTGTTAATGTCCTTTTTATCATTAAAATTTTATGAAATCTCATTTATACATTTTACCCTCATTAATATTAATTACAAATAACCATGGTGATAATATTAATAAAAATCATAAGAAAGCACTTATTACCAAAATAAAATTTAAAGAAATATAAATTTTTTATCCATGTAACACCACTCAATTTAAATACATGATAAAATTATCTTTTAATATAAAACACAAAATATAGGTAAAACCGTTTTTATATAAAATAATTTTATATATTATAAGTTTTTAATCATTATTTCCATTAAATGATTTATTTACTTCTTTTGTATATATTATTTTCATATTTTCAAAAATCATATTTGAGTAGTATTTTAATTTATATAATTTTAATTTATTTAAAGATAAATAATACAACTCTTCTAAAATTAATTCTTTATGAACAACTATTTTACTTTTATGAGGTAATTAGTCTTTATCCTATGTAATTTATTTTATTCTCTTAAAAATTAAAATATAAATATTAAATAATGTGTACAAAATTATTATAAATAAAAATTTAGTTTTATTAAATAAAATTTATATTTGCATGGATAATTAATTTTGAAAATTGAATGCTTAAAAATTGTTTTATAGAAAAATGCCAAAAATACATATTTATATAATATCTTTATGAAGAATTTAAAAAGTATTTTTAAAAAAATCGAAAATTTAGAAAATAAATATTTAGATATACTCCTAAAAAAATCCCTCATATATATATAATTATTGATCTTTTGGATCTGAATTTTTCCAACAACTGTAGGGTCTCGAGTATTATATTATCCCAATTAAAAAATTCCATCCCAGAAATTGGGGTATTATCACTATTAAAAAATTGGATACCTCTTTCTTACAGGAATTTTAGGATCTCAATCATCCACATTTAATATATTTATTTCTCATATATATTATCACCAAATAGGTTTCCAAATTTTTTATCACATTCTCACTAGTGTCACCAAACATGAGAGGTTCTTCACTATAAGATAAATTATAATTTTCTTTTTACATCATATATGAAAAAATTTATTGGATCTAGTTTTTTTTCTTATGTAATGTGAGATGGAAGACATTGATTACCCTAGATATGTCATGTGAAATATCCAATCAAAAATATAAAACATTAATTCATTGTAGTATTACAAAATTAATATTGTACCTAAGGATTATTATTACATATTTACTAAAATTTACAACTCCTTTCCAAGGTGAAACATCGCGATTACATGATCCCCAAGTTAAAATTTCATGTTATTATTTTGATTGTCATGATAAATACTTTTATCTTCCCCAGTATGATATTATATGTTCTTTAATAGACAATACATTAAATGGCATTCACACAACAGTATCTATGCTAACATACTCTATCCAACATTATTCTAATAGGTTGTACTGCAACACCACTTACAAAAAATATATTTCTTATGGAGAAACATAGAAACTCAAATAGATAAAATCAATTTTGAAGAAACCAAAAAATGTTTGATATTGATCTTACATAACATGGATTTCACAAAAAAAGGATCCTAATAATGACTTATAATGTTTTTATAGTCTTTCTCACTTCCTATAATGTTTGGTATTATCATAAGTTATTAAATTTATCTTAGTGCCAACATTTATTTGATTACTGTTCAAAAATTTCAATTTGAACAGAGGGTCATGAGCAAACACAATTGATAATGTTACAATATGGTGACATATGTATTCACTGATATATAGTTGGTAAAGGCTCTCAATATGAATATTGTTTTTAATTTATATGAAATTAGAAGTCTTAGTAAGATGATCAATGATAGCCCCTATAACATCATTATTACTAAATGGATTTGGGAGTCTAGTGAAAAATTTTACTGTGATATTAACACACTTTCATATAGATACATTCATAGGTCCTATGACTCTAATATGATTTTATATTTAATCATTTACATGCTAGAATACATAGAATGTAGATATATATTATTTAATGTCTCACTTATTTCCATCCCAATAGAATTATTCCCTTGAATCTGTATATATATTTTTTGAAACATGTTGTAGAGAGAAATCTGATCTCTGTGATTCATTTAATAGTTTCCTTATAACCTCCAGTGTGGATGAAACTCATAACCTCTTCCCAAACATCAAAACTCTATATTTATAGTTACATTCTATTAGTCTCCCATTATTTACAACACTGATCATCCTTTATGTGTTCTCATCATCCAACTAAGAATAATATATATTTTCTATAAATTCTGTATTAATAATTTCTTCAGAAAATAATATTGGATCCAGTTCTTTAAAATAGACCATATCATTATTTACTAGATCATTTTATATAGATTCCATGTTAATACTAATCATGGGATGTACTCTATAGTCTGACCGACATAATTCATGAGACTCTATATTTTCCATCCAAGGATGGTAGTGTATCAACAAGTCATAGTATATGAGTTGTTCCCTTACCATTATTTTTTTCATTTTCATATATTTATAATAGAACAAATATTTCATACATATGGGGTTTATAAATATACCATGTCATTATCTAAAGTGGTAGTGTCTCAATATTTTCAATGAAAATAGTACCTTTATATAATCAAGGAAATGATTTGCCTAGATATATTGGTTAAAATAAAATTACCGTGATGAATATGAAATAACTTTATCATTATGTATAAGGAAAAAATAATATTTTATTTGATAAATCACTATATATTAAAGAAAAATTCCTTACATGTTGATATAGATAATGTAGGACCTGAAGATTTTATGAATTTATTTTAATGAAATAAAAAATCATTCATGCATTCCATTTCCTGATTCACCAAGTTAAGAATATATTATATTCAATAATGATTTATGATTGTACTACATGCATCACTTATTTTATCTTTCATTAATCACAATTTTAATTTTCTCTTCTTTTAAAACAACTCTATGTTTAGCTTTTTCTATAAGCAACACTGATATTAAACCGAAGGTGACATTATATTATTATTGTTATAAACTATCTATTGGAGTGTTGTATATGAATATTATAAATTAAAATTTTATAATATGGGCTTTTAATGAATAAAAATGGAACTATATGGTAACTAGTTCATAATAAATGTAGTTATGAACATTTTGGAAAAAAATTTCATTTTTCTAAAACAATATTTTTCTACATAAAATAATTATTTACCTCAGTAAGGTTAAGAAAGTACATATTAAAACTATTAATTAAATTTATATATTATATATTAAATAATGTGTTTTTACATTTATAAAAGTTATTTTATTATCATAAATCAAGAACAAATATAATTTTTCATATTGAAAAGATGTATATTTCTAAAGGGAGTCTTGTCTCTTTTTTATGGTGTACTTTTTTTAAAAATGAATTATGAAAATGAAATAATTATTATATGAACAAAATAAAATTCAATTTTAAGAGTGTAATGTTAAAATTATCATTGGATGAATTTTTGGTTGTTTTTTATGAGGTATCATTTTTAGATTAATTGTAAAAACCAGAGAATTGTAATTGAAAACTGAGATTTCATGAAATAAAATTTATAGAGAAATTATATTTCAAATTAATTTGAATGTATAAATAGTTAAATTATAAATTTATAAATATAATATAGTTTATTGGAATCAATTTAATATTGTAATTTGATAAAAAAATTCAAACATTATAACATTTTTAAATTAAAAACCTCTAGTTTAGTCTCATCTATGAGATTATTTTTAAAATGATTTTTGCACCTTATGTGAATTGAAATTTGGAAAAGGGTGTCCATATAGGATTTAGAATAATTAATAATAACAAATAATTTAAATTTAATATTTAAAAAAGGTGGTTATAAAAATAGTAAAAACTATTTGTAAGAATTAAGAGAAAAACGAGTTTACCAAGGGACTTAATGTTAATATTATGTGGACAATTTACCATGAAACATCTTCAAAACCCATTGTTTGGAAATATATTGAAATTATACCACATTTAATATAAAATTTTTCATTAATGGTGTCAGATTAGGTAATGAATTTCACTAAGTATTGTTTACCTTTTGGGTATTTATTAGAATGTCACTCCTCCACCACTATAAAAGGTCAATCACTCTACTCACATCATCACATTTATCAAGCCCTTTTTATCAACTAATACCCAAATAAATCACTTCCAAAAATCCCATATCTCAATTTATTGGTTATAAATGGGATGAAATCCATACTAGGTATCCATTTGGTGAAAACCAAAAGGAGATACTCCAAAAAGAGGATAGATGAACATGTACGAAGGAATATAACATTTATGGGAATGATATTTCATGTATCACTTTTATTTCCTTTTAAATTATACCATTTGTGGTGTATATACTTCGATATGACATGATATATCATTTATTTCATTATATTTAAAGTGTTAATTGATTTTATTCTTTCACAGATCTCATGATTTAAATTTTTCTCAAGTTGTGAAGAATTTAAATAAAACATTACTACCTTAATGAGACATAAGATATATATCCCACAACATTATTAAATGTGTTTTATACAATTTTCATGACTGATATTTAAAATTCTTATACTAAATTTTTTTTTATCCACATATCCTTTTGAGAATCTATTTTTCGAAAGTTTATCGTTTCAAAGTTACCAATGTAGTGTGTGAATTTTGATTAAATTTTCTTTCTATAAGACACATGTTATGTTATGAAATTATATTTTCTTAAATGGTTTATATACTTACCCATTGCAAATTCATATAATGAAACTACATTTTTTAATGATATTGTATAATTCATGTAATGTTATTATCTCATGGGGATTATGATTCTAAGGAACCAATGTGGTGATATATTATTTATATGATCTCAAAATTTATTGGGGTTGTATATGATCATTATTCTATTGATGCACTATTATGATACTTATCTCTTGAATACATATAGGTTTTCTTATATTCTAGTTATTCACCATATATTCAATTAATTGTAACATTTCCACAGTTTGGTACTTATGATACTTATCAAATGGTTTTACTAAAATATGACCACATTTCCCTCTTCCATTGAAAATCAAGTTTTTTTAAAACCATTTATTATTAAAAAATATTTAATTTTTTTAAATGGTATTTGAAGATAATTTTCAAGGAATATATTTTACGAGTGTTTTATTGTATTCAATGCTTAATTATTATATTTTGTTGGGATATTATTAAATATTTTTTAGAAAAATTGTTTTACATTTTAGAAAACATTTTATGAAGTGTAAAATATACTTTCTTTATGAAATGTTTTAATTGATCATTGAAAAATATGTTCCATATAAAAATAATTCATTTGATATAATTTATGTTTTACTAGGTCTAAGATCCATGGATATCATTAATGTTCATCCTCAAGAATGATCTATTTTTCAATGTCATGATGATTTTGTAACCCATTTATTTTCCACAGTTCAATAATTTTATGATGGTATTGTTATAAAAAACATTTCACTTTTCTGGGATAATCATGTTTCAAAGAGATTAACATGAAACCCATTTATTATCTTTGGGCTTTTATTTTATTTTATGAATAATTATTTTTATGTGTTTATATTGTCAAATATAATCTGTTTATACATTAATCGTGTTGTGTTTCCTGGATATTTAGTACATGATGGCATGGTCTAGATACTATTGGGTAAACCTATTATATATTACATGATGGGTGGCCAAGATAGTATTTTTTTAGTCCATTATAACATATATAATGTAATTCCTCAATAGAGTGGGGTAAAAATGTTATATCTAATATAATGGGGTATCTTAAATATCTTTATATAAGACCATTAATGCTTATAAAATGTGATGGACTTGTAGAACATGGTGATCCTGTTATAGCTTACACAATTGGTGAACCCAAATAGCACTACAATGAATTGGGTGAGTATTTATATCTCTTGATGAACACATAAAAATAATAGTTAGTGATCTTATTTTCTTAATATTTGACTGGAAGGGGAAGTGAACATTGTTATGTATTACAGGGCTATAACGGAGAGATAACCATGTTCAGTAATAGACATTTTCGACTATGATGGACTTAAAAGTCTGCATTAAAAAATTTAAATGATTTATTATTATTTTTTATGTCCATAAATTCCATGTTTTTTCCTATGTTATGCTCACATTGATTATTCAATAGATTTCATTATGTTTCATATCTTACGGTCTTAACATCATTATTCCATGACTCATGTATTTGATATATGATTTTCAAGGTGTGATATTAAAAAATTATAGTCATTGTATCATAAAATTGTGTTCATGTTAATCATTAATATGTACTTTATTTACCCTTAATGAAAATATGATCTCTCCCATTATTACATTTCCTTTCCTTAGGTAATAATGAATGGTTATAAGTGTGTGTACTAAATGGCAGGATATTTTTGAGAAACATGGAAGATATTTCACCATATTTTAACATTATGTTCCATGTGTCCAAAGATACAAAACCATTAAGGTACTCAGGTGTTTGTTTGTGTAATGCAATGAATATTCATGAAAAATGATGTAATATCCATATATGTAAATCCCTTGATCAATGAAGTTGGTGTCGAAGGAAATGTTTACTTAACCTTTAAGAAATAATGATGATAAAACTTTATTGAGATACCTATGTATATTTCTAATGTTATTTCAATGAATATCTCTAAGGATATGTATATGGATGAACCAATGATTCAAAAAATGTCATAAATTTTTGTAAATGGATATATTTAGTGGTTTTATATAAATATTTGTATTTAAGGATACTATAAGTTGATGTTTCTCTATCATCGATGTACCTAGGAGAAACTACCATGAAAAATTTTATTGAGAAAAAATCACCTAGGAACTACTGCATGACTACATGACATTTTTCTCAATTTGGTTTGACACTCTCATGGGATATACATTGGAACTTTACAAAATAATTTTGATCCATTTTGAAGTATTTATATAAAGTATGAATGTGAATACCATAGGATAACATATGGTTTCATGTATTTAAGAAGGCGGTTTTATGATTTTTACAACCTATATGTAGGATTTCATGATTCGATGGTGCTCTAATTTGATTAACATCGGTCACACATTTTATTATAGTTTTAGTAAATGGATTGAAACAATATAAATTTGGTTAATATTGAATGTGATTTAATATCTGCAAATGAGAATGGGTTTTACATGATGGGTAGATAAATGGGTGTTGTGATATTGGATATTAAGTTTTCATGGAACTTGATTAACAATGTGTAACTTAACTAGATCTCATACTTACAAAAGAAGATAAGGAAGGAGTTTTTTGTGAGTTTATGTAGTTGATACCCAGGAAGAAATAATATTCAGAAACTTATGTGAAAGTAATGTCTAAAGAAACACCCAATTGAATGTATCAGTTAAACATAAATATGCTTTGACTATAGAAAAAAGCATACAAAGCAACTAACTTCTAAGAGAAAATTAAAATATTTTTTAATGGAATGGATGTGAATATTATCATACCTATTATATCATTGATTTTTAATTACTTTAGATGTGTAAATTATGGACATTAAGGAAAATTATTTCTTAATGAGAAGAAATTAGAAGTTAAACAACAAGGATATATGACTAACCATTATATTAATGACGTTGAGTAAAGTATAACTGACATTTAATAGGAATCTAGTGATAATAAATAAGACTATGAATATTAGTTATATTTTTATGAAGTATGTGGAATGATTGGGGCATTTTTATTGGAATTTATAAATAAGAAAACATATAAATATTGATCAGAATAAATTTTTTCTTAAGGATTTGAAAGAGTTTGTTGACTGGTATTAATGGTATAGAAATTTTATTTAATGTCAATTTTATATTTTAGAGAAAACACATTATTCTGTGTAATAAACCTATAATATGTTCCTAATTTTTAGGAAATGGTGTATAAATTTGATAAAGTTATGTTGGATAACAATAATGATAATTTGATAGTACAAATTACCTTCGAAATAGATTATCTATATTAAGATAATGTCGTTTATTTTATCATCGATGAATATTAATTAACTTTTAAATTTGTGGATTATTTTTAAAAATATTCTCAAAGAAGTAACCATAAGTGTTTTGATTATGGTTTTATTGTAATTCAGATTATTTTAATGTTTTAAGAGAATACATTTTTATGGTATTTAGATGATTGGTATGTGAAAACCAAGCACTACATTATGATATATTTGGTATCAATGTAATGTTAATTTTTATAAAATTAGTGACCCTACATCAAATTATTTTGATTTCCTATATTTTTATGATAATTTATTATATACATCAGGTGTGGTTTTATGGGAAGAATTATTATAATGAAATATATAGATTTGTTCATATTTTATGATATATTCTAACCATGTTCATATGATGATAACTATATATAGATGAAATTATTTTGCATCATACTTATAGATCTCATAATTTTTTATAGATTCTAGTCTAACAAATCCCCCATCATATATTTGAGCAACATATGATGTGAAAATTGATTAAAGAACAACCCAAGGGTGAGATTATTATTATGAAATAAAATAAAATAAATAATGTATATTTTGTGTCAAAGAGACATCAATTTTATGAAAATGATCTTGATATAATATGTTGTCCTATAATCATCATTTTTTACAATATCAATGACCTCTTTCACTCCACTTTGGTTTTTTTTCTTTTTTTTGTTATCATTATATAGATTCCTCCATTTTTTGTGACATGTTATCTTTACCACTCTTTAATATTCATTATTCTTCTTTTCCATGTCTTGATAAAAACTTTACACATATGGCCTCTTATGTGGAAACATAGTTATGAGTTACATTGGGTTGCTGTTATTTTTCCCACTAACTAATTTGGAATAAGGATTTATTATTTATTTTTTAAATGTGGTTTCCTTTTATATTAATATTCATGTATTAAAATTTTTATCTCCCATTTGATATTTTATATTGAGATTCATTTTAAGGTTGTGTAGAATATGAAACCACATCTTTATTGAATTAAATGTTTTGAATAAATGAAAATTCATTGATAGACTATGATAAAAACTACACCGAGATGTGTTATCTTTATAAAAAAAAGTAAAACTTAATCTTCATGAAAAAATTATTTTTGTATGTGTTATAGAAAATGATTTGTTTTTCCTCTATTAGAAAAAAATTTCAGCATAGTTTGTTCTACATGAAACAACAAGTTAAAACAAAAAACAAAATAATTAAATTAAATTTATCAAATAATAATTGGAATTGAGGGTATTAATGATATTAAATAAATAATGAAAATTCGTCTAATTCATGGTTATAAAATTATTTTTGTGTTAAAAAATAATATAAATTAATGTAATAAATTTTAGAAGAAATAAAATTTTACGCATAAATATAAATTGTTTTTTGAAAGTTCTTTTATCATCTTAAAATGGAGAAACTATTTTAAAACTGAATGCTGAATCTATTATATCAATTTATTGAAAAAATAAATTTATTTCTGAAATGAAAATATAAAAATTACCGTGCAATAAGTATTTGGAAGCTATCTAATAAAATTATTTTTTTTATTTATAGTAAAAAATATTAATTTTCATTAACAAATCACTTTAATTTTGATAATTTAAATTGTATAATTTTCTTTTAATTTAGATAAAAAGTTTAATTAGTCATATTATAAGTCAATAAATCTATTTTATGTAGTTTTAATCAATTTATCATTGAAATTTTATATAATAAAATTTCAGACGTTTGAAAATTTTCACATTAAAAACTCATTGTCTCAACCAGTCTACATGATTATTTTTTAATTAATTTTTCAACTTATATTATTAGAGTTGAAAAAATGGATTCCATCTTTTGAATCATAATTTTATATAATTTATAATATGGTCAAATTCACTTTTAACCAATATTATTAGTGAAAATAGTTAAAAATAATTTCTTCAATGAACCGAAAAACCAGTATACCAAGAGACTAAAATTTAAATCTAAGGGGAAAAATAACCTATACATATTTCCAGACCAAATTTTCAATCTAAATAAAGAAAATAACTCCCTAATATGTATAATTTTGTTCATTATTGATAGAAAATTAGGAAAGTCATACCTCCAAAGAGTGGTAACTATTTGGGAATTTACAGAATGATATTCTTCCTCCACTATTAAAGGGAACACACCCTCACCTCTCCATCAAACCTATCAAGAAATTTTACTCAATTAAAATCTCTAAAAATCACATTCCAAAATACCTAATATCATACTCTTTGACGTAATTATATAATAAATTCTACTAATGATGTCATTTGGTGAAATATAAATGTGATACCCGATGAAGAGTAAGTTAGAAATGTATGAAGGAAGTCAAGCCTTTAATTAAGTGGATTTGTTGTCTCACTTTTATTTTAATGTGAATTATTCCATATTCACCACTAGTGTATTTTTTGTGATATATATTCTACCCTAACACATCTTATATTATGGATTTCATTTATTTTATGATATTCAATGTTTCAATTGATGTTATTATTTAATAGATCATAGAATTCCAAAGTTACTCAATATAAGGGTTGTTCTCATTATCTTCTTTATTCATGAATCTTTTTTATTTTATACTCCTATATACAATTATTAATTATTGAATATTCTCTTCTATACCCACTTACATAACTGAGTATGAATAAATGATGAGATATCCCTTTCACTCTCACCAAGCCATTCGAGAAACATGTATACATCTGAGTATTGCTTCTGAACTTCCAGTTTGATTTTTTATGCTACACAATTGCATATTGGATACCCTTACCCATTTCTTTTCATGTTTTTTCAACATTATTCCATTATAATTAATTTATAGGGGACACAAATGAATTTATTCAACACTCCATGATCAATGAATAAAATTTGATGATGAATGAATCCAGGTTGTCTGATCTATGTTGAAAAATTATGCATGATAATGAAATGAAAATGATGGGTGAACCCGTAATTATATAGTTCATTAATGAATTGGGTAATTTTTTAGTCATATGATATGTCATTAAATCAATTATAGAGTGAACCCAATCCATTAATCGAATAATTCCCCTTGAATATAAAGGAAGTTAGCCTTAACCAATTTTTTATAATGTAGTATTTTATGCAGTTGAAAAATTTCACATGATGCCTTTATGTTATCATGTTATATCATGCCTCATTATTATTGTTTATGATTCTCACCCATTTGATTCCCAATTTACATTAATAATATCTATCACTTTTTAATATTTTAATTTTATTCCATTTTATTCCCTAAATTTTTTAATTTCTCACCCCTTTCTTATGTATATTCCTAGGTTTTCCCGTTTAGTTTTATGTATAAAGGATTATTATGTACATGTGAGGAGTTTTTAATAAATATGAATTATTATTTGTTCTATGTTTTTATGTAATTTACCTAATCCCCAAAGGTACATGACTTATCAATATTTTAGGTTGTATTATAGGAAATCCTATATAATTAACCATGATGAAAATTGTGATAAAGAATACTGTAGTTGTAGTTGGTATCAAAGGAAAAGTCTTGTTATTTTTGGTATTATGATTAGAAAACTCTTATAAAAACGTTAGGAAAAAATCTAAGTGTAATGAAACATCCCTATATTTTGGTATTTATAGATTATGTTGATTAATAAGAAAATGCATCCCAGTCTAGATACTACTAGTTGTGTGGCTCTATAACATTAGTACATAGGGGTAAAACTTGAAAGCACCACATTGAGATAGACTGGACCCGGAACTGTTTCATGAAAATAGGCTATGATTTACATCTCATTTTACACTCATAATGGTTATGTTTTGGTAAATTCATCATGTAATTAAGAACCATTATTAAGGGAGTATAAAAAAACATAAGAATATATGATAGAAAATAAATAATAGAAAATATAAATTCGATCCTATAAATTTATATGTCTAGGAAATACATATAAATTATAAGTTATCCCTTTAATATCATTGGAGTCTAATTTAAGTGATTATTAGATAAAAAATAATTATCCATAATTTTCTATTTATTCTAGAAAATAGATAGAAATAAGAGGATTCAGTAATACAACCAACATGGAGGGAAGTGTGATGACTTACCCAATGAAATTACCATCTAGATGGGTGATGGTATCAAGTATTTTATGATAATACAATATAAAATGAATAATAAATTCAATAGAATCATGGATCTAGAGGATCCCACAAAACCCTCTAAGAATGAAAAATCTACACTTGAGGTGTTTTTGCAAAAAATGACTCTAACTATCAATGGATTACTTGATACCTTAATCATGAAACTATGGATCAAATCCATTTATAAAATATTTTCTATCCCAAAATGTTTGAAAAATAAGAATTTACGAGATTTTAATCATATGGAGGGAGATGATTATAAATAGTGGACATTTATCACGAATATGAATCCAAAAGAAGAGATAAAAGTGATTGGTTGGAGGGAGTATTTGAAAATGTTTTTCTATAAATTTTTTCCTCAGACTCTACTATTGAAAATGGTTAGGGATATACATTCCCTTAAGAAAAATATAAGATGAATCTCTTATGGAACATGAAGAAAACATCACTACACTTTCATGATACATATCCACCGTTTTCATTACCCTGAAATGTATGGTTTACAACTTCTTAGTTGGGATAAAACCTAGTCTATAAAAATCCATGGTGGTTCGAGTCATTGATATATATGAGTAAATTATCTGACAGACCCTCAATGTAGAAATATAGATCAATAAATCTCAAAGGTATACTAGGGATATAAAGCATAAGGTGGAGTTTAATTATGGTTTTCTGATGGATAAATATAGCCATGCTATGAGATTTCAATATCCCACTTGTCGTAGGTGAGAAAAGAGGACCCCAGAAATTTCATGAGGAGGGTGAGAAAATTTATTAGGTTACAGAAGGAAATACACATAGCTATCTATTTCCAATAAGAGATCCCCACTAATTCTTTATGGGAGAGGTGTAATCAAATTAACCATAATGCATTATTCAATGCGTTAACTGGAAGGATCCACGAGACTTCTCAAACCAATGCACTAAGCCATGGGTTTTCAAGGACAACTAATATCCTACATGTTATCATGGGTGTGATTTTTTCATCTAAACCACTGAGGTGGATCATGACACTATAGTGGTGATATATACGGTAGTTGTTCATTCGAAAATAGTGAATTAAAAATTTTCTTCTTTTTCTACATATTCTATCATATCACAAATATATAGTATGGATATTAAAACACAACGAAAACACATGGAAGTATAGCTACTGATTATAAATGAAAGTGGGTAAATTATTGATTCCACATATGTGACTCATATGCTTTCAATATCTATTGGATTAAAATCCTATAGAACTTATTCACACTCCATTTGGTAGAAATGTATGCACTTATGGGAATAAAATGTAATTTCCTATACAGAGACGACATAAATTTCCATGAGAATGACATCACTCTTCATATCAAAAATTGACCCCATATTAGGTAAAATTGCATGGAGGAGGACAAATCATGTTAAAAACAACACGTAAAGCATTAATGTTATTTAAGTTAGAGAAATATTATCTATCTCAGATGATTGATTCTATGGAAAATATCATTCTTGAATACATTCCCACTGTGATGGAAAAGCCCTATGTGGTTTCTAAGGAGTTTCCTAGTTTTCCTCATATCTAAGAGGTTGAATTTTTAATTAAACTTATACATAGGTAATTAATATTATCCAGATTCCATAAATAATGATTATGGTGGGATATGAGGACATATGAAACAACTATTTTAGAATCTTGATAAAGGGTTAACACACTGAAATGCTTTAATGTGTGGTGTATTGGTCCTCCTTGTTATGTATAATGATGGGTCAATGTGCCTTCTTATTGATTATTGTGATCTCAACAATATCATGATAATGAAAAGGTATCATATTCCATTGATTAATGAAATCATTGATTTGATACATGGAGAATAATACTTATAGATGGTGGATCTACTATCAAGGTATTTCCATGATAGGGAAAGTAAGGAGGATACCTGCAAGAATGATTTATTACAAAGTGTGGGCACAATGAGTTCATATTAATTCCACTTGGACTCACCAATGCTCTAAATTTTTTTATTCATTTGATAAATATAGTATTTAGGTATTACCTTGAAGAAATTATGATAGTGTTTATAGATTATATTCTAATATACTCCAAAAGAATGTTAGGACATGAGGAGATTCTAATAAGGGATCTAAAGACCATATGAAATGGAAAATCCTAATGCCATGTACACAAAATGCGATTTCTTGTTGAAGGAAAACACATTATTTGGGCATATTATCACATGAAATGAGAAATCCATAGACCCTTCATATAAAAAGGAAATTTATGGATGGAAGAGGACAACATATGTTAAAGATATGTATAGTTTCCTTAGATTATCTTGGTTATATCATCGATTTTTGAGAAATTTATCACCATTGACAACCCCACTAACCAATCAAATTCGTAATGGATTAATGATTAGATGGAATGTTTAACGTGAAGAAATATTGAATGAGTTGAAAAAGATTCTTATCACTGCAATTTTACTCAAATGACCCATAAGTGATGATCAATTTTATTATGTATTGATGATTCAAAGAAGGTATTGGGTTGTGTGTTAATGGAGAATGAAAATGTGATAGCCTATGCATTGAGGAAATTGAATGTTCATTTACCGAACTACCCAACACAAACTATTGATATTGTATTAGTGATCTCCATGTAGAAAATACGACAACGTTATATCCTTGGAGATATGTGTATAATGTAGATAGATCCTAAAAGAATCATGTATATGTTTACACAGAAAAAGATGACTATGTTCCAACGATGATTGTTTTAGATGATCAAGGAGTATTACTTCAAAATTCAATACTATCCAATGAAATATAATAAAGTCATTGATTCTCTAAGTAGAAAGGATAAAAAAATCATATTCATCAAAATTTAGAAGGATCTGATATTCTTATATTTGAAAAGGATAGACATGGGAATCATAAAGAAATGAACAACATCAATCATTTCATAAATGATTTCCCTACAATCCCTCTTAGAGAGGTTAATGGATTATAAAATAGCTGATGTGGGAATTCAAATGAAGTTAATAACTATATGAAAATGGGAATCCTCAATGTTAAATGTTAATGAACAAGGTGTTTTAGGATTTTGGTCCAGAATACATATAAAATCAAATCCTAAATTATAGAATAAGTTATTAGATGATGAAAATAGACCGACCTTCTCCATCCACCATGGAAACAAATAGATTTATAAAGATCTCCAATATCATTTTTGGTGGGAAAATATTAAGAAAGAGATCATGAGATATACATCAAGGTGTCTTGTATATCATCAAGTAGAGGAGAACAAGAAAAACTACATGGGGATAATGAAACCATAACATATACATACATGTAAATGGTAAAACAATGACATGGTCTTCTCAAATATGCATACAGAGATATCAAAATAAAATAATTCCATCTAGATTATGTTTAATATTATTTCAGATAATGCACACTTCATTGTATATAAATAGTACTTCTCACATGATCATCTTGAAATGATATACATAAGATTAGTGGTGAGGCTGCATGGGACACCCCTATCAATTATATATGATTCGGATTCTCTAAGAGTCTCCAAAATTCTCTAAATATAGATTTTAACATTAAAAAAACTTATCACCATAACTCTAATGTCCAATTAGATTGTACTATCCAAAAAATTCATTACCTATTAAGGGAATTCCTAATTGACTCCAAAGAAGTATTGAATCATCATCATCCTCAAGATGAGTTCTCATTAAATAATAGCTTCCACTCAAGAATCCATATTCACCCTAGGAAGCCCTATATGGGAAGAGGTGTATAAAACCGTTATAGTGGGATGACGTTGGGGAATGAAAACATATATGTTCTGAAATGGTTGATTAAATGTTGAAAATTGTTATGCCCATTAAAAAACACCTCAAATCTGCTCAATGTCAGGAGAAGAGTTGTGTGGATAATCATAACTGATTGCAATAGTTTGATGTTGGAAAAATATAATTCCTATTTATATCTCCACTGAAAAACTTTATGTGTCCTTGGATGAAATGAAAACTTTTTCCAATATACTTTGATCCTTTTTAGATTCGTGAATGCATTGGAGAAATGGATTATTGAGTAGCATGACCACCTAAACTATCTCATGTACATTATGTATTCTATATAATACTATAAAGGAAGTACCTACCATGACCCTCACAAGTATTAAATCTAGATTGGTACCTTTGGAGAATGATATTTCTTATGAGGTGAAATTGGTTAAGATATTATATCATACAGACACTGTTATATCGAATATAACAATTCACGCAATTAACATGTTGTGTAGAAACCAAAAGATTGGAAAAGAATCATGGTATTGGGATGAAGTTATAAAATATAACTACCCTCATGTGATCTAGTTTGGAAAAATAAAATATCAAGGGTTAAATTTATAAATGGTGGATGACAGTAATGAATCATACATTTTTAAATAAAATTCATCTTTTGATTTAATTAAAGGAATTATTATATAATATTATTATGTAAAACAAATTAACTTCTTTGAATTTGTTATATCTCATCAGATTTAAAATATTTTCATGAATCATTTTTGTCGATAATATAGTCAATAAACAATGATCTTACGAAGAATATAAATATAGTGTTTTAAAAAATCATAAATGAAAGAAATAATGAATGTGATGGACACATCTAGTAGAATTTTACCCTATGATGCCCATTTATCTAATATTTCAAGGGATATAGCATACTTGATATTTTCATATGACCAATAAAGGGTTAATATCCAACAACTTTGGCATGACTAAAATCGATTACAAGAAAAGATCATGCTTATCCTGATCACAACCCAAACCTTGTACTCTAAACCACCATATGAGTGTAACACTATAACAAAAATTTCCCTTAGATAAATTTATGTAGTATTAATGGTAAATGTTCAAACAACAAAATAATATGAAAATCTATAATATAGGTTGAATTTATTAATGTGTATATTTACTCATATCATTTATTTATAATTAATTTTTATTTTTTTACAATAATGCACATATTAAATTTCTAATATTAAAATTCAATTATCATATTTAATTTAATGAATTAATTTATATTTAAAATATACACGTATTATTAAAATATAATACTTTAAAAAAAATAAAATAAAGACAATCATATTATTTTTATGATGTAAAATGTAATTTTTATAATGCTTCAAAATCCATTATTTTCACAAACTCAACATTTCACAAATAATTTCTTTTAATATTTTATATTTTAAAAATAAAAATAGGTTAAAAAAGAGATAAAATGAATAATACTTTTGGAATCAAGAAAATTGAAATTATTCATCAGTTATTTTTTCATAATTTTTTGACGGAGTCAAATTCTGATGTAAAAATTAAATACTATATAAATATATGTTGTGTATTATGACATCATAATGACTCAAAAGTGTGCAATAAATTAAACCATTTGTATCATAGAGAAAATATTTGTTTTTCATTTAAAATAATTTTGTTTTACGTATATTTGATTAATTTTATAAACCCATTATGAATCCTGAAAACCCATTACTATATTATACGGTTTTAAAACGATTTCTAAGAGTATGAATCACTTCCACATCAATAAGGATATTATTTTCTTATATTTTTACCATATACATACAGATAATGAAAAAAATATTTTTTTGTTGAAACAATGCTAAAAATATTTCTAGAGGTGGGTGGTTTTGATTATTTAATTATATAGGGTCCAAATCCTCTGTTGGAGAAATGATAGTGAATTCAAAAATAATATTCTATATAAACCCTACCAATATCCCATTTATATTCTCTCAAAATCCTTGGATCATATTCCTACTATTCCATACCATATATAAACTCCACCTACGGATCCCCCAATCTCTCAATAAGCTCCTCCCTATCATTTATTGTCGCACTATTAACGTACATGTTATTTTCTTTCACCTTTTAATTTAAATATCTTCTTTATCTAGTAACATTTGTCACAAATTTCTAATAATGTGATATGAAATTCCATATCCCCCTTACATTCCCTATGATTAAAAAATTATGATATACCATTTTCACTCTCATCAATCCATTCCAAAAACATTTATAGGCCCCCATTATGGTTCCAAAATTGCACCGTAATTTTTGATTCCAAACAATTGTGTAGTCAATACCCGTACCAATTTCTTATAAATGGTGTTCATATTTGTTTAAATTAAAATTAACTTATTAGAGACTCATATATATGTATTCCAAAATCCTTTACAATCTAATAAAATATTATGTCGAATGTATCCATGTTTTATGGTCTGTTTGGAACACTTAAACATGAGAATTGAATGAATGTGATGGTTCGACCCAGAAATATATGGCACTCCAATGCATTAGTTATTTTTTGTCTGATGTAGAATTATTAGAGGGACTATTTATTTGACCTAATTCTTGATATTATGTTGTGAATCATGATTTACATTTAGTTATAATTCTTCATTTTTATGATGTAGTTTATTATTTTCCCCCATTTACTATGTTTTTTAGGTTATCATGTTATATGAGGTCTCAATGTTCATTTTTTTTATTCTCAACCCTTTTAAACACCATTTAAAATCATGTCATCTAAAAAATAGTACTTTCTTTCTTTAATGACGTGTTAAGTCTCATAAAATTCTTTATATCTCAACCCTTTATTATATATTTCCTCACGTATTCACATTTGGTTTTATGTATGAAAAAATATTATGAACATTCTAAACATTTTTTTAACAAACATAATGTAATAATTGGTTTATTATTTTATGTAATTTACCTAATTCTCAAAGACATTGGACTTATTGATCAATCTAGTTTTATTATGTATAATCCTATGAAATAAATCATTAAATAAATTGTAATATTGAAAATGGAATTTGTATAACATTACTCTCCCCTCAAGATTATGATTCCAAGATAGAAAATTTGTATGTGTTTGTTAATACAATATCGTAGCTTATAAATATTATTTATGAAAATACATAGATTGATGAAATATTGTGATCAATCTCTCAAGAATACTCATGAAGTTTCTTCAACCCTTTTTATTCATTATATCTTAAAGTAGTTGTATGATTTTACCACACTTTATTACATAATGAATCTAGGGAAATGTTCTAAGAAGATCACCTCAATTTATCATTTTGATCTAAAATATATTTAAATAAAAACCATATTTTTAAAATAATTTGAAAATTTAGGTTTAAATGATATTTTATATCCATTTTCCTAAAAAATTATTTTAATTTGTTTAGGGTTTTCTGAGCATCCTTTTTATATTTAAAGGACATATTTAATGAAAAAAATATTCCTAAGGCTTTATGATTTATAAAGTGTTTTTCAATAAAGAAATGATTTATTTATCAAGATATGATTTAAATGTCATTTAGAAATTATTTACTATATAATATGATTTCCATTGATATAAATTATGTTTTATTGGGAATATGATTAAAGGAAAAAATATATATTCTTACACTAAATGGTTTTTGTTTAAATGTCGTGATTATTATGGAACCCATTTCCTATACATTGGTTAATCTTGTTCAAATGTGACTCTGATTAAACCCATTCATTTTCCATGGGATAATATGGTTTCAAATATATTTACCAAAAAACCATTTCTTTTCCATTGGATAATTAGGTTTCGAAATAATAATGGTTATTTTAATTTTTTGTGATGATGTTCAATCACATTGTACTTTATTCAGGTTTGGGATCATGGTCATTGTTTATTCGATGTGGTGGAACAGATAGGGTTGGGTAAGATGGTAATATCATATATAATGGGGTGGCGTATATAGCATCGAGTAATCCCTTTATTTATTACATAATGGGGTGGCATAGATTGCACCAGGTAATCTAATTATAGCCAATATAATGTGGTGGCTCAGATAGCACATGGTTATATTTTTATATCTGGTTTGATGTGGTGTCCCAGATAGCGTCATGTGATTCCATTATAGATTACATAATGGGTGAAATAAGACACCACTTCTATAAATTGGGTAATGATTTATAGGTTATGAGATAAACATGAATGGAATGGGGAGTGGACTCAGTTTAGTAACATTGGGATTTAATGGGAATTGGACATGGTTCAGTATTATAGTGATGGAATTGGGCTTGAACCCGATATAGTAATGGATTTTGTTTTCTATGAGGGTTTCGGTCATGTGACTTTACTATTATGGAAATGATTTTCTATGCGTAAGTGTCTCCCACAAATTCCATGCATTATTCCTATGTTATAATCACATGTATTATTCTCATGATTACATTATGATTCATGTATTATGATCATCCCATATTTATGCTATTACTCATACATATAGTATTTTATATATAGGGTATGATCATCATATGTTAAAATCATGTTTGCAAACCCCTATATTCTTGTTATGATTATGTAACTTCTATATCTACACATAATGAGCTTCTGACCACTCCCTTTCGTATCTTTTCATTCCCCTTGATATGAATATAGTTTTTTAGAGTATAAAATGGGAATATCATTTTTCGATGAATTGAAGATATTTCACTATGTTCAAAAATTGTGTTCCATGATTCCAACGACACTAAAATGTTACTGTCCTCAGGCATGTTGTTGTTTAATTTAATAAATATTTAGAAAAAATTGATCTCAAAACCATGTATGTAAATCCCTTTGTTTCTATAGTTAACACTGGTGTGTAAATTAATCTCCTATATAGCTCTTCAAATCATTCCTCGCATTATCACAACCATGTAAAGTAAAATTATTTTTATGTTACATGTTTAATGGATTTTATACCCCAAAAAATCATGAAAACACTACAAATATTCACTTGTTAAGCCTTGTAATCTTTTTATAACAGTTATGTTTGTAATTATAGACCATTATTTGAAAACATTTTCCCTTAAAATGTTATTAGATAATTCATCTTAGTAGAAAATGTGGCCATGAATAGAAAATCCTTTGAACCAAAATCAACATATATTATATTTCTTGTAATTTTATTTTTTTCTAAGCGTCTCTATATTTATTCGAATATGCATATCATCCTCATTATATATCATACAGTTTATTATGATATCATTAATGAATACCTCAAAAAAGTGATTATGATAATCGATGAATACTCTACTCGTAATATTTAAAAAGATATATGATACATTAATCAATCCAAATATTGTTACCGTATACATATGTTGTATGAAACTTGTTCAAAATGTTTTATTTATTATATCTTAATTAATCTACATTATCGATGATATCCAAAGTGAAGAATTAATAGAAAAGGTTTTGGGATACACTAGTTTGATCAAATATTTTATCAATAAGTGATAAAAGATACTATTTATCTATAGTGATTCCATTGTTCTATCTATAATATATGCATTGTATCATAAACATATCGTTATTTTTCATCAATAAAATAGGATAACCATAAGGTATAACAATAGGGAATATGAATCCATTATAACATAACTCCTGCAATTGTTTCTTTAAATCAAAAAAATTCATCGGTTCGATTCTATAAAGATGTTTAGATATATACCAAGCTTCAGGAATGAGATCATTGGATAACTCATCTTTAGAGTCTTGTTAATGACTTGGTAGATATTTTAGAGAAAAATTCAATGAAATATTATACCATGGGTATATCCTTGATTAAATCTATAACTTCATCATCCATAGATGATGATTTATCTTCCTCATTATTGATTTCAATTAGAGACCACCATTTTTCTATATATCCATTAATATATTAGGCCAAAAATAGGACTTCATGATTTTCCCTACTTCCCGAGGTAAGAAAGAGAATCTCTAGGGACATTATAAATTTATTAACTACCAATGTATTAGTAGTTCCACATAATTGTGATTGTTTTGGTTGCATTAAGAAATCAAAAATAGTTACACAAGTTCTTTTTTCAACAGATCACTATTTTTAGCATAATTATTTATCCTATACAGCTTAAAAATACCAAATATGGTTATGATATAATCAGGCTCATCTCCAAAATCAATCAACTATTCAGGGGGTACAACTATATATTAACTCCCTATGTTAATGTGGTTCCCATTCCTCCTATTAGTCCTTCTATTTCTAAAATTTAACACACATTATAAACCGAGGAAATTGAATTGAAAAATATTATTTTAAGTAATTTTTTTATAAATCTACCCTTGAAATATTGAGTGTCTTTTATAGAGAATATTATTGATTAAACGGTTCATATAAATTTAGTGCACAATATTGATACTAATGATCATATGATATAAACTGTAACATTCCATTCTCCAAAAACTTGATCCAGAAGTTATATGAAATGATTTGTATAAAATACAGGAATTATTTGAAGGTTGAACAATATATTAGTTTTTTAATACCAGAATCATAAATTCATTACATATTAAAAATATAATATATAGTATCAAAACATTGAAAGAACATTTTTTACCTACGATAATGTCTAATAAAATTATACATAAACCACTTATAGGTTTCTTGGATAATGGAAAAAATAATGGTTATCATATATTATTACTAAGTAGTAGAATACTTTAGAAAACTAAAAAAATAATGGAATTAGTGACGTGGAAGGAATAAATTAATTACATTAAACCAGTATGACCTAAAATAGAAGACAATATTTTTCAATGAATAAAAAATAAGGTAAGGATTAAATTAATCATGAATGTGATACAAATGGAATATATATTTACATAGATCAAAACATGTTGTCAATTCTTTATTCCATTACAGTATCCTATTATGTGAAGAGAAATATAGAAGAATGCGTCATTTTTTTTAAATTAGACGTTTCAATACATTTAGAGACTATATAATACTAATTTTTACATTTCACATGATTGGGTCTAATTCATTCACCATAAGATTCATAAAAACCATTCACACTATTCTCTAAACAAGCTATTAATTAAAGAAATATTACTATCAATATAATGAGTATCTAAAAAACCAAATTCTTCCAAAAAAAAATATTAATGTGTATTTCATTGATGAAATTCCTTACACAACATGAAAGTAGGGAAAGCATCAAAATAACATGAAGTATCATTATCAAAGAAATATAGTGGCGATTGAACTTAAAATGTGTTGGGTTATCTATGAAATGTAATGATTTTATTAAATAGATTTCATTAGTAACAGTCAAAGGAAATTTTATTTAAAAACTTTTATTATGGTCAATAAATAGAGTTCAAATATTCCGATGCATATCCCATGGTAGTGTCTAGCAAGGAATGTAATTTAACGCCCACTTACTGTGCATCATGGTGATGAATGACTACATTCTCTAACAATTAATATTTAGGATAATTACCCATAAGTTCATCTGTTCAAGATCAATATAAAGGTACTGGTATGGAAATAAGGTTTTATTTTCTAGGAAACTACACACACCATTACTTTACCAATACATTGGATGAATTTTCCATGATATAAAATATTTTTCTTTACAATAATTAGGGTTACTAATAAATTAAAATAATAGGGGGTGGATAAATAATTAATTATATATCCATTTAATTAAATGACAATCATGGTGAAATCCTTCCATGTAAATTTATTAACTACATAATAATAATTAAGTTGTAAATATAACATGAGTCCCAAGGAATAAAAAATGTGCCTCGAAAAAACCTGGTTATATCTTTTTTATTACATCAATTATATCCTCTTGAAATATTAGGAATAAAATTGATTTTGATATGCAATTAAAAAATAATTTTATGATGTAAAATATCAAATAAAATTTATATATATACGACATAAATTGAAATAGTTTAATAATATAAAAAAGTTATCTAAAAGAGAATATTTTGACACAAAAAGAACTCATAATTCATGTACTGATATAGAAGTATGTACTTCAATAATTGGAATAATTAAAATATTTATCATGATTAATTAATATATAACCATAGAACTATCCATATTCTATTAAACAATTGATAAATATATATTCTCTATATTATTTCTTCCAAATTTCCAATTCGTATGGTTATTGTTTTGGACGTTTGAATGAATTTCATAAATATTAACTTCTTATTCATTATTCTTACAAATTTCATCAAAAATATTTAATTAAATTTAATTTTATTGATGATAAATAAATAATTATATTTTTTAAAATTTCCTTTATTTTGGATTTAATCTTTAATGTAGAAGATGAAATCTTAAACAAGCATATTTTAGTGATTCTTGATGATCGAAGTGTGTTTTTACAATTAAGGAATTAAAAATTATAAAATATATACCAAAATATAAAAACATTATTTAACAACATGTGTCGTTTTATACAATTGAATTATATTTCTTGTTCTTACCTGAAAAAATTTGTTTTATTATTCACGTATGTTGTTAAACTGACCCATACATGAACATACCCTCAATTAATGAATAATATGAGTTGGTTTTATTATAATGTCATTACAAAATAATGATAATTATTTTTCTTATATTTTATTAATATATTTTAGTGTAATTTGAATAAGATATATAATGAAATTATATAAATGAAACTATGAAACAATTTTATGAAATTATTATCCTATTAATTATAAACAATTTTAGCACATGTTTTGAATGATTTAATTAAGGAGGACTATTTTTTGATCAGATCATTAAATAGTCAAAATTATTCATTATATGATATTAATTATATTATAGAAAAAATATTTCCTAGTAAATATCATCCTTGTATCCATCCTTGCAAGGTAGTGAAATGAAATGAAACAGAATACATTATAGAGGAAGTAGTTCGCATAGAGTACAACTTATGGTTTTGGTTATCTCAAAGAAAAAGATAAAATGTGGTTAATGTTTATTTCAAAAATATTAAAAAATAAATTATAATATAAATTATGAAATAATAATATGATATTGGGAAAAATATATAAATGTTTATATAAAAAATGAAATTACATTGTGAAAGGAGAAAACATATATTGACAACATTGGTTTTCTCTTTTGATGATTTCCCAGAAAGTAAGGGAATGAGAGAATATATTTTGACCATAAACATATGAGGTTATAAGTGGATTATAGGGGACGTAATTAATATATTTTTTATAAGATGAGAACTCATTTTTTTAATGTATTTAATGGGGTGGGAGAGACCCCTTCAATAGGTGAAGAAGAGAGGCGTCTTCATAAAAACTAATGTTTAGTTAGAAGTTGGAATGGGATAAGATGTTTGTTAGTTGGAATTGATGAGTTAGGTGAATCAAGTTTGAAATGGGTTTTTAGAAATGTGGTTATGAGTTTGATTCCAAATAATTCTTTCATGATGGTGGGAATGAACATTTAATCATTAAAAATTTAATATACCTCATTTTTCCTTTATACACTTATAAATGTTGATTAAAATTTATCCAATTTTTTTACTAAAATTATATTATCTTCCTATAAAACAAATTTCAACATGGTGAGTAATAATTTAATATCCATTTAACCTAATTTAATTTCCTAATATATAAAAATAATCTGTTAATTAAAATATAAAATATAGGAAAAACAATAATATAAAAAAAATATTTGTTTTTATATTATGTGTTCTATAGTCTTCTTTCAAATTAAGTGGTAACTGAATGAATCATTACATTGTGTATCCCTTTAATCATTATATTAATGATATATTATAATTAAAATTAATCTAATTTATTTAGATAAAAATAATATAACTATTATAAATTTTTTTCATTGAAAACATTTATTTCACAATTATCTTGGTAATGAATATTAAACATATGTAATTTGTTTTTAGTTAATAAAAAAATATTGGTAGAGTTAAATAACATAGAATTAATTATTATAAATATAAAATTAATTTTACCAAATATAATCAATATTTTTATTGGTAATTAATGTTGACATTTGTGCAAATAACACATTTGAATTTTAAAAATCCCAGAAATTCCTTTTAAGCTATATCATTATGAAAAATTCAAAAGTGACATTTATATTGTTATTAAATATTCTAAAATTAGAAAATTAAATTATAAATTATACAAAATAATATAGGAACTTTATACTTTTAATTGTTTGATAGTTCCCAATATGTTGTCTTATTACTACAGTAGGTTCTCTAGTATTATATGATGTCTTCTCTATATAGTTGATATATTTTTATGTGATTATATGATAAAATGATCCAATAAAAGGAAAGATAATTTAATGTAAAAAATAATCAACATTGATCTTATATTTATTAGGATAAAAAGGGTATTCGGAATGAATCATGTTACTACTCAGAACTAGAGATAGATGTGCTAGAAGTACCATCACATTCTCAAATCATTCCCCAACTATATTATGTATTTCCTTGGGAAAATCATAACTTTTCACATTAAGTACATAGTCCACATGATTCCTTATATTTCCAACCAATTTCAAAAACAATGATTTAAATTAGGATGATTTTATTCAAAATAATAAACATATAAAAATGGAAACTATAAAATTAGAAGGGATGACTCCTAAATGACTTATATAACGGGTATTTTGAATTTTATTATTATAATTAAGGTGTGTATTTATAAGTACGTTCTCTATCATAAAGTTAAATTTAAATCAGTAATAATTGTTTTTATATATAATATTAATTATTAGATGCATATCCCCCATGATTGTCTGGATAGTTGTATGATATGATGCTCATTCAACATGAATTGACTGAAGATCAAGTTGATACTCAACAAGAAATTATTAGGGCCATTAACCCTAGTTGAATATGTTCCAATGTTATGTAGAAATTATGTAATCCACATATGGCTATATTTTCTAGGAAACAATCAAATATATTTTACCTACACATTATTATTACTTTCTTAAAACTATCCATATTGTTTTTCCTACAGTTTTCATGTCTCAAATCAAAAATCAACAAAAACATACAATGAAAAAAACAATGGAGGCTCTAGATTTTCTTAAATTACAAATACACATTACATATAGAAACTATATATTAAGAATGCATTCCATAATTGAATTATTTAGTATCAAGGTAAAAATTGGGCTCCTATTGTATCATCCAAGGTACTTGTAAAATATTTTTTTCACTCTGGAATAAAAGACTTAAATTCATTATACATGTTTAATGAAATATGATGTCTTCATAGAAATTAATGATTCAATTCTATTAGAATATTTACCTCATTAAATAAATTATAAATAAAATCTATATATCTTTGAAGTCAAAATAAGATATGTTTATACAATGGAATAAGTAAATTAATATTTTCAAAATGATAAATTAAGTGTTGGTACTTTTGTGAAGAATAATTTTTTACATTCAATTTTATAATTAATAATATAATTTGTATAAAAAAATATTTTTATAAAATATATTAAAAAATTAATATTTTTCTGTTAATTATATGATTATTTAATGGGTCCTCAATTAAATTTTTAGAATTTCATAAAATTAGTTATAATAATAAAATCAATATATTTCAGATAAAAAATCATTTTATTTAAAAAATATATTTATAATATTTAAAATATTAATTTTAATCAATTTAATCCATTTGATAAATATATACATTTATAAATAGTGATGGTGGAATTTTGGGATTTTTCTAAAATAGTTGATTTTTGGAAAATTTATGGTTTTTAAATTTTTAAGTTAAATACATGAATATTTGGGTCATAAATGATGTAAAAAATTATTTATAACTCACTTGAACTATTTAATATATGTAGTCAAAATAATAAACAATATAGATAGTTCTGATCCAAAATCTCAAATATATGAACAAAAAAATCTTAAACACCCCTCTACTATCCCTATAAATACCACCCATCACCGCTTCCTCTCCTAAAACATAAAAGCATTTTATATTTTATAAATTATTCCAAATTATAATCCAAAGATTTTAACCCAAATCCAAGGCCTTTGTTTAAACTAAAATGAAAAAACCATGTTCCTTTAGGTGGTTCTCAATGTGAAAACATTCAAGAGGTAAAAATCATCAATTTTTTCTCATATAAAAATATTTATTTCTATCTTTGTTTCACAGTTTCTTATCCACTCCTCACCTAAGAAAACCAATGAGAAATGATAACTCCAATATCATACATATACTGTAATGTTATTTTTTTATATAATATCCTTCATCAAACATCTCCTGTTATGATTTTTTTTAGAAAGTGATAACATCATTCGTGACCTATTGATTCACCTCCTTCGTGGATGAAGAGGTTTTTTCCATTACCACCATCAACGATTATCATAAAACAATTTTATTCTTAAATAATAGATTAATATGTATATTATAACTTTTTTAATGTTTAGGAATATATATATAAACAATATATGAAATGAAATGTAAATAGTTTGTTGTGGTCAGAAAAAACCCGCAAAACAAACCAAACATTTATAATTAATTTTTTATCTAATGAATCATCCTCACATTTGAAAAAATGATGTATGATGTCACTTAAATTCTATATTTGTATTAATACCATTTCAAACCACATTTGGAGTATTATTTCAAATTTACAAGAAAATCCATAATCACCAGACATTGAAACCATGAAACGAACACACTCAAAACAATGGTAATAAAACAATATTATTAATAAATGGGTATAAATAAGTTATAATAAGATAATATAAGTTATTATAAATATTAGTATACTTCTTTAATAAATTATTAACACTACTTCAAACAATATACATATGAATTTAACACCTTTGATAGAATTGGAACATGAGGTAAGTGGGATTTCCTTTTAAATTCCTCTTTAATGTCTGTTTTTAAAAAATTGAAAAAAGAATGATTCTTATTAACTTATACAGAATTAGCATATTTTTTCATTTTGAATACTCAATATAATTTTTTATCCTTATTTACAAGATTACAGGTTTATTTTCCAAGAATATTTTTCCATTTTATGTTCTCTATAGTCATTTGAAATGATTGATTTTCTCAATGAATGTTTTTATGATACAATTATTCAATTTTTATGATTATATTATGGTTTCTGGGTGTAGTAAATGATGATGGGTTATTCTTTTATAAACTATATTCCTATGGGTATATGGCATCATTCCAATTAATTGGGTATGTTGGAAGTTGACTGTAATGATTATTCCAAGTATAACTACTATAATTACATCATATGGTAACCCTGAGGGTTACATTGTAATGTAACCATGAGGGTTACAAATCATAAGGTAGATATTAGGGTTACAATCATAAGTATGCATGGAAAGAAAATGATGTACACTGTTATCTATTTTTTTCATTTTACTTTTTATATAATCCTTATGTTATCAAAATATATGAATATGTTACTTTAAAGGGTGAGAAGTGTATCTTTCATGTGTTTTTATGTATTCGTAGATTAATGTTTTTTTAATGTCTCATAACGGAAATTTTTTGTTCATCCTATATATTATAATGTTATTCTTGGTGTTTAAGGTTGGGTATAAAAAATTAAGTACCCTAGATGAATGATGATATGATTTTTTCATCAAAAGAAATCATGTTTTATTTTACTAAGAATATTGATTTATGATAAAAATGGATAATATTTTAGTAGTTTCGACATTTTATGATTTTGGGTAGTTATGTATGAATTTTAACATAATCATATAATGATATATACTTAAAATAACATTATGAATTTAAAATGTAATTGAATTAACTAGATTATGTAATGTTTAAGGTGGGGTCCTTACAGTTGGTATCATAGAAAGGATTTGAAAACTTTAGGTGTTAGAATGTAGTTAATAAAAAACCAATAAATGATTTTTTTTAATTATAGTTCAGTTTAAATGAAATAAAATTTAAATATTACATTGTTACATCATCTAAGATATATCTTATTGGAATGATTTTCCATATAAGAAACATGGAACATGAAGTATAAATAATCCTAGAGGATTATATATTTCATAGTCCACAACATAGAAAGGGGGAAAATGTAACAAAAATGTCATTGACATAAATGGATTAGTTGATGCAAGATATAAATGGTGGTGTAATCCATGCAATAGAAAATCCTGATCATTCATAATTGAACATGATGATAGAGGATCCTTTTATGAGCTTACACCCTCTTAATTTCAATATATATTCTAACATTGTGGATGCATAAGTGTGATTTAAATACTATGAAAATATATTTGTTGTCACAGGGTTTATATAACCAATTGGTTAAGTTTTCTATTTTTCATTTTGAAAGTGAATACAAAAATTGGTGGTAAATTATTAATAATATCAGGGAAAGATAAGAGATTTATTACAAGGAATGATATGAATTTAAGAATATTTTCTTTTAAATTTTATCTTAATAGTGTCTCAATATATGGTGGAAAAATATTCCATGGATTGAAACAATAGGATGAGTATTATATGGTAATTTATGATTAAAACTTCACTTGATTTTAATGGCATGATCCAAATAATGTTTTATTATTTTGATAGTAAAATAAATCATCTTAAGTTTTGATTGAAGAGAATATATCGAAGCCCGTTAATTTATAATAAATTCAATATTTTTGAGAATCATGATCAATTTGATTAGAGGGTAGAAATAAATTTTTCTTATGGCCACTAGTAATTTGAAAAAAATAATAAGAAATGTTCTGTATTTCAAGGAGTGGGTAATAATCAATCAACAAAAATATGATTTTAATAAAATCATGCTTCTAGATCATGAAATTTTTCTATAAAAATACACCTAGGGAATGGCATTACAAATTCCTCAAGTCTTGCTGATGTGGTATGTTAATGAAAATGTCCCAAAATTACATTGACTAATATCTTAGAATTGGTATATTTAATTGAAATAGAAAAACAAGAAAGCCTTTTAAATATGGTGAGAAGGGGAATTATCAACATTCCTTCACAAATAGGGGTATTACTATTGGGAATCAAGGAGACTATAAGAAGAATGTTGTAGTAAAATCCTTTTTGACTACTGATGTTGATGATGGGCTTCACAGTGAAGTGGTATTAGCTCTCGTGAGCTTGTTATTTTTCCTAGATTGGCATAAAATCTAGGTACTTTAAACTAAAGGTGAATGATAGTGACATTCCAAAAATAAAATTTTATAATAGATATGTGTGTTATGAGTTTGTTGTTATCCACATTGGTTATAAAAATTCCACTTATATATTTATAGATCTGGTGAATATAATATTTTATAAATATTTAGATATGTTTATTGTTTTTTATTGACAGTTTTTTTATATTCAAAATTCATGATGATCATGAAAAACATTTATGAACTGTTCTTCAAACACTTAAAGAAAATAATTTCTATATGAAATTTAGAAAATCTAATTTTCTTTAACAATAATTTCTTTCCTTGGGAATATTTTCAATAAATATAGAATGGCAGTTGATATATTCCAAAAAAATTATTGATGAATTAATAAGATCTATATATGTCATTAAAATTCTTTGTTTTTTCTGGGTAATAAGGCTATTACTAGCGGTTTGTTGAAAAAATTGTATGGTTATCATTACCACTAACAAATATAACATAAAACTGAGTAAAATTTATTAAGATAGAATATTATGATAATTTTTTTAGAATTATAAATATTATTTGTGAATTCTCTAGTTTTTTATCTACATTCAAAAAATGGTTATTTTTTCATCTATATTGATGTTTAAATAAGTATTTTAGTTGCATTTTGATGTATAATGGTTAGTTAATTTCATAAACAAAATGAAAACTAAATCTTCTGGAGGTAATATTTCTCACACATGATATGGAATTATACTCTGTGATTTTCCCTTAAATAATTTTGATACATCATTTTTATAGGAAAATGTGAAATATATACCGACCATAGAAGTTTTAAAAATATATTGACTCAAAATGAATAGAACCTTAGGAAAATTATATTTTTGGAACTGATAAGGTATTCAGACAGCAAGATCAGTTACCATCTATGAAAAAAATTGAAGGATTCCCTAAGAAAAAATCATCATACAACATTAACTATATTACATTAAGAATATGAAGTCATGGATAATGAATTTAGGAATTTTTTCATTGAATTTATTACTTTATGAAGTTACAAAATTTTGTTTCAGGTGTTAGTGTAATCATCTAAATTAGATAGAATAAAGAAATAATAAATGGAAGATTATTAGTTACTAAAAAATTATAATTCTATGAAAAGGGTATGTATCTATATTTGAATGTTGATAAATATATTTCTTATGATTTGAGAAGCGATTGTGTGTATATTATGATTTAAAATTGAAGAAAGAGTTATTAATTAAAGCTCATCGGTCTCTATTTTATGTTTATCTTGGTAGCACTAATATGTATAGAGACCTTAGTGTGTGTTACCGGTGGGTTGAAATCATAATACATTTTATTGAATTTACCAAGATATTTTTTCCTTGTCAACCAGTTAATGAAAAATAAAAACTATCAAAAGGGATACTTTAGCCATTTCTGATGTTATAGTGTAACTAGGAAAGTATATCCATAACTATAATAGTGGGTTTAACACAAAATTATCAAGGTAACAATGTGATTTGGGTTATTATTGATCAACTAACTAAATCATCACATTTTATTCAAATATGAGATATTATGTATTTATATCAGATTTATCAAATATAGAGTAAAGAGATAGTTAGGTTACATAGTGTTTCTCATTCCATTGAATCAGATTTTGAACTTATGTTATCTTATAAATATAGGAAAGGCCTTCAAAATTAATTAGTAAATGAACTAAATTTTATAACACTTTACATCCTCAATATGATTGAAATTCATAAACAACAATTTTTACTTTGGAGGATATTATTCTATATTATTCAATGGATTACCAGGAATGTTGGGATCATCTTCTTTCATGGGTTGAGTTTTATTATAATAATAGTTCTCTATTTAGTATATATATGGAATAATTTGTAGCATTATATGGAAACCATTGTCAAACTATAACATTTTGGGATGAATTAGGTGAACTAATTTTTTTTGGAATATAATTGGTAGAAGAAACAGTAATGATAGATCAGTTGATTTAGCAACACATGCGGAGAAATAAAATCAGGAAGAAAAATTATACAGGTATTTAGAGGATGGATCTTTCTTTCAAGGTAGGTTACCAAGACTTTAAAAAGTATCTCTATGGAAATGTGTGGTGTATTTTCATAATAATGAGAAGCTGAGTCCTTAGTTGCATGGACCCAACGAAATTGTGGAGAAAAGTTTTATAAGTTTCATATAGAGTGTATTTTCCTCTGAGTTTCCCTCTAGTACATAGTGTTTTTCATGATTCAGTGTTAATAATTTTTGGTACAGATTCATCTCATGTTCCAATAACTATTATGGTTTAGTTATAGGACAACCTTTCATACGGGTAATATCTTGTTTTGTTCTAGATCACAGAGAGCACATATCACATGATATGGAAAATCAGTGGGTAATAGTTTTATGGAGGAACAACAAGGATGAGGATGCGACATGGGAACCCGAAAATGCTATGACATAAGGGTATTATCATTTTTTTAATATGTGAATAAAAATTAATAGGACCCCATTTCCCTAAGGGTGGTGAATTTGACTACCTAGGTACTTATAAAATAATTATTTCATTCTAGAATAACATATTAGAACACATAAATAATATATAATACAATAAGTGGTATTTATATAATATAAGTAATCAATAATAATATAAAATTAACCTCAACTATGATAGTAGAATTAAAATTTATGTACCTAATATGTGGAAATATGATATATTTATATAATCAAAAATGTAAGTTGATTTTTTGAAAATGATAAATTACAAGTTGGAATTTTTGTAACAGTTAAATGGTTCATTTGAATTTAATATTTCATATGATATTATAAAAAATTTATTTACATAAAATAGATTAAGAAATTAATATTTCTTTGAATTTAAATTATAAAATGATTTTATGAAACCCTAATTAAAATTTCAAGGGGTCATAAAATCAATAAAAATATTAAAATAAACATTTTTGAAATCAATTAGGACTTTAGTTAAAAATAAAATTTATCATTTTTATAAAATTATTTCCCTAAAATAGATTCAATTTTTTTATTCTACATCTCAAAAAAATAGTTGTGGTGAATTTTTTTGTTTTTTCTAAAATAGTTCAATTTTTAGTAATTTAGGGCACTTGTGAAAATAACGTACATGAATGTTTCAGTCATGAGTGGGGAAATAAACCATTATTACTAATTCATATAGACTGGTTACTATAATTATTCACAATAATAAATATAATTGGTAGTATTTGTCCAAAATAAAAAAAATTAATAGGAATATAAAAAAACTCATCTCCTCTCTATATAAATACCACCCCTCACCTCCTCTCCTCCTCACACCTCTATGCCTTAAAGCATGTCTAAATTTTACCCAATTCCAATCCACATCCCCTACCCCTCAACTAATTCCATATGGTCCCTCCAAAATACCAATGTAATGATCCTAAATTTTTTTCTAAAGCATACAATACTCAGGAGAAAAAAATATTTTGTTCTTTCTCGTTTGAATTTATTCTTTTTTCTTTCATTATTTATTTATTTTTTATTTAAAAATTATTCTATCCTTACATCCCCTATAAAAAATTACATGATACCTCCAATATCAAACATATATGGGAATTTTGTTATGTTAATGTATTATATATCATCTAAAAACTCCTCTTCTCCTCTTATTCTTGAATGTGAAAACATTGTCCATGAAGTGTTGGTTCCCCACATTCGGGGATAACGACTACTCATTTTCATTTAGCAGCAACACAGTTGCTCATAATTATTTTAGTACATTTTTAAAATATTTTAATATGTATATTATAATATTTTTGATGTTCTGTAACTAATTTATATACATAATATTAAATTAATTGAAACTAGTTTGCGATGGTGTGAAAAATAACCAAAAATAAAAGAAATTACCATTAAATTTTAATCTAATGATCATCCTCATAACAAAAAAATGATAAGAGGGATCATTTATAGTTATTTTATTATATTAATACCAGTTTTATCCTCTTCTGGATTACTATATCCATTTGACATGAAATTCCCAAATGAACCGACCATGAAACTTTGAAACGAACACACATGATATAATTAAAATATCAAAATATTTTTAATAAATGGGAAGAAAGATGTAATAAAAATATAATATAATGTATTATAAATTCTAATATAGTTCTATAATAAATTAATAACACACATTAAACAATTATAATATAGTTTTGAACACATTTGAAGGAAGTTGAACATGAAGTAATGGATTTTCATTTGAAAATCGTATTTATTGTCGCTTTTTCAAAAATTATAATATAGTGATTCATTATATCTTATACTGCATGAGGGTATCTTACCATTATCATGAACCCTTAATTTTTCATATTCAATACTTACAAGATTTTTCCATTATTTTTAATTAATTGTTTTCCCATTATATGGGTATAATATTCCAGTGAGGTAAGTGACTTTCCTCAAGGAATGATTATATGAGGAATGTATTAACATTTTATTATTTTTATAGCTATTTTTAAATTATTATGATATATTTTTGTTCTATTATAAAACAAAAATTGATGGGTCCATGATATCTCGTTAATGCATTGCATATTTTTGAAGTGGATAATAATGTTTATTCGAAGTGTAATTGTGATAGTTACATCATTAGGAAGTCGTGAGTGTTACATTATAAAGTAGTAGTGGGGGTTACAAATGATATGGTAGTCATGAGGTTTAAAATAAATATTACATATGGTAATAATAGTATACCAATATTACATAAATGGTATTTTATTATTTCTATGTTTTATGGAATCCTCATGTTTCCACAATGTAAGTATATGTTGCTTTTATGGGTGATAAGTTATCATTCATATATTTATAAGTGTTCATGGGCTAATAATGACTTTCTTTTCGGGCCCCATAATTTTGTATTTCTATTCATCCATGTTTTAAATTTTTTATAGGGTTTATTATTCGGTAAGAGAAAATAATATTTCATGAAAAATGATTTGAAATATATAATTAATTAAATAAATCTTGTTTTAAGAATTTTGTATTATGAAAAAATTGATAATTTTTTAGTTGTGTCCAATTTTTGGAATTTTGGATTTTCATGTAAGAATTATGACATAATACTATGAAATAGTAAACCAAAAAGATATTTGGGAATTTATGAAATTGATTTCTTATATAAATATCTAGTCTATGCTATGTTTAAGGATTAGTTTCTACAAATTAACCACTTGTACATAATTAACCATAAAAAATATTTATACACATGATCATAATTAAATTAATATTTCTCATTTTTTTATTATATGTATTCATGTGAGTATAAAAATTAATGAAAGGTTTAAGATAAAATCCAAGAAGGAAGATAAATAAAGGGGATAGAACATGAGAATTTAATCAATATTAAATAAATGATCCAAAGCATCGCCCTAATATCAAATCTATAGGATCGCCATAATAAGAATGAGAGAACCATATGAATATGTCATCGAATAAGGAATATTCATTGTAATAATGTATCATAATATAATTATCAAATATCCCACTAATGTTGTTAACATATATTGCAATGTGTTCACACATAATATATGTGTATACATCATAAAATGATAATTTAAAAAGAAATATAGAATCATTTTATTGAATAATACAAATAATATCATGATATATATCATATTACATAATGAATAAGAGGGATTTATAATTCTGTTTATAACAATCTCTTCGTAAATTCTCGTAATCATGCATGACACATATCAAGGAATCATGTAATAATTGCAACCATAAAAACCATAAAAAAGAGTGGGTATCATAACGATTCCATAAAACATAAATTAATGAATAACCTTTTCCCTTTTGATATTAATTAAGAAGATTAATTTTTTATAAAAAAAATTTCTAGGAAATATGAATGTTCCCAAGAGGTGTCAAAGATTTGATTTTGAAATTAATGTTTATTTGAAAAATAATTGTAACTGGACTCAGAATATATTCAACATAGTAGAAGTATTTACATCTCTAGGAGGATGAGGTATAGTAATTTAAAAGTATGTTTTTTTGGATATTATAGAAGAATCTATAATAAAAATAATGAGAAAGAGAAGATAGCCCAAAAATAAAGATCTGGGTTTAAAAATTTTCATTAAAAAATATCCTAATTTAATTAATCACCTTTTTCATCATAGTATAATAATTATTTTATTAAAACATGAATTTAGATGTAAATTATGTTAATTTACTTCACTATTTAGTAAATATAATGATTTTATTATATTTTTTAACATCATTTGAGAATGTTGAAATATGTTTATATAATATTTTAATTAAAATATAACTTCTTTCAATGGATTCATGAATTTTTGTTGTTTTTATAAATAAACTAAGAATATTAACTCTATTATCCTCGAAATAAATTTATTTATACATTTATATATCATAAATAATTTATTATTGAAATCCACAGATATGGATTTATGTAGAGACTTGGTAATGTCCTTATGGGAATTTCACCTACCATTAATGGGATATCATCAAAAGTGGATATGAGTGATGTAATATCTAAACTTAAAATAAAAATATATTTTTATTGGAAATTAAAATTTTCAAGATAATTAGGACATAAAATTTATATTTTATATAAAGGTTTGGATTAGAAAATAATTGAAATACATGGAATTAGAACATGATTATGAATAAAAATAAGGAAAGGACCTAATCATTTTTATAAATTTGTTCTTCTCATATAAAAATTATATTCATAAAATAATGGAATTTTAGACACTATAACATCAAATGAATGTAAGGGAAGTAATATAGGGAATCTGGGTCAAGATTTCGATTTTAGAATTGTATGGGAATCAGTTTTATATATGGATGGAAATGGTGTATTTATAATTGAGGATATGAGTTTTAGGATAAATTATTGAATAAATATAATTTGAATAGAAAATATTTAAATTTTTTAATTTTAGAAATATGAATTTTTTTTGAAAAAAAATATATATGTTTTTAAGCCTTACAAACAGATTATAAACCATATTAATTATTCTATAAAAAAATGGAAAAATGAAAAAATATATACTAAATTTAAAACAATATACTTTAGAAAAATTAAGTTTATTAATTTTTCAATTACTTAACTATTCATCAAATTGAAAAAAATAGGAATCAAATAATATAATTCATTATATCATTATTAAATAATGAATGATTTATTTATTAAAAAAATTATTAAAACTGAATTTTTAGAATTCACCAAAAATTAATGTTTTTTTGAAAATGACTGGGAAGTCACCGATAGAGAACTGTAACATGTTTATTATAATAATTTAATTTAATCATTCAATATAATATTCTAACCTTCCATGGTTTAATTATTAATAATTTTTTTTTATTACTGTAATATACAATGAAATAAAATTATTTATTAAAAATTTAATTTTAATTTTAATGAGTCTTTAATACAAATATTTATTTTATTGTATTTATTTATTTATATTTTTTTAAATTATTCATTATATATATTGAATATATGTAATTTTTTTCTTTTAATGTTATTTTATTATTCCGAATGATTTGGTGATTATTATTAAATGGGTTGTTAATATTCTAATGGCCATATTTCTATTATAGTTGTCTAATTTCCCTAAATAAATACATATTAATTACCTCACTCCACAGTATCCTCGATTTTATCATCTTTCTAAATTTTCAATTTCTAAAATATAAATTTGATTTCTAAATTTTTTATATTATTTATAATAATATTCATGATAGTGATATTTCTAAGAGATTAATGTGATCCAAAATTTATAATTATACTTGTTTTATATTATTTTATTTATTCGACCACTATATAATAAAAAACATTCTAGGGAATATTTATCTTATAAACATTTTTTTCTGGGATAAATAAATATGTTATGTCAGTTTTTAGTATGTGTTTCATTTCATTACAATGTAATACATAACTAATTATTTAAATATATTTTTTTTATTCAGAATAAAAAACATTATTATATATATATATATATATATATATATATTTGGGTTGTCATAAAATATCTTGATTTAAACTACCAATTCCTAACTAATTCCACACATAGGTATGGGTAAACCACCTACATCCAACGAGCCCGTACCCAAGTGGTAAGTGCTACTACTTGGCATCCAAGAGACCCAAGTTCCAAATCGGGTGGAGGAAAATTTCCAGGTTACTGTAGAATTATTATAAGAGGTACAATAGTAGGTACTACAACCATTACTATAGAAGTTAATATTCAGTATTGTAGTAGCCGGAACTGTTCACCCTATTTGGGACTTCGGGCAACCAGTTTGTGCTTATGCGTCTCAAGGGCCTTCAGGTCATCAAAGGCCTTCGGGCCACAGGGCGTTCAGGACTCAGAGACTACAGAGTAGCCTAGTTCACATAAAGCGTGCCTCAAAAGTCTATCAGAGAAACAAGAGTAGCAACCTCCAAAACAGAGCAAACCGGATTAGAAGAATGAGAGTGTATGGCAGCCACCTTCGGGACTTTGCAACGTACAGCTTTGTACGGGGCAATGCTAGCTGATTAGAAATGGAAGGTGGAGAGTTATGTGATCAATGATGCCGAATATGGGGAGGGGGAATTCTAGTGGGTTGGGGCCTACGGGTCATGTAATGGTCATGGAATTCCACTGGGCCTTCGAGTCATGTATTTCAGGTCATACCGGGCCTTGTGCCATGGGCCTATGGATCATGTACGGGTTCCCCTTCAACCATTAAAAAGATTATTATTGATAATAAAAATAAAAACACGGCCTTAAGTCTATTTGGGAAAAAACCACCTACGTAATGTTAGGTTTTATGGTCAGCATGAATGGTTTACAAAAACATTACATCATCCATACAACTAGACCTACATCTACATTTTCCATAATTCAAAAGAAATCGACACTAAATCAGTAAATAAAAATAGAAATAAATAAAATATTCAAATTAATAATCAATGTGATGAAACAATGTTATAATGATGACCCAAATTGATATGTGAAGGAATCTTGAACTAATAGAATATTTTATCGATTGGATTATTCTAATTGTCTCTATCTTTTGTTATTTATTCTTTTTCCCTTCTATATGGTCATGTATATATAATAACAATTATCTAGAAGATTAAAACCATATTTTTGGAAATTTCCATGAAATATTCCTTTATCACCAATAATTTTATTTCATCAATAGAACTTCTTTTTTGGGTTGATTTAATTGAAATTTATTTCTTTTTATATTTTCCCACAAAATATAATTTAATCGTTATCATATACTACAAGGGAGTAAAATTAATCTTATCTACGTATATTTTTTTAATATTATTTTCTCTGTTAATGGAAATCCAATTATTTTATAAATAACTTTATAGTTTTAAAAAAATTAATCAATCCATCACCAACATCAGTTTCACCAATTAATTACACAGAAAACTGTTTCGATATGATGAATCAATCATCATCATAATTTTATATGTTATAATATGATGATTCATACTAATATTGAATCATTTAACTTCTATATTTCATACCCTTTTCAGCTTAATAGTCTATTGTCACCATATTTTCTCAAATCCCAAGAAACATCTTGCAAGATGAAACTTTGATATATATGTTATATGTGATAGTACAAATAATAATTTATCTTACAGTCATAATGAGAAAAAATTTCAATTTTTATATATTCATGAGTATTTTATAAGCCTTTATGTAAATATATCATTCATCTTTTTACTAAGAAACATAACTTTATAATCAAATTCAAAAAATTGGTCCACTATTTTATCTAACTAGTACCCATGTTCTATATTATCCAAAATGAACTTTTATTATGGTTCAAGGATTCAATGGTAATTAAATAAAACAGTGTTTGTATTAAAAAAATAATTTTTAACATGTTAAAATAATGATATATTTATATAGAAACATTATCTAATTAAAATTTTTAATCAAGATTACCATGGAGATATATTTTTAATAACCATCCATGGTTTTGAATTGAAAATATTTAATGAACATATTTAATTATTTTAACATTAAAAAATATCTAAAATTATATAGAAATCAAAAATATTTTTTATTTACCAAAAGAAGCATATGTTATAAGTTGAATAAATGTAAATTGAAAAAATCAGAAAGAGATGTTATATAAAGAAGATATACATAAAAATAATATAAAACTAAAATATTATGGATTAGTAAAAACATATTTTTTCGATAAAAAATAGTTATTAAATAAAAAAATATAAATAAATAATTTCTATATAAAAAGTACATATGTTTCATGTATTTCAAATTCAATAATATTGATATTATTATGATGAAACATTCACCTATTTTATACTATAATTGAAAGGGAGATTATTAAAATATTTTTTAAACCATAACTAAGTAGAAGGAACACCTATTTTTAAAACAATTAATCATCAATGACATCTTCATTCTAAAGAATGATAAATGGAGTGATAAAAATAGGTCTGGTATCTATACTGTTTTGATGTTATCCATAGTATGAATATATAAGGAATAAAATTTAAGATCAAAATATATGATAATCATACACAACACGATTGGTTATCAATTATTTCTCTTGAAAGAAAGAGTTGTCCATAAATATTTAGAACTCTCAGATGAATTTTCTCTAATGTACAAGAGATTGAGAGAATTATTTTTTTGATTAAATTCATGCTTCTAGATATTTAATCATAAAATTTTATATCTTTAAGAATATGATAATTTTAGATGGTGTTTATTGTTGTATTGATATTAAAAAAATAAATTAATTCATCATTAAATTGAAAAGAAGGCATTATTAAAATAATGGTATTTGGGGAAGATCATTAATATAAATATCATTCCAAAGATGGGGTTTCTTATCATTTCACAACAAATAAATCTGTTAATGAAAACTAATAATAATATATCTTATATAAGGTAAATTATTTTATTTTTGAAATAACACGGATGTTATTTTTTTAGGATCATAATAGTAAGATTTCATTTTCTTCATCAATACCTCATCTACTGATAAATGTATTAATCATTTATATATAGTGGGGTAAATTTATTTTTTAACAAAAAATATATTTTTTATATTCTTTTAATTATTAAATAATTATTTTTTGATTTATTTTTTTATATATATTATAAGTTCATAAAATAATTTCATTTTAAATATTTCCTAATGTGTGATTATCATAGAAATAAATATATTTTAAAATTGAATTATCTATAAAAAAATATAGAATCTATTCAGATAATATACGAAAAACATTATAATAACAAAAACCCAGTATGTGTTACAATAAAATTTTAATGGATTATCTATATAATATTAAAATTATGAACCATAATGAAATTAAAATATATTCCATTTTTATTATATGTTTCCAAAATCCTATGTGACGAACCGGACCATGTTGCTACTTAAAGGATTTAATGAGACCGGTTGAACACATGGCCTAAATCATATCTTCCCAAATGCCAGAGGCTGCCTACTAGGAGTTAGGGACTAAGGTGTGCCATGAGAAGACTATTCCCTCATTTTCATAGTTCAGAAAAAAAGAAGAGATATATATGAACAGTAAACAGCCTAAGAAATATGAATACATTGTTGAAGAAAACTGATGCAATTGATAAACAAGAATAAAATTAATTGTATCAAATGGAACTACGATGACTTAATGTCGTGTCACTATAATGATGGAAGGCATGGATATAAAACAACCAACATAACATGTTCCACAAGGTAAAAGAAGAACAATATACTCCATTAATCTCGAGATTCTACTCAGTCATCTAGAAACTATCTCAATCCTATCTACCCACAATCATGTTTTAGAAGCTGCATGCTGCCCATTATCAATACCTACAACCATGTAATATTCTCCAGGTACCAAACGGTGCCCTAGATAGGGTGTGGGATAAATATCTTTGGGCCACCACCAATAGTTTTTATAACATCCAGCCGGTGTAATAGAATATAACAATGTGTAGGCATGAATATATAAATTTATATATAAAGTAAATCAAGGTGTAAAAAATAACTATACAAACAAGTACCTACTTCAGCCTTGGGATACTATCCAAACATGTATCCACTTCATTAATTAATCAATTACCATTTAATGCTAATAGGTCACACAAGGCATAGCCAACATAGACATCATCTCGTGATAGTATAAGTAGTGAAGGTCCCAATATGTAACAAGGCGACCAGTCATTGATATCCAGTGAGGGAGTTCCATATTAAAAACCAAGGTAACATAGACTCAAGGAAATATTACTCATAAGTATCTGAGTCTAGATAATGGGTAAGAGTCTAATCCAAGGAGCGTAATACAAGTCATTCCACAATAAGTTGTATACCGTGTCCTAGGTGTTCGACCAAGGTAAAATAGTGATAAACAAGGATAGGGCCCGATGGGATTTAACCATGGGACCAACTAGTCGATGCTGGATCCAAGGTCTATATATGAGGCATCCTATAAGAAGAAGGGACCCAACAGTAATATATAGAGCATCCAAGAATACACAAGGATCAAAATCAACGTGCGCATCAACCTAAGAAAACCATATCCTTGTATCAAAATGGGGTTATCGAGACCCATGGTATTCTCCTCTCAGAATCAAAGGAAAGATCAAGTCAGTCCATTATTATTTGATAAAAATTTCATGAATTAATTCAGTTGGTTCATTTCATTCCTTCCATTGGTGTGGATAGGTCAAGTAGAGTTTTAATCGTTGGTCCAAGCCTTGTCTTCCATTAGTGTGGATAGGCCAAGTTGTGTTGCAACCATTTTATTATGTCTTAGTAAATAATTAAGTCTTATTCAATTTTTGAGGTTCACTCTACTACCATCCATCAACTTGGAAAGGGGTGCTACAGACATTTAACCTTTATTCACTCTGTTTTGATATGGCAAAGTCATATACTTAGTATATGTGCTATTTTAAATTTCATATTTCAAATTTAATGAACTTTTGTAAGAACTTACGTTAGGCGGTTCAAGTGGTGTGAATACATGGTAAATGGAATTATGATATTATCATTAACAACAATCCATTTATTATAATGAGTCTCACCATTAGAAAGTTCATGCAAAGGCACACCCAAACGATGGATCAAAATTTCCGAAACAGTAAAATCCAATTATTACATAACCTTTGACATGATGCAGATTGTGTTGTGAGTGAAACAACTAATAACCAATCACATATTTAGAGAGAGTATAATCCTATGATTCTAATGATTATAATCAGGACATGTTAATTTATAAAATAGTGTCAACGAATAGGGTGGACCCACCCAAATATCCCAAAATCAATGAACATTAGGGATGAGTTATAGAAATCCCACCATAGGGTTGTACGAGCCTCCACCTCCGGTATCGGCCCATGATTGTCCTCATATATGAGTAGGTCTATAAAATTGTATTAAATTCCCACATGGTGATAACTAGGTCGAGAGTGAATGAGAAGAAGAATGGATAATGAAGACTCGAGTACACACAGTTCTGCATCTAACATGATGAACATATGATCGATTGGATTCCGGAACAAGATGATCTATTGATTCCAATATTTTCACATAAAAAATCCCAAAATTGAAAGAGAAATAGTCCAATCCCATATAATTTTAGATTAGGGAGTTTTTAGAAGGATAAATATATCATTAAGATAATTTTGTTCATTTTACAAATGTTTTTTTCCAGAACACAATTTGTCCACATGGAGTTCCAATATGTGCACAAACCATGCGAGATGGTTATGCCCGAATCTGGGAAAAAGGTTGGTTCACATGGTTTGGCCGCATGTCCATCATCAAACCATGTGATATATCACTATAAAAAACATAAACAACATGGCTAGGAAAACCCTGTGGAAACCATGTGCAAACCGTGCGACATGGCTTGGAAAAAATGTGGTTTCCATGGTTAGGCCACAAGGCTATGCACAAACCATGCACAAACCATGCGATATGTAGCTGTAAAAAATAAAAAAAACCACATGGTAATGAAATCATTGTGAAAACTGTGTACAAACCATGAGACTTGTATTGTTTTCCTAAAAAGAGGCGTTTTGAGCTGCAATCAATACCCATACGCCTTCATAACCTTGTCTAACTCATTATTAATCTATATTAGGTCTATATTAAACATTTAGAGCGAATATTATAGGATCCATAACAATGTAAAAAACCGAGTTCTTATAGTCATCGTACCTTAAATTAATTCACCACTATGTTCTTCTTCCATGGGTAAGGAAATGATTTCTGGGAACAACTAGGGACACTGAGCGTGTATGTCGGCTTCCCACTCCCATATATCTTCATGTACTCGGCTGTGCTACCAAATCACCTATACAAGTGGGACAGACTTGACTCGATTAACCTTGGTGCTTGAGTCCACTATGCATACTAGATATTCCTCAATGGTGGTATCGACATTCAACTTAACTTCCTCAGGATCAAAGGTAGGGGATGGATTAACATGATATTGGTGAAGCTATGAGACATGAAAGTCATCGTAAATGGAATGATACCTCTATGTTAGGTGGAAAAAATAAGCTATCGGCCTGACATTCTCTAGAATATTGAATGCCCAACATAACGTGTCAACAACATACCCTGATTTCGAACCATATATTCCCATTCCAGGGTGATACCAGAATAAAACACGATCCCCAACCTCAAACTCAAGAGGATGTTGATGGCGATCGGCACATGATTTCTATCTAGACTGAGTAGTAGTCATACACTTCCTAATCAGCTGGACCTATTCCAATGATTCATGAATGAGACAAGGTCTTAGAAGGGTTGTCTCACCGGCCCTTATCCAGCACAGGGGTGAATGACATGGCCTACCAAATAATCCTCCAAAGGGGCCTTCTAAATCTCCTCCTTGAAACTATTTTTATAGGCAAACTCAAAAAAAAGAGATATTATTCTCCCTATAAATTCTCAAAAAATTGAAGCATGATCAGAGCATATCCTCCAAAACAAGTATTTTCTATTCCAATTGTCCATAAATTTACGAGTGAATAGTTGTTCTTAGAAGCACCTGAGTACCCATAACATTCTACTAACCCTCGACGAACTGTGATGTAAAATGAGAATCCCAATCTAAAACGATAGTACGCAGAACCATGTGTAGTCATAAAATTTCATGGAATATTGTCTTCTGAGCTCATCAAATGAGAAAGTCTCCCAAATAGGAATGATGTGGCACAATATGGTTAATCACTCAATGAATACCCAAATAGAATTACTACTCCTTGGTGACATACGTAAGATGACTACAAAATTCTGAGCACCATCGTCTCATTTCCATTCTAGCACTAGAATTGACTATAATAAGCCTACAAGTATCTAGTGCTCCGGATCAACTACTGACAGGTGGAACACCTTATGATGAATCCAACAAGATGACTTTTATTTCCAGACCACTAATACTGGTGTCACATATCTTGATACATCATCGAGAATCCTAGATGAAATTCCCACTAGGAAGCGTGTGACTCTTTCATCAACTCCTCCCTCACATCCGTAGGAACCCATATTCATCCATGTAGACACATAACTTCATCTCTACCCACATACTAATCTGGAGGTGGGTTATCTCCTAATATAAAATCATGGAGAACGAAACGTTCAGCATCTGAAAACATCATACTCTTCACCTTCTCAAGGAGAGAAGATATAACTGTTAAGGATGAGAGGTAAGACTACTCAAGACTATCATGAAACACTAGATGAATTTGAGAAAACATGGCCGTTAACTTCCATTTAGCACAGACTTCCTTTACAACCTACATTTAATTTTTCCAACCCAGTGAATCTACAACCACATTACCATTTCTAGGTGTATAGGAAAGATAAAAATCAATGGATTGTAGACATTCGACCCATATTTTTTATAGGAGGTTCAAGTCACACTATGAAAAGAAATACTTGAGGCTCTTGTTAGCTGTATAGAATAGAAAGTGATACCAAAGTGATATTGTCCCCAGAAACAAAAGTATTGATAACTGTAGCAAGATTGAGGTCATGTGTTGTGTAATTTCTCTCGTGAGGCGTCAACTACCGAGATCTATCTACAATGAGTTTGTCTTCCTGCATCAACACTGATCCTAGGACAATGCCTAATGCATCACAGAAGATGATATAACATTTACTTGGTTCTAGAAGAATATAAATAGGATCCAAGATAAACCTCTAATTATAGTCCTGAAAGTCTTTCTCACATGCTTCTAACCAGGTGAACTTTACATCCTTCTTAGTATGACTAGTAAGAGGTGCAACAAGATGAGAAAGTTCATGTATCCAAACACATGTAATATTCATCAAGCCCTACAAAACTCCTGATATCAAACATGTTTTTGTGATGATCCTAGGAAACTACAACACTAACCTTTTCACAGTAAACAAATACTCTAGATTAGGAAATAATATAACCCAAGAAGATGAATTTGTCAATCCAGTAGTCACATTTAGCAAGATTGGAAGACGGATTTTTCTCTCCCAGTGTACTCTGAATGATCTCAATGTATTTCAGTTGGTCATTATGAGTGCACGAGTTAACGAACATGTTGTCCAAAAATACCACGACAAAAGTGTACACATAGGGATGGAAAACCCTATTCATTAGAGCCATAAAAATGGAAGGCACATTCATAAGACCGAACAAAATAAAATGATACTCACACAGACCATACCTGCTACCGAATGTTGTATCAGGTATGTCTGATGGGGTGACTTGCACCTGATGATAACCAAATCTATGGTTGATTGATGCACACCTGTCACAGGGCATGGAAAAAGAATTTTTTTTTATTTTTTCCTAGTGCAGCATAGCAGCTGACCAAGTTTAACTAACTGGAGGAGAATTGCAGTTAGTACAATCAATAATACTAATTCACCTATTCTAAATCATTATGGTGTTTTAAATAATTATAAAGAACAATGTTTTTAAGGGGTTTTGGAAAATAGTGATAGGTTAAACATGTAATGAAAATAGTAAATCTAAATGCAAACAAAATGAAATCAAGGAAGAAAGGTCTTGGTCCTTGGTTTGGATAACACAGTTTCATTCATTATGTTTTTTTATTTAAATTCAATGTAATAAATAATTTATTGAAACCTCATTAATTTATTACACTCCATTGATTTATTAAGTGTGTGATTTTAGAATGCGCCTGGCACCCCAAACCATACCTCCTCTAGTAATTAAGTAGGAAAACACCTCAAATGAAAATGTTATTACTACAAGACCTAGCTTTACCATATGTTGTTTTATGACTTATAGAAACCCCAAATCTAACATATGAAGGGTTTTCCAATGATAAATGTGGGAAAATTATTAATAAAAGAAAAGAAATGTTTTTAAAAATTATGTCGTGGTGGATAACCGCCACACCCGTTCAATATTCCCATCTCCACCACAAATAGAATAAAAACATTTTTAATTGAAGTGTAATAATAAAATACATTGTGAAACCTGCCGCAGGTGCAAGCCACATGTTATTAACTTTCTATGAAATATGCATAGATATCATGATTTAAATATTGAAGAAATAGATTGATATGGAGATTGGAAGAGAAAAAGGGTGGAAGAAGAAAGGGAAACATATTAATAGAAAAAATATGAATGAATTACATGAGAAAAGAAAATTAAAATAAAAATAAAGGAAAGAATAAAAATCACAATGTTCATTGGTCTCCTCTCCATAGTGCCCCAGATGGTGTTGGGAAGGACTTTAATGATTTGAGATGTAGGAGAACATCCCTTTTATAGGAAGATTTTTGACTTCCAAAAGTTTCTATGTTTTTATCCCATTAATTTGATGCATCACACGATGACCCCTTCATAAAAGTCGTTAATAAATGTGTTGGACTTTCACCCTCTAATGTTCATATCATTTTTCCATAAGTAGTAGGTGTTAGGATTTTCTCATTGACAATTTTGGTTTTTGGACTAAGGATCCAGGCATCTTCCATCAAATCTAAGTCACTCAATGGCCCCCTTAATGGAGTAAAAATCTATTAAATTTATTGTGTGAACTCCCTATTGAGTCATAATTCATCACCAAGTGAAATAACCTAATTTGGAGGTGTTTAGAGCGAACTGTCATTCCATTACGAAGGTGGTGTTCACGTTTTCCACCTAGAAAAATCTTTAACTTCATTGATTTTTAAGACATCTAGATGATCGATTCATCCACTGGTCCAGAAGTCAATGTTGAAGGAAAAAAAATTAAGACTCTAAAAAATTCAAATCTAAAAATTTATAAGTATATTGTATGAGAAATCAGTAAAATAACTTTGTGATAATAATCTGTTAAAATTACAGAATTAGGTCATTTTTTCATTTAGGCTCAAAATAACCCAAAAACCAAAATATGTAACAATTTCACACTATATAACATTATTCTTGGTTCATAATAATTGAATTATACTATAATATTTGGGAAAATGTGACCTTCATAATATATCTTAGAGAACACCTTTACTCCTTGGAGCAGGTCAAAGAGATCATCTATTTGAGGAAGTGGATACATGTTCTTGACCGCAAGCTGGTTCATCATTCTGTAATGCATGCACAAACGGAGGGTTCCATCCACCTTATTTAAAAAAACTCTTGGGTGAACCCCAATAGGATGTACTGGGATGTATAAAGCCTTTGGCCTCTTAATCCTCTTTCTACCTCTTGAGCTCCAAAAGATCTAGAGGTTATATCATGTATGGAGGAATGGACACAATAAAAGTCATTAGGAGGTAAGCCAGAAAAGTCATTAGGAAATAATTTCCAGAAAATATCACCTATTGGAGGGATATTAATTTTATGCAACCCCTGATCCTCCATGAAAATGATTTACAATATGGGTAGTCAATACCCCAACCCCATGAAGCTTCGGTACCTCTCTTCTAGCATGGACATCCCAGTCACCTTTGAAAATATAACTACTTCCTTTTGGTGATACAAAAGATACCCTTCAGCAATACAATCCTAAAAAGGCAATATAATAGAATAACCAGTCCATTCCATGTATGAAATTGATGTTCGTCATCTCGAGAAGAATGATATTCCAAAAGAATGGGTAACTGCCTTCCTCAATGGGAAATTCCCTGCACTAGCATATGCCCCCCGTCCGTATTCCCAATGGTGTATCAAGGGTCATTACACTATAGATATACTATATCACTAATCTATGAAATTCCACAATAGGTACAGAAATAAAAGAGTTTGAAGAACCTATATCAATCCATGAAGAGACAATAGTACATGCTAATAGAATAGTACCTCATACTGTAGATGCACCCACAATATAATCATCACGTATCGGCTGTAAGGAATGCAACTGACCTCCTCCGCGGCTTTGTGCAATAGATGGACTACCACTATCACGACTGCTCTTATGGTGCTATAGGTGAATTGGGATAGGACTACCATCACCATGAAATTCTCCTCAGCCAGACTTACTAGGGCTACTCCACCTCCCTACTTGACACAACACAAAAGAACTCGCTCTTGAAGGTAGAGATGAAGCTGATTCTTTTCCACTCAAAACTGGTGGAAAGGTCCATCAAAATCACTGAAGATGACCCATACAACCACAATCCCAACACACAATATGGTATCCATCACACTAAAGCTACTTATGCCCTTGTTTTCCACACTGATGATACACTATAGAGCTATCAAACTGGATACTCTGGCTGCCACTGCCATTATGATAAGCTTCTAGGGAACGTTTCCTTCTATATGAAGAACTACTGGCCTGAAACATCACTGAACATTTAAACCTAGTACTCGCTCCATCCCTCAGGTTATACTCATTAATAAGGGCATGGTCAACTATTTCCTAGAAGATTGGAAGGTGAAATACATTCACCTGAGTTTGGATAGCATACTGAATCTCAACCTGCAAACGTCTATCACGCGAAGGCTAATCAAGAGCTAGAAGGGGTAAAAGGAGATGTAAAGCAGTGAAACGTGCTGAATATTCAATAACTAACATAGAACCCTACTCGAGATGCTTGAACGCTCTGGCTCTGTCAGCTCTCATTGACTAAGGAATGTAATGATAATAGAATATAGTCTGGAATTCAACACCTAACATGTCACGATGATGTCTCACATGGGTAACGACATCCCATCGATACATGATTGAATCCTGAAGCATGTATGTATAAATCATGACTCTGCACTCTGGAGGCGTTTCCAGATGCTCAAAGATAGACCCCATGGCCTCTATCCAAGACACAACTGCCTGAAATCAACCATCCTCTAAAAATTAGGAGGATGTAGCTGCATGATCTCACGGGTTAGATCCAAAATCATTGGTGCAACATGTGGAACACCTTATATGGGCTTCATCAGATGTAAGACACTATCACTGAATTGGAAATCAGTGCTCAAATAAGGTACAAAAGGAAATTCTTCATGTGGAACTCTTGGAAGTAAGACTGACATCTCATGGACCACCATTTCTGAAGCATGGTCGTCACCACCTCCATGGAGAACAACACGAGGATGTTGTGGAAATATTTTTCTACAAATTCCAATAACACACCTTATAACAAGCCTAGAAGCAAGGAGATAACATCACTAATGGAAGACACTCATAATAAAACTCACTACCCATGGATTACTACCAAAACTGCCTGCTTAGGCAGCCACGTATCAGTGAGTTATCATGTGTATGTTTCATATTAGATTTCAATTATTTCTATGTTTCACTCCTTTACTCTTTCATGAACATGACATTAGAGGATAAGGCTATGTAACCAATGAATTTTTGATTTTAGGATTTAGTTTATAATGGATATCCATTTCGGATGATTCAGTTACCATACACCTATCACCAGAAATGACATCCATTAATTTATAGCATAATGCATCGACTTAGTAAATTAATCATTCCAACCCATTAGGGCCCATACACCTCATGAACTGGGACAATCAGTCACTCAATCAAAGCCAATGTAATACAATGTCATGAAACTGTCACGATATCACTCAAAAATCACAAACATATCAAGAAACACAAAGCTGTTAAATGTACATATATGGCATGGAAATATGCATGACATGTGAATTCTAGGTGCATGTGATGATGCATGGAGCAATACTACTTTCCCCCAGATCATCGGGCCAATGATAAAAAAGATTCCAAAAGAGAAATAATCAATAACACCGCACAACATGTGAGTCACTCAACAGTGAAATAATACCAATTATAATAGAAAATATATCATAAAAATTACATTATTGGAAACTTGGATTTTACCCCGAACATGGGTTCACAACGCCCATGCAGGAATAATGACCATGTCCCAAGTGTTATTATTCCCAAATATATTGTCTCCTAATATTCAATAATGAAATTAAAGTACCATTGATACCATTTCATGATGACTCAGACCTAGATTCCATTTTAAGGTAGCCACGAGCCCGATGGGCCTCATGTCTTCAAGCGCATCTTCCCAAAAGCAATAGGTTGCCGAGTTCCAGCGAGGGCCAAGGGTGTGTCTGCGGGAAGACTATTCCCTCAATAGAATCGTGTATCATAGAGGAAGATATATAAATGTATTTTAAATAGTAGATTCAATATGAATAACTAGCAGAAGAAAATTGATGCAATAGATTATTAAGAATAATAATAATTGTATCAACTGGAACAATGATGATGTAATGTCAAGTCACTAGAAATATGGACAACATGGAATCAAGACAACAAGCATATCTTATGCCACAAGGTAGTGGAAAAAAGCATTCCCCAAGCATCCCGAGATCCTAATCAGTTATCTGTTATCATGATACATCTTATCAGTACACAATCAAGTATTGAAAGATGCATGATTCCCTTTAACAATACATTCAACCACATAATTCACTTTGGGTACCAAATAGAGCCTGGAGAGTGTGTGAGATAAATCTCAGTGGGCAACCACCAACGGTTTCTATAACATTCGGGCCGTGTAATGGAATATCACAGTGTGCAGGCATACATGTATATAAATAATGTAAATATGGATGAACAAAATAACTAAAAAACCAATTAACAACTTCATCCCTTCGCTGATGTCTGAACTTGTATCCAGTTCATTAATCAATCAATTACTATTTAATGTTAGTAGGTTATGTTAGGATTAGTCAACACTGACATCATCTTGTGATAGTATATATTGTGAAGTTCCCAAGATGTAACAAGTAATCCAGTCAATTATATCCAGTGAGGGAGTTCCAGGATAAAAAAAAGGTAACTTAGATTCAAGGAATGCTAACTCAGTATTATCTGAGTCTATCTAAGGGGTAATATTGTAATCCATGATATGTAATCCATGTCATTGAACAATAATTCACCTACCATGTCCAATGTGATCGACCAAGGTAAAATGGGGCTATGCAATGAAAAGGCCCGATGGGGTTTAACCATGGCACCAACTAGTCGATGCTGGATCCATGGAGTGTATCTGAGGTATCCTGTAAGAATAAGGGATCCCACGGTAGTATACCGGGCATCCAATAATAGGAGATGATATAAATCTAGGAGGGAATTAACCATAGAAAACCATATCCTCAAAATCGAATAGGGTTTTTGATACCCATGGAATTACCCTCTGAGAATCCAAGGTGAGCATGAGTCAGTCCATTCCTATTAGATAAAGAAGTCATGTAATAATTCATTTGGTTCAATTAATTCCTTCCATTAATGTGGATATGTCAAGTAGAGTTAAAACCATTGGTCCAAGCCTTGTCTACCTTTAGTGTGGATAGGCTAAGTAGTATTGCAATAATATAATAAAGTCGCAGTTAATCCTTAATTCTTATTCAATTATTGAAGTTCACTATGCTACAATCCATCATCATGGAAAGGGGTGATATAGACCTGAAACCATTATTCAATCTCATTTGATAATTCCATGTTATATACAAAGTATACTTGACATTTCATGTTTCAAATTTCACATTTAAGGATCATTTGTAAGCAGTTGTCTTATATGGGTCAAGTGGTGAGGATATGTGCTACATGTCATAATGAAATTATCATTTCCAACAAGACATTTATTATAAGGAGTTTCACCTTTATAAATTTCATTAAAAGGCACACCCAAAAGGTGGTTCAAACGTGCCAAAATAATAAAACCCAATTATGACATAAACATTGACAAGAGGCAGATCGATAAGTGGGTGTAACCACTAACAACAAATCACATTTTTAGAAAGAGAATATCCATAGATTCTAATGAGTATAATCATGACATGTTAATTTAAGAAATACTTTCCAATGAAGCTAGGGGACCCACACGAATATCCTAAAATCAACGAACATTATAGATGAGTTATACAACACCCACATTACGGTTGTATGAGCATCTTCCTCTAGAATCAGCCCTTCATTTTCCTTGGATCATAGTGGATCTATGAAAGGGTGAATCATAATCACATGGAAATATCTTGGTTGAGAGTGAATGATAATAATAACAGCTAATGAAGGCTTAATTACATATCATTGTGCATCCAACATGACAAACATAAGCTCGATCAAATGATAGATGATGAAGATCTCTTCATTCAATGATTTTATCTTCAAAAACCCAGATATTTAGAGATAAATAGGTCAATCACATATAATCTAGGATTGGGGAGGAAGGGGAAGTATCAATAGATCATTAATATATGTTTGGTAATTTGACACATGTTTTTAGCCTACACAATGTTTCTCTTTTTGATTTGTCAAACAGTGCACAAACAATGTGAGATGGTTCTCCCCAAATCTGGGAAAAGGGGTGGTTCACATGGTTAGGCTGCATGGTCTTGTGAAAACTGTGCAAGATGCCACTGTCCAAAAAACATAAACTGCATGGTTAGGAAAACTGTGCACAACCCATGAACAAACCATGTGACTTGTCCTGGAAAAGGGCGGTTCGCATGGTTAGGTCGCATGGTCATGTGAAAACCTTGTACAAACCATGTGAGATTCCACTATCCAAAATAACACAAACCACATGGTTAAGAAAACAGTGCACGAACCATGCACAAACCATGCGACATGGCTTGTTTTCTTAATAATAGGAGTTTTGAGCTCAAAAAAATCCCCTTACACCCTCAAGAACCTTTCATAACTCAGTAGGTATCTATACTAGTTCCAAAGTAAATATTTAGACTGAAAATTAAAGGATCTATACCAGAGTGGAAAACTGGGTTCTTGCATAACATCGCACATGTATCTTTTTAAGTTAGTCTCGTGGGAATTATATGAATATTGGACCTGATTATAATATCATAAGATGATAATAATAATTATAAAAAAAATTAATCATTCTAAGATATCATATGAATTAATGGTTATAACAATTGACCATTATAAAGTTGGATCATAAATAATCATATAGAAACTTGATATAAAAATGTTGATATTGTAAATACATGGTAACCAAAAATATAAGGCTTCCCACCATTATTTCATAACATAGACTATTAGGTCCACTATACAAGAACTATACAAATTATCTTTTTAAATATATGTTTTATCGAATTGATTCTTTTTAAATATTTCAAATTCTAAAAAATCAATAATAACATGTAAATTCATTTTCATAAACAAAATAATATAAAAAATACATTATAAGAATCATCAAAAAGGATAGAAATAGGGGTTATAAATAAGTATTATATAGAACCAACATAGACCAAATAATTGTAGAATAATCTAATTCATCAAATAATAAGGGACTAATACATAATTAGTATAAAATTATGGGTTAATACGTGTACAAATAAATTATTAAAAGAGTATTGAGATATAAATAACATAAGTATAATAATGAAATAGTTGAGATAATGTTAGAAAAGAACATATATACAAGGATTTTATGGTAAAAATAAATTATTAAATATTGATAAAATCGTAAAAACACACATATGTACATAAAAACTAAGGAAGAACCTTTATAATATATCTATGAATAAATAATTATATAAATAGTAAAAAAATAACAAGGGAATAATTTTACATGAAAATTAATGTTATATGGAATAATATTCATTACATATTTTTTATGTTTTAAATTTAAATAAATTATTTGTTGGATTGTAGAAACACATATATTTCCTCAAAGATAAATTAAAATATATTATAAAAGGTTTGTAAAATTTTATATATTTTATGTGACCAATATATTAGGAGGTGCATTGAAATGGTTGAATCAATGCTTACATTTCATTCCCTTATAACAGTATTTTCCCCCATTTTTAGTTAGTGTATAGAAAACAGCACTCAAATTTTTAAATGATGGTGAATAATAATTAAAATATATAAATTTAGTTTCTACTATGTTGACTAATTATTTAGGAGTATTCAATATTTTGTGATTACGAAGATTTTACCTTTATCTCATAATATTTGTTTAATTATTGATAAACAGTGAATAAAGAAATAATTTAGTCTAGAATTATTTTTAATATGACACTTGGGAGTAACACCATGTATCCCACATATTAAAACATGAATAATTTAAATATAAAATGAAGAAATATCAAAAAAATTATAAAGAAAAACTTATTATGTTTTTCCATCCACTACAAGTGTCTTTGATCCACTAAAGAAGTGGTTACCCATTCTCCAGTCAAAAGAATAAATTTTAGTCCAATAATTAATTGTGTAAATGTTTAGTGGTTTTCACCCAATTATTTTTGTGAAACAATATATTAATATACATTGTTCCAGAAAACTTTATTTACTAGAATAATATGTATTTTGGATTCACTAAAATAAATGTATATTCACTGTCCATGACTTAATTAAATAAAATTTAATAAAATTTAATTTTTTTTGTTTCTAAAATAGTATGATTTAAATAAAACCATGATTTTCTCATCTAGGTCATTATGATTCTATTAAACATAAATTTTATTAGAAAATAATAAACAACCAAATATTAATACATAAACATTTCATCAATAATCAGCAGTGTAGTTAGATATACATTCACATTGTTTTATATATGTTAATAATTGTATAAAATATTATTTTGAAACATTTTATGTAACAATAAAATTAAAATTTAAACCACAAAAAATTCATAATCTTAATATTTTAGAGAATAATTCACAAAGTTTAATTCTCAAGCACCGTGTTATGTTTAGAGTTTTTGGGAATTCTACTATAAATATTATATATAAAACACATACATGAAAATGTATAGTCTTCCAATCAATATAAATTTCCCTCACAACAAATAATTTTTTAAATAATATTTTATTATTTTAATAAAAAATATTCATAAATTTCAAATGGATTCCTCAATTATTCCATGAAATTATTAATCCTTCTGAAAATCATTTTAATATATTGGATGATCACAAAAAACTAATTATGTAATAGAGAAAAATAAATCATTTAGTCTAATCAATGAAATGAAAACCCATAATCTGTTTACCTATTCATCGATGTTTTCGTACCATATAAAATATATCACGTCATTATGAGTAAAATATACTTTTCTCAAAATATCGATGAAACACAATAGAAATAAAATTGAAACCCATGTATGAATTTTGTAAAATTATTTTCATATACTATTTTCACTTGTGAAAGAACTAACAAGTTCCTAGTAAAATATTTTTAAGAAAAATACTAGGTTAACTATCTATTTTCTTTTAAATACAAGGTACATTATATAATGAATTCGAGATAAATATAGATCTCACTTATCACATAAGTTGTATTGGGTTCACATGTCGTATATGTTATATAGGGCCCACTCACCAATACAGATAATGATCAAATACAATATCATAAACAATAGTTTTTTAATCATATACCTCTTCCCCATAAAACCCTTGTAATTCTTCTAAAACTCATAAGAATTACACTTTTTGTCTTCTCGTGAATTCGGGAAATTTTTTTTCCCTATGAAAAATTATTAAATTATATAAATCCCAAAATATTCAAGAAAAATAATATCAATTAAAATAGTAGTGGAATCAAGTAAATCAAGCTTTATAATGTATATTTGTGATGATGGTCTAATAAAGACGCCATGCAATAGATACTAGAACACATTCTTTTAAAAAGAAATAAAATATTTAAATAAGACAAACTGATACATTAAAAAGGACCCTTTTTAAAACATCATGAACGAATTAAAATATAGTAAAAACAACCTTCAAAAAACCATTGATTAATAAATATGAATATTATTGAATCACTTAAGACAACATGAAATTTGAAGAGAATGATTTTAAAACATTTTAACCAATGTTTTAAAATAAAATACCATACCATATGTTATCTCAAAATTTTTATGTTATATTACCCCTAAATAATAAATTTATATTATTTTTTTAACTTTAATAATATTTTTTTCAACCTCATATTTTTATAGAATATATTTATCTTCAAATAAATTTTATTTCATTGATTTATTTCATTACACACAATAATGAGATTAATGGAACTCTGATACACTATTAAAATATTATTATTTAATGTAAAAGTTATCACCATGTCACTAGGTTTGAGGGAGTGAATAGAAATAACTATATTATGGGAAAATTTATGGTTTAAAACTATATATGTTAAACTCTTTGGTATCAATTGATTATCGATGAAAGTAAATATAATTTGAATGTCAATGGGTTATTTCACTGAAAAAACTATTTTTATGTGTGGAATGTGTTTTTATCTTAATAAAATAAATAAATTAATATTATTGAATTATTTAAATGAAATGTATAATAAATATATTATATAAAATATATCTAATATTTTTATATGTGTGACATAGGAATAAGCAAAGTTTCATTCTTAACAATTTTTTTTCTAAATAACGATTTTCGTTATGTTTTTTAAATTAATTTAAAATAAATTCATTCATATTAAATAAATAGATTTTTGAATAATTGATCCATATTAGAAACTAAAAGATTAAAATTTATAAAATATTTCCCTTTTATTTTTTCCCATCAGGAATTGTAACCATTGTGAAATTTTCTCACCCTAATAATAGTAAAACATATAAAATATGGCTAACATTTTGGGATAACACTTTAAAATTTATCTAACACTATACATTATCATTGTGTATAAGTATACTTTGTATATTTAAATATAGGTATATGATATATATTAACTTTGTGAAATATCTCCATTATTATAACCTATATATTAATTTTTGAAAAGTATAAATACAAAAAGTCCCGCTTTTGACTTTAACATCTATAAAATTTTACATAATGAAAACAGTTAATACGTTTTGTTATAAATGATTTTTATAACCATATATTGTATATCATATAATATCTTTTACAATTTATATAAATGTATTAATTAGAAAAACTATTTGTTCTATAGAAACACATTATTAATGTATAAATGGAAATATAAATAAATTAATTTAAAAAATTATAAAACCAATACAATTTTTGTGAATTATTGTGCCAAATGAATTTTATAGATAAATATTTATTATTATGGATGTGTTATAATATAATATTAATATTCCATCTTTATATCTCTATTATAAAATTGAAAATAAATGAACACTTCCAAAATAGACATTAATGATATTTTATAAAAAAATATTATTTTATTAAATAATGTAAAATACCTAAAGATATTTCATTTAACCATGTGAATTGATTATGTTTGAATATTTCCACCATAGTCCATTTATAAGACATATGTTCATTTAAGGTTGAATGAGTGTGTTTTCTCAAGTTCCTCTTATTGTTTCAATAATGCACTATTATTTCAATGATTTGGTACCTTGTATATAGATATATACACTTTAATAAAAAATGAGTCTTTTTTCCATCCTATCAACCCATGTGTTTTTGTTGAAATGGATGTGTCACGAGTGTCGTTTAATTATGCTTGGTTTACTATTGGGGAGGAGTTCTATTGCAAACCACGCATAGTCTACAAATCATGGACTGAGTTTTGATCTTTCTTTATGTTCTTGGGACATTCGATGGATTATTTTTTACGGTGGTCTTAGTTTCCTATAAAAAAATGGGAACCCATAGTTGAAAGGAGTTTGAGATTCATGTTGAGGAAGGTTTTTTCGAACAGATGCGAACAAGTATGAAGTGTAGTGTTTGAGGAATTGTCACCCAAGGGAGTTTGAAAAAAGACCAGGGAAATCCATAGTTTTTACTGCATGCTTCTTGGTGAAAGAGGGATTTTTGGAGGAGGAGCATCCTACCAGTGTCTCAGTGGACTTCCACAAGTCAACTGAGGTCTTTGATGGTTGGTTTAAAATGATCGACAAGCTACTAGTTTGATTACGTTGGATGCTGTTAAAAATAATCAAGATTTGGTGTCCCAAGATAACCCAAAGGTCTCTAAGGTATTTTACAGACCGGGACAGGACATGGCTAGTCCTTTCACTTGAAATAAAATTAACTGCAATGAAAATGAAAGATTGAATGCGAGATGTATCTTGAATGAGGATTCTTGGGGAAAATTCAAATGGATGTGAGTAAGGATACTATGGTTTAGGTGGTAGGTGGTGAAGAGGGTCTTTTTGTATCCTCTTATGTAGAGGTTGTTAGTTAGGGAAATGGTTTCATTTTAAATGGAAGGCAAGGGAATACCTTTGATGTGGTAGATCAAAGCTTCATTGTAAATCCAAAGGGTTATATACCATGTAACTAGTCTCCAATTAAAATTGAGAAAATTCATTGCATTCCTTGTTTTTGATGGTTTTAGCACTAACCTTGAAGACTCGGCATATAATGATAAGGTAAGGATCGAGGATACCAGTAGAAATGATCCCAGTTTTTTGCAGGTGATGATTCAAGCACAAGGAGTTACATGTGTAATATAAGGTGGAAGGTGTTGAAGGACTAGTCATCTTTACCTCCCACATTGGAGAGATGATCATCAAAAACGAAAAATTCCAAGAATATGGATAGTGAAGTCAAATGTTAGTGAAAATAATGTGGTTTATGTGAAAACCCCATGGGCTTGCTTTTGAGTTTGAAAGAATAAGTGGTCGAGCAAGTTCCATTACCCAATGCTTCTGAAGAGGAAGTGACCACAATCATGCAGGTTCACAAAGGGTTACTATCAATAAGGATAAATACAACTATATTGAAAAATATGACCTTATTCTAGTTGTTGGCTTCAACAATGCGAAGATAATATTTTAGGAGAACATGCAGTCTTGGGACAAGAAGACCTCAATATTTGTATATCTAATAAGGGATGACCCGTGCACTTAGATAAAAACTAAATCCTAGATTTTTTAAGGATAAAGATTCTAGTATACTTAAATTTCTTTTCAGTGACTCTACATTATCCTTTTGTGGTGGATGATTGGTTTCTTATAGTTTCATTAAAAGTTTTTGAAATAAAAAAAAATTAATTTTTTTCAGTCATTAAACATATTAGTATATTTTTTATATTCGATTCATCATGATTTTATGGATATAAAGAATGATGTAAAGTATATTGATCCTGTTTAAGAACACTGACTATTCTTTTAGTGGCCCCCATGGGATTATACATCAATCCTTAAAGGATATTTCTTAAAAGAATTATAGGATACATTCAATTTAAGAAAGAGTTATAAAAATGATTCTCAGTATGTAATTTTAAATCTAGATGGATCTTAATATATGAATGTGGTAGGATACACACATATCTTCTCTAAATATAGGGTGTGACACAAATGAGATTTCATAAAATATTTTATTGATATTGGATTAATTTTTTAACAAAAGAACACAAGTTAGCTACATAGGCCACTTGATCCATCCCACCAGATAATATAGGTAAAACATGAAAAAAGAAAAAAGTTCCATATATTTGAAAAAGAAAACATACCACTACAGATCAAATAATAAATAGATGAGAAAACAAATTATACATACGATAAAATCCAAAAAAGACTAAACTAGAAGGTGACTCCATTTCCCCTATGAACAGAAGTCAAACCCAGAAAAATCATAGCTGAAACCAATGAAAAAATGTGAGTCCATCTTGCATTAAGATGATACTACAATTACATTAATCTTGTAATAAAAAATCTATAACCCCTGAAATGCACAAGTTGGGTGTCTCCCAATACCTAAGAGGATACCACTAGATTTTCTCTACAGGGGTTAATATCATGAATAAAACAATTATAGATTAATAAAATAGCTTTTCAAGTAATTTTTATTTAAAAAAAATAATTATGTGACTCATTTTCCTAGTGGTTTTAAAAAAAACATTTTTGAAATTGATATATGAAAAGTAGAAGTGATAAAATATGAAATAATATTAGTGCATGAAGAGGTATACATATCTATGTAATAACCTATCATGTCATGCTATATGATACAAACACATATAAAAACCGATGTGGAAATTTTTTAGATAAAAACATTAAGTAAAAAATAACCATAATAGAAAAATGAAAAAGAATCTCTAATCATGATCTAACCAATGGGATAATTCAAACTAATAGATCACAAGACTAAAGAGGTATACATTGGATCCAAATGATATTGAGTCATACCCATCAGTATCTTAATAGGATACCTCTTATTGGTGAAACACACTCTAAGGGAAGAAGTGTCTGTTTCCTAACTCACCATAGCCACCCCAATGTGAAAATGTCCAAATCCATTTCAAAACCATGCTCAAAAACTCATCAGATGTTTTCATTTCCAATCCAAATCAATGTTGATTTTGAAAAATTATTTCCATATCAAAAAATCCAATTTTTATGATTTCTTTTTGAAAAAAAAAATTTCCAATAAATAATTAAAAACCATTTATCACTTTTAAATAAGAAGACAAACCAAAGTAATTTAACATGTATGATAGGAAATCCATCAAATTAAAACTTTGTATAGAAGCACCAGCCTCACATTATTAAAACCTAGATACCTTCCACAATTATGACCATAAACCAATTGAACACCCTTCAAAATAAAAGTACTGCAAAAAAACTATTTAGGATTGATAGAATACTCAATTAGATAACAACATTGAATACAACTATATCCATAAACACTTTTATAACCAATTCCAATGGAAAACTAAAAGTAACACTTACCTAGAGAAAAAACTACAACCATAACAAAAATATATCAGTGAGTGAAATGATTTAGAAGGGTTTATGGTCTCCAAAATCACCCAAAGAAATTTTTGTTTGATATTGAGAATATGTGTTAATGGATGTAAGGAAAATACAGCTAAGTGGAACCAAAAAAACAATCCCTCAATAATTAAATACCGTGTAATTTCATTATTGTTAATTTAATCCATGAAGATGAATTTTTCTGTAATACCCAGCCTATTTCAATTAAAAACGCATTATTTTCACTATACAGTGTATATACACCACACATTGTTTATCCAGTTTCTAGATTCTACCCAGTTGATATTACAAGGCTTGTACTCCCATTACATTGTGTGTAAATTCCCAAAAATAGAAAAAACATATGTTTTTACTAAAAATTCCAACAGATCCCCAATTTCACCCATTATAATTATCCTCCCAATTCAATTTTGAAATTATTTATCCATTAAAAATAAGGAAAAATAGATGAAACATACCTGAAAAAAGGTAACATGGAATTATAATATCCACACTATAGACCCTTTCTACCCCCATAAGTCCCTTATGAACATGGATGTTCAAAATAAAAATGCCAATTCATCCTCATCAATGACAACAAATCCCATTTTTTGGTGGTTATCATATCCAAAATGACATGGTACTTGTTACAGGGGGTCCTATTACCATTTAGTGCCTTATACCTTCAATTGATAATCCCAACATGATACTCAAGAAAAGTGGTATCATGCTTAAGATCAACATCCTACTATGTAATCAAATGTTATGGATATGGTACATACCTACTCAAATGGGAAATATGAAACACATCGTCGATATTGGTAAAAAAAATACTGAAATTTCAAACGATAGGCCACCCTCCCATGTTATCCAATTATCTCAATGGGTCCTATATACCTCGATGCCAGTATACATTGTATACCCACATAATAGTTTCCAAGGAAAGGTGAAACATAGAGAAATTCCCAATCACCAACCTCAAACTCAAATAAATGATGGTGATAGTATGCATGATATTTATAATGACATTATTCCATGATCAAATGCCACCATATTGACTTGAATATCATCTTCACCTACTGAACGACACTCAACCCAACCAAGGACCACAATCTAACTCTACCCAGCACAAGGGAGATCTACATGGCCTCCCATATAAAGCCTTTAAGGGAGATATATTTATTACATATTTATAAATATTGTTACTAGAAAATTGTACCAATGGAAATTTATTTTTATAATATCCTTTGAATTCAATTACACAATCCTGTAGCATATCCTCTAGAACATATATAACCATTTTTATCTACCCATCTATCAACAGATGATATGTTGTGCTAAATTTAATATAGGAACCAATAACCTCTTGAAAACATTTATAGAAACTATATTAGAACCTCATGTCCTGAGCAGAAACAAACATAGAGCTTAGCCCATGAATATTTACAATATTTCAGACATATGGGTCCCCATGTAGTTAGACTTTCATCACCTTCTAGATGGGTCAAAAATTCTCCGATCTCATGGGTGTATCAATGATGAAATAAATCAAATCCTTAAAACTATTAATCTATAGAAAACAAAAAATAATATAATTTGGAATCAAATCCCACTTCTATAAGGGAATGGTTAAATTTTTTATCAACTCGAAAATTCTCTCGTTTTAACACCACAATGTTTTCTAAAAATAAATTGAAATGCCTGAAACATTGTTTTAAGTAAATATTAATATCTATCATCTATACATAATATCACAGCTTCAATGTTTTGAATTTCAGAAAAAAAATCATCTGCAATTGTGATCGGTAAGCTATTTTGAGTCTAATGGAAACAACTTGATTTCTATTGAATAGTAACATTCCCTTATGGATAGTAATAAGACCCTAATGAATATTAAATAAAATTATTTTTTTCTAATGAATAGTAATATGATCCTAGTATTCCATTCATTTCTAATTCCCCCTCAACTAATCATTTCTCTTTATACCTCCTTATTATTCCTCCCAAGGTTTCTTTAATCCCCTAAGGTCCCAATATTCATGTTTTAGGAGTTACTCTAAAAGGTCAGGGAATCCCCCACCCTTCTCTTTTTCAATCATTCATTTTATGTTATTTTTTTTATTTTTTTGGATTATGTTGGGATAGGTCATTCCATATCCCCATTAATACACATATTATGTATTAATGATGAGATACCAATTTTCCTACATAAAATATTTTATTAAATTTCAAGTGACGCGATTAGTTTGCCAAATTTTCATTATGGATCTCTCAACTTTTCCTTTTTTTAAGATTTATGTATTTTCTTTTATATTTTCACACTTCCCCTTACCCAAGAGGAGTGAATGATCCAATATCTAAAATATTTTGGATTTCATCATGTATATGGAAATAATAACATTAAATTCCTTCTCCTCGAACACATAGTAATGAAACTACCAAACCGTCAGTTAAGTGTCAATTTACCGACATATTGGAAGATTTAGTTACAATTTCTTTTACATATTTTAATACTAGTAATGAAACAATTTTTATTGTTGAAATAGAATATAATTTATGTATTATAACCTATATAATGTTCTGGGATCATTTTGTATACATGTTATTAATTTATAAAAAAAATTAGTTCTTCACAATCGAAGAATCACCAAAATGACTGAAACAAATATCAATATTGTTTTAACTTATGAATCATCCTCATGTCAGAATTAAAAATGATAAAACGTATAATTTATAGTTCTTGAAACATGTAAATACCACTCCATTCCAATTATCGATCTTCAAATCCAATCGACAAGAATATCCATCATGAACCAATCATTGAAATCATGTAATGAAAGCACCCAATACTATTGAAGGAACAAAATACTAATAATTAAATGGTGAAATGATGTTATGGAATGATCATATAATATATTATAAAGATGAATACATATCTTTTGGATATTAATAACAATATTTTAAACATTATACATGAGTATTAATACGTGTTTAAAGTAAGACAAACCAAAGGTAAGGGAATTCATAACCCAATTTACATTCGTTGGGTTGACCTTCTACTTCATTATTTATGTGGTATTAAAAGTTCTTGTGTGTTGATAATTGTTTATATTATGATTAATTATGTGTATTTATAGTGTATATACATATTCCATTCACTATATTATGTCTCAAATCTATTATATAATATTTGTGAGGGGATTTTCTTTTAAAATCCAGATTTAAAATTCTCTTTTACCATATTCAAAAGTAATGTTTTTATGAAATTATTTATTTTTGAATGATTATGTTATGGTTCATGGGTATTTTTATTAAGAATTTTGGTACCTATATATCCCTATAATTCATTGGGTATTTGTAAGTTGGAGGTCAGCCGTATGGTTACTCCAACTATAACTGCGATGGTTACACTAATTGTAAGGTAGTAGTGAGGGTTACAAATTATAATGTAGCTGAGAGGGTTAAAATATTATGTAAGTAATTCCCAAATATACCTTTATTGTTATATTAATGTTTTTATATATTATAGAAATCTTCTGGACATCTCATGATTCACAATGTATTTTTATATGGGTGATAAGTGTGTCTTTTAAAAATGATTTCATATGTTACATGTATTAATAGACTAGTGTGTTATTTCCTTCTTTTTATATCCCTTACTGAGCATTTGTTTCTCTTCAAAAATTTTCAAATGATTTCTACATGATATAAATATGTGTACGAAAAATAAGGAATCCAAGTTTAATGTTTGATGAATTGTCATAGAGATCAGGTTTTATTTTAAAAGTTTTATATTTTTGAAGAAGTGAATACTATTTTTATGGTGTCCAATCTGTATTAATGTGTATTGTTATGAATGTATTATGTACCAATTCATTAAATATATAGTTATTAAATTATCATCAATGTGAAAGGAAGTGATTTATTGGGTAAAATCAAGATTATATAATGTTATATGGTCAGGTCCTTATAGTTTGTATCACAGAATGGATTGGATAACTTTAAGGGTTTGGATGATGTTAATATAAAACCATATATGATTTGTAATCAATTATTAATTTGAAATGTTATAGATTTTAAACATTACCATGTTTCTTTGGAAATATTTTTTTTTCAGATTGGTTATCCATAGATGAAACTGGGAAGCTCAAGAGGATAGGCATTTACTAAATGATATCCTTCAAAATCTACAGCTCAGGATTGTATGGATTGGAACTGAGAGGCTTGTGACAGTAATGGATTACCTAAAATAGGTTGTAAATAGTGGTGGAATCCTTGCAAGATAAAAACCAATGGTTCCACAATGAAAAATAATGATAATGGAACATTTTGTGAGAAAACACCCTCTGACATTCATTAATCTTCTGACCCAATAGAGGTTGAAGGATAGATTATAGCCATTGAAAAGTTATTCATTGTTATGGGATGTTCTATAAATCAACCTAAATGTCTTTCAATTTATTATTATGAACATGATGCTAATATATGGTGGTTAATGGTCAAGAATATCAGGGATAGAGCGGATATTGATTTCTCATAGTGGGATGAATTAAAATATCATTTCCTTGAAAATTGTTTCCCAAATATTGTTACACTTATGATGGAGAATAAATTACTAGATTTGAAGAAAAAGGAGGAATATTCAGTGGCCATGTATGTGGGGAACATCACCTGACTAGCGAGGTATGCTTCAAAACATATTCTGGATCATGATAAAAAAATCAAATGCTTCTACTCAGGATTGAAGCCATGGTATCGAAAGGTGTTGTCTTCCTGTGAATTCAAAATCTCTGAGAAACTTGTTTGATGTGCTGAGAGAGTAGAGATAGATTTGTTGATGATCATTTTTATGTTGGAAACAAGGAGAAGAAAAGGTCCCCATGTCAATAGATGGGTAAGAATCAACCACAAAAAATTGATGGTAAGAAAATCTAGTTTCAAGTATGTAAAAAGTGAAGAAATAATCACCCTATGGAATGCCTTACCAAAACTGGGATGTTTTTTTGATGTGGTATGTTTGGACATATAGCCTGATATTATAAGGAAAATGATCCTATGACTAATCCTGATAATAAAACTATAAAATATTTTAAATGTGGTGAGATGGGTCATTATGCAAATGCCTACCCAAAGAGAGATTCAAATGATTCCAGAAAGCTAGACTATATAGATAACGGTGTAGTGAGATCCTTTGCGACTACCTCCTTAGAAGTCGTTCCATCCAGTGAAGTTGTATTAGGTACTTTATTTCTTCACTTGGATTTTCTAATGTTTCTCTTTATATGGGGTCTACACATTCCTTTATTTCTGAGGAATTTTATGGTAAATTGGAAATATCACCTCAATAAATGAGACATGAAGCTGTTAAAACACATGGGGAAGTTGTATTGGAATGATGAATTATAGGAATCTTTATGTTGTGGTATTTGGAAATACAATACCTAAAAACTGTGATGTTTTTTCCTCAGTAGAGTTTGATTTTATTCTAGGAATGGATTGGCTTTCTGTTTTTCATGCTGAGATTGGTTATAGCGGTATAGATTTTTTTAGAAAGAGTTTCAGGGATTATAGAAGAATGAAAGAATAAAATTGATAACCTATCAAGAAGCTGAGAAACTATTTAATGGTCGAAATGAAATTTATATTGCTTATATTATTGAAAACAAGGGAACTATATAGATTAATGATGTGGTAGTGGTAAATGGATACCATGACATTTTTTTTCGGATGAGTTACATGATGTCATACATAACTGAGAATTCGAATTCACAACTGAATTTTTTCTTAATACTAATCCATTTTCAAATCCCCTATATAAAATGGCTCAAATAGAACTTCTTTAATAGACAAATCAGTTGCTGGATTTTCTTGATGACAGTTCCATTCATCCAAGAAGGTCACCATGGGGTGCTCATGATTTTTTCGTTAAAAAGAAATATGGTTCCATGAGACTTTTCATTGATTATAGATAACTTAATAACATAAATTTTAAAAATAAGTATCAATTTTCTCATATCTATGAAATGGATGATCAACCCTAGGGAGCTAGGTACTTTTCTTTGTTTGAATTGTGATCTAGATACCATCGACTAAAGGTGATGAATGATAACGTCGTGAAAAAATATTTTCATACTAGATATGGGAATTATGAATTTTTTTTTATACCATTTAGGTTAACTAATGCAGCTGTTTTATTAAATATTTTTAGGAATTGAATATTTCAGGATTCCATGGATAAATTATTGCTTCTATTTATTGATGAAATTCTAGTATTCTATTAGATTAAAGGGGAGCATGAAAAGCATGTAAGGTATGTTTTTAGATCCTTAATGGAAATGAAACAGTATTGAATATTACGCAATTGGGATTTTTTGTTGAAACATATTTATTTTATTAGGAAAATTGTAACTAAGGATTTCATAACAGTTGATCATACAAAAAAAAAACAGGTTTATGAATGGCCAAGACCGACAAATGTTACGAAGATTCATAGTTTTACTGGATTAGAAGGTTATTACTGAGAGTTTGTTAACAAGTTTTCATGGTTATCTGTCCTACTTACTATGTTAATTTGAAAAGGGGAAAAAATTGGATAGAAGATGTGATGTTTGTTTCCACGAATTGAAAAAGATATGGGTTAATGGTCTAGTTTTTTTCATGCCTTCCTGAAATTGTGATTTTTAAATCTACAGTGATTATTTATTGAATGTAATGGGTTGTGTTCTTATGAAGAATGATCAGTAATTGATTATACTACAAGACAACTGAAACCTCATGAGTTAAATAATCTCACACATGATTTGGAATTGGAAGTTGTGGTTTTTGCATTGAAAATTTCAAGGAATCATTTATGTGGAACCAAATTTAAAATATATACTGACAATAAAAGTCTAAATAATATATTCATTGAGAAGGAATTAAACAAGAGGCATAGAATATGGATTTAATTAATAAAGGATTGTGATTGCACCATCAATTTCCATCCATGAGAAGAAAACAATGTGGCAGATGCCTTGAGTCAAAAACATCATGCATCCTTAACCATGTTATGTTTACAATACGATCTGTTTATTAATGATTTAATGAATTTCATATTAGAAGTTGTTGGTGTATTAAATACATATATATTTTTTTAGGTTCTCTTGCCTTCATCCTTATCAGAAAAAAATATACCAGCACAGAAGGAAGACCGTGAGCTACAGAAAAAGGATGAATTGGTTTAAAATGAGTATGTTTCTAGAATTTATCCTTGATAAAGATTGTTTTTTAAGATCAGTAAATGATTTTGTATTCCTTGTGATTTCTAGTTAAAAAATAATTTTTATTTGAAGCTCATAGTTCTCCATTTTTAGTTCATCCTAGGAGTACTGAGATGTACAAAGACCATTGGGAGTATTAGTTGTGGGATATAATGAAAAGAGATATTGGTATTTAACAATGGAATATTTGACACGTCAACATGTTAATGTTGAGAGGAAGTTACCAGAGGGGATGATTTATCCTTTTCCAGTTCAAAAGTGGAAATGAGAGAATTTATCTATGGAAATCTTGGTCGGACTACCTAAAAATTCTGGAGGTAACAATGTGATATGAGTTATTATTGATCAGATAAAAAATATTCAAATTTCATTTCTATTTAAGTTACAATTTTGTTGGATTAGCTTTCTCAAATGTACCTCAAATATATTGAGAGGTTACATAGAGTTCCTCTTACTATTTTAACTTAATGGGATCCTAGGTTCACTTATAACTTTTTTAATGTCCTACAGAAGTCATTGGCTATAGAATTAAATTTCAGTAAAACTATTCATCCTCAATTAGATGGGAAATTAGAATTAATGTTTCACACATTGGAGGATATGCTTCGATCTTGTTCAATGGACTACTTGGAAAGTTAGTATCATCATCATTCTTTAGTTGATATTTCTTATAATAACAGTTTTCATTGTAGTATATAGATGGATCCTTTCGATGCATTGTATGGGAACATGTGTCAGACTCTAGCGTTTTGGGATGAATTCGGTGAAAGAATGTTGATGGGGCAAGAATTAGTAGAGTAAGTGGGTGGTAATGTAATGATAATTCAGCATCACATGAGGATAGCTTAGAGTTCTCACAAATGTTCTGAAGATAACATATGGAAATACTTCTCTTTCGAGGTAGGTGACTATGTTTTCCTTAAAATCACTCCTTGGAAATGCGTGATATGATTGTGTAAGAAAGGAAATCTAAGTTGATGTTTCATCATAGCTTTGAAATCCAGGAGAAATTTGGACCAGTTTAATTCTGAGTTTCTTTACCTCTGAGTTTATATCATGTACAAAATGTTTTTCATGTTTCGATGTTGAGAAATTATGTGCCAGATTCAACTTATTTTTAGAATCTAGAAGCAGTTTAGTTGGATGAGAACCAATATTATGAAGATAAACATGTTCATATTCTTGATAAAAGGGAAAATGTATTGCGGAATAATTAAATACACTAGGTAATGTTTTTTTTGGAGAAACAACATGGTTGAAGAAGCAACATGGGAGTTTGAAAATGTTACTAGGGAAAGACAACCATACATTTTGAATAAGTAAATAAAATTATGAGTTCCCAATTTCAAGACGGTGGGGATAATGTAAGACCCCAATGTTTTATAAAAATAATTTTATATGCATGAATCATTGTTTTTAGTGGCAATTTTAATCTACCCTAAAAACATAATTTTTCTGCTTATATGTTTTGAATTTCAAAAAATAGTCATCTTCAATTATTATTAGTAAGTTATTGGGAGTCTAATGGAACCAAAATGATATTTAGTGAATAGTATCCTACCCTTATGAATAGTAATATGACCTTATTTAATAGTACATCATAATACTACTTTATTTTCTTAAGGATATAAAACAATGATATGTCAATTAATTTATCATGGTGTTAAAAAAAGAGTTATAGGTGTAAAACTGTTATATTTAAATAAATTATGATTTTATTTAAAAATTAAAATAATAATATATAGAAAATTATTTTCCAGAAATTTAGCACATTTTTTAATTCTACATGTCAAAAAATAGTTTGGGAGAATTATTGTGTATTTTCTGAAATAGTTGAATATTCAGTGAATAGTAAAAATACAGTTTTGAGTTTCTATGAGTTTAATGACATCATTAATGATGTAATATGGATGTACTAATTATAGTGGACTTGTGATCAATAAAATAATATATGAGGTGTACAAAGTGGTCAGCATCAAGGAATATACCATGGGAAATCCCATGGTTTTTCAAATACCACTAATGAGGTGTCCCTTGGAAATTAATAAAATATTCCTTCACTTTTGCTATAAATATTGTCCCATTAATTCGTTAAATTAATTCCAAATTATTCCTAAATTAATCTATGGTATTCATACATTACTTTTATTCCTACCAATGTGTTCCCAAATCTCTAAGTTCCTAAACATTAGGTTTTAGGAGTTACTCTACAAGGTAAGGAAATCCACCACCCTTCTCTTTTTCAAGCTTTCATTTTATAATATTTTATTAATTTATATTGGATAATTTCAGGATATGTCATTCCATATCCCACAGAATGATTATATTATGTAATAATGTTGAGATATCCCTTTTCTCCAAACAAAATATTTTTTGAAATTTTATGTGACGTTGTTAGGCTGCCAAAGTTTCATAGGGGATTTCTGAACATTTCTTTTATTTTGAGATTTCATTAATTTATTTTTCTTTCCTCACCTCCCATTATACAAGAGGAATGAATGATCATGTATCTTAAATATTCCGTATTTCATTATTTTTATGTAATACACATTATTATTTTTTGTCTCCTCTCCCACTTATTCTAGAAATTAAAACATCGTCTGTGATGTGTCGATTTACCGACATCATTAACAATGTGATTGCTATTTATTTTAGTTCCTTCAAGAGTGGCCATGAAACCATTTTTATTTTTGAAACATAATATATTTTTTGTATTATATCATATATAATGTTTTGGAATCATTTTTTCAACATGATATTAATTTATAAAACAAACTGAGTTCTTTATGATCAAAGAATCTTCAAAATGACATAAACAAATAAAAATAACGCTTTAACTTTTGAATCATCCCTATGTTATAATTAAGAATGATAAAAGGATTAATTTATTGATATGTAAACATTTAAATACCACTTAATTTCAATTCGGGAGCTTCACTTCCAGTCGACATGAATATCCATCATGAACCTAACATGGAAATCATGTAAAGAACACACCCAAAACTATGAAAGGAAGAAAATATAAATAAATAAAGGGTGAAATGTAATTATGAAATGATCATATAAAATATTATAATGATTAATATATTTCTATAAGATATTAGTAACACTATTTTTACAATTATACATTAGTAATGAAAAAAATTTGACGTAAGAAAAACCCATGGTGTGAGAATTCTTATCCCAATTTCCATACATTGGGTTAAACCTATACATCATTATTTATGTTGTTTTAAAATATTTTTTTATGAAAAATGTTTATATAATGATTAATTATGTGTATTTTCAGTGTATATACTCATTACATTCACTCTATTAAGTAATATTTCCGTTATATGATATTCATAATGGGCTTTTCATTTAAAATCCCCTTTTAAAATTATGTTTTACGAAATTCAAAAGAAATGTTTTTATGAAATTATTCGGGTTATATTAATGTGTCCTGGTTCATGGGGATTGTTTATAAATAATGGTGGAACTTATATCTCCCTCTAGTTTATTGGGTATGTTTATGTTGGAGGTCTTCCATATGGTTACTCCAAGTGTAACTATGATGGCTACACAAATTGTAAGGTATCTATGAGGGTTACAAATTATAAGGTAGCCAAGAGGGTTACAAGATTATATAAGTAATTATCCAAGATACCTTTATGGTTATAATTTTTTTATTATTTATTTTGGGAATCTTGGGTAAATCTCATGTTTCAGAAAGTAAGAATATATGGGTGATAAGTGTGTATTTTGAAAAAGATTTCATACGTTACAAGTATTCATGGACTAATGTGTTATTTCCGTCTTTTTATATCACATAATATCATTGTTGTACTCATCCCTAGTTTTAAAAATATTCTCATAGGTTATAAGGATGTGTAATAAAAATTGTAAGTGAAGTTAAATGTTTTATGAATTTTCAAGAGATCATGTTTTATTTGAAATGTTTTATATTGTTTATGAAATGAATACTGTTTTTATGGTATCTACTAATTATTTATGTGCTATGTTATAAATGTATTTTGCCATAATTCTCGAAATATCTAAACATGAAAAGATCATAAATGTGAAAGGAAGTGATTTTTTTACCAAATTATATATTTTGTAATGTAATATGGTCAGGTTCTTCTACTCATGGTCCTTAATAATTCTCAAACAAGTGATACAATGTGATACAAAATAAAACCTAAACCCTCCCATCCACTTACACCAAAAAATATTCCTAAAATCAAGATAAACATATGTGGTACATAGGATCATGTACCAACATAAATGTTTTCCAACATCCAATAACTTCAGCATTTGGGGAAATGGAACAACCAAGCTTCCACAGAAGCCTGATGCTATACTAGATGCTAAGACCACTCACTCATGATATTCCAACCATAAAGGCTTTCAATAAAGAGTTGGTAGATGGTGTCTTTCACATACTAAATATTATATCATTCATCAAAGGATGATTAAGAATTCATCTATTACAAAAACACTTATCCAATAGAATCTTTTTCTTTGAAGCTCATCTTAGAAAAACCCCATCTGATGCCACTTCTTAACCCACCACTTCATGTATTTTTATGTAATTTTTCACTTAATACATCAATAACAAAATTAAAATTTCTGGGGGTACAATAAATATAAAAATAACATATAATATGATATTACACACAATTCCTCTATCTCAAATCATTATCCATATAATTTGAAATATATAATATTATATTATGATCATAATATACAATAAATTTTTCCCCAAAGTGATAGTTAGAACACTTTTTTAGTGTATAAATAACCACTTCAAACTCAAAAACATTAGCAGGGTTTTTATTCTAATTAGAGAGTAAATATAGATATCCAATTTCCAAAAAATATTTCACAATCATTAAGATAGATACCAAATCCATACCTGAAGCATCACATAAAACATCATATTATAATACCAGATCCAAAAAAATCAAAACAAATGTTGCATTAAACCTCAACTTCATATCATATTCCATTCAATATTTACACTATTAAGTGTGAAATATTTTGACAAAAATGATATAGTGTTGAATCCCTAAACAAATTATCTATAATAAGCTGCTAAACCCATGAATCACTGGATCTCAAACACATTTTTGGACTTCTTCCATGTCAAAACGTCTTGTACCATGATAGGGTCTAATAAGACTCCCCACTCAGACATCAAATGCCCTAGATATATAACATCCTAGATCCAAAACTAACGTTTTTAAAGATTACCATACATAGATATTTCATTTATGTATTGAATAATAATATCCAAATTATCCTTGTTCTCCTACTCTAACATATAGTACACCAATATATAATCAATGACCACAACTAAAGAGTCCATGAACTAATGAAATATCTAAATCATAAAAGCCATAAACATCAAATGGTAATTTTATACACTTAATGGAATAACCCGAAACAACAAATACAGGTATCAACACTGAATTTTTTTTTTATAAAACAAATGTGGCCCTCTTTGTTGTTCAATGAGAACATCAATCCATAGTCAATGATATATGTTCTTAGAGGCCACACAATTCATCTTTCAATAACAAATAAAATATATTAGGTGATTATGTAACTTGATAGCAAAAAGAACCATAAAATATCATGTTTACAAACTAGTACTAATAAATATTTTAGACACTAGGTCTTCAAGACTAAGAGTATGTTCCACATTCAAAGTGTTTTTATATGGTAATATGGAATAGAAATTGGAATCTTACCATAGAGAATATCTGTAGTAAAATCAATCTCTCTATAAAGTGGTAAACTAAAAAATTATGTAAATACCTTGGGTTATGACCACACAACCAAAATAAGTTAACCACCTAAAAATGGTAAAATTCATCAAGAGACATATATAATAACTAGAACGAGATTACCCTATTATAAGGATTAATATGTCAAATCATTCCTGATCTGGTGTCCCAATCACCCTGGAAAACATGAGGAACACCATCAGTATATAAGAACTAACAACAATAGGGATATTAGTATAACTTGGCCTTCACACTAATCATTCAATATAGGTCAATAATCAACTTGAAGATTTTCTTATCAATTACTTAACATTCCCACTTAACCTCAATGTCAGGTATCATCATCCAAAACACAATACATGTGAAACCTTATTTGGAACACTTTTTCAAAGGAATAGAAATATACAACAATAATGGAATAAGAATTGAATTAAAACCTAACACATAAAAAGCATTTATTATATAAAAGATTTAGTATCACTTCTATCAAACATGTATAACACCATTGAAGATGAAATAAAAATTATACATGTAACAATAGGTGGACTTATAACATATTCAAATTATAAATACTGTTTTGAATAAATCTATCTAGTATAAAACCAATGAATAACTACCTAATCCTAATTATTAGACCCACCATCCTTGAATGAACCTGTTGAAACCAAGATACCCTTGATCAATGTTTATCCTTCCCCACTACACTAATATACCACTTCACAAAAAAACTATAGACAGACTGATTTTCCTAAAAGATGACACATACTATGACCCATATCATTGTTAGGATTGGTTTTACCTCACATTATATACTATTTTTAGAATAACAGCTACAACCCTATCAAATACCCTTAGATTGGTCTTCAGTAAAATTGAAAACTCTTACATTTTATTTTCTATCTAGAAGATACACCCTAGAAAAAGACTACACCAACTGAAGCTCCTCCCAATTATTTCTTCCTAGGTATTTATATCCCAGCTATATCTATCATGAAACTACCTTCTAAAAGGTTATAAAGAATGTGAATATAAATAACAATTGAATATTTTTCCTCATTACTTTCTCAAACCATCAATCCATCAGCTACTCATTCATGAAATGCTCTTGTTTTGTATGAAAAAACATAGAAAATGGAATTAAAATAAAAAGCAATATACACTGTATGATTTAAGATAAAAACCCTAGATATTCACAACAAGAAATGTCACATGTTAAGATTTCTTATTATTAATTTTCTGTAGGGAATTTTATGTAAGATCCTCATGAATCATAGCTTTCACAACGGTGTCCCATTATAACCTTCCCCACCCCTCGAGCATATACATGGAAAACCCCACCATAAATTCTTTTGTAATTTTAAATATGGTGACAATCCTCTCTATCTTTACAAGCCATTCCTTATATACATAGGTTACTTTGTCACTATGTAATATGGGTGCATGTTTATTTTTATATATTGATCCATGATCTAGCTCACATATTGGGTTCCTAATATCTACAAGACCTAGAGTATGAAACATGTGAATAGTATCATGTTATAAATTAGGTTCCACTCTAGTATTAATCTTATAAACATGTCTTATAGCATCCTCTCTCAGATTTGGAAGTGCTATTCTTAGTGACATTATCTAACAATTGACAAAAACAAATCTAACATGAACAATTTTCAAAGTCATAAAACTAACATCCGGAATTGATAATAATTCTTTAAATCAAAACTAATTCAATGAAACCACGAGAACCATACAAAAAAGGAACATTTCAATTTAAAAAAACTTTTAATATAATTAATTTAATTCACCACAATGTCAATGTCTCAAAACCATTAGAAAGTCAATGACCACCCAAGTTAACTAGGATTCATTCAAAGAATAGAGCTGGTCATTACCATTTTTCAGGCCTACTATTAGACTTCCAATGGTTCTGACTTCAGTCTATTGAATACATAGAACCAAACCTATGAAGTGATAACACACTTCAATAAGAGCATCCCACTAATACCAAATTGTAAGGAACCAACCTGTGTCAACTAGAGAACCCAATCAAACCATCATTCGAGGTAATATATGTAAAATAAGAAAGTAAAAATCATTTTTGAATATAAAAAACATGATATAAAACTAGATTAAGATGTGGAAATATACATATAACATGAATGATATAAAATAAAACCCAAAATTGTATAAACTATAAATAATGTCAATGACCCACAAGACAAACTATCACCTCCAGGCCAAAACAATCCAAAAGAAGGTTCCACAAGAGAAGCCAACATGCTCTGTGGATATCTTCCCATAACCTAATTCCAATAATAAAATATATAAACACCCTAAATTACCATTTCGGATGTGATACAAAGCCCATTAGGATACCACCATAGTTTCTATACAAGGTCTAATATTAAAAATGAAACAATTATACCTTTTAAAACCATACGGTTTTATAACTAATTTTTGTTAAAATATTTTCAGTGTAATTAGATATCCATTTATTTTTTATGATATCCATTCATATTCATGAAATATAAATATGAAATGTCGAACTTATGAAATAAAAAATAAAATTTCTACATCAAGAGGTGAACATATCCATGAAGTAACTTATCATGTAAATATACATGATAAAATGTCATATAAAAACATGTGTGAAACAATCCATGACAAAACAATATTGAAATATAAAACCATAAATGAAAAATTAAAAAACACCTCGTATTGGGATCTATACTATGGGAAAATGCGTACTAGACACTCACAATCCTCAAAATTCATAGTCTACATCCAAAAAATACAGATTACAAATAGTAATTAACACAAAATGTGACCTCCATGTGGGGAAATAGAAAATAAGTTTACGTGTCTCTCCTTATCAACGCATGCATGGTTCCAAATTTGAAAGTTTCTGAAATCCATTTTGAAACCATCTTCACAATATTGTAAAACATTTTTAAATCTAGGACAATCCACCTCGATGTTTTAAAATCGATATCTAAATCATGAAAACTTATTTTCATGGTATAACCCTATTATTATAAACATTTTTTTCAACAAATCAATTGAAATTATTTATCAATTCTTAACTAATGAAGAACTCATATGAATTTACTAAGAATGACATGAAATAAATCAAATTAACCCTTTATATAGAATCACATAACTCATATGGTAGAAACTGAGATGAAGTTTAATATGATGACCAAAAATAAAGATAGTGGCCTTTAAAAGAAAATCTCATTGAGGAAAATACAAATAATAGATTGGAAACACTATCTAGTCACAAATATGTAAAGAATCATAGATGAAACTACAACTGTAAATGAAGGAGAATTAGAACTATATATAATGCTTACCAAATAAACACACTACAACCATAATAATGATAAATAACTAGGAAATGTTTAAAAGTATTAGAGACACCAAAGCCCGCGGGGGCTGGGTGATTTGGTTCAAGGCGGTGGCGACCCATCGCTAAGGTTCCGGGTTCGAGTCCTCACAAAGGCAACGCGCACCATTTGTCAGCGAACTTCTCATCCCCTTCATCCCGTGTGGAACTGGCCCAAGCCCAAGGGTTGTCCACCTTGGGCCTAGCTGGGGACGTGCGGAGCGCAGGTGGGCAAGGCTAAGACATATACCTCGTTACCCAACAACACGTTTTAATTTCCCATAGGGGCTGGGTGTTTTGGTTCAAGGCGGTGGCGACCCGTCGCTGAGGTTCCGGGTTTGAGTCCTCTCAAAGGAAATGCGCACCATTTGTCAGTGAACCTCTTGTCCCCTTCATCTCGTGTGGAACTCGCCCAAGCCCAAGGGTTGGCCACCTTGGGCCTAGTTGGGGACATGCGGCGCGCAGGTGGGCAAGGCAAAGCCCTATACCTCGTTACCCAACAACACGTTTGAACCATGGAAGGAGAATGACCTCACTGCGAGGTTCCCCTCTCCGATGACCTAGCTCTATGCCGCGGGGAGTTGCTCCCCCCTCCCAATCGGAGGTGGGAGGTGCACAATCATTGCTGCCTGGGGGGAAGGATCCTTCGTCTTTCCATGGTGCGCTGCAACCTTTTCCGAAGATCTTCATCTCCCCGAAAGTGTCGGGCCTCTCCCAGGATGCCCCCAGCTTTACCTTCTTCCCGCGGAGATAAATAGTGCTGCGGATTTGTGTAAGTTCACTCGGGTGGATCATTTCCATCCTCAAAGACCCTCTGTGGAAGCTTTTTCTCAGGTCGTTGCTAAGTCTTGGGAGCTTCGTGAGCGTGCGATTGTCAGGCTGCTTGATTGGAGACATCTAATGGTGCGTTTTGGATCGGAGGAGGACATGAATGTTGCTTGGTCCAAGACACCAGGAAGATATGGTGGCTCCTCGTTTTATTTCTTCCGATGGACTTTTGATTTCCATATGAAGCGAGACCCCTCTTCGATTGTGACATGGGTAAGCCTCCCTGGTCTCCCTCTTTCCTTTCAAAATCCCTCGATCCTCTGTGCAATTGGGAATATGATCAGTCGTTATCTCTGTTCTGACCAACGGACTGGGTCTGTTTCTCATCCAATCTGCCCATGAATCTGTGTCGAGGTTGACGTTGTGAATCCCCCGGTGCGTCGAGTTTGGATTACAGATGAGAAAGAGTTCCGTTGGATGCAAGAGGTGGTATTCGAATTGTGGATGAAATTCTGTGTGAATTGTAAACGGTTTGGTCATATAGAGGCTGTTTGTTGCAATGGAGGGATGAGTGGTAGACTTCAGGTGATGGAAAGAAATGGTGGTGCAGACTCTGATGTTCGGAATGATGTGAGGCCAGCTCTAGAGGCTGTCAATGATGGCTGTAGGGTTGGAGTCATGAATGCATCAGCTGCATCTGAGAGGTGTCCCAGAATTGATGGTCCAGATGGGCAGGGAAGCTGGCTGGGTTCTTTTTGCAATGAATTTGGTGGCTTGGTTGATAATGTATCGGGCCATACATGTGGTGTGAAGTAAGTACAGGCTTTTCTGAATCCATCAGTGATACAGGTCTTTGATAGGCTGATGTGTGATCTTAAAGTGGAGTCTCGTTCTGCCGTGGAAAAGAGTCCATGTCACTTGCAGATGGATCCTTCCTCTAGGGTGCATATGGTTGTTGCGGCTGGTGATCATGGGGGTATGAATAGAAGTAATGAAGGTGATGAGAAGGAGGCAATAGGAACTGGTGCTGCAGTGGTCACTGTATGTCTTTCGGAGGAGATGCTGGGCTCTCAGGTGGGAGGGATAGGCTGCTCAGTGGTGGAGGAGAAATCAGCTACAACCTTTTTGCAAGGGGTGAATAATGATGCTGCCATTGTGGTAGACCATGCACAGGTTATGGCCGAGGGTGCGGGGAAGGTTGGCCAAGAGCTCCAATCGTAGGGTATGATTGGCAGATCCTTGCAGGCTAAGATGGTGTTTGATACTAGATTGGACATTGTTGCTCCTATCCCCATAGCTGTGGGGGATTGTGTTACGGAACGACAGGATGATGGAGATGAGGGAGTGGAGATTTTGATCTCTACTAGAAATAGGTTCCTTGCACTGTAGAATTAGGAGGAAGTGCATGACAAGGAGATTTCTGTGAGGCAAGAAGCTGGCCATTTTCAGATTGAGACTGACACAGTGGATGTTGCAACCAGGGAAGGCGTGCTGAACGTGATGGTTCAGCCACAATGTATTTCTATAGCTGACACCAACAATACAGTCCAGGAAACCTCTATATTGATAGATGGCTTCTTGCAGGTAATAATCTTGGGGAAATGGGGTGATCTCTCAGACAGTGACAAGGAGAAGGAAAGTGGTGACGTTCGGCCATCCTAATGTAATGTTGTACAAAGAGGAAAGATGAAGGTGCACGAGGATGAATGTGTGAGGACTGCCCCTCACGATGATGAGAGAAGAAAGATTACTCTTCTCTTCCGAAGCCGATGTCGACTAGATCTTCAATTGGGAAGGAGAGTTGGGCTATGCAGTCCTTGAAGGAATTTATGGCCTTGGAGAAGATGAATCTTAGAAGGAAATATGCCCAGGTTATTAAACACTATGAAAGCTCTGAGTGGGACACAGATAATGCAGAGGACATATTATCCAAAGGGGGTGGTGATGAGTATGATTTCTATGTTATGTAGCTGACTTGGACTTTTTTATCTACTTTATGTTTTTTCTTTTATTAATAAATGGTCAGAGGCTTCCCTCTTACTGATCGTTTCTGGTATTAGAGACACCAAAATCGACTATGGGTGCAATTAGGTCAACATGCGGAAGATATTTCAAAGGATTAAATGGAACATTATCTGTGAAGCACCCAAAAAGTCTATACCTTGATAATTACCTAGAAAATAAATATATTACACATTGTGTATTCCATGAAGATCCAATACCATGAAAAAATGTCACTTTTTTATTAAATTCATATTATTTTCCTTCACAAGGAATGAACCTCTTATATGACATGTAATCACCTTCCTCTTTGTATCCAGTTCATGGATTCTGACGGTGGACATTATATGATGTGTACTCCAATTACATGACTTGTAATCTCCTATGTGAATTGAAGAAAAAATTATGCTGAAAATTCTAAATGAATCCTTGAAATAAAAATTTCATGTGTCCTCCCGATTAAATTTAATCATTATTAATCCAAAAAAATAAAATGAAAAACAAATGTTAAAACATATATGGATTAAAGGTAACAATATGTTGAAAATTTCATCATAAATTGGCTCAAAATTATTGTGGATTAAATTTAAGGATAATATAATGTTGAAATAACATCTAAAGGTAATAAGTAAATATGTTTTAGTGGAAATACTACCCTTATCTCTTGGTTTAATCCCCAAATAAACTTGTTTTATCCATAACAATAACCAAATTTTTCAATTTTTACAATTCTCTATGAATACGAATTTAGATTTCCCAATTAGATTATATTAATTATGTTTATCTAAAATATGGAACTAATTTTACCAAATTTTTTTCTTCATGTTCTATAAATTAGTTTCAAATTATTCTTCAACTCATTACATTAAATCATTTAAGAAATTAAAATTTTATGGACAAAACATATCTTATTATTATTCATGGAAAATAAAAAACCATCAAATGAATATTAAAATATTTCATAGAATATATAATATAATAGTTCAAAAATAAAAACTATCAATAGTTATTAATTTTATTTATTAAAAAATATCATTTCATTCTTCAAAAAATTTGTTTTTTTAAATATGTGTTTTTTAGAAAAAAATCAATTTTGAAAAACATATAAAATAATTATTATTCTAAAAATAACATGATTTTTTATAATTAATGTATACTTAAATTCAATTAATAATAAATTGAAAACATAATATTATGTTTACATGAAAATAAATCAATGTTTTTTCATGAAATAATATATTTCACTATTCATTAAAAATAAGTCCTTTTAAATAAATCATAAAAAATATCACTAATATAAATTTTAAATACTGATTTCCAAAATTATACTCATTTTCTCAAAAATGAATATCCAAATATGGCCATGATTAATTATAAATTTATTATGTAGAAAATTTGATAATTTGTTTTAAGAAATCATTTTTTGAAGCTCAAAATGACATTACAAATATTTGAGTAAATATTTATTATGAAATAATTCATACATTTGTGCTAGTTAAAAAAATTTATTCATTTTTTGATAAATTTGTTATTTTTATTCATAACAATCAATTAATTGTCTAGGTTATAATTTTTAACCATATTATATTTCATATAGACTCATGTTGGCTTCTATGTTATGATTTAAAATTCTTCAAAATTTTTAATGAAAATCATTTAAAATTAATAGGGTGTTACATTCTATCCACCTTAAAAAGAAAATAGTCGAAATAAAATACATCACTATGATACAACAAAAATGAAGATATATTTTCTTCTTAATATCCTTAGTTTCTCATGTTTATTCCTTCAATTTTTAATTCCACCAATGTACTTTATAAGGTGAGTTGTCTTATTCTATATATCATTATCTCTAAACTCAAATATTTGTACTAGTTTATATTCATATTACGGATCCTAATTTAGATATAAAACCTATACATTCTTTTTATAGTATGTATCGGGTTTGTACATCTCTATAGGAGGTAGGTGCATCACATCATGGACTTTAGTTATGTTTGGTTTGAGTGCCACGTGATAAGTTATAGTCTCTAATAAATCATGAATCTTGGAAGATGTAAAATACCTAGGTTTTATATTTCCCTACATTATGAATATTATAAAATATTTCTATTGATAAATTAAAATGAGTACGAAATAAACAACATGAATTTCCACATCTCATTGAAAAATTTTAGTATAACTCACCTAGTAAATTATAGCTTCATTGACAGGCTTTAGAATGAGAAAACCGTTATATACAATTTCCTCATATATTTTAGGTACAAATATATTTACTTCTTAAAATTAATCCCATTATTGTAGGGTTCCACAATTCCATCCATAGAAGGATTCCTGAGAATCCATCTCAATGCTTGAGTGAAATAAAATATTGTATAAAAACTAAAATAGAATAAGGTTCTTATCCCAATCATCATTCAAATCTGTAGAATTTGATCACAATATATCTTCTAATGATTTAATGGTTCTTTTACACAAAAAGTATTTCTTATTATGAGTGTTAGTGTTGAAAAACAATTGAATCTATATTTCACTAAAGACATCTCCATAAAATCAAGGTAATCCTCTAATCCCGATCAGATTCAATATAATGTGGAAGTCCAAGAAACTATTCCACTTACCTAAATAATATCTTGAGAAACTAATAAAGGGATAAATATTATCTAATAGGAATTTATTGTGATATTTTTTATGGTTATTTTCTACAAATCAAATATTAGTATGACTAGTAGATGTTTGGGGGGGTCTGAAGATGAAATACATGGTTATGTTTTCCCATTTTTATTTATTTATGGGTAATGTATGTAACATCCCCTTATAATTATCTCTATCATAAAAAATTCATTGAAATACCATGAAGTAATATATATATTCACTAATATCCATCATCCTATTTTCTAGCCATAATTACCAATTGATATCCCTATACATTTTTTTACTTATAAGACGAATATTGAAAGATGAGATATAAGATACATTTAATTATTTCTTCTTTCAGAATTGTTTTTTTCAGAATCATTCTCCATTCCAAAACCAAAACATTTCATCGCTGTCAATTTAGAAATCAAGAAAATTTCCCACATTATTTTTTAGCTCAACCTCCTCCTAATCCTTTTTAATCATTAAATAGATATCTTGTTGAACATTAATTTTAGAAACATGATATGTTTCCCCTTTCTGAAAAATTTCATTTTATATCATTTAGAAATTCATAAATATTTTAACATTTGTGATCTAAATCATAAATAAGATACAATGATCATTTCAACTCAAATAATCATCCACACTATTAACATTCCCAGTATATTAATATAATGGGATATCATAATATTTAATCAACTCCAACAGTCCTCATTAGTTAATATTCAACTATGTATGGGGGTATAAACACTTTAATCATTTATTATCATTTTATATTGCACAATTTTAACAATAAATATAATTCCTATATATCTTCAATCATAGATTACCTTAGGTAACTCAAAATCATGATTCATAAAATTTGGATCTTGAAAATTCAATTAACATGAAGAATAATCTATTAATATGTCATTCTCTATAATATAATTTCTTAGTCATATTTATAATGAATCATTTTAAATCAAAAATCCTTCACAATTATAGGGTAATTTGATCACAGGTAAACACAGTACTCTTCCAAGTATTTCCAAGAAATTTTATTCACGCTCATCTATAAAATGTATTTTATCATCCCTCTGTGTAAACATGTTGTGCGTAATATATATTCCTGAGATATTTACAAAAAAGAACAAATAATATAATTCATATCGACAAAAAAACATATCTCAGTCGCCATGACTGTTCTAGGCCAGTCATCAATAACATTCATCCATTATTGATCCACTGATATACCCTATCTAATGATTATATAACCTAAAAATGAAACATTGTATAACTAAAATTCACAGTTGGAAAATTTTACATACATATTCTCCTTCCTTACTGCAATCAATAAAATATTAATTTGATATTCAATCTCTAATTTAAACACAGTATATATTTTATTACAATCGATTAATTATACTGCAAACCAACCTCGTTAATCAAGGTAGACTATATTCCTTAAATCCACGATGATTCAAGGGGAATTACTAAGACCCAATGGAATCACTAAAAAGTATAATTTATGATCCATAAAATAAATGTTTTTCTTATGTATGTTTTTACATTTTACACTCAGATAATTTTATCCAAATTTATGATGATTCCTTAAATAATATTGATCTCTACATAATTGAAAAAAAATTAATATAAGGTTAAAGACATTTATTCTTGATCATGATATTTTGAAGATCCTAATAATCAATACAAAGTAATGATGAAATTTCATTATTATTATGAAAAACTATAAGTGTGACCATGGTAATTCACTTTGAAGAATGTATCCATTAACAATATTCAGAAATATTTTCCCTTTAGTTCCCATTACCCAATTAGGTCCATTCTATACAAAGTCTTTGAAATAGATATAGCATCTAGTATGAGTCCAATTGAGAATTCAAATTCATGATTTAGAGGAAGTCAAGTTAATCTTTTGGAAATATATAAACAAACTCCCACACCATAGGGATATCATTGATGTTGTATTTCTCTCTAACCATTTGAGATATATACCCCTTTAACTATTAATCAATACCAATTTAATGGATGTAGTTTCAATTGGAAGATCATATATATCCTCTTTTGAAAATATAATCATAGATCATTTTGGTATAAAAATTGTACTTCCATTCCTATTCTTAGGTTATGGGATTTATATAAAGAGATCCAATATGTTCCCAATATCATATAAAACTCACTAGATGATTAATAATAAGATATTTAGGGAGCACAATCACATAAATTTCAACTAGGGAAGATTCATATACTTGAGATGAAATAATCATATCGTTAAGGGGTTGTAATGTTATTTCGACCTCAAATAATTGATTTTGTAAAGTTATTCTCTAATAAAATTCATCACTTTTAAAAGTGTTTATAGAAAAAAAAAATGAGGCAATTTTTTATAGAGTGGATGATAATTATATCATTCATCACTTCATCATCACACCTCACATCGACAATAGTAATAAAATGAGATTTTATGTTTCCAATGGTATTAAGAGTTCACAAAAATCGACCAAAATCATTATCCTTTAGTTGGATACACTAGTTAAAATAACATCCATACTATTTAAATTCTATTTTTAGATTTTCGGTACAAGATTCAATGGAGAATTTTATTCATATTCATAATTAAATATATTCCTTTCCTTACATAAGTTATTAATTTATCTATGTCCTTTTATAAAAATCAAATGTTTATAAGTTATATTAAGAAAATTACCTCCATAATGTTTTCCACATTTCTGGCATAAATTAAAAAAAATCATCTTCCACCGTGTTTTTTGTTGTTAAATTTTTCTTTTATTTTTATCATCGTTATAATAAAAATTAAATGATTAATGGGTGACTAAAATATCTACGTCCACATTGATAGCACATTGAATAATTTCATCATATCTACTGATGTCTCTTATGACTAGCTCCCATTAAATAATTTATTTTTAACATAACAATGTAATGATCCATCATATATTCTAGTATAATAAAATTAAAATATGTTTACATAACATGTTTTCAAAAAAAATCATTAGTATCAATGGATTCATAATCGTTCAACATAATATTATGTAATTTATTATCAATCCCAGTATGATGAATATGAGTAATGTTCTTGTGATAAATAATCTCAAAAAATCATCATAGTCCTCGAAGTTATTTATTGTACTTCTTATATTCTAAAAAAATCCTCCATTTCTATGAGTCAACATAAAATAGATAAATAGGATAGACAATAAATTCATATTGTCAGCACTAGATAAAATATAATATATTCTCAATCATACAAATCTATTTCATAAAAATTATTTGGTTTAAAGACCCACTAAAATATTCATTATGATTCTTCATTAGGGACTCAAAAGTAAAATGTTTCATCCATGTATCATTTGGAAGACCATAATGATTCCTCAGTTTTAATATTCTGGTAAGAATATATGATACATTATTCTTTCAATGTATTATAACATTCATTTTATTAAGGGGAAATCAATGTATTCTCACTCAAATTGATAATTAACAAAGATCCCTCATGTTTTGTCCAACGAATGAAACAAAAAAAAAATAGCGAGTCAAAAATATCCTAGTGGGAAATCTTATAACCATGAAGGTATTTTATATCATTCAAAATCATGAAACATTCCATTAAATAATAAAATCCTATTTTTAACCTAGTCCATCCTGGGTCATTTTCTATTCAAATAATTTGTAATCGATATTAATGAATATTCTATTTAACCTATACATTTTTGCAATGGATTTCAAACCATGTTAATAGTAAGGTCTCAGTGACCATACTCTAGAATGCGGGATGAGATATACCTAGAATGCAGTTTTTTGGGTTCTCACCCCGAGTTCCATCTGTGCGAATACAAAATCCATTTTTAGTATCTAGATAAGATCATATTTTATTATGGAAACCACACAAATTTCTTTTTTATAACATAGGATTTTCTTCTATACCAATATTATGAAAAGGGTTATCACTATAGATTTCACATCCATGTTTCAAATAGAAACAAAACCATATATAATATTAATTATTGTGAAACCAACATTACATACCTTAATATTACATATACTAATAAACAAAATTCATTATATATGAATAAAATACATAGATGAACTTATAATTTTTAATGTATTTAGAAAAATAGATACATAAAAATCTAGTATAAAAATGATCTACATCACTTCAAATTATGTTCTTCATAACTGTGAGCCTTCATAGACATAACATACTAAAAACCACTCTCCTAAACCATGGTAAGTGAATCATGGGAGTGAGTGAGGTCAGATACATAGTATGTGTAAGAATAATATATATCAATCAATTAACATCAGTGAGTATTTTATATACATATATGTAAAATAAAATGATTTTAATAAGAATAAATAATAACCATAATTCATTTCCCATAATCATGAAACGTAAATTTATGTTTTTTCAATCAAAATACATAAGATATATGAGTGTAAATTCATTAATAATAAATCATAATCGATGAGAACATAACATAATAATGTTGGAAATGTTTTTTGGAAAACACATAATAATGGAAAATTATTTCCTTAGTCAAGGTTAATTACTAAGACATTCATATTTATTGGTTTCATACTAAATCCCATAATTTCATTAGTTGAGATGCACTCAAAATACATTGTTATTAAACAACATCCCTTTCTAAATTGGGACAACTTCATATTACCCTATTTATTATCCCATGAGATATACTACATTAACCAATTAAATGTATAGACATATAATTATAGTTCCACCTATCACATCATGGAATCCATACATATATGTGTCACAAGATCATAGGACAGCCATCCAATAATTATATAATAACTAAAGTAAAGGTTTTTTATTTCATAATCAATTCGTAATCCTAATAATACAACATCAATTAATTAAGAAATATGGTAAAATTGGAAAATATCTAGGTAAATTAATAATCACCATTTATAGATGTTTTTCTAGATGATAATACCTTTAAATGGAAACAAGAATATTTTTTATAGGAGACAGGATTCTCATATGAAAATCAGTTTTTTAAAACATAATAATATTAAAAATATTAAGGTAAACTTTTCTTTAAATATATACTATGAAAATCATAATGAAATCTTTTTTAAAATATTATTTTTTTTTAGAGGAAATGATTCATGTGGAGTGAGTTAAAAAAACCAACACCATTCACATTTTCGGTAAAAACTATGATGTGAATCATATGGAAAATGGGAAGAATTGTCCTTAAATGATATTATATAAATAAAAAATTTTGCAATAATGACTGTATGGAATGATTGAAGAATAATATATACATTCTTTAAAATAATTTAATAAAAATATGTTCTCTGAAGTAAAATATTATTGACTTAGAGTTTTGTTTCCATGATTGATTTCTTTTAGTTTATGGAGAAAATAATGAGATTAAAAATAAAAAAATTGAAATATCCATGAATAAATATATGATATGAAAATAAATATTATTGAAGAAGGATATATTAAACAAATTCCACATTGTATTATTTATATATATGTAATTCAGGTAAAAAATATGATTGCAAAAGAAAATCATTACTGAAAATCCTAAATTCTTTATATGTTCTATAGGATCATATATTTTAATATTTAATTTAATTATACATATATGAGGGATGAATAATAATACCTATAGAAACATATATGGTTTACATAAAACATCTTATTACCCATTCATTAACAATCTTTCATTATCATCATTAATTCAGTCATTAACTACTCATATTACATGTTTGGTTTTGTTTAATGGTTTGGGCCCATGCACACAAATCATGGTTAATTAAAAACTATAATTTTAATAAATTTATAAATGTTATATATATAGTAATTATATAATTAATTATAACCATTCAATCAAATAAAATATGAAAATTTTATTTCACCATTATGTGGGGACGCTAGTTCGTACACACACACAAGTTATTTTTCCATTATTCAAAGGATGGGAAGAATGAATTGTATATTTTAATTAACCATTAGAAATAATTAATTTGTAAATAATTATAATATTTAAAAAAGTAATATATCCTAATTACCAACCAAATTTTTTGTGGTGGAAAATTAATTCCATATCTTTATGGAGGTAGTCATCCACACAAACACAAGTTTGATACTTTCATCATCTATTTGACTGTGAATATGTGGTTAATGGTTGCACCATCAGCACAATAAAATATAATTAATATTATTATACTTAAATAATCATTATTTGGTGGGAAAAATAATTTTATTATATTTTAATGAAAAATACAATTGAAATATTTTCTTTAAGATTTATAAATATTATTCTAGAGACCTCCTTTGGCTTAAACCTTACTGATATGAAGTAATGGTCTTAGGATAAGTCCCTAAGCTCCAGGATAGAGGGAAGGATCATATTATGTTTTTTGGATTAGTTATTTTATGATCCTTAATTTCCAAACGGATTATATATTGTCGGATATGAGGTTCTCTTAATAGGTGAGGGTAGGGGACACATGGAATTTCATAAAATATTTTAATGATATAAGGAAAATTTCAGGTTAATGTATATTCTAATGGAAAAATATTCAAAGTTGGAATACTATAAATTTGAAATATATTCCTAAATTAATAATTTCACAGGTTTGGTAGTTAATTATTACTGATTCCATTAGTTACCCCACCCCCCATAAACACATTTTAATCTTAATTGGGGGGAAAAATTACTATTTTTAAAATTCGTAATGAAAAACGTTATGTGGATCCTATTATATTATATTAAATATATTTATTAAAAATAGTTAATCCATTTAACTGTTATTAATGTCTATACATGGGAAAATATCATTTTAATTGTGTGTAAAACCTTTAAGTAAAACTGGTTTTAGAAAAATGAATTCTTATTCATAAAACATAATTAAATTTAATTCCTTTATTTATAAAATACATGACTTTATTTTTATATTATTAGATTTAATATAATAGCTTAAATTTTAGTTAAAATTTTCTATTAATAGATCTTATTTTAAATTTTAAGATATATTAGCACATTGTGCATATAAAACCTTTTCTTAGAAAAGTGCGTTCTTATGCCCAAAAATAAACTTATACAAAAATTGGAAACAATTATTCTTATATAATTAATTAAATTATTTCTAATTATAGTATAATTATATTTCATAATGGTAAACTTAAAAAATATTGGGTCTTTTACTTGAAAATAATTGCGATTATTTAAAAAATCATTATTTTCACTATTAACAGAAAAAAAATGTAAATTAATAACATTCACATTGAACTTATATTGATAATATGAATTAAAATTTTATATTCCATTACTGAAATATAATTTTCATTATATTATAATATAATTACAATGTTAGCTTGAAATAAAAGCGATAAAGCCCGTATTTTGAGAGATTATTTTTGGAAGCATGAGTTCATATTACTGAAAATGTAATAATTATTTATTATGTCCTAATAAATTAATGTTCAATAATTATAAAGGATATATATATTAATCATAAATTGGTTATTTCAATTTAATCCTCATAATTTTATAGCTAGTTCATAGAGTTTTATAATATCATGGTTCATATAGACATGTAATTATGTTTAAGGTTTACAATCATATAATTCATCACAATTCAAAATAAAATATATATAAAATAATGTGTTTTAAAAAGGTACCTAGTATTATTGGGCTAGAAGGAATATGTATTGGGTGGTGATGTTATTTTATGCCCTAAAAATGATGCTTACCAATATTAATCGCATATTCTAACCCAAATACAAGATTTTTGACTTTTTAAAGTAGTATAGATCCTCAAAAACATATCTATTATTGATTTTAGGTTTGTGTCTTCTTTATCTGATCTATAATGTTTGAAATCATGAATCAAGATATTTTGTCTAGATCTATGTGATCAATCATATTTATATCTTCCCAGTTTCTTAGTGTATCCCAAAAAACTCCCAAATGAATAATTTAGTCCATTAGAATTCGAAACCTATCATGGATGAGACATAATTAATTTGAATCTATTTAAATTTACTTTCCTAGAATCCCAAAAAATCCTCTTGGTTCTGAGGGGTTTTTTGATGAAGATTTGTGTCTTTCAATGTCATTTGATGCCCCATTAGTTTTTTGGTAATGGGGTAATTGAAAATCTATAATCCCATGGTGGATTTTCGGTTATATCTAATATATTATATTTTTTTTTATAAATTGATTATTTTACATATTGAACATGAAATCAATTGTTCGTATGGATCATTATTATATTGAGATAATTAAAAATGGATTGATTTATAACAGTATTCTTCTAATTTTTTCTATAATGTTTTGAAAGTTCTTAATCTCTTATTTATGGATGATGATTGTGGGTTTGAATCTGAGATACATGATTATACAGTCCTAAGGGTGTGATGACTAGATACATGATAATATGTACCGGAGGTTGATATAATGAAATACATGATTATACAGGCCAAAGGGTGATATGTGTTGATGCATGACATCTGAGTAAAATAATTTGATATTAATGATTAAATGTACTAGAAGGAAATGTGGAGATAACATGATACCTATGGGTGATATTATTCTATGCATGAATATACGGGCACGTGGGATATATTTTTTGGTTCCTGATCCCTAAGGGAAACATTCTTCTGTTAATTATTATATTTTTTGGTGGCTGATATGTGAATATTATTAAATTTAGAGGGAGGATAATTTGTTTCAACAAGATGTGGGTCCAGAATAAATGTTTCATGATTACATGACACCAGATGGTTATATTGATATAATGGAAGTGAACATCCACCCCAGTGCTTTTGTTAAGGATAAAAGACAGATTCTTCTAGAATTGGGTCAAAGAAGGTCTGGATAACACTAGGTGTCAACATGGAATCCCAGGATCAACATGTTTAATTTGGGATTTATTTTTATTCATTAATTACATTTGTGTATCATACTATTTCATGAACTAATCTCATACTTGATTTTATTTGTCATTTTTGGTGTCATCCAACACAATTTTTCTCACACCATGTTCATGAATTTTCTCATACCTAAGAACAATTAAAGGACTCAAGTGTGGAAAAGTGTATGAAACAGTTAAATTGATTGACTAACACCTTTTTAGGATGTTATCTTGGTTATGGGACCAATCATGGTGTTTTGAAATGGTGTTGGGAGTTAGTTGTTTCATTATGTCTATTTGTTTTTCTTCTTGTATTCTTTTACAAGACATTTCGAACAACATTCTGTATATTGTCTCATCATTTCATTATATTGGATTGATTTGGATTTTATTTATTTCTCTTCTTTATATGTATTTACTTTTTCTATATTATATCCCTTGTTATTATAACTTTTTATTTGAGGGTATGGTTTCATCACAATATTCTTTGGACCATCACCGCTAGTCAGCAAACTCTACCACATGAGGAGGCATTCCTATTGTCACCTAACTACCTATCTTGGTCATGCGATGGAGAAATAGGCCGAGGATGGTACAAAGTGGTATTATAACATGTCTATATATTTATTTATTTACAATATGGGAATTTTATATAAGAGACATGGAGGTATCGGGGATTTTTAATGAGCATATTCATGGGAGAATATGTCCAATGTGTGTGGGAGAACAAAAATTCCCTGGCATTAAATTATTATTCTGGATGTTTTTATATTATAGTTGTGATGTTATTTATTCTTGGATGATTTAGTTTTTTTATCATGTAACTATTTTAGGATATTTTACTCATATGAAAATATGTCAAGAAGGGTGTATGCATGAGTCATGGTAGGTACACAGAGGTTAAATGTTGAAATGCATTATTAATTATAGGGATATTTTTGTTTCCTGTGGCTTATTTTTCAATACAAAATATAAAAATAAATCTAAAATTATATCTAATAAAATGGATTAATTGAACTTATATTACATTACAGTTTAATTGTTACGAAATTTATTGGAGCAACCATTTATTTTATGTTCAATTTTTTTCTTATACTGGTAAGGATGATATTTCAGTTTTTTTGGAGGATGGCTATTTCTGATCCTAGGCGGTCAGACCTATGAATTGGAGAGCATGGATGATGACTCTATCGATTTAGGTGGAAGTCCTGTGTCCTATTTTTTTATTTTGAAGATCAGTGAAAAAATTATTGTTAAAAAGTGGAGTGTTTTGACCTCAAAAGTTATGTGGGTTGGTTGCATGTTTGGTGGAAAGCTGAATATAATGATAGTCATCGATTGGGGGTCTGTGACTCCAAAAACAAATTACTCCATTTTCATATTGATTTGTGCTTTCATGCTTCACACGAATGAATTTGTAGGTTATAGATCATTTAATTATTGTATGAGGCTGGCCAAAATGGTCAAATTCTAGTGGTGATATTACTTTCTCTAGTGACACACCCTAGAAAACATTTTGATGGTTGATTACTGACTAGGTTTTGTTATAGTAACACTTTGATTTAGAAATCCAAATTTGGAATGATTTTTTCCATTTTTGAATCCTAATGTTTTAGCTACATAGATATATCTCTATTGTATAATATTGAGCCTTCATTAGATTTTTGTACTGGTGTATGGAAAGACAGAGTATGTCTATTGATGGAAATGGGATTTTTTTGATTATGTGTCTTGTTTGAGGGGTTGAGACCCATCTAATTCATAATTATTTAACATAAACTATGATGAGAAGGGTTTTTTTCACTAAGTGATTAGAATGAAATTTTTTTTATATATGTGGGAGTAGATAATAGTTCTTTCATTGAAATTATGTATCAATAGACCTTCATAATTAGTAATTGTTTTCTATAATGGACTAGTCAATGGTCAGATAGGCCAATGTAACTATTGTGAGTGGACAATAAGGATTCTACAGTAGTCGGAAGCATCAAAAATTTCATTTGTGAATTCACCTTTATTATAGGAGATTTTGTGGACTATAAGATGATAAATATTGAACTGTCATTACGAAACACTTTTTGGATGCCCTTTTTGATGAATTTTGGGCCGGCAACCAGAGTAAGAGATCAATTTCACTTTTCATATAGTACTAGGAGATCTGTTGTCTTTGATACATCACTAAATTATGGAATTTATAGATATTTGGGAGTTCAATGTTTAGTTGGGTGGGCAATAGTGAATATATTTTATTTTCCATGTACATCACAATGTTTCTCTGTGGTGAAATTAAAAATGAATTAATATGGAACATTGGTCATATAACCCAATTATCCCAAGTTTCAAATTATGATAGTTTTTAATTTTTATCTCCATCCAAGAATGGAAAATTTATATAATAAATTGAGAGGATATATGAATTTCACCATGATTGAATTATGGTCAGTGCAATATCAAATGAGGGTGATAACGTCTAACATTCACATGTCTTCTTTTAAAAAAATTTACATCATGTATGAGGCTGTAGTGTTATTGATTTACATAACTTGACAAAATTATTTATGAACATGATGATCCAAATCTATAGCAGGGGTTGTTCATTAGTTCACGGTGGACCCCAATGATGAAATATTATTGCAATATTAATATATTGATGATCATGCCCAATATCTTGACATTATCCCATGTACAATGAGAGAGCATCATCATTACACCAAGCCATCTAAATTCCACTTCTAGATTGAAACTGTGAAGTCCACGGGTCATGTTATCTCAATGTCCATATTTTCAGTGGTCTCAATGATTTTATTCACTATAGTATGTTTTGAATTACACATTAATGGATTTTAGATTAAAATATTTCTATATATAATTTGAATTTTCAGATTTTCAAACCATAAATTCTATCAACTAAATAAATTGATGTAGGGAATAAATTAGAAAGCAGTTTATTTTTTTCCAGATATTCTTGTGAGGATGATTTTTAGGGGTTAAAGAGTTGGTATACCTTAATAAAAATCCCCATCTTAACTAAGATAGGTGAGGTGAATACCATGTAATGTAATTCATTCGGAGGAAGACATTGAAAAATTCTAATTCTAGGGGATCTAGTAGTTAATGATATATCTAGAAAGTTGGGGTCATATGATTTGAATTTCCCAACTTAGAATTAAAAGTTTTTCTTTGAAGTACACACCTAGAGTTACTAATATTATTATCTATTGGGTAGGATGTTTGTAGTGTATATGGATGGAAAGTGTCCCACATACATCATGTGATAGCATGACATAGACCAAAGATCAAGGATGTGGGTTGAGTATCTATTATATTTTCACTTCATGATTATATAATATCTAAAAATGTTAATATAACTATTAATTCATTGATTATGAAGATAGAAATAAAGGAGTTGTAGGAATCATATGATGATTTTTGTATAATTTAATTCCATTTTGATATGCACATTAATGTTCCAAAGTCCATGAGATGAGTTAATTTGACTTCATCATATATTATTTATGTTAACCTTCAATGGATCAGGAGTGATTTTATCACATCAGAAGGACTTATATGTGATAGAATAATATGTTTTTGGGATCTACAATTAGATTGGTATCTTGGATGTTGTGATGTTATTATCCATTACTATATAGGAATCATAATGGGCATGTGTGAGGATATAATGATAAAATTACATGGTTCCAAATGATTGATTTATACTCATGTGAGAAAGTTTTATCTACATCCATAGTTAGTACTGGGGTCTAGTTATGAGGAAGGAGTTAGAGAGATTTTTAGCGTGATGATTCACTTATCATCACCTGAATTTAGATCATCGAATTCATGCCCAGTTACAGTAGTTGTTTCCCATTTTAAACTACATGTATGATGATTCCACAATTAATTTAATAATAGGATTACCTTGGATTCATAAAAAATATATTGAATTATTGGTGACGATGAATCAATTGATGAAGGTATTCTAGTTCATTCCTATCTAAGAGATCTTCAGCATCGATTATTTGGTTAGGGTCTGTCGGTAGTATATATTTTGATTACATGTATTTGTTTGGATAAAAATGTATTATTGAGATCCCTATTTCTAATCATGGTTCTTGAAGGGACATCAGAATCCATTTGTAATATATTTTATTTTCAGTTGAATCCTACCAACCTAAGACTAACTATCAATCTATATAGACAATTCAGATTCTGGAGGATAAGTTATGATCAACTGTGTTGTATTTTAGTGGTTATTGTTCCCAATCTATGGAACTCATTGATTTCCATTATAATAATAAAATCTAGGAATCAATCCAAATTATTTATTTATAGAAAATAGATGGATGTTCATTCCATTTCCCTCTATGTTGGTTAGAGGTGGGAGAGTAATCTCATGTTATACTATGTCTCATTCAAGGGATGTCTAAGTATGTTCAGTTTAACTAGAATTGGTGTAAGACTATAATAAGTATGAAAAATTTATACACTTGCTATTAGAGATTCTATTTTTGTGTTCTGGTTTGGCCATCCACTTTTTCATATAGTGTATCCTAGGCTGGTAGAATTCCATATCAAGACATAGGGAAATATATCCCCAAATTTCATCTTTCATTGTGAGATATTAAAAAGAGTTATCCTAGTGGCACATCAATTGGATCGTTCAATATTTCATCTTTCTATGAATGATGTTTATCACGGGTCACAACATTATAGATATCACCCTGACCCTTCTCACATGATATATAATTATTGTTTTGATATTTACATCCATGTGTCCTTTGTGGAGAATCTTATATGTATCATAGAATTTTTTGGGAAGAATCTCAAAGGGGAGACAATTCCATTGGTGTGACTGTAGCATAATAATGTGAATATGCTAGAGGAGAGCTAGGGGAAGGATTTAAATACATGTTAATAGTTCCATAATATATTCTTTAATACCCCAGAGTGAAGCGAGGGAGCACTACTACCAGGTGATTTTTTATACGGTGGGGCATTTGTATGATACATTCTTTTACCAAGGTGCATTTATGTTTTTTTGTTGATCCTCGTTAATTTTGAAATCAAAACCAATTCATGGAATAAATAAATTTTTAGAGGTGTTTTTGGGATTGGGAAGCAAAGATAGATGAATAATGAAGGTGGTAAGCATCATCAAAGATGTTATAGCCCCCCTAACTAGATAGTGAGTTTTTCAGTAGCCAAAGAATGTGCATGGAGTACCACTTTCTCAATTGTGGTAAGCTGGACAAAGGGGTCCCCTATAAGAGACAAATTGGATTTCTAATAAAGACACAATGTACAATGAGTGGAGTCTTTAGTGGTACAATCTCACTATTTGACACCATCGTATACCTGGTGGTGTCAGGCTATGCCTTGTAAGTGTGGGACTACACTATCTTTTTACGACCATAAATCATAATTTAGACATATTAATCACTAATTCTGAACCTAATACATCTTTATATAGTATTGGAGGTTGTCCAAATACCCAAAAAATTATAATGGAGAGTCAGTATCTTTTGATCCTTGATTTGGACAAGATGACGTCAAATCATGGATCACGGTGTTCCTCGTGGATATGCACATTCAATCCTAGTTCACTTTTTAGGGAATCTTAGGGTAGGTCATCTAAAACATCTCTATAAGGTCTGATTTTCTTCTATCATATGTTAAACCCATGAAATCTTTCTACAACACTGTTAATGTGACATCTTTATTTTAATATATTGTTAATTCTCTCTCATCATCATCTCAAGGATCACATTATGTTCGATATCAAAGAAGTTTGGGATTTTTGGCCCCAAGAGAAGTTGGATTACCATTAGTATTGGTTGAAAACATTTAATTTGGTAACCTATAACTCAAGGATTTTTTTAAAATTAAAATATTTGTGTAATTCTTATTTTGTAAATTTAAAATTGGCATAATAGAACATGAGATCATACCATGGATAGTAATGGGATAAAAGAGATATAAATGACCAATGGAATGGGTTAATAAATTTGGATATTCGGGTTCTTTTATCATTATTTGTGAATTTCAATTCTATAATTTATTTTTGATTCATGATCCAATATACTATTATAAAAGATTATATAGGCCTTGGGGTGACACACTGTGATTCATGATTTTATTATCCAATGTGGTAGATGATACGATACTAGATTATACAAGATTAAAGGTGGCACATATTAATACTTGATTCATGGGGGTAGGATGCTAACATTAGTGATTATACATCCTTTAGGGTGAAGAGTATTGATATCATGATCCTTGAGCTAAATTTGATGTGATACATTATTATATCACCCTAAGGGTGACACGTGTTGATGCTTTATGCAAATGTAATATATCATGAGATGCATGATTATATGGTAACTTAGGAATGAAATATAATATTATCGATGCTTGATGGTTGAATACTAAGTTTCATATTGACATGAGGACTAAGGGATAGATATTTGATTTTGTGACACCTGAGTGTGAGATTTGGGTGATGTACATGATGATCATCATGATAATTTTTCATGGAGATTAAATGGTAAAAAAACATAAATATCTAGTGAAGAAGGTATAGCTTACCTATGGTGTCAACCTGGATTCTGAGTTCCATAATGGGTACATTTCTTTTTCTTTTGACTATTATTTAATACATCTATATATCATATTATTTCATAAACTGCTCTATGACAATAATTTTTATTTCTTGACCTATGTGATACTAAATTGTTCCCTGAATCGATTCATCATTAAGGTCTCATGTTTTCCTCCCAACACACCAGACTATTTTGACTAACTGAAGGGGCATAGGGTGTATTTTTCTAGAGAGTAATCCCTATAGTAAATGAATAACACAGTATAATAATATCATATAACAAAAGATGTGTAATAATGGTAATAATATTATAAAGAAGGGGAGGTAAATCATTCAAACCAAATATGTGTAACTAGATAGAAACCACAATATCTTGTTCATATACATATGATGATGATGACATGATACAACAAAAAAATCTAAAGAAGGATGTAGTAAAAACATGTAATACAAAATACACAAAAGACCAAAAGGATAATCTCCAAAAGAATTTCATGAATATTCTTCGTCATCTTCTCTCATACACCATCTTGTCACATAAATCAAACATCCATTTATGGACACTATCCCTTTCTCTAACGTGAAACCATGTATTTTTTTGGCATACCTACTAGAAACATGAATAGGGTGTCAGTAAAACCCAGTAGGCCAACACCAATTTATTTTATAAAAAATAAATAAATTCATTTAGTATTAATATAGTAGTGTATAGTTTAATTAATAACTAGTATAAATGAAGCATAAACAATAACCACATGAGGATCAGGTTCCACATGGAAGGAATGGTCAACCATACCAACTTCAGCCTCATCTGTATGTATTTAAATATGAAAACTATAAACCTATAGGTCCTAAAGATATTATAAGAGTAATCATTTAATAATAAAAATGGTTATGGAGGACCCAATGAAAAACAGATGCAACTGTGACCTAAGAAGGTCGGTCGAGCTCATGATAATACCTATAAAGACTAGATAATGTTTATAAATGTAAGATGATGGTTACACCATTGGAATTCCACTAGAAAATAACAATAACTTATTCATTTTAGTACATCCAATGTAAATCATGTGCAAGACATGACTTGATCCCAAGGAGATGATTCAATTTTCCACGTGTCTGAAGACATTGGGCTTAATAAAACAAGATAATCCAAGGAATTCTAAATTACGAATATGAATTTAATGATTCATTGATAGTACATTCATTCAATCTTGTACGAGGAGAAATAACGAAATAAACTGTGAGTATCTGTATTGGAAACTAGGTTAATGAATTGGGGTGGAGTCCTTTGAGTTATCAAGCCATTAGATTAGAATACATGGTCGGATCAACATTGACCACTCCATTAATGAGACAAAAGTTTGTAGTCAATTGGAAACATTTATAAATAATAAAGTTTCATCTGTTAAGCTATAGTTCCTAAAAGTTTTGTTTTATTAAAAATATTTCATTTCCATGTATAAATGAAAATTGTTCATAAGGGTGTTCTCAGGTTTTTTTAGTGAATACATAATAAAACATGGGATGGGTGTAAATTAATTTCAATTTTATATCATAATTATTATTTTATTATTCCTTAGTAGAATCATTTTTAAAATTAATTCAAACATGTTTAATGTTTATCAAATTCTTATATTGATAATGAATCACTGAAATGGGTGAACCTTAATGAGTTTCCAACCACTAACAAGTTAAATTATAATCAATATATGTCTAGGTAATAGTCCCCATAACTAATTTAAAAAAAATTAATTTCAAATAAACAAAAGGATATTTTGGAAAGTATCACTGTGAATCATTTATAAATAGTTGTTACGATTAGGGAAATGATATAGATAACATGGAATATAGTAATAGTGGAATATTCATCTAGTATTGGAAAAATATGTGGGGTAAAATGAGATGAACAAGAGAAATATATGAATACCTAGAAAATATTGAATATTTAATTTCACTAAAATAATGTCAATGGTGGTTATATAATTAAAGAAATGAATTATTTGGATTTAATATCTAATTGGAACACTTCCAACATCATAGATAATGATGGTATCATACCTCAGATGATGGATTGGGCTGAAATTCAATGTTGGAAGTATATGTATGAAAATACAATGGAAGAGGGTTTTGTGCAAGGTTGACGAGTGAAAAATAAGTGTGTGAGTCATATTGGAAGTTGGGGAAAATAAAATTTTCACCTTCCATTAACTAGGTTCCCTTGTTGGCCACTCGGGTGGCTAAACCATGCACTAACACCGTCCAAGGATGAAACCACCTCACAATGTTTGGAAAATAGTTAGTCAAACCCTATACTGAAAACTTCTTTTAGCTCTTCTAAATGTTTTCTGTTATTCACATAGAAATTTTTCCTCCCTTTAGAGGAATAACAAACCATTCTCCTATATATATTGATTACACAGTTGAGACGCACAGTTAGTACTGACCATTCTCTATCAATTTTCTTCGTTAGACATCTTTAAAATCCATATCTCATGGAATCAAAAAAATACCTAGATGTAGATAATCCTTCCTTAATCACCTTTGTGCATTTATAAATAAAAATGTATGATTATAAATTAAATTAATGGAATTTTACATCAAGAGAAATGTTTTGATCTTATAATCTCCCCTCTTTGAAAACAATTCTTCCTTGATTTTAACTAATGATGTTGGAAAAAAATAATCTGATAAAATCATTAATCATTGTGCATGTAAATCAGTCTCTCACTCATATGTATCAACATATATGTGTTCATGATTCCAATATACGAAGACTATAGTAACTGACTAAACAGATACAACATTATTTATTGGTTAGATGATTCATATCTGATAATACATAAATGAATCATCTACTCCTAGTTCAATTTCCTTAGGATCTTATGTAGGAATAATTTATATATAGAAACACCAATAATGAGATTCATGGGTGAAATTATCCATGGCCTAGTACCACTAAGGAAGGAAATTCCAATAGGTTATTGACCTGAATCACATCAATATCTCCTAATCCTAATGTAATTTGGTGATAAAATTCCCCATATTCAAATTCATCAATTCCACATCCTAGGATAAAATCACAAGAATACATGATACCCTGCCACTCAATCTAGTGGTCTTTAATGATGATCAGCATAATAATTATTCATAAAATTATATAGTCATATGTTTTTGAATACGTTGAACATACTCTGATGTCTCCAAAACAAAATTAGGTGAAAGCGGTACTGAAACTCTTACCAATAACTAGCATAGGGGTGAACATAATTTTCAACCATATATGGCATAATAAAGAGAAATATTTATTCTCATATAAAATATGTTATTTTAATGTTACTCTAATAGAGGTATGTGATTTACTAAGAACCTCTAAAATTAAGGATTTATGCTCTATGAATTTACTCCAATACATATATAATGCTTTCATGTTTCCCGTTACATTGTGGGTGAATGTGTGTTCTCAGAATAAAATGTGTATTTATATTCTTTTACAACCCTATCCTGAACCATGATGTCAACTAAACATATCTATTTGATATGATAGAACATGGAACAAAATAAAGGATTATTATTCATCTATAATAGATTATTATTAAATAATCTATTCAAATAATACCCTTTATATGAATAATTTTTGTTTACATTGTTATCATATCAACATTGTCCCATACTACATCACTATCTTGAGGGGGTCTTAGTAAACCATTCAAAAATCCCAAAGTGACGTCATTCCATTTCCACTCAATAATAGAAAATAGCGATAAAATTTCTATTGGTCTCTAGTCTTCCACCATTACATAGTTACTGGTGGAACATATAACAATAAAACCATCTATATTCCATTATATATGTGGACACTAATTCTAGATGGATATGTAATGATACATAATTGTAAACTTTTGATGTAATTTCCAAATGGAATCACGAGACACATGCATCAACTACTCATGTAGTTCGGTTGGTACCCATATTCATTCATGAATGGGTAATACCTCATTCACATTCACAATCTGGCATAGTGGTAGTTTCCCTCTGGAAGCACTCTCCCATATGATTAATACCTTGGGGGAAGAATGTTTCATGGTCAACAAAATCTCCATAAGTGAAGAGGTCACTAATAAATATTTATACATAGGATTTATGTGATGCTCTTAGATAACTATTTGAATATTAAAAAATAGGACCATCAACTCCTAGTCACCACTAGCCTCTGAGGAAATATATTTATAATTCATCTAGCTCAGGGTATCAGCCAAAAACTTACTCATCATGAGACAATAGGGAAGCTCAAATTCAAAGGACAGTATGAATTCAATCCACCTTTTATATCTGATAATTCTGTCATGCATTCAAAATATGTACATGTTAATTTTCTGTTCTATAAACACCAAAAATAACAATCCAGTAATATAATTCCCCCAAGAATTCATGTCTTTGACTATAGATTCAAAATCGATATCATGCATTAGGTAATTCCAATAATGTGACCTCAACTTATGAAAACTATAGACCATGAATCAATATTCTTCATTCATAAATACTCCTAGAATGGCGGCTAATGCATCACAATAAAATATATATCTTATGTATGGATCTGGTAGAATCAAGATTCTCACTCAAGTATATATCACTTTTATCTTTTGAAAGTCTATCACATATGCATCTCCTAATTAAATCTTCAAACCCTTCTTTGTAAACCCCATAATTAGTGCTTTTAGGCACAAAATGCTTGAATAATTCACCATTAATGTCTAAATGGACCGAAGATGCTTCATATTTCCAAAATGATCATGGGATTAAGTCTTGTAATGACTGCTCTCGTCTTATCTAGGTCAACAGACACATGTTCCTTTGAGATGTTGTAACCCAATATGTGTGAATTTTCAAAAAAATAGTCAAATTTAATTCCCTTATAATATAGATGGAAATCTCTTAGTTTATTGATTATGATATGAAGATATCTCTAATGGTCTGGTTGAGTATGATAATACAACAAGATTTCATCCATGAATACACCTACAAATAATTTAGCTCTTGGTGGAAAACTCGATTCATCATAAAAAAAATGTTGGGCATGTTCCTCTAACATCCAAAAAGTTAATTCTATATATTTTTTGTTAGAATATACAAATCAATCCTAATGGTATTGTAACCTCAAATTTATATTTTATAAAACCTTCTCTCATAGAAGCTGGTCAATGTGGTCATCTATATGAGGTAGTGGATACCGGATCTTAATCATAATCTGGTTCAACCAATGGAAATCCCCACAAATCATGAGGTTACGATCGACATTCCTTGATAAAATGATAGGTGAACCTGATTGTGATTTAATGGACCAAATAAAACCCATAATAGTTATGTCCCCAAGCAAATATATGGGCTCTAGAAACTCTGTAGTTGTCGTCCTATAGGTAGGAATTGATAAAATTATTCCCATAGGAATAGATCAATAGTAAACACTACCATTATATTGTTAGAAGATATAGAAAACACTTCATCCATAAAAAACCTAAAATGATCCAATACATGAGTGAAACTGGCCTTATGTGTTCTCGAACTTCTATAAAAAGGTTGAAAATATGTGTTGTCACTCATCCATACCGATGAGGCTCTGGTCTATCTTTAACTTCAGGGAAGTCCCATTCACCCTTTTGAATATAACAATCATCCCTTATTGATGTAAACAATACCCTATGGTAGTAAAAGTTTACATAAGCCTAGTAGGGAACTGAATAGTCTTTTGCGAATGACATCAAACCCTATCATCTATTGGATTAATAGGTCCCATATGAAGTAATATCCCCTAACCTCAAGGGGGAATTCTTTAAATAAGAATACACTTTATAATTGAATAATAAACGAATTATCAACAATAATAACACAATAACCAAACATCAAGCCCAATTATTTTCAGTAGAAAAATAGAGATAAAATTGTTTTAGGTTCTTATTTCAAATAAAAACGATACCCAAGAAGAGGCTACTAAGATTATATATTTGAATATTTATCGCATGGGACCATACTCATGAGGTGTATGCTGAACTAAATACATCTATTTTGATCCATGGACTTGATCGGAAACCATTCCACCCTGGGAAGGTCCACCCAACAAGAGCAACACAACTTGGGTCTAGCCTCCATAACAACATCCACATCATTATCTAGTGGTACCCCAACTCCATGTCTGATGTGGTGATTTTGATATTTTTGGAGAAGGTGGACATTATGTGGATCCTCTCCTATTGAGAATATATGGTAATGATCAAAATCATATTTCCAGATGGACTATTTTACTATAGGCTCAGAACACTACTGGGAATTGGACACACTATGTCCATAAGTGACTATGACTCCCACATGGATAGAATATAACATGACTACCATTGTGAACACTCTAGCTTCTACTAATCTTACGTTAATCATCTTGATGACACATCCTACCAATATAGGAAGTAAAATTCCTCCATACGTTACCACCCATCCCTATTCTCCAAATTTCAATCAAGTTACTCTATGTAATAATGTCTTTTTTCACAATATTTGAAACAATATCCATTCAAAAGTTATTTACCTAAGATATGATCGAATAAGTGAGGCCATCCTTATGATGTCTCACATTACATTTCTCATCACCAGAATATGTAGTTGAAAATAACTGAATCTGTGTGAAATGAGAATAAAATTCCATCTTAACCTTATTCCCTACTCTAGTAGAGCGAAGTATCTCAATCGGTCGACAATCAGTGTCTTGGAAAAAAATTAACCACAGAAGGAGGATTCAAAAACATAATAAACAATACGCTCATGAATGCAAGATGTTTTTAGCACATACCAATTATGACTGATAGATTCACATAGAATATAAGAGGTGGTATTGACCCTCCTTTCTATAAGAATATCCAGATGTAAAATGGTAGATAATATCAAATCATGACATGATTCAACAACCTGAGGGCCAACAACCATAGAAAAAAGTAGGTGTGTTCTACGACTGGAATTCCCTTATAAACTGTAAAATAGTTTGTGTGGGGCATGGAGATCCCTTCATATAGCACACTAGAACACAAACCCCTCTCAAAATTGAACATCAATTTCCAATATAGTTCAAACCAGTGGTAGAACTGGAGGTGCCTCAGGTGGCTCTACTAGCAGGTGAGTTCCCACAACCTTAAGATCATAGTCTTCAATACCTTATTGGATCTCGTCCTAAGATATTAATGGATACATATATTTCCAATTTCATCAAATAACTGTAGAAATCAATAAATGTTAATTTTTTTCTCATAGTATAAGTTTAATAATAAGGGTTAACTACCCATAACATACTAACCCGACGACCAAAGCTCTGTGGTCAGGGAATTGGTCAGGTTTCATGATTTAATTACATGTGTTTTTTCATATGAAGTTTAAATTATATATTATAGTAGAAAACAAATATTATTTTTGAATTTAAATCCTCATTTAATGTAATAAAATTATATTCATCTTATAAATCAATTACTAAAAAGTTAGTTAATGTTTACATTTTACATGTATATGTATATTTCTATATTTCTATATTTATCATGGCCATGTTCAATGCATTTGTTATTCCTAAATTATAAACTAATATTCTTAATAAGATGAAGTTTTTTAAATGTATTTGTATCCATTATTATATGATAGTTCGATTAAATGGACCACAATTCCAAATTTATATAGGGATACATACTCGTTATATTATAGAAGGAATCATTGTAATTAAATACAACTAATGTTTTAGCTCATGTGACCAATGGTTCATGACCCATACATGTTATAATTAGATAATTATGTTTTTTACAAAAGTTATAAGGGAAAATATTGTTTAGGTAGTGGTATACTGATTAATTAATCCAAATTTTCTTATCCATGTACAATATGTTAGTCTGATAATTGAATAATCAATCAATAAACTACATGTGTTATAGGAAATTCAAAAATAATAATAAATATGGCATGGAATATGTAGGTCATATGACTCCAAAAATTCCAATGATTATTCATGATACACTATATTCATTCCATACAAGGCTATTTATAGAGATAAAATTATAAATAACAATAAATGAAAAACATTACGTGTGTCACCCAACAATGAAATTTGGAAAACAGAAATAAGGGAATAAAGAACATCAAATCTCATCATAGGGGATTTGTGTTCTCTCAATATGTTGGTTAGATACTCCTATGAACATTCTCATTAAACTATTACAAAATTCTTATCCTCCATTGTGGTAACCCAAACAGTAAGTAAAAGGGGGAAAATTTAATGATACAATTTTTTGATATTCGAACCTGAGATCTAATAAAAAGTTCCCTAAATAGATTGGGACATAATGGATCAAACCCACTGCCCCATATACTGGAATCTTCCATCTATAAGAAAGGACCTAGGATGTGTATGTGGTGAAATTGTTCTCTCAAATCATAGTGTATCATAGTGGAATAATAGGCAGATTACAAAAGTAGTAGATTAATGTTAATGATAATATGAATTACAAAAAGTAAATTATCCAAATATGTTATATCTAACTGAAGCAAAAACTCAATATTCTTGTAATTAAAAATTGATGATTTAGATATATAATATTCAAATTTTTGAAGAAGGGTTACATCAATACATGTTATACAAAAATATATAGAAATACCAAAAAAACTCTAAAATCATCCTAACCATTTGCTCAGTCCTGTTCTCCCATTCACCAACCCATTACAAAAATAAAACACACAAAACATAACCCTTTCCTATATCCCTACCAACATTCATATTGCCTGTTTAAGCCTTAATCTATGGCCCGAATTTGTTGAGTGTAAAACTCAGCATGCCACCACAAACGATGTCTCTAAAAAATCTTTCCATGAGTATTAATATAGTAGGGTAAAGGTAAATGGATAACTAGGATAGAGGTCGATAAAATAATAATCTTGTCATACTCAAATGACAAACAGACCATGCCTACTTCGACATTAGTCCGATGTATCTAAAATAGTTACCTATAATCTAACATGATCAAAGAATATCATAAGAGTAATAATGTAAAAATAATTATGATATGGGTACCATGGAGAAACTCGGGCATACTTAACCTTAATAGGTCATACTATCTCACTGTACTAACCATACACCATTAATAATGTTTCTATGTGTAATATTAGGGATTCACCCTTGAAATTCAACTACTGAAATATCTGTAACAACATACGAAGAGTATATCAAATGTAAATCCCAGGAAAATCATGACTTCATTTGAAGGTGATGATCCAACAAGTCATGTGTATTTAGAGATCATGAAGATTCCACTGAACTATTATACGATATTCTATTTTTTAGATATCAGTAGAATGAATTTTTTTTACTACATCAAGGCATTCATGATCTAAGATAAAGGGTGACAACCAATGTGGATGCTTCCCTTATAAGCTATTTCAATGAATTGTAGTGGTATCCTATGAGATCTCAATGCATTCCCTTGGGAATCCAATCATGGCTCAATTATGGTAACTCAATTAATAAGAAAAATTTCCATATTCATTTTCCAACATTTATATATAATTAATGTTTCCATGTGTTTATGCCTACCTCTTTACAATTCTGTTTTATTTAAAACATTTTTTATCACCTTGAATTTTTATGAATTATTATTTTTGAATAATTAAATTTTCTATAAATTTGTTGTCACCTAAAAAAATTAATTTATTAAATAGTTTTCCTAATAAGAAACACTATAACAACCCAATCTATTATGAATAATATTCCATTTATATTGACTAAATATATTATTGATATAGAAAACACATCAACTCCTTTTGTTTTATTATATCCAATGGGATTTAAATGACCATTATGTATCCTTGCAATTGATAATATAACAATTGAATAGTGATCACATGACTTGTATAAATATAGTGGTTTAATAAATCCTTTTGACACAAATAAAGGATGTGATGACCATAACTAGTAGGATCGTACCCTATGAATCCCATTTATCAGAGCTTTTGAGGGAGATACCTTTTTTGGTATTTTCCCTATATGAGGACCGAGAGGACTCAAACAATGTAAGCATGAGGGAAACTTTTTACTAGAGAAGTTTATGCTAATCGAGATCATGGCTCAACCCATGCTCACTGAATGACCCCATAAATGCCCAAGCATCGCACTCCATACTCTTAGGGTGTATGATACTATAATAATGGGATATGTAACAAAGAACCTTAAATTATGATTATGCGAATTATTTTTGTATAGAATGTTGAATAAACATTCATTTTATTATTATTACTTTTTATATTATTTTAAATCACAATGAGTATTTTTGGTTAATATTAATATTAAAATAAGAAATTTATTTTCCTGAATTAATGAATTTTTGAATTAAATAATAATTTAATAATATATTATTACTCATTAAGAATTATTAAATATAAATGATCTTAAAAGTTTTACAAAGTTAATTTAATATTTATTAATGTTCGGAAACTCTTTTTTTCAAAACCTGTAAACATTCAATAAATATCACTTTTTATTTTACAAGATAAAATTCACATTTAAAAAAATAGACAAAATGAATATTATTTGTGAAATTAGGATATTAAAATTATCCAATGGTGAATTTTTTATAATTTTCACAGACAGTCACAATTTTTGGGGGAAAATTTAACACCATAAAAATATGTTATGTATTTTACGGCATCATATAGGGAAAGAATTGGTGTAATAAAAATACTATAAATGGAATATTTTGAAAAATATATTTTTTTCATTAAAATAATGTAATTTTAGGCTTATTTTATTTATTTTATAAAGCCTTAGTGAATCCTCAATGACATAAAAAATATGTTTAGATTTTAATATCATTTATTGAAATCTGTGACTCACCTCCACATAAGAGAGATAAATATTCAAATATTTAATCTCATTTCCTTTTAAAATAATGTCTACTACTCCCCTTTTCTAGAAAACAAGGGAAAAACTGTGGTATGGATTGTTGTAATGAATATTAAATGTGTAGGGTACAAAACAAAAATAATAAATAATACCCTAATATTTCAAATATAAACCCACCCATGCACCCATCCACCAATTCGACTTCACTCAAGATCTTTTATACTAGAGCAACATCTTTACCCTACTACCTTGAGTCCTCACAAGATGCCCTTAAGATCCCAGAAAGCCTCTCCCAAGCCATTGGTTCATACGTCCATGTAAGGAATCCTCACCTTCCTCTATTTCGTTAAATTCAAGAAAACTGTTTAAAAGATGTCTATTTAATTTCAATTCGTTATATTTTAATCCTTTTATAATAATTTCCCTAATAAAACATTGATGTTATTTCAATGAGGGATCATTTATCTTCACCCATTGTTTCCTTTAACTTGGTTGTTAATTTGCTGAAATTCCATAAGGTATTTGTCTCCTCTCATTTTTGTTTCAAGAACTTTATTTGAATTTTGAATCTTAAATTTCATTTAATTTATTGAGATATTAGGTTACATAATCTCCTCACTATCCATTTAGTGTATAAATTATGATATATCCCTTTTTCTCTACTCTACCCATTTTATGATCTTCCACGTGACGCTGTTATGTAGTCGAAATTACACCACGATATTTGATGAAAAAATCACCATGTACTGGATAGTATAACCATTCCTCTGTGAATGGAATTCACATTTATTCAAATATACATATTTGTTTTGTAAGTACAAGTATTTATTCCACATTCGTTTATTTTTTAATGAATGATGATGGTTAATGAATCCATGTTATATAATCAATGTGGACAACATAGGCCTGAATTTGAAATGTTTATAAAGGGTGTCCCCTAATAGCACTCCAATGCATTGGGTAATGTTCAGTATCAGGATACATCATGTTGGGGATGTGGTTTACCTAATTCCTTCATGGTAGTGATGCTATGTTTTTAGTTGCTTCCACATTTACATGTTATGATGATTGTGCTATATCATGCCTTTACGTCTATGTTTTTATTATCATCGATCGATATGTCTATTGATAACATGTATTTTATTCTATATGTTATTACTTTTTAGTCCCTTAATGAGATTTATAACTCACCTTTTTTCTATGTATGTATTTTGGTTATCACATGTTGTGGTAAGTACGAAATAATGTTGTGATCATGTAAAAAATGTTAACACTAAAGATGTTTATTTCATGTTTTATATTGTTATGTAATGTTTCTAACACCCAAAGAAACTAGACCACGTGATCTTCTATGTTTTATTATGTGCAATTATATGAAATAAATCAGGATTAAATATGTCACAAAGAGTTAGGTTGTTATATTTCGTACGAAATTATATGCTTAGTTATATTTGGGATTAGTATTAGAAAACTCCAGTGGAGGTCATAGGGTTAATACTATGTATAATAAATTTGTCCCTAAATTTTGGTTAGTAAAGAGTTAGTAGTTTATCAAGAACACATATCCCTATTTGGATACGAACTAGTAGATCTACATCTGTCATAAATGTATCAAGGGTAAAAACCTGAGAACACCACATTGAGCTAAACTGAATTGTGAACTAGTGCATCAAAACGTGCCTTGCTTCACTATTGGTTGGATACCCCCAATGGATATACATTGGTAAATTCATAAGAATTGTTCGAACCAATATTAAGGGAATAAACAAAACTCACTTAAGAATATATGTTATGATTTAGATCATAGATAACATAGATCGATGATTAAAAATTGATAAGTTAAAGGGATAAATTAAATTTATTCGTTATCAATTTTTTATATTGGATTCCACTTTATGTGTTTAATATTTCATCATATTTACCCATTATTTTTCCATTTATTCTAGATAATTGTTGGTAATATGAGGATTCAGGGTATGAAACGATGCTAATATTAATGTGATGAATGATCTAATGAAATCCCTAATTTGATAATAGTGGGAATCACACACATTGTCATCATACACTATTAGTTAACTCATGTTCTGAATTGAAACGTAGATCAAGAAGAATATACATCCCCTCTAAGGAATATCAACTGACAATTGAGAGAATCATGAGAAAGATACCTCTTTATTTAAATGGATCATATGATCCTTTAATCGCTAAACAATTGATCAAATCCATTGAAAAGATATTATCTATACTTCAATGTTCTGAAAAATAGATGCTTTTTCTTCCTACATATCATGTGGACGGTGAAGCAAATCAATGGTGTACATTCATCAAAAAAATTATTCTTGGGGAAGAGATTGAGGCGATGGGAATGAAGGATTTCTGGAAAATGTTTTTTGTTAAATATTTTCCCCACACTCTTCGTCTAATCATGGAATGAGATTTACTTTCACTAAAGAAAAGGAGGTAGAATCTATTAAGGTGTTTGAGGAAAAAATTAATATACATTCATGATAAGCCTCTGGTTTTATCATTAACCGTGAATATAAGGATTTCCACCTATTTGGTGGTATATAACCCACCCGATGGAATGCCCTGGCCAATTGTGGCTTTAAATACAATGTGTAGATTTATTGATGTGCCATAAATGTTAAGATGGAGATCAGAAAATCATGGGGGTATCAAGGGGATAAGGAGAGGAATGTAGAATTTAATTCTGGTGTCCTGATGGATAATTCTAGCGGTGCTGCAAAATTATTACACCTCGCTTTTCAAATATGTAGAAAGTAGAACCGTGGAAATTACATAAATGGGATGATGAAATGATTTAGGTAAGGGAGGGCAGGGAACGTAGGCAATAATTGCTGACATAAATTACATGATACTACGATAGAGAAAAGTAACACTATAAGGCCCCAGCCCTAAACCTTACTTAATCTTGAGTTATTACAAGATTACACATTGAGGATCTTTTCAGGTTTAGAGTTTTAGAGAATTAGATCATGAAACTTGCATTACATTCCACATTTAAACAAAGTGGTTACATAAAAGACAATATTCATTCTTCCCATCAACGGAAACCTATTTAAAATAAAACACGGATTCTTTCTTGACACATCCTTGACACTATCATCACATCATGTACCTTTCCCTTGACCTGTGAAAAACATTTCAAAAACTTGGGACGAGCATAAAAATCTCAGTAAGGGTTATAAAAATATGGAATGGAAGCATGAGTTCATAAATACATAATAATGAAATCATACTTTACCCATAAAACATAGGCATATCAAATCATGAATAAATCATAGAAAACATAAGACATAAAGATAACTTGAGGCATTCATAACATTCTTACGTAGGGAGTAACCCTCTTGGTTACATTTGGAATACCCATCACAGTATATTCCCTAAATCTCTTCGGAGAAACCTTAACGTTCCACTCCTTCGCGTTACCCAATGCATTGGAGAGCTATATCGGGCTCACCCGCCCTTAGTTTATCACGGAACCACCCGTTCTTCGTAACAATGCCCAAGAACCATAACATAATCGTATCATATAAAACATGCATAAAGGAAACATAGAATTTCCACATTTCAATCACCATATAACATTTTAGTATATTGAAATAATGAATCCATTCTAAAAGAAACCATTTCCAAAACCATTTAAAACATTTAATAAAGAGATTTTTGAATCAAAGTGTCCCATACCACCTTGAAGCTTAAAATTTTAAACCATTAATATCCATATAATTAAATCCTTAAAACCATTTTGAAAACATGTATATTAATAAGAACAAATAATTAAAACATTTAAAACGATATTTTGGTTAAAGTGGTTTTACCAAAATTAGAGACACTTGAATACAATAATTGAGGAATAACACTTAGTCAGAACTTTATAATATCATGAGAATAAATGGATTCATGATATAATACTCCAAAGGACAGTATATACACCATATAAGAGTGAATTGGTGCATAACAACAATGAACCCTCAATAGAAATGTCAAATGTGATGAAATCCCTTATAAAGAAGGTATCCTTAAATTAAGGACAAATAAATCTAAAAAATATGTGTGACAAATATAAATACACCCAATATAAGTGGATATTAAGTGTAAAACAATAAAAGGCCATTCACACATATTCAATGGATGACATATTCAATGACTACATGTTGAACCCAAAGAAATCGAAATTGGGTTAAAAAGTTCCCTTGGCAGCCTAACGGCATCACATCAAAATGAGTTGATGAGAAATAAAAAGTGTATCTCATCACATGGACATAAAATTTACATCAATAAGGATGTATGAGAACATATCCCAACATAAAAATATGTAAATTAAAAGACCCAACAAAAGAAGTCTTTTTAAAAAAAAGGAGGGTGAAAGGTTCCCTTACCGACTTGGGTATCTTTCAAAACATACACCCCATGAAAGAAGGACAATAGATAATTGATGTGAATACTCATAAATGAAAGTATATTACACAAAGAGTATAATAATGGGAGGTACATACCCCACTCAATGGAATTTGTGGCAAATGTAGCATAAATCTCACGAGAATAAAAGTGAGATGAAAAATCCCTTACGAAAACTCGGCAACCTAACGGCGCCACATAAAACTTCCGAATATGGATTGATGAGATCAAATAGGGTATCTCATCACATTACAATAAAATTTACAGCAAGAGGAATATAGAAGAACATCCCCCAACATTACAGAGAGGAGCCTAAAAGAAGTGACATAAAGGAGAGTACTTAAGAAAGAGAGAGGTTAGATCTCTTACGAAAGTTCGGCAGCCTAACGGCGACACTCAAAACATCCAAAATGGATTGATGAGAGGGAATAGGGTCTCTCATCACATGAACATAAAAATTACAGTAGGAGTAATATAAAATAACATCCCAATAATAATAAATATGAGCTTTAAAAGGAATGACATAAAAGAGTGTACTTAAAAAGAAAGAGAGGAGTAGGATCCCTCACCTCGGGTCCGACTTGACTCGATCGTTCTTTAATCTCTTGAATAATAAACTTGTGTTAATTTATAATTCCTTAAGAACCTTTTTCAAGTTAATTCTTACTTTTATACCACTTATTACCATGTCATAAACATTATGTAATCATTTAAGTTAATAATATTTGTTTTGCCGATATTTGTTTCTTAAGTCGAAAGTGGACTTCTTACCATTACATGTTGTTCGTGTGGTCAAATGTTTATTATATACAGAATAATATTCATGATTTGGATATCATATATGTCATATATATCCAGTACATGCATGCATTTATAAAATTACATAATCATTTAGAGGTAAGAAATGAAATGCACCGTTCATGGAGACGGTAAGCCGTACGTACGCATGAACGCTACTTTCATTTCTATTTCATATTTTATAGAATGGAATAATAATTATATAAAGGTATATTATAATTACAGTATAATATCATATATAATATCATAGTTCCATCCTTTATACGTCCCAGACATGGTATTTAACGAATCAAATCATTTTGAGGGGGCAGTAGTCCGCACTTCCTTAAAAGAAGATATCGCGTATACCCATAATGGAAGCCATAAAGGTAAGACAAAAATGAAAAATACAGAAGCGTAAATAAAACATAAACATATTATATATCATATATAAAAATAGTGAAATCATAATGGCCACCTTTGAAGGTGTTAAATGAGTATTGAACAATCATCGTTTCGGGAGGCAGAATTTCACCATCCACGGAAACCGTATGTTCTTTAACCATTTGATGTAGTTGTGTGAGAGTTTAGCTCGAATAAATCTTATAAAAACATACTAGTATATTGAAGATACTTGTGTTGTTACAAAATAAGTAAATAAAAAGAGTTTAGGGGGTTGGAGAAGCAAAATAAAACAAATGAACATGAGAGAGTGAATTACCTTTAAAAGTGTAACTCCTTTTGATTTGAGCCTAAAGGCTTCCTTTGAAAGGATTATGCCCAAAGGGAATCCTCTAGGATGAGGAGAGGGATGTGGAGAGAGTAAATGTACAGGGGTTGGCCGAGCCAAAGGCTTGAGGAGTGTTTTAAATGAGGTAGAGGTGGGGGGCTTTTATAAGAGGAGAGGAGGGGAACTTTTGGAAAGTAAATAAATATTACTTTATTTGAAAATGTGTTTCGGTTTCAAAAGGTCCCACATTGATATAATTCTTGGATAAGGTGATAAGGCTTCGAAATAAACTCATCCAATAAGTTTTGGACATGTGTAGTTCATAAATTTTACATTATCTTTCCATTTTATTTAAATCGTCAAATAATGATGTCATCGCTACATCATTATTATGTCATAAATAATTTAATTTATTTAATGTCTAAAAATTATAAAACAAATACTATGATGTAGGAAATCTATTTAGCTTTCCAATTAATATTTATAATCAAAAATATGACTTGTATAAACTCACTTAAAAATTGTTTTAGTAAAACATATCATGTTTGTGTCAATTTTACTTTTACATTAAATAAAATGTTATTTATCTCATTTCCCAACCAAAGTGGATCCATGGGGTCCCCAAGTTGACCCATGGCTTGTCTTGGTCGGCCATGATACAACCAATGAGGGTAAGACATGTGTCAAGCTCATCTCATTTTATTAAAGCATTATTTTTACCTTAAACCACACTAATTACCACTAATCGCGATTAAAAACATAATAAGTTACTATTCACCAAAAAAATTATTTTAATCTCATTGAACCACATTTTACTTCTTAATGACAACCATGTATGTCGGATTTTTGAAAATCAAAACACAATGATGGCAAAATTTCATTTAAACGGAAAATCAGTTTTTATAAGTACCACTTAGTGGTTTCACTATTCCTCAAAAATTGAAGTTTTTCAGAAAAATCCCAAAAATTCACCCTAAGCTATATTTGATATTCTGAATTCAAAAATGAAGTCCGTTTTACAAAATTCAAAACATATAAGTCACATTAATTAATTTAATAATTAATTCCCGTTGTCATGACAAATAGCGTGTTTTATGAAACAATAAGTATCAAAAGATTGACACTAGTTTAAGTCTGATTTCAAAGTGAAATTTATTCCAACGACCACTATTGGATTTAATGGTAAAAATATTTTCTAATTTCACTTTAAAACCAATTCAAAATATATTCTAATCATATAAATAAATTAGATTAAAAAGTAGTTTTGAATTAAAATACAACATTTTACACTATTCATGAAAAAAAGAACTTTATCGGAAAGATACCAAAAATTTACACAAAGTAAATTTTGATGTCCCGATTCTTAATATAAGTTTTATTTGGTCCAAAAGAATGTTTAAGAGTGAACAAAACTATATTTAATGACGGTTCTCCATCAAAAGGTGATAAGTGAACCTTTAGTGAAAACTAGGGCATATACGCCTAAAATTGAATTCTTTCCGTATTTTAAGCCTTTATCTATTATTGTATAAATGTAAAAATATTTAAGAACATATATAATCATATTTTAGTTATTTATATCCATTCCCGCCATTACAACGGCTACATGTTAACTAACATTTAAAATTTATTATTAGAGTGCAAGGTAAGATTCCGAAGAAACTCGTTGTTATGTGTTGGGTACGCCATCGAGCATAGCGTCCCCTTTAAAGTCATATCAATATTTTATTCACAAATATGGATAAATATGAAAATTTCATATTCTTTATTTACCCGGGTGTTACATCCTTCCCCCCTTTTGGGAATTGCGTCCTCGCAATTTTAAAAAAAATTTGAACTCGGAAACATCCTTGAAAGTCCCACATCGGAAGAAGAGTCGGTAAAACAATCACTTTAAAATAAAGAAAGATAAGCACAGAGGTCACCCGAGTTAACCCATACTAGGATTACAAGTATGAAAATATGGACATGGAGGAAAAAACAAAGGGTCATGCTCTGATGGAGAGTGATAGAAAACATGCTTAGGAGAAAGTTAACCACGAGAAAATCACAAACTTGTGATGGGTTAAACGGTATTCGATTCCCCAGTAAGAAAAGTTAATAGACAACATTTTTGTTTTAAGTTACTTTTTATTGAGGAATTTATTCATAAGGAAGCATAATCACTTATCATGTTGACTTTCAACTTTTACTGGATTCCTTAGTCAAAATCATATTTTTTCCAAAAGACGAGTATTTAGGGAGACTTGTTCGCATTAAGAGTACTATAATCAACTTCTAGAGAATCACCTAATCCCCAAAAGAGAACTATATACATCCCATGTTTTTAGGCTTTAACCAAAACCAAAACCAAAAAGGTTAGTACAAGATCAGATAATCCAGAAAAGGATAACCCCTTATAAAAAGAAAATCTATTCTTAATCTCCAAAATTTTTCCAACAAAACCCAAAGTTCAACGAGGACCATCCGATAAACAATTTGTCCATAAAATTCTTCAAACTAAACCAATATAAGATTGAAACCAAAATATTTGAAGTATTTAGTCACATAGTCTTCCAAGCTAAATCGTAACATTTATCTCCAAACAACATCAGTTGCTCCTAAAGTCTCACATTGAAAAGTAATTATCCTAATCACATATCCTCCAAAATCAACTTACTCTTAATTCATAAAATCATATAACTAAAAAGAATCAGTCAAACTAACTAGGGGCTTCACGTAGTCCAGTGGTAGGTGATAAATACCAGTCGCACTTTGGTTGTGGGTTCGATTCCCGCAGCATTGTCCGACGCGACGGGTTGTCACACGGTCTGCGTGTTGTCCTTTTTCCAAAACTATATAATTCTCAAATCATTACCCAAAAAGGGATAAAATCATCATAAATAACCATAACATAATTTAACCTCAATTTTATCTCATGCCTTTCACTTCAATCATAACATATGGTAACCCATAATTACCTCAAAAGTAAGGATCATATAAACCCAAATGGTTCTTTATAACTATGTTCACAAAAGAAAAGATAACTATTACTTGAATAAAATTTTCCTATATTAAACATCATGGTTACACATAATATAAATAGTCTTCTAATGTAACCCCATCATCAAAAGAGACTTAATACTCTTAAGAATTTCACCCTAACTCTTGAAGCCCTTATATGTTGACATCTTACTCATTCAACATTCTTCATTATCCATTATCCATTCCTTTCCAACTTATTCCGAAATACCTCTTTACTACAAACAAAATCATGAATCATATCCTAAGATTCCAAAATAAGAAAACAATAGTCATGAAATAGTACATACCTTTGATTGGTCATTGTCAGTTTCTTCATCCTCAATCGGAATGGCATTAGGTATTGGTAAACGAATATTGGTACGCTCTTGGTGACCCCATTCACGAAACATCTTCATAGGACATGTGTTTGCATAATGACCATGCACACCACATTTAAAACATTAAATTGATCCCTCAGAAAGAACTTCTTTCCCTTTCCTCGAGTCAACTGGATGCTTCCTTTTTCCATGGAAGGTTCTTGCTTTATGACCTTCATTTCCACATCTATAGCATATTTCTATCCCTTTGAAATATTTTCCTAGGTGTTTCTTTCCACATCTTTGACACATAGGTTTTTGAACACACTTACCTTTATGAGTATTACCTGTACTTCCATAGGGATTTGTTTCTTGCATATATGATGTCTTACAGAAATCTCCAAGGTTTAGGTGGTCAATCATGACTCCAGATAGTTGGTTCAGGATAATCACAAGAGTTCCCATTGCAGCTCCCATATCATTCAGTTGCTTGCTCAAAACACTGTCACAGTTTCCTTCATATCCACTGTTACTTTGGTGCCTGCTAGATCCAGCCATTTACTAAAACCAAAAAGGTCAGTGTGAGTATATCAACAAAACCATCATGTACTAATGAATAAGATAAACAATAAGATATACTTACTCATTCACTTTATCTAAAACTAAGACTCTTGTCTGAAATCCTAACCATTATGGTAATGTCAGTTATGCTTAAAGAATACCCTAACCTCTAAAGTTATCTAAACCGACCTTTGATACCATCTATAAGGCCCCAGCCTTAAACCTTACTTAATCTTGAGTTATTACAAGATTACACATTGAGGATCTTTTCAGGTTTAGAGTTTTAGAGAATTAGATCATGAAACTTGCATTACATTCCTCATTTAAACAAAGTGGTTACATAAAAGACAATATTCATTCTTCCCATCAAAGGAAACCTATTTAAAATAAAACACGGATTCTTTCTTGACACATCCTTGAAACTATCATCACATCATGTACCTTTCCCTTGACCTGTGAAAAACATTTCAAAAACTCGGGATGAGCATAAAAAGCTCATTAAGGGTTATAAAAATATGGAAAGGAAACATGAGTTCATAAATACATAAGAATTAAATCATACTTTACCCATAAAACATAGGCATATCAAATCATGAATAAATCATAGAAAACATAAGACATAAAGGTAACTTGAGGCATTCATAACATTCTTACGTAGGGAGTAACCCTCTTGGTTACGTTTGGAATACCCATCACAGTATATTCCCTAAATCTCTTCGGAGAAACCTTAACGTTTCACTCCTTCGCGTTACCCAATGCATTGGAGAGCTATATCGGGCTCACCCGCCCTTAGTTTATCACGGAACCACCCGTTCTTCGTAACAATGCCCAAGAACCATAACATAATCATCTCACATAAAACATGCATAAAGGAAACATAGAATTTCCACATTTCAATCACCATATAACATTTTAGTATATTGAAATAATGAATCCATTCTAAAAGAAACCATTTACAAAACCATTTAAAACATTTAATAAAGAGATTTTTGAATCAAAGTGTCCCATACCACCTTGAAGCTTAAAATTTTAAACCATTAATATCCATATAATTAAATCCTTAAAACCATTTTGAAAACATGTATATTAATAAGAACAAATAATTAAAACATTTAAAACGATATTTTGGTTAAAGGGGTTTTACCAAAATTAGAGACACTTGAATACAATAATTGAGGAATAACACATAATCGAAACTTTATAATATCATGAGAATAAATGGATTCATGATATAATACTCCAAAGGACAGTATATACACCATATAAGAGTGAATTGGTGCATAACAACAATGAACCCTCAATAGAAATGTCAAATGTGATGAAATCCCTTATAAAGAAGGTATCCTTAAATTAAGGACAAATCAATCTCAAAAATATGTGTGAAAAATATAAATACACCCAATATAAGTGGATATTAAGTGTAAAACAATAAAAGGCCATTCACACATATTCAATGGATGACATATTCAATGACTACATGTTGAACCCAAAGAAATCGAAATTGTGTTAAAAAGTTCCCTTGACAGCCTAACGGCATCACATCAAAATGAGTTGATGAGAAATAAAAAGTGTATCTCATCACATGGACATAAAATTTACATCAATAATGATGTATGTGAACATATCCAAACATAAAAATATGTAAATTAAAATACCCAACAAAAGAAGTCTTTTAAAAAAAAGGAGGGTAAAAGGTTCCCTTACCGACCTGGGTATCTTTCAAAACATACACCCCATGAAAGAAGGACAATAGATCATTGATGTGAATACTCATAAACGAAATTATATTACACAAAGAGTAGAATAATGGGCGGTACATACACCACTCAATGGAATTTGTGGCAAATGTATCATAAATCTCACGAGAATAAAAGTGAGATGAAAAATCCTTTACGAAAACTCGGCAACCTAACGGCGCCACATAAAACTTCTGAATATAGATTAATGAGATCAAATAGGGTATCTCATCACATTACAATAAAATTTACAGCAAGAGGAATATATAAGAACATCCCCCAACATTACAGAGAGGAGCCTAAAAGAAGTGACATAAAGGAGAGTACTTAAGAAAGAGAGAGGTTAGATCTCTTACGAAAGTTCGGCAGCCTAACGGCACCACTCAAAACTTACAAAATGGATTGATGAGAGGGAATAGGGTCTCTCATCACATGAACATAAAAATTACAGTAGGATTAATATAAAATAACATCCCAATAACAGTAAATATGAGCTTTAAAAGGAATGACATAAAAGAGTGTACTTAAAAAGAAAGAGAGGAGTAGGATCCCTTACCTCGGGTCCAACATTACTCGATCGTTCTTTAATCTCCTGAATAATACACTTGAGTTAATTTATAATTCCTTAAGAACCTTTTTCAAGTTAATTATTACTTTTATACCACTTATTACCATGTCATAAACAATATGTAATCATTTAAGTTAATAATATTTGTTTTGCCGATATTTGTTTCTTAAGTCGAAAGTGGACTTCTTACCATTACATGTTGTTCGTGTGGTCAAATGTTTATTATATACAGAAAAATATTCATGATTTGGATATCATATATGTCATATATATCCAGTACATGCATGCATTTATAACATTACATAATCATTTAGAGGTAAGAAATGAAATGCACCGTTCATGGAGACGGTAAGCCGTACATACGCATGAATGCTACTTTCATTTCTATTTCATATTTTATAGAATGGAATAATAATGATATAAAGGTATATTATAATTACAGTATAATATCATATATAATATCATAGTTCCATCCTTTATACGTCCCACATATGGTATTTAACGAATCAAATCATTTTGAGGGGGCGGTAGTCCGCACTTCCTTAAATGAAGATATCGCGTATACCCATAATGGAAGCCATAAAGGTAAGACAAAAATGAAAAATACAGAAGCATAAATAAAACATAAACATATTATATATCATATATAAAAATAGTGACATCATAATGGGAACCTTTGAAGGTGTTAAAGGAGTATTGAACAATCATCGTTTCGGGAGGCAGAATTTCACCATCCACGGAAACCGTATGTTCTTTAACCATTTGATGTAGTTGTGTGAGAGTGTAGCTTGAATAAATCCTATAACAACATCCTAGTATAATTAAGATACTGGTGTTGTTACAAAAGAAGTAAATAAAAAGAGTTTAGGGGGTTGGAGAAGCAAAATAAAACAAATGAACATGAGAGAGTGAATTACCTTTAAAAGTGTAACTCCTTTTGATTTGAGCCTAAAGGCTTCCTTTGAAAGGATTCTTCCCAAAGGGAATCCTCTAGGATGAGGATAGGGATGTGGAGAGATTAAATGGGCAGGTGTTGGCCGAGACAAAGGCTTGAGGAGTGTTTTAAATGAGGTAGAGGTGGGGGCCTTTTATAAGAGGAGAGGAGGGGCACTTTTGGAAAGTAAAGAAATATTACTTTATTTGAAAATGTGTCTCGGTTTCAAAAGGTCCCACATTGATATAATTCGTGGATAAGGTGATAAGACTTCGAAATAAACTCATCCAATAAGTTTTGGACATTTGTAGTTCATAAATTTTACATTATCATTCCATTTTATTTAAATCGTCAAATAATGATGTCATCGCTGCATCATTATTATGTCATAAATAATTTAATTTATTTAATGTCTAAAAATTATAAAAAAAATACTATGATGTAGAAAATCGTTTTAGCTTTCCAATTAATATTTATAATCAAAAATATGACTTGTATAAACTCACTTAAAAATTGTTTTAGTAAAACATATCATGTTTGTGTCAATTTTACATTTACATTAAATAAAATGTTATTTATGTCATTTCCCAAACAATGTGGATCCATGGGGTCCCCAAGTTGACCCATGGCTTGTCTTGGTCGGCCATGATACAACCAATTAGGGTAATACATGTGTCAAGCTCATCTCATTTTATTAAAGCATTATTTTTACCTTAAACCACACTAATTACCACTAATCGCGATTAAAAACATAATAAGTTACTATTCACCAAAAAATTATTTTAATCTCATTGAACCACATTTTACTTCTTAATGACAACCATGTATGTCGGATTTTTGAAAATCAAAACACAACGATGGCAAAATTTCATTTAAACGGAAAATCAGTTTTTATAAGTACAACTTAGTGGTTTCACTATTCATCAAAAATTGAAGTTTTTCAGAAAAATCCCAAAAATTCACCTTAAGCTATATTTGATATTCTGAATTCAAAAATGAAGTCCGTTTTAAAAAATTCAAAACATATAAGTCACATTAATTAATTTAATAATTAATTCCCGTTGTCATGACAAATAGCGTGTTTTATGAAACAATAAGTATCAAAAGATTGACACTAGTTTAAGTCTGATTTCAAAGTGAAATTGATTCCAACGACCACTATTGGATTTAATGGTAAAAATATTTTCTAATTTCACTTTAAAACCAATTAAAAATATAATCTAATCATATAAATAAATTAGATTAAAAAGTGGTTTTGAATTAAAATACAACATTTTACACTATTCATTAAAAAAAGAACTTTATCGGAAAGATACCAAAAATTTACACAAAGTAAATTTTGATGTCCCGATTCTTAATAAGAGTTTTATTTGGTCCAAAAGAATGTTTAAGAGTGAACAAAACTATATTTAATGACGGTTCTCCATCAAAAGGTGATAAGTGAACCTTTAGTGAAAACTAGGGCATATACGCCTAAAATTGAATTCTTTCCGTATTTTAAGCCTTTATCTTTTATTGTATAAATGTAAAAATATTTAAGAACATATATAATCATATTTTAGTTATTTCTATCCATTCCCGCCATTACAACGGCTACATGTTAACTAACATTTAAAATTTATTATTAGAGTGCAACGTAAGATTCCGAAGAAACTCGTTGTTGCGTGTTGGGTACGCCATCGAGCATAGCGTCCCCTTTAAAGTCATATCAATATTTTATTCACAAATATGGATAAATATGAAAATTCCATATTCTTTATTTACCTGGGGTGTTACAAACACCCTGCTTGTTCTTTAATGCATTTTCCATTGCTAAAACTACAATGAACCGAGGCACTTTGTGAACTAGTTCCCTAATCCATTTGTTTTTTGAGGCAACCAAAAACAACCAAGGAATAAATGGGGATATTTTTCAATCATTACTGCCCAAGTGAATACAGATTATGGAGTGGTGACATATATGCTAGTAATTTATTATTTAATAGTGAACATACTTATTTATTATGGTTCTGCACAATAATTTTTATCCTGAATGTTAAATATAACAATCATAACACCACCAATAGGCATGGAAGTATAGATGTAAATAAAAATAGTAAATGGGAAAAATATAGCATCCCATGAAAATGACTCCTCCCCTATCACAATTTTTTTTATTGAACTTCATGGTTAACCTCATCATACTTTCCAAGGTGGAATTTTACTCAATTCTAGGCATGGATTTTCTTTCCCCATATAGATCCATCATTAATATTTTTGAGAGGGATATCACTCTCCAAATGGTGAATCAATCCCTGATTCTATACAAGTTCATGGAGGAGGATGAATCGTCTTTCACACCATCATCTCAAGAAGGGATATTAATTCCCTATGATCATGAATGTATTTCTCAGATGATTGATTCTAAGGAAGGTTTCATGCACAATGACATGCCTATTTTGAGGGAATCGGCCGATGTGCTTCTTGAGTAATTGCCTGGTCTTCCTCTTAGAATACATGTTGAATTCTAGATTGATCTTATACCTAGGGCATTGAAAATATCCAAGAATACTTATAGAATATATATTTTAGAGCTTGAAGATAAAAAGAAATAACTACAATAGAATATTAATAAAGAGTTTATATGGACATGTGCTCTACCATGGGGTGAACCAGTCTTCTTCGTCCAGAAGAAGGATTCATCAATGCCCCTTATCAGTGATTATTGTGAGCTCAAGAAAATCATGATAAAGAAAAATTATTTGTAGTCGTGAATTGATAACTTGTTTGATCAGTTATGTGGACCACAATGATTGTCCAGTGTGGATTTGATGTTGGGGTATTACCATGTAAATGTTAATAAGAAGGATATCCCTAAGGCTACTTTTTCATTAAATATATGTGCACTAAGAATTTATTTTAAGGCCTTTTATACTCACTAAATCTCCATAAATCTTCATGGACATGATGAATAGTGTAATTTGATATTACATTGAAATTTTATTAGTAGTGTTTAAAAACCATATGCTAATATACTTCAAAACAATGGAGGTGTTCGAGGAGAATCTATGAATTTTACTGGTGACCTTTAGAAAGGAGAGTTCCTATGAAATGTATAGCAACTGTGAATTCTAGTTGAAGGAATTATCATTCATGGGGAATATCATCAATAGAAATTATATATATTTGAAATCATCTAAAATAAAATCAATTGAGGGATGTAAAAGGCCAACATCTATGACATATATTCACAGATTATGAGAATTATCAAGATATTATTGTCGATTTGTGATTTTTAAAACCTCTTAATAAGATAATTAAGAAGTTAGTCATGTTTTCATGGAATGATGAATGTTAAAAAGATTCATGGAGTTGAATATGAGGCTTATCACTACCCATAGGCTCACAATACCCACAAGTGGGAGCTATTTTTAATCTTCGACAATGCTTCGAAGAAGGGATTGGGCGGTGTGTTAACATAGAATGACAAAGTCATTGTCTATGCCTCAATTTAGTTGAAAACTCTTGAGAAAAACTATCCCATGCCTGATCTAGAGTTGGAATCTATGATCTTTCCATTGATAATTTGGGAACAATATCTCTTTGGGGAGAAGTGTGAAATATATACTTATCCCAAACGTCTCAAATATATATTCACATAGAAAGAGATGAATATACATCAAAAAATATGGTTAGATCTGAAAAAGGATTATGACTACTCAATTAGTTATCACCGTAGGAGAGAACGGGGTGGCAGAAGCACTAAGTATAGTAGACTCAACAAATCTATTATTGATGATAATTGAAGAGGATCCAATATTCTTACATTTTATGAATATTGAAATGGGAATCATAAAGAAGTTATCATCATCAATCCACTTACAAAAGATTCCTCAACCATCTATTTTGGAAATGAGAAGGGATCCTTAAAAAATGATGTAGGAATTTGGAATAAAGTTGAATACATTAGAAAGGGGAAATCCTCACAATTCACTTTTAATGAAGAAGAAACTATGAGATTTGAGTCAATACTATGTGTTCCATTAAATCCGGAGATAGAGAAATAAAGTTTGGATGATGCACATAGTTCAAATTTATCCATCCACACAGGAACCAATATATCGTATAGAAATCTATAAGAAAACTCTTGGTGGGATAACATAAAGATGGATATTGATAATTATACATCAAGTTTTTTGGTATTTCTGCAAGTGACTGCTGAGAAGAAGATATCTAAGGTGATGATGAAACCCTTACCCATACCAACATAGAAATGGGAAAGCATCAAAGTTGAATTTTTCACCAAACTTCTGAAGACATCCGTATGAAATAATGATATATCGGTTCCTATGTATCATCTTACAAAGGGTGCAGAGTTCATTACAATTAGAGATTTTTTCTCATTAGATTAATCTGAATCTATATACATCAGAGAAGTGGTAAGGCTCCATTGAGTACCACAGTCAATTTTGACTGATAGAGATCCAAGATTCACCTCCATCTTTTGGAAGAGTCTCCAATATACTCTGAACACTGAGTTGATCTTCAGCACAACCTATCACCCTCAAACTAATTTCCAATCTGATCGGACTATCGAGACACATGAGGACATGTTTATAGCATGGTCAATGGAATTAAAATGTGAATGTAATGAACATATTAATTTGGGGGAGTTCTCTTATAAGAATATTTTCCACATAAGATTCCAAAATGATCCTTATGAATCCCTTTATGGGAAGAGGGGCATAAAACCAGCATGATGGGATGAAGACGGGGAATGTAAAATTTTAGGTATGTAAATGTGGGAGAAGGATAAGACCATCCAACAGCACATCAGATCTACTCAGAGTCAATAAAATACTTATGCTGATAATCATCGATGAGACCTAGAATTTGATTTTGGAGACATGGAATTCTTCCTCATATCTCCGTGAATGAGAGTTATGAAATTTAAAAAAAGGGAAATCTTATTCAAAGCTACATCATCAATTTTGATAAATTTGAACACATATGAATAGTGGCATATTGACTAGAACTCCCACTAAACTTATCTTATGTACATGATGTATTCCATGTATAACTTTTTAGGAAGTACATACCTGACCCATAACATGTACTCAATCCCATAGTGGTAGCATTGGAAAATTATCTCTCTTATGAGTAGAAGACGTTGAATATCTTAGATCATAGAGAAAAAGTTCTATGAAATAAGATGATTCCCCTCATTAAAGTGTTGTGGAGAAAACAAAAGTCTGGAAAAGCTTTGTGTGAACCAATGGAAGTGATGATGTAGAGTTACACCACTCCATTTTTGATTGTGAAAATGATATTTTGTGGGAGAAAATTCGTAAGGTGGGAAGGTTGTAACATCCCAATCTATTATGAATAAAATTTCATTTTTTAATAAAATATATTATGGATATTGAAAACACATGCACTCCTTTTGTTTTATTATATCCCAATGGATTTAAATGATTGTTATGTATCCTTATTGTTGACAATATAGTCATTGAACAGTGATCACACGAATATAATAAATATAGGGATTTAACAAATCTTTTTAACATAGGCAAAGGAAGTGATGACCTCAACTAGTAGGATCGTACTCTATAAATCCCATTTATCAGAGCTTCCATGGGATATTTCATTTATAGGATATTACATTGAACAATCAGAAGTTGATATTCAACAACTTGTGCCAGAGAGAAATTGTTTATGGGTGAAATTCATACTCATGAGCTCACAAAACAAATGATGTTCACCGGATTACCCAATAAAATCCAAAACATCACACAACTTACTCTTATGGTGTACACTAGTGTAATAATAGTATATTTATCAAAATCCTATCATTATAATTTTCTGATTTATTTTTGTAAAGAATGATCAATATATGTTCATTAAATTAATGTTTCATTGTAAATGATTTCTAAAGAAGAAATAATATTCATGGTAAATATTCATATTTAATTCAAAAATTCATTTTGATGAATTTATTAATTTTTGAATGAAATATTTTTTTAATAAAATATTATTATTAAGTACATTTTATTAAAAATTAATTATCATGAAATCAATTTTAGTTTTGATTAATGTTTGAAAACTGTTTTGGTCAAAAAACCGTCAATTTTCTATAAATGTCCATTTTTTTAAAGTGAAAATTAGAATATTTTGATTATTATTTATATAAAATGAATATTATTATGGGAATTTGTATTTTAAAATTATCCATTTTTTTCAAAAGTTTCAATGACAGTTGAGTTTTTTGGTTAAAATTATATACCGTATAAATAATTTTTTATGAAAACATAATGACCTAATAGTGATGTAATAAAATAATATAAAGGATATATTCCTCCAAATATATGTTTTTGTTTAATATAATTTAATTTTACATTTATTTAATTTAGTTTATAAATCATAGGTACATCCTCAAATTCATAATTATATTTTAGGATTTAAAATTCATTTCCTTGAATGTGTGACTCACATCCACATAATCATGGAAAACAATTTAATATCATAGGCCCTTGGTATTTTTAGTTAATGTGTATCACTCCCATTTCCCAAAAACTATTTTTGAAAACCCATGGGATTATTTCTTCTTCTGAATATTTTAGTGTGTATGGTCCAAAAAATAATAATAATCAATTCCCCCACATTTCTTAAATATACCCACCCAACCACCAGTTCCTCTTCAGTAATGATCATTGTAGTGTCACCAACCTCTTACCCCTAATCCCTATATTCATCCCAAGGCGCCTCTATGCTCCCAAGAATCCTATAACAAGCCTTTGGGACCACACATCCACGTAAGGGATCAACACCTTTCTCTCTTCCTTTCAATTCCTGAACCTTGTTTGAAATTAGACTTTCTAATTTCAATTGGTTATATTTTCACCCTTCAATAAAGAAATCCCTACTTTCAGTTTGATGGTATTTTAATGTGGTATCATTTATCCTCCCTCATTTATACCCTTACCTACTCTGTTACTATGCCGAAATTCCGTAAATGATTTATCTCTTCTCATTTCCCTTTCAAGAACATTATTTTTATCGTGTATCTTAAATTCCATTTTATATTTTGGGATATTATTTTCCATAATAAACATACTTTAATTTATTTGTATAAATGATGAGATACCCCTTTTACTGTCATCTAATCATTTTATGAATTTCCATATGACACAGTTATGCTGTCGAAATTGAACAATTATTTTCCATGACAAAATCAGCATGTAGTTGATACCATACTCATTACTCTATCAAGGGTATTAACATTTATGCACATATACATATTATTTGGGAACTTACATGTATTTATTAAATATTCTTCTATAATGAAATAAATTATGATGATGAATTAATCCATTTTATATGATCTATATAGAACACTAGGGAATGAGATTGAAATGATTATGAATCACACTCCCTGATAGCGCTCAAATGCATTGGGTATTATTTAATTTCATGATTAGTCATGTTGGGATAATATATTACCTTATTAATTTGTAGGTAATTCTTCTAACATGTTGGGATATGGGTTTTCTTAATTCATATATGTTAATGATGCTTTATTTTAAGTTATTTCCACATTTCCATGTCATGATGATGGTGCTATATCATGCCTTTATGTTCATATATCTCTTAAGCTGCATTGATATGAATTTCTTCAAACATGTATTGTATTATTTATTTTAATAATTTTTTACTACCTTACTAGGCTTTATATCTCATGATTTTCTTATGTATTTCCTCAGGATATCCCATGAAATGATAAGTACATGGGAATGTTGTGGTCATGAAAAGAAGTTTAAAATAAAGATGTGTATTTCATGATTAATGTTGTTATGTAATGATCATAAGACCCAAATAGACATGACCACTCGATCTTCTAAGTTGTATTAAGTGAAATTTTATTTAATAAATCATGATTAAATGTGTAATAAAGATAAGGGTTGTTATAAAAACCATTCTTATGTTTTATTACCCACAATAATAAATTTTAACAAACTGTGATATGTTATTAATATTTTAATTTAAATGTATATGTTATAATATATTGTTTTAAATTTAAATGTTAAAATTTTAATAATTTTTTTTAATATTATATATATTTGTTTAATATAAGGAAAATATATTTATTAAAAATACTTAATTTTCGCTGCATTATTTATATGTTTAAATATTTTATAAAATGGTCTTAAATGTAAATTTTATTAAATTATATATCAATTAATCCATGTCATTTCATTGTAATCATTTTTATATTGTTCTTTGATAAAAAAATACTTTATATGCATCTCATCATTTTCTCTTTACAAAACTGATGTATCGTCATGTATGAGGGTTTATTTTAAATTAAATATTTTCATCCTTGATCAGTGGAATATAGATCAAATATATTCCATATTTCTAAGCAGTTTAATTTATAATATTTAGTGTATTGTTCTTAATTTCTAACAAAATTAATATTATAAAATGAAGAAAAAAACAATATGTCCAGTTATCTTTAAAATGTATGTATCTGGAGATTAAACTAAAAATATAAGTTAAAGATGAATAAAAATATTTAAAAAAATTATGAAAATTTATCAATAATATCTATTTTATTAATTATAATTTTCCATTTTGGATCCTTTTATTAGGAAGTAAATGTTGGTACACCTTTTTCTTTTCAAGAATTGTAAATATTCCACTCACCTCACTTATAAAATGCCACTTGTTCTGTGCTCCTATTAACAAATACAAAATCATTTCTTTCAGATATAACATACCCAAATAACGTCATAAATTAACCCTTGTTATCCTTGACTACATATTTTGTTCCAATATCTAATCCAATAAGCCTTTTTGTTCAAACTAGGAGGTATTTTTAGAAGAAGAGGAAACATCTTAATCGATCATTTTATATTATTTCTTACTCTACCTCATTCAATTATTTTGAAAAAATTGATTATATAATGACATAAGGATCTACCATTTACTTATATGTTTTTATTTAAATTTAATAACATTATTCCATCTTCTTTTCCATCGAATGGGTTACAAAATCATCATTCATGTGTACGAGAGACTATACCCACATGAAATTATTTTATTATTTTTCTATCACTGCCTCCCATTGATGTAAATAATGTAGGATTTATAATTTATATATTATTTTCATAATTTTATTATTATTATAAAATATTTATTACACACATTATATATTACTTTACCATCATTGTAAAATGACACTATCGTTTGTGTGTATGATAGACTTCCACCACAAAAAGTGATGTAACTCATTCTCACATTACATGGAAGTTAATAAGGATGTGTTTAATAATGAAATGTGATATATATATATATATATATTATGTAAACTTTTATAAGGTTAATATATTATTTTCCATAATTTCATTCTTTTCTTTGGGAAAATAGAAATTGCATTCGTACGTATAGACAACCTACTATCTCCATGAACATTATATATCATTTTCTATTTATAAATTATATAGATAAATATACATAAATTTATAATGAGCATATATTATATTTATATCATGTATATATTTATATATATAATTGAACTTAGAACAATATAAGAGGAAAAAGACAAGATATCAAAATGTACAAGAAAAAATAATGTAGTTACTGCCTGAAACGTGACTTTAACATTGAAATTTTAATAAAAGGATATTAAATTGTCATTGGAAAAACATATATGCGATGATATAGATATATATATATATATCATTAATTTATTTATAGATACAATACATTTAATATACAGGTGACTCGAATATGTATAAAGGAACATGTGAGTGAAGTTAAGGGAAGTCTTATCAATTTTTATGTCCATAACACACATTCCATATTCACAACCTATATCTTTTTTCTGGTATATATAATTATAATGAATTTAATTAATTATTATTGTATTTATCATTTCATTATTCATATATCTACTTTCGGATATATATTTCATGGGGTTTATAATTTAAAGGTTACCAAAGGGGTAAGTGATTTCTGTCTCAATTCTTCTTCATTGAGACATATGTTATGTTATGAAACAAAATTCTATTATGAGGTTTATAAACAGGCACATTGGAATTTATTATAATGAATTTAATAATTATCATGCTATTATAATTTTCAGTTGATGTTATTCTTTCATGGGGTTCATGATTGAATGTTACCAATGGGGGATGTGTTTTATATTACAATCGAATTTTTTATTAATATTGGTTCTTATCATACATAAAATGATTATATCTTCTCATAAACATCTCAAGATACTGATTTATTTATTTTCATTTTATTATTTAATTATATTACATTTATTGTTTTCATTTGTGTCTCTTTATTTACCTAACAGTTAAATAGTGTGTTTTAAGAAAAAATACCCTTCTTTTTAACATCGGTTGAAAAATTGTGTTCTTCTTGAATAGATTTTAAAAAAAACTACTATTTTTTTTTGAATTTCATTAGATTATTTATCAATTAATATTTGTTTTCAAATTTTTTCAAATTTTATCTTAATTTCATTTTCCAAAAAACTAATGATTTTATATTATTAAAAAAGTGAATATAATATTTCTTTTAAATGTGTCCCACATGAAATGAATTACTCACTATGATTTCCATTATTATTATTGAATATTCATTTAGAATTGGTCATTATTACATTAAAACAAAATTACTATCAATATGAATTATTATATAAAAGGATTTTTTCAAATAAGAAATGGTATTTTCCACATGAAATGTTTTAAATGAATTTTAAAGCTTACATTCGAGGTTTAAATGGTTATTTTTAATGAAAACATATTTGAAAAATATTTTATGAATTTTTAGTATTAAAAAGTGATTATCAATAAAATTTTATCATCATCATTGTAATTTTCAAATTTATTTTGATATATTTTTTATATTCTTTCATGGATATTTTCAAATAAATGATTCACACAAATATTTATGTGTTAAAAAGTGTTCATAAAAGTTAGATATATATTTTCTTCATGGAATGATTTAAAAAAATTAGTGATTCATTTATATGTTTTCATTTTAATTTATAATAAATGATTTACATTTTCACATTTTTTTCAAAGTAGAATGTATATTTTTCCCATAAAATATCTTAAATGTTTTTTAAAATTTAGTTTAATTTTGACAATGTTGTTATGAAATTTTTTTTTAATATTTTATGAATTTATTGTTTTATTAATTGATTTTCAGTGAAATTTTATTTTCTTCTATAATTTTTCTAAAATAATATTTCAAAATCATTTTACATCCATGATGAAATACTTTGTTGTTTCGTGTTCCTTATTGGGGATATTATACATATCTTTTATTCTTATTCATTCATTGAGTGGTTTATTTTTATGTTGTAATGATGATTATGAAACCTATCACTCTACATCAAGTTATACCATGATGAAATAATTATAAAAACATTTATTTTCATGGAATATGATAGGTTGGAATGAATAAATGATTATGAAACAAAGTTATTTTACATATGTTATGATATAAATAAATGTTTTTGAAACCCATTTCCCTTATCGGTTATGATATGATGAATGGGTTTTTATCTTATAAAGAACATACTGATGGTTTTCATTATATTATGGGTGGGGAATATATCCCCTTCCAATGAATAAGGTAATGATTTATATCACATTAGAGAGGCATGTACTAAAAATAAAGTGAATCAAGTTTAGTAAGGGTATTTTTTTATAATTATATTCATGGGAGTTATCCTTGTCTAATTTGATGATTGGGGAGTGATCCCATTCCACAAATATATCCTTGGTAGAGATCGCTGACTATTATGGAAATTAAGTCATATTCCCATATGTATAATAAAATTGGTTATCTTATTCCATTTTTATGATATTTTGGATCAAGATAACTTATTTACTTATATTTATGGTCTTAAGGTATTCCAATATTTATTACATGACACAAGATATTATTAACTAGTATTCATGATATGCTTTTCCAATGTTATGATCATGTTCTCATTACTTTATTCTCATATAATACTTATGTGATCGTTGATATCCCAATTTTTCACCCTTACAGAGCATCTGAGATCTCACTTTCTAGTGTTTTCCATCCCTAGGTTATGAATAAAGGTTTTAATTATGGGTTGTTAGTGAATATTACTAATGTGGATGTTATCTAAGGGGGACTATAAAGATATTTCACCAAATTATAAGACTTTTTACATAGTATCCAACGTCACTAAACTATTACAGTCCTTTGTCATGTGTTTTTGAAATTTATTAAATATTTATCTTAGAATATATAATATACATGTATAAAATATATGGGTTTCTATTGTTGGTTTTAAATAAAAGTTATATATAACATCTGGAATCTTGGATGAGATAACATTAGTGGTAACTCTATGAATATTTATAATTATAAGTATAAGCATGAATCATAGTATAGGAAAGTGTACTATATTTTTGATAAAGGGTATAGTGATTCATTTCCAAGAAATTAAATCCCATTATTGGTACAAAAAGTAGATATGGCTATGAATCAATTGTTCGTAAGGGTAAAAATCCAAATGTGGTACCTTGAGCTAGATTTGATTTTCACCTAGTTCAAGATAATAAGCCTTACTAGTCATATGTTATGAAATTACAGGGGGTATTATTTGGATATTTACAAACTCATTTTGAAATATCTTGATCAGTTTAAATAAATAATGAATAAAAATGGACTGGAATTAACCTAATTAGTTAAAGATTCAAATGAATGTTTATAGATTTTAACATTAAATAAATGACTTTACATGATTTTATGGTTCCCCTCTATGATTATTATTGCTCACAATATTCTTTTTAGTTTTATTTATTGGTGGTAACTAGAAATAAGTAGACTAAAATATAATTTTATCAAAATTATTTTGATGAGATTTAAAATTGGATGATGAATAGAGTGCATAATGTAGTTATTATGATTGATCAATTATCATGGAGGACGATTATCAACGTTCATATTTAGAATATATTTGACTAACCAATGATGAGAAGGATATATTTCATTAAGAGAATGTACAGTGGAGACCACAGAGGAATGAAAATTATTATTCCTATATTATTGAATACTAAGATGAAGAAGGTATAGTAATTACTCAAGTAGAGGAGAAGATGTTATGGATGTGTAAAAGAGGACACAAATAGTGCAATTGAATATTAAAAGTTATCTATGTATCTAAATAATGGTATTCCTAAGGTATCATTTGAAAATAAATTTATTTAATGTGTATCATATGAGAATAAAGAAAATCGATGTCCTAAGGGGATTTCTCAAGAAGAGAATCTGAAAGTTTGTATGATTAAGCTTTTATATGTTGATGATGAAGATATTGTGAATGAAATATGTAAGGATGGTGGTATTAATAAATACGATTTTGATTCCTAGTTAATGTCTTATGAATGAGGTTGAATGATTTATTTTTTAATGAATTGTTAATCCTAAAATTATTTTATATGAATCATAATATATATATGTATTGTTTATATAAGTTTTGAAATTAGAATTTTAAATAATATTTATAATTGTACTTTTTACCTAGAAAATTGATTTAAATGTAATGTAAAATTGAAAAAAACACATTATTAAAGACATTTATCCCTTAATATGATCTCAAGGTTGATAAAATGGGTTTTAGTATGGATAAGGAAATGATTAATATAGATAAATTACATTGTATAAGACTAATTACCATTGAAGCGATTAATGATTTTTTTTGAGAAAGTGGATTTTTCTATCATTGATGTAGTGTAAATATTTTTTGGATTTTCCTAATAAATCCAATAATCTACATTTTATGTAATTAATGAGTAATCATGTATGATTTCAATATGGTTTTAAGGTAATTTAGGTTATTTCCGTTTATTATTATTAAATATTTCGATGTTATTCACATGTTTAGTATGTGATAATTAAGAGCTACTTCATATAGTTCTGGGGATTCATGATATGTTCATTTTTCAAATTTTCTGTCATTATTTATAATTTTTTTATTATTATTTTTTACTGGTCATAAGGCTATCCATTTAAAAAGGTTTAAGATGAAATTTGGTTGTCATTTTGATGAATAATGTTTTACATCACCATATGATGATTTATATATAATAGATAAGTCGTGCTAATTATTTTTTAATATTTAGATATAGAAAGAATGGATTATCCTTATTTTATGGATTTTTTGATTCATTAGTTCATCAGGAATAAAAAATCATATTCATTTACTAGAGTAAGGGATGGAGTGAAAATTGTTCGAAGCACAATCAAAGGATGAATTTTTTTACAATAAAAAGAAATGTTGGTCCATTAGTATTTCCATCCCATTGAAATTATTGATCATATCAACATTGTATCCTATAAGTTAGCACAACCATAAACCCTCTGTCAAGTCCTTGATTTGTTTCATGAATCTCTCCTAAGGTCATTAATACATGATCATTTATATGTACTAAACTATAAATTTGTACCTCTCAAGAATGATCATTCATATGTGGAACACCCAATAGAGATTCAAGATCATAGAGAGAATTTATTCTTAAAAAAGGCCACTCCCCTTCTCAATGTTCTATAGAGAGTCCACTTGTTTGAAAAATCACTATGAGAACTCGATGATATGTTATAGTAGATTTATCCCCATTAGATTGTTTCAGAGTAATGACTATTGAAGGAGAAATCCATTTTATCGGTGTAAAAAGTGAAACCTCTAGATTCATGAATTATTACATCCTAAATCAATTTAAAAAAATTAGATATATTTTTTTATGTGAAATAATTATTTTCATCAATATATTGTGTCACACATATCACAAAGTTTATCATGCATCATGCATGACACTAAATTATAACAAATTATAGTATAGTATTATTATTATTTTCATTTGAAAGTTATAACCTAGTTTTAAAACATAATGTTATGATTATAAAAAAAACTAATAATAATTATCATGGGTTTATAGAATAAAATTTATAAAAAATTACATATGTTTTGGTAAATTCTATATATGACTGAAAAATTCAATTTTATGAGAAAATATTATTATTTTTTGTTAAAAAATATAATTAATTTTTTACACTTTTTGAAGATTAATTTTATAGAAAAAAACATTTTCTAATACATAAAGTCAATATTATCTTATGGTGAATTTTATGGATTTTTTCTAAACAGATTATTTTTCCTCAAATAGTGAATAAAATTTTAATGAAAACTATATTTTCATTTTATTTTGTATATGGTTTTACGAATAAAATTAATTCAATTATATATCATTTAATACAATTATTTTCAATGGAATAATTTTTATATTTTATGTCTATCAAAAAACATTTAAATATTTGAACATTTTCCCTTATGAAAATTGGTTTCTCATGGCATCTAGAGGTTTAGTTATATTTAAATTTTAGTACATCGGTGAATTTAATTTTTAAAAGATGATTAAATATTTTTAATCGCAATAAAATATATTATCTAAAAAGTTCAAATTAATTTTTAACCATAACGAATAGTAAAAATAGTAAGAATTATTTACCATGATTAATTTTTAAATGTGTTTAACTAGGGATAAACTATAATGATAAGGGTTAAAAATGATTAAAAACATGTCCAACTCTCAGTTTCTGTTCATATATTGAACATATCTCTCATATTCTATAGAACAATCCATTTTGGATCCTTTAAGAAAGAAGAATACGTGGGTACACCTTTTTATTTTCATAAATTACATTTGTGCTACACACACCACTTATAAATGGCCACCCCTCCTCATATCCCCATAACACATCAAAAACAATTTTTTTTCATCCAATAAATACGAAAATTACTTTCTTAATTCACTATTAGAATCCTATTATCCTTATTTTTGTTATAAAACCAACCATTGAAACCTTTTGGTGTAAACCAAATGAATTTTTCCTAAAAAAGGTAATGTCCCAAATTGAGCATTTTATATTATTTATTCCAATAATTAATTAATTTTTATTAACTGTAATGATATAACATCCTAATTATCATAAATATACTATTACCATATTATTTTAATTTAATGACCTAATTTATTATCCCTTTCCATCATGTGGGTTACATAATATTATTTTTTGTGTAAGGAGAACTATCGCCTCACAACGCAATGTTTTGTTTCTATCACCACCTTTCCCTGATGAATATAATGATGGATTTATTTTTTATCGTATATAATAAAAATATCATTATTCTTATTGAATCATTATATCAATTTTTTCTTCTTAATTCCATTCTATTGGAAAAATTATAAAGTTGTTTGTGTGTATGGAGGACTATCATATCATAAAGTGATGTGATTCATTCATGGTTTATATAGAAGGTAATATAGTTGGATTTAATTGAAATATTATATATATATGAAATAAACATTATAATTTAATTTTAAAATATAATACTCTTTTATTTAGGTGTTTTCTTCAAGAAAATGGAAACAATATTCATGTGTAGGGATGGTCTTTATCTCCATGAAAGGTGTATTTAATTTTCTATATAAGAATTTTATGTGTCACTATTAATATATTTATAATGAATATATACAATTTTAATTTAGTTTTTAATTTTATAGATTCTATGGTTCCATGATCTAGTGAATATTAACAAAATTAAAATATCAAAACCTAGATAAAAAAGAAAGAAGTTATTGCCAAAACCCTAAATGTAACATTGAAGCGTTAATAATGGGAAACAAAATGTAAATGGATAATAATATAAGTTATAAAATATATATATGTGTGTGTGTGTGTGTGTGGATCATTAATATATTCATATTAAATTTACATTTATTATATGGTAGGTTTGAAAGTGTATGAAGAATTCAGAGATATAAGTTAAGGGATTTCTTTATCACCTTTTAATTTTATGCGTCACATTCAATTTTCACAACATATATTGTTTATTTGATGTATATAATTACCATAAATTCATTTTGTGATGATTTTATTAATATTATGATTATTGAAAAATATATGTAGGACCTCTCATCGTGGGGATTATAGTTAAAACGATTCTATAGGGGAAAAGGTTTCCTATCTCAATTTTCATACTTTTAGACATATGTTATACTATGCACAACTCTTCCATTATAAAGTGTACATACATCCACTTTGAAATGAAATGTATTCAATTTCATTATTATCATGATATTAAATTATTCAATTAATTTTATAATTTCAGGGGGATAATCATTCAGAGTTACAAAAGTGGTAAGGGTTTTTTTTACAAACAGATTGTTTATAAGAATTGTTTATTTTTATGATTCAATTGAATAAATGTTATGATATATAAACCAAGAAACAAATTAGTTTTATTATCATATTTATATATATGTGTGTAATTATAATTAATATTTCTCCATATTTTCCCTATCTTTATGTACTTAATATTTCAAAATAATGTTTTATGACAACTATTCCTTATGTCATTCCTTGGTTGAATATCCATTTTCTTCTAAAAACATTTTAAAAAATGTTTTAAAAAATGTTTTTGATGATATTAATTTTTTTTCTAATTTTATATTCAGAAATGAAATTAAAATGAATCATCATGATGTTTTTCAAACAATTCATATTTTCATTTTTCTGAAAATGTGAGAGGAATCTCTGTCCAAATGCTCTCGAAATGAATGGAATTTACTATTTTCATCAACATAATTTATTGTGAATATTCTAAAATATTTATTAATGGTCATTTTCAATGAAATGAATTTCAATATTTTCATTTTTTCAATACTTTTTTTTCAAAGTTTAATTTATATTTTCCTCAAGAAACATTTAAAATTATTTGTAAACCTATGTATATAATTTCAAGGTTATATTTGGAGAAAAGTATTTTCAAAATATTTTATGAATATTGATTATTTTAAATTAATTATAAATAAATGTTTATTTTCCTCAATAAAACTTCTAAATTATTTTTAATGGTCTTTTTATATTTTTCAATTGCTAGTTTCAATAAAATTATTTTCAAATATTTTTATTTCTTAAGAATTTTTTTTATAAGAAGAAACCGTATTTCAATAATTTTTTTTAATAATTTTAATGAAATATTTAATTATTTTAAAAGATATTTTCAAATAATTTTATTTCCAAAAAAATCAAAAAGTTTTTTTTTCAAATAGGCAATGTCATTTTCATCAATAAATGTTTTAAATTATTTTTAATTCATTAATTATTTGTTTTTATTCTTATATTTATTGAAATGAATTTATAATTTTTTTTATGATTTTTTTTATAAAAAATATTTTCAATGAAATTTTATTTGACACGTGAATTTTTAATAATAATAATTCATTATAATTTGACATCTGAGATGATATATTATCATGTTACATATCATATAATGTGGATATGGCCTATTAATACCATTCATATCCTTTCTATTATTTTTTTGATTATGATGTATTGATGTTTATGTAAAAAGTTAATATTCCACAGGTTATATAATCATCAAATTATTATGAAACCTAATTCATTTCATGGTTTATATTAGGATGGAATGATGAAATGATTATGAATCATGTCTCTTTCAAATATGTTATGATATAATGAAATGTTTATGAAACCAATTTCATTTTATGGGGTATGATTTGATAAATGTTTTATGATTTTATTTCATAGATTCATTGAATTTTTATTATATGATGGGTGTTACCTATATCTCCCTCAAATTCATTTGGTGGTGATTTAAATCTCATACGATATGAAGGAATATAATGTGGAGTGGACCAAGTTTAGTTAGGTACTTTTTCCACAATGATGGTCTTGGATGTGATACATGACTACTATGATGGTTTGGGGAGTGAACCAATTTCACTATAAGAGTATTGGCAGTGATCCATGATTACTATTTATATTATATTATATGCTTATGTGTATTCAAAAATTATATGTATTTTTCCATTGTAATTCTCTTTAGGGTAATGATATTTGATGTCCTTATGATTCATGTCTTTTGAATTGAGAACAATTATTCCATGACTAAATATTTGGAACATTGATTTAAAGTGTATGGTTTTCAAATTTTATTCTCATGTTTTCATACACTTCTGCACATGTGGAACTTATGTGATTATTGATATCATTCTCTATTACTCTTACTGATCATCTGAACTCACCCTTTCATATATTTCATTTTCATTATTTAAGGAAAATGGTTTTAAGTATGGTATGTTTGTGAATACTATTAAATGGGAATATATTTATGTTATATATTGAATATATTTCACCAAATTTGAATATTGTATACCAATTATCCAATGACCATAAAATATTAAGGTCATTAGAAGTATATTATTAGAGTGTAATTAATATTTATAAAACAATTATGTAATATACATGCATGAAAATCATGTGTTGATATAAAACTCATACTAATTTCGAAATTATTATGTTTCATAATGGATTTCTCATGTTTTAATCAGTGTATACATAATTAGAAATGGCCAAGAAAAAATATATTATCATTCCATATTATAAATATACCTTTATTATAACATAATCAATTTACTTTATATATTCATGAAAACACGTGTAATATGTGTCAATGGATTACATAGATAAGGAATCACCCAATGGGGTGGACCATAGTGAGGTTCCCACCTCTAACAGGGTGAGTGATTCTCATAATATATATAGATCATAGTCCTAAATAACAATTGAACATGTTAATTAATTACAAAAAATGCATAGTGATTCCCATGATATTAATAATGGAAATAGTTAGAAATGGGATGGAAATTTATGGAAGAAATATATACAAGGTTCCTTATATTGGTAGAGGAACACATACGTAGTGTTGGCCATAGAACTAGAATGGAAGAGGAGGAAAAAGAGAAAAATAAAATTACCCTCATAGTATGTAGTATTACCTTGTACTAAATTGTTGATGAAAATGGAATGATAAAAAAATAATAGAAAATAAAAAATTTCATATCATATAATTATTCTTCTAACATGGTAGACATTAATGGAATAGAATCATTGATAGAGGATTGGATTCAAATCTAATGTTGGAAAACACTGGAAGAGCTTCCATGGAAAGAGGGTGATGTGTAAAGAGTATGAGGGAAAAATAAGGTGATGAGTTATAATGAAATATCAAAAAATACAAATATTGCCTCATTTTATCAAGGTCCATGTGTTTTCTAAATGATTGTCCAAATCGTTCTGCAACCTTCTTACATCATTATCCATGGAAGACACCACGTCACATGGTTAAATGCATAGTTAGTCAGAATGTCTTCTGACTATGAGTTCCATCTATGTTAATGGTCCACCGTTTTTTCAGAACTATCTGGAATCCCTTGCATGGTTTATAAAACTATGATCCCCTATGTATGGTCAACATGGTTGATACATATGCTTACTAATAATCATTCAACAATTGGGAACCTCATATTGCTTATCCAAAAACAAGATCTTCAGGCGTTGAACATGCCTCGAATTCTACCAAACCCTTAAAAAATCATAATAACAACTATTATATTAAAAAATGTAGTTTATGATTGAAATTAAATATTTTATACCTCACGATGAGCTTCAGGATCTTATATTATTATTTTAGACATTGTTCTTGTCAACCTACTGAGTTTTAATCTCATGCTATTTAGGTTCCATTTTGTAGATGTGAAGTCCTCAAGGATGTACGTCTGGACAAGTAAATAGATAAATTCACTTGATTTATCAATTTACTTCTATAGTGAGATCTTGGTTATGGTATTTCCATGTGGTTCAGAAACACTGTTGGGAATATTTTAGTATTCCATGCCTTTTTTGTTTTCTCCTTGCAAGATTTCATCCTGAAATTTTGAAACCCTTCATCACACCATTATATTTTCATAATACATTGGTTTTAGGTTTTTACCCCATTCTATTATAGGGGTGTGCATTTTAGTTTTTATCTTATTTACATATGGAGTTACACTAAATATCATAATATATTGTCTCTTTAGTACATTCCTATAACTATCTCTACTAGTCAAAAACCACTATTATACGGGGAGGTGTGCATAAGGTAATTTAACCACTCATCCCGGTCATGTGATGAATACCAATCTTGGTATTTTATAGTAATTTTGATTCTAAGAAAATTTATTGGATTATTATTTATCAATAAGAACTAATGATATTTTAATGCCAATCAAAAATTGAATGAGATGTTTTAAATACATGAAATCAATGATAGTTTTCATAAAAATTGTTATTTTATTCTATTCACCCAAAAATAAAAATATATATAAAATTCCAAAAAAAATTACATTCCACAAATATTGATGATTTTATTCAAAAAATCTATTATTCTTTGTCAAATTTATATTCTAAAATTTTGAAATTTTTATTTCAAATAAAAATCCTTAACATATGAAAACAAGTATAGTAACAATATAATTATTTTATATTTAACTGTAAATTTTCATTGTGTCATCGTAATGAATATATAATTATATATTATAATTCATGAATATTAATAATTCATGAAATTAAATTACTAAATACATTACATGGTCTATAACACAAAATTTCTTGTGAATAATGATGTGGTTAATAAAACCACCATATGTTTTCCATTATTATGATGTTTTCAGATTAAATGAGTGATAATGTATCCTTGTAATTAAATAATATACCAAACATAAAATCAATATAGTCGATAATATTTTTTCCACGGTATTTTATCACTAGAGAACATTAGTAATTTTATTTCTTCAATAGTGGGGTACAATATCAGTTTCACTATTCATCATAGATAGGAATTTTGGAATATATTTATCGCATTTGCTCTAAGGGAACATTGACATATTTAGCCTATAGGTTGTTACATGTATGTATTATAGTTGTTTTACCAAAATATTAAGTGATAAAAATAACTAATAAAGTTGATAGATTCATGATTACCACCGACCAAGAGGCATTATATATAAGAAACATTAAGGTTATGTTTAGAATATATCGAGTGTAAAAAGGTAGGTGGATCTATTAAGGTTTGGGGTGCCTATATCCATTTATACATACCATTTATCTTTAGCACCATGTTATTTTATTTCATTCTCCAAGGCCTTTAAGGAAAAAAAATTATAAGGGGCCTTTAGTCGATAGGGTTTTGGGTAATTTAAGAACACTCTCTCATGCCAAAAAAGATTGTTTATTGTGAACCAAAAATGAAAATTAAATTGGAGGTGGTTTTCTTTCTTAAGTAATCTATTTAAAAAAAATTAATATTCCATATACGTGTTAAGTATCATGAAATATTCTCATAAATATTCATAATGATGTTTTCTTAGGAAGTATCCACGACGTCCATAACACTCTAAAATGACATGGTTTTATATTTCACACTATTTTTTAATACTTAATTTTATATTCATATCAATTAAAATAAAAATATATCAATTTCTAGGTATATATAACAGAAAATTTGAATTTGGTTTTTGAAATTTACGAATTCCCAAATCTAGATACTAGTCCATAGTATGCTCGAAAATAAGAGAGTTATCTAAACTTCTTGATTCCTTTTAAATTAATAATTTATAGGTAATATTATTTCCTTCTGAAAAGGAGAATAAAATAAAGTATAATAATTTATAAAGTCCCTCTATTATTTTAGGTAATTTCAATCTCATTTTATGATTTATTGGAAACATATATTAAACATAAACATAATTCTAGAAGGTTTTGATCCTAGAAATTTAGAAATAATATAACCCCGATTAGGGTAAAACATAAAGTCCCACATGAACATATATTTCCCACACTTAGTTTTCTCCTACATTAACTAATATGATTTTTATACTTTTTCCCCTTCGAATAAAATCATTTTTATGTAGGTTGGAAAGTGTAAATACCAAATTTCTAGAGAATTGGGGAGAGAATTCACTCCTAAAAAAAATCAACAATTCTAGAATGTAAATTATTAAATGGATTACATGAACTATACATGAAATTATTATTTTTGATATTATTTCCCTATATTAAAATGGAATATAATGAAATCTTCATTCATTTCAACTTGTTTTGATCATTAATGATTCATTGTATTTTTCACAAATTTTACCTCAGATTGATTTTCATATATAATATCCTTTTGTTATGAATCTATAAACTTGTGTCCTAAAAATATGACTTCACCCATATCATTTTAGTTATTTGTTTTTATACTTCAATATTCCAATAATTCATGGTATTAAGAGAGACTGAATGCTTCTTCTAGGAATGCTAAGAAACACATTTTCCTCAGATAATAAATTATCCTCCAGGATTTGGCTTCCAATCTCAATCGTCATCAAAAAAATATACTTCAAAAAATAAATAATATTGAGTATAATTATCATTATGATACATCATAACATGCTATAGAGTTAATATAAATAGTGAAATATCCTCTTTATTGTAATAAAATGAGGCAAATTGGTATTAATTTGGAATCATGCGTATAATTTAATAATATGCAAAATTTCAGGGTTTTACATCTTTAAGTATAACAAACAATGAATCAATATTTTACACTATTCTTAATAGTAACTATTTCAAAGATAATAATTCTAATATTCATAGCTAAAAAATATTTTAATAGATAGTACTGTTGATACATTAATTTCAAATATTTTAAACAACTCACATGCATATTTTTATTATGATAAGGACATTAATACTATTGTTTACAACACCTGAAAATATAAATAATTAATTCTCTAATCATCTATATATTAATGTATTCTATTATTTGGTAAAATATTTATTGACAATATTTTAACTATTTTCTGAGAAAAATTATTTCCTCAATATAAAATATCATAATTACTGATTTATTGTTCATGCATTTCATGTAAATATTTTTTTATGATAACTAGAATATTTATTACACATTAATTGATAAAATATTTTACAACGATATATTTAATACAACCCCATATGATCATGAGGCCTTGGGTGTTTGGGTAATTGGGTACATAGAATAATAAAAATCAACAGAAATAAATTGAAATCATTCAAAACTCCTTCAACATGCTCTTAAATAACCATTTCACTTTTAAACTGCATAGGATAGCATGGGGTTATACATACGAAAGGTTTGATATATGAAGGCAAATATGCGAATAAAGAATTTATAAAATGTTGAGGGTAATACTGATGAGTCAATAGGTATATTGTTATAACTCAATAAGAGTGAGAGTCATAAACATGAACATCTATGCCTGATATAAGAACATAACATAATGGCATCATGGGAATGTGGAGACCCCAAAAAACATGACATCATAATAATATGTTAAGGAAATCCACCAAAAATAATAACATAATGTTTCTAATATATCCTCTATTGTACCATAATTGGTATCTTATTATATAAAAGCATTACTAAATACATTGGAGGGAAAATAAATTTAGTCTCACTTATTACATTCATATCATGTACATGAATAATTGTTCCACATTAATCTCACAACATAGGAATGTCATTCTTCAATATTATTCCCATTATTAATGAGTGTGGGGATTATAAATTGGATTCTAGAATTACTGAAGGATAGGTACATATAGGTGAATAACATTTTTTAATGGATATAGGTATTCAGTACATAAATGTTTGGAATGGAAAATTTGGAGTATAATTTAAGAAGCATAATTGGGAAACATAATGATTTATAGAAGGGTTTAGTGAGATTTAATGGGTTTTCTAATTAAATTTAAATAATAAGGATTTTCATATGGATGTGAAATAACATATCCAAATACGAACAACTAGAAATCAAAATTATATAATATAAAGAAGGTTCTGGAATGATTAGGATAAGGAAAATTAAGTATCCTTAGCATGGTGCATTTAAAATATTAGGTGGGGCTTCTAAACAGATTAGGGATGACTTGGTAGGGATCATGAGTTGGAATTAGGGTTAACCTCATCCAAAAAGGTTTTTAGTGAGGTTGAATTGGTGGGAAGGTGGGTTTTAATGAAAAACTGAGTGGAATTATTTATTAATTTAAAAGCATAGGTTTTGGACTCTATATGATACAATAATCTAAACCACATTGCATAAAATGGGGTTTTCCAATGGTTTCTTCTAACGATGACTGGATTTCCTTATTTTAATTATTCATAAATAAAAATTCATAAATTAATACCCATAGTGACGTGTAACTAGGTCATATTTTTTAAGAATTGATTTTATAATCCAAGATATTATATTAGTTTTAAAGGATTCATTAAATAATTCTTGAAATAATTTAATAAAGTCAAAAATGATTTATTTTAATGGTGATCCATAATTTTGGTTCATTTTAATATTTATTGTAGTTATTTAATGACTTTTTGGATTTTATGAAATCACAATACATATTTTATAATTACATTTTATTTAATTTTTACCCAAATGATCAACTATGAAAATAAAATTATGAAAAATTAACTGTTGGATAATTTTCACATGATGAGATGAAAATTAATATATTTTTGTTTTAAAATAATTTCCTCAATAATACAATTTATTATTACAAATAAAAAATCAATATTTATTATAAAATATTGGATTATGATAATTATAGATTTCTAACACTTATAATAATTAAAATAGACCTATTAAAATTATATTATCATTGATATTAAATATTAAAATATTATTAAATATAATTTCAATCTCAAAAATATATATTTATTCAAATTGTATTTTCTGATTGAAACTATATATTTCATGAAAAAACAAATTCGGTTTAATTATAAAAAAAATCATATTTTTACAAAACATTATTATTTAACCATTATAATGAAATATATTTTAAAACCTTATACATTCATATTGTAAGGATCAAAGTACATGAACCATTATTAAAATAATTAAACCATATGTACATTAGACAATCAGCATGCTATGTCATTATATTCCTTTTATAAAATGTATTATATATCTCATGATCAAATTAGAGCATATTAAGATCCTTTGTATGAATATATAATTGATTATATTCGATTATATATATATATATATCACAGTTGTCCATGTAAATATAATTTCACCAAAATACAAAATAATGATCACTACATCAAATTCTAGAACAAGTATTGGGTAGTTTTACTCCTAGGATAATAATTTGAAAGAGGAATGAGCTATCATTTCTTCATCTTGGAAGAGAAATAATTCCAAGGACTTTTTACTACATTATAGATCAAAAATAATTTCCCACTAGTGGGTAATGTGAGCACATGTAAAAATAATACAATCATAAATAACTCATTAAATCTCTCTTTACATTCATTATTCCTAACAACCATCACCCACATTTTAGTTTTCTTGTTTAGTGGGATACTAAATCATGATATGTTTCTCAATAATCCATGATAGTACCAAACTAATGATAATAATCTATGAATATCTACCATAGAAGTTTTTCTAGGACATTAGTCATGCCACAACCAGACCATAACTAGGGCTAGATCTTAAACTCGCAAAATTCTTCCCCCATAGGCCAGTTATGCCAATAGGAACTGAAATGCATGATCAAAAATGTATGTCTTATCCTAATGTACATGTCTTTAGACACCTTATAATATCGATAAAAAAGTGATGAGTAATAATAATAAAATAACAGAACTACTTGATACAAATCCGCAAATGGAAACCCTCTGGGGTGTATAAGAGAAATAGAGTGCTAACTGAAATGGAAAGTGGAATGATAAATTTCCATCAAGAAATATTACCCAACCTAGAAAATCTGGAATGTAAAACTACTAAGATAGCCTAGCTACTAATCTCCCAATAATGACAATTTCATGTGGTCCAAAACACTAAGTATCTCTATGCTCCACTATAGTACCCACCGACCTATCTGTCATCTTCATAAGATAATACACACATATCAAAATCACATGATGTGGTTATTATATAAATAATCTGTATGGAACCCTAATAGATGAAGTGGAAAGTAAGTTATACAAAAATAAAATACAATAGATAGTAAAAAGTATTCCTAAAATAGTTAAATAATATAGCTCACCCCAAACTAAAAGAGAGAGTAACATCATCCAAACATAAGGGCTCAACATCATGTGTAGATGGACTATAGGTCATGTCATTTCCTACCATAAAATGAGAGTAACCTTGTCCAACCATGGTATACTAAACATAGAAATCATGTGTCATACCCCACATGTCTCATAAACACATCAGAAGTGTGTAATTAATTCCAAAATAATGTATACATATTGATACATATATATAAAAATATCTTTTCATACATATATAAGTTGTAAAAATAATCACAAACGATAGAGTATGAGGGAATCCAACTCACAACCAAACTTAGAAAAAGAGTCACCAATATTTCTAGAGGTCCATCAAATATTGCAAACATCTCATACATTTTCCTAGTAAAAATTCATGTAATAGAAAAACCTCTTCACTGTGATGCATAAGTGATTGGAAGGAGTCTCTGGGTAGAGGAATAAAGCCTTGGTACAATAGTAGTGTTCCACTCAATGGATGGATTAAGCTCATATACCTAGTTCCAATAGGAGGGTTCCACTCTAATAGTCGATAGAGGACACATTATATTACTAGTAGGAGGGTTACACTCTTATTGTCTATAGAGGACCCATGCCCTTCCTAGTATTATGTTTCCTATATAATTCTATAGAACTCATATCATGACTCTATTGGATGTTTCCAGTTAGATAACTAATATATGTCCCACTACCATCCCAGTCGAAGGGTTACACTCTAATGTGTGGAGAACCCATTCCCTATCCAAACAATATATATTTACTCTAATAAGTAGATAGAGGACCCATTCTCATTTCTATATGAGGGTTTAACTCTATTCTATTAGAGTACATGTTCTATAAAAATATAGAGTGTTACAATATGAAATTCTCTTCTATTATTATGCGATAACTACTATCATAAATCATCACCTAAAAAAGAATCATTCTCGATGTATTTTGTCTCAAATCCTAAAATCTACAATTAAGGGTACCATCACATTATATGATAAAAATCACTCAGTATAGGCTACACATGATCCTAAATTTGAGTTCAAAAGAAGTTTATACATGTGATTAAAGTTTCATAAAAAGGAACCAAGGTTAAATAGTGTGTAAGGGACCCACATGGTGTGTGGTCCCACACCTTCACACCTTATCATGTCAGTAGCCACCACATGGAATCGAGTCCATGTATATGTAAATTTTTCTCATTTTCAATACACTGTATGTCCAAGAAAATAAGGATCATGTTTTTTCCTCCTCACCTTTTATGTGTAATCAATCCCTATTCGTGTACATTACCACAGTTCTATGTAGTTTGGTACCAAACATGATAGGTCAATCCCATGTCTATGAAATCCCATATTAAATTCTGTATCCCCCATTAGAATCTTTCATTTTGTATTGGGGACCCTTATAAAATGTGTGAATTATAATTCACTAAAACCCTACCCTCCATATCTACGTCCTAACAAGTTCTATGTCTTCCTAACAACCCAACATATTGTAGGTATATTGATGATACTATGAGTTCCCAACACACAATGTGTTCTTCTAACAATATGGAATATACTTAGGATTTAAAAAAATATAAGAATAGAATGATTTAGATCTATCATTTCTATATTTGATTCCCATCGTGTCTCCTCCCATGATGGCATATATATCTATTCTTTGAAATTGTTTCTTGATTTTTCCTTCACATAAAATGAAAACTTCACGCATATTTGGATATTTTGTTTCTCCATTATTTGAAATCATATCATCAAAAATATTACAAACGACCCAAAATATATAAATAAATCCCTTGTTTTCTGATCCAATCCTTTAATATCAATCAATCATGAATTTAGGGGTTTGGTCGGCTTGATTCAACCAGATAATGTCAAACCAAAAATGTGGGGTTCAATCGGGCGATGAATGTGTTGAATCAAGAGATAAAAGAACCACAATAATTTCCTGACCAATAATTTCCTAAAATTATTGTCCTATGATCCACAATTGAAATATCTGGGGTTAAAAAATATTGAAAATAAAACTAATCTTGTATATATATGCATTCCAAATATCAACTTTTGGAAAAGAATGTAAAAGAGTTGAGTTTTCTCGATCTATTAAATCAACAACAACATAATCCAAAACATTAAGAGTCATGCATTAAGATTTGATCATTCATTATCAAAGAACATTATCTCTAACAAATAGAAGAATTAATTTCATTTTCAATGCTCAAATATGCCCCAATATGGATATTCATCATCATCAGATGTGATTCACTGGTAGAATGAGGAATAACGCTCCAAAATCATCCTAGGGGTTATATGGCTAACCATATAAAAATTTCTAAATTATATTACATTTATTTATATTATTTTCCTTTATTTTATTAATTAATAAAATTAATAATTTAATTAATTCACTAAACATTCCATCGATGGTAGGCTCATCTAAACGCTATGTGCCATCTTATTTTATGTCATGCCTAGGGTAAAAAATTGCATTCAGGACTCATACATGGTCTAATATCTTCGATATGATATTATGTTTTAGATTTATCCCACATTATTTCAGAATATACCTCCATTAAAAGTAAAATATTTTAGATATTTTTTATAAACATTCTGGGAAAATCGTGCTGTGAAATTTCATTTTTTCTCAGTGCCTTTAATTGAAAATTTAATTTAAAATATTTTAATATCATTATAGGAATAAAATGGGACTCTAAACAACAATTTCTTCTATTTTTATATATCCATTGACACCCCTTGTATGGTTATAACATTCCCTGAGAATTTTTCTTATACCATCCATAACTCACATTTACTATACTTTTCATAACTACTTTCTTTGGACAAGGTCTTTAGTGAAATATACAAAAAATTCGTATTCTCTTCATTAATTTTTTTTAAATATTAATTTATTCAATAAAGACTACGACAAATTTTTAAATTTAACCCCTATATTCTCTATTTATTATGTCAAATAATATTTTTGGATCATTATTGGGTCCAAATATAATAACTATAAACTCATATTTCATGAACCATTAAAAAATATTAATGGGGATATCCTCCTTATTCACCATTTTATGGTAATTTTCTAACCGAAGGTCCTCTATAGTGAATATTTTTTATCCATAAAGCTGAAATTACAAGTCATAGTTTTTTTATAGGATAATTTTTTTTATTATGACTTTGTTGAGAACATTATAATTATTACAATGGCACGTTGACCCATCCTTCTTCCCGAGCCAGAGGACAACTACACCCCATAGTGATGCCCTTGGGCATATAAATACATTATTTAGATGAGAATGTTGTATCTTATTCATCTCCATATGTTAAAAAATGGTCATTTTATATGTTGTCTGGGATATTAGTAACTCCCTGGTTATAAGTGGAATATCCTACTGAATTTCCAATCTTAGAGGAACAGAATGATATTCTATAGAAAACACATTTGGAAATTCACATACAATGGAAATGACCTAAGGACTATATTTTACATTGTCTCAGTCATTTTACGTAGAAAATAATTATGAAAAGATAATATTATCCTTCAATGAGATAATTAATCCAACGTATATTCATCATCCTCCTTCTAATTAAATGGAATTGGAGGTAAATTTACAATAAAAATCATGATTTCAATCTCTTGAAAATTTATGCTGTTAATTTACAAGGAATGTCAATATATGCCCGAAATATCATTGAATTACACTAACGGTAGCAATAAACGTATTTCATCCCACCAAAGAATCAGTAAACATTAATGATAGTGAGAAATGATAAATTCATAGGTGTATCATAATATTCCTGTAAATTTTGCTCAGATTCGATAATGTAAATGTATTCATCATCCATGAGCATAATGGAATCTCTCTCAATTTCATTATGGATATTTCAAAATAATAATTATTTATAAATATTTTATAAAAATATTTCCATTCCATTGCTTCAATATTCTCCATGGGATTGGTATTTTCAATCAATTTCCATCTTTAATAAGATCTTCCTTATAAAAGGTGAAAACCCAACATTGCCATTTATTTTTAGAGAATTGATGAGAAAATAATATATTTTTAAGGAATTTGATCCATTGTTCCTTGAATAATTGATCATGATATTTGCTAAAAGTTTGAGTCTTATATCTCATAATGGTCACAATTTCAACAATATCTTTCTTTAGGGGTTGTAGGTGGTTCAAAGGATTCCTGTTTCTTTTCAAAACATGATTTAATTAAGAAATAATTACAATTAAGTTAAAAAAATTAATTTCGTTAGGTTGGGCTTCTCATTTCTAATGTGAACATATTTCTCCAAACACTTTTTATCGACTTGGTTTCTCCTATTTCTTTCTATTCTCTAAAATATAGATAAAATTATAGATGATCATTTTAAATAATTATGCACCTAGATGGGGAACTATGAACAGGAAAGGGATAACGCATGAATGACATATATTACATACCCTATGAGTATCTTTGTTTCAATATACAGTATCCACGACCATTCTACTAATATAAAGACTTATGTGAATTTTTTTGATTACTATTAAATAAGGAAATGTGTTTGATTTCCTTCTATACATGTAAAACCGAACTAGAATGAAATTTTCATATCGTTAGATAATTAAATAATCAAATTTTCAGTTATCATTAAGGAATAATAATGACCAAATTATTATTTATATGTATATATACAATTAATTGTATGTTTTATAAGAATTATATTCCATTAGATCTCCCAAAAATAGTAATTAGATCATTTCAATTGTAAAATAATGATTTTTTAAATTTGTTACCATTATAAAATAAGAATTTTTATTTAAAAACATATAATTACTAAAGATAAATTATTATTGATATTAAGATTTTTTTATTCCAATTATGGAGAGATATTTAAAGAAAAAATATTATTAACTATTAATATTTGAAAATATGAATTACCGAAAAATTGTTCATCAATAAATTTTTTTACATTAATTAAAAATTGTATTTCATAATTTATGAATTGAAAATTAATAAAATTAAATTACTTTTTGAATTCCACATATCATAATTGACTTAGTATAAATTTTTCAACTTTGTTAAACAATGTAGGATTTTATCTGAAAAATAGAGTTTTCAAAAAACATGTAATTTTCATAAATTTACTGTTATGTAAGATTGTTCAATAATATGAAAAACATTTTATTTGAGAAAATTTATGTGTTTTCAATGACCATTAGTATTTTATAATATTATTTGGGCTTGTAAACTATATTTCCATAATTTATAAAATTAAAATTAAAAAACTTTAAAAAAAATTATTTTCATTATTTTCATTAAGTAATGTATTATCTTGGTATAAATTGTTTTTGATTTTCCTAAAATAATAATTCCTTATAATTGTTTCATAATAATTCATTTCATACAATTTTTATCACTATCTGGCATTTTTTATCCCATATATAAATTTAATGCTTAAAACCTTATTTTTCTAAATGTTAATCTGACATGATTGGGTGTTTTTATTTTTATCAACTCAGATATTTATAAATTACTTTTGATAAAATGATCATAAAATATAGAATTTATGGGGAAATTATTTAAAAGATTTAATTTTTAATTTTTTCATCAACATTGTTTAATAAGTTAAAAAAAATAATTATCAAGGTAAAAGTAAAATAAGAAAAAAGTTAAAATAGTTTAAAAAGGCCAAAAAATAATAATGTTTCTCCAAAAAGAGTTTTAGATGTTATTTTCTACCAAAAATCACATCTCATGCTATTTTTTAAAAAAATTAACCAATCATGTTCGAAAAATAACTACAAATTATTGAAAATGTTCTCAATCATCCAAAAACTAACCTTATCCTCACTTATAAAAGTGTAACATTTCCACCGCTTCAGGAATCACCTTCCCTTAAAATTTATCCTTCAAATTATTACAAATTTCATATAATATAAAACACTAATAAGGAAAAAAATATTCCTTTCACCAATAAGTTATAAAAGGCATTCAATGCAATATAGACATCAAAAAAAGACTCAAGCCCCCGACAAGAGTATTATCAACTATTTTCCCCTTCTTCATATTTATATTAATAAAAAATTATTTTACCAATACTAATTTTTTTTGTTTTATATAAAATAAATAATATAATTGAACTAAATTAAATGTATTATCAATATATATTCATCTAGCCCATCCATTTTGGAAAACAATATCACAGACAATGCGTATGTGTGGACTTCTACCACCATGAAAAACTAAATTCATTTTTCACTACCAAAAATCATTTATGGGCACAATAATGGATTTAATGAGTTAATATGATGTTTATGATATCATTATTACTCTATTATAAAAAATAAGTCGTCATATCAATTATATGATAAAACAACGAATCATTAATTTAATTATTTTATATAAGTGTACAACAAGGATAATATTTTATTCAAATTGTGTAACAATTTAATATCCATTACATATTCATATACATACTTAATGATATGATATATCATAGTAATAAAAATATATATATAATATAATAGGTTTTACTTGTATAATAATACTATAAAAAACCTCCTCCTAATAATTCATTAATTCAGGGTATATTAATTTCTGGGTCAGTTTAACGACCAACCAAAAAATACTATGAATTTTAATGTTGAACGACTAGAGAACATAAGTACTTGAATAATACAAAATATATTTTGGAATAATTTTATTTTTTTCGATAGATTGTATATCATTATTTAAATCATAAATTTAGATAACATCATTTAATCGATATGTATTATGAAAACAAGTTTATCACTAATTTCATCATCACAAGCCATAATTAAAACTCTACTGGTCTAAAAGGGGAACATTATAAAAATTTTATAATATATATTATAATTCCATAAATAATCTAGAAATGATTTACTTTAATCCACTAAGTAAGGATCAATCCCTTCTTTGTGAGGTTTGTACAAAACAAACTACTGAATATTATAACACCCAATAATGAAAATAAACTATAATTTTTTAGTATATATATATATATATATTTAATATATAAAAAATAATTATAAAAAATGGAGGTTAATGAATTTTTTTAGATAATTTATATGGATTTTTTTTATTATATAATAAGATAGAGCATGATTAACTCGAAGGAATACAAGGTATATGATTTGGTATCAAATTCATATTTTTAGATATGTTTGATAGTAGGAATATAATTTCATTTATATTTTCTATATAGTACATATTTTAGATAACATTTAAGGAACTATATTTTCGTCATAGGGATTGAATTTCAATAAAAAATTCTCTATTTTAATTGGTTTTGATTCAAATATTTCAAAAGTTGAATGGGTTTTATGGTATCAATACTGATTCAAGGAGGATAATTCATTTTGTGAACCATGATTTTATTGAATGGTATATTTAATAAACATGGAAATATTTTAATCACACTCTTTTTATTTTTTGGGATACATCCACCAAATCATGTTCCCTTTTTCACATTCCAATGGATTTAGTTGTTTCCCTAGTATAGAGGATTTTTAGTAACTCAATTTTCATTGCATTAGATTTTATAGTTTTTTCAAAAAACAAATTCACATAAGATGAGAAATTATTCATTTTTTTGTTTTTCTATCATTCTTTTATGGGGATATACAATCCTACCAGATAAACACTTAGATGAATATTCCACAATTCTTGGTATCTATTATTTTGAGACTATCCACTATATTTCTTCGGATGTATTATGATCAAAATTTAATTTTTATATAAATATTGAACTATTTGGACTTTGCATTTATTTTTATTCTAATATATACAATTATTGGAATGTTTACAATGTATTTTTATCCATCAATATTCTTTGTCATTATTCGTTATGGCTGTGTTATTCGATGGTTGCATGGGGAAATTATTTTTCTTATTAGTCATTAATGGGAATCTAACATTGGATGATCATGAATTGATATTATTTATAGTCTATTATATGGATAGAGATGATTTTTATTCATCCACATGTTTCTTATAGAATGGTAAAAAAATGATTCTAACTGTTATGGTGAATCTATTGGTTGTAATCAGGTTATCAATGGAGAAAAAAATAGATCCACCCATTGCATCAATAGGTCACATGAGAAATTTTTTTGGTATTTGGATTATATCTCTCTATTTTAGGAAGAGTCCTTGGATTTGGGGTTGATCACCAAGAAATTTCTTCAAAAAAGTCCTTGGAAACATGTTTTTAGTGTTTAAAATTATACATTCTACCATAATAATATTAGTGTTGTTGATATTAATATTTTCAATTATTTTCATTGATATTTCATGATCCCAGTTTCATGATGATTATGGATTCATGATGTTCACCAATTATTTCCATAATATTTATACCATTTTTTCCATGATTACATGAATAATACAATTCCCTTACTAAGTGTTCGATGACCCCATTTTTTTCTTCTCATTCCCAATGTTATAAAAACATTTAGTACATGTGAAAGGTATAAAAGAAAATAATGGGTTGAATAAATTATGGGAGAGGATGATGGGATATCATAAATTAAGTTTTTTCTTATATATAATGAAAAATGTCAATTAGATGGGAAATACATGGGCTTCATTAGTTTATCGTGTTTCTTAATTCAATAATTCTCCATTCCATGATTGATAATTCAGATGTATGTGGTCCAAAAATGTTATTTATTTTTAAATTATGGATGATTATATAAATTATATCATCAATAGTATGATGGAATGCATTTATTGTATTTGTTAATGGCTCCAGATCTAACAGCATGGGTTTGTGGTATTATATTATTATCATGGAAAATGTTTGATAACATTATAGAATACTATGTTTTTTTGGATAATTTTATGACCTATAAGTTAAGGTTACTGATAACTTCTAATGTATAGATTATTCATAAAATATTATATGAATTCATGCTAAGTTATTATTGTTCATTTCATTTTTGGATTAAGAGTAAATAACTTTTATGAAGACTATAGGAATGAGTATAATTATTTGATAATATTATGATGTTGGGGAAAAATATTGATTATAAGGTATTTCGAGGAAATAAATTTTCTCTAGATGTTTGAAACTGGATATTTATATTGAATAAAATTATATTGGGGTAATCACCCTAAAAGGGTTGAATGAGGATCAACTAAATCATCAATCTAATACACAATTAATGGGTCTTTGAAATCACATCTGGATTGACACTCATGGGGTATATTATCTGGGTAATCAAGTTCTCTCTATGATCCATTATAAAGGATTTTATAATGATGTTATAAAATTGGGTTAGACAAACTAACAAGAAAAGTCAATTGATGACCATGTATTTAACAAGTGTTGTCATAGTTTTATTCAAAAGTGTCTAACATTAATAAAAAATGATTCATAAGGGAAAACATAATTTAATTAATGTTTTCATATTAATATTTTTAATATTATTATTACCATTGTGGTTTTATTATTTAGTGGAAATAAGATAAAAATGATGCCAATAATGGTATATACCTAGAAGTAATAATTTCATATAAATTATTAATGGAGCATACTTATGTGGATAATGATACAATTATTTTCCTATTCGAATTGGAATGGTTAGTTTCCCGATCATACATAATGTATTATGATTTATATTTTAATAATATTTAAACACATAGATATTATCATTAATGGATGGTATTTTTCAATGATATTATCATATATTCAAAAACTCAAGTGGATTATATGGGTCATCAAATGATTTATCCATAATAGTTTTACAATAATGGTATGTAATCATATTAAAAATTGTCTTAATATCCTTGAATAATGATTTTATAATAATGTTATATTTTTTGGGACAACTATTTGAAAACACCTGATAGTGGTAAGAATTACAATTCAGTTTAATATAGAAATGATATTGATACAATATAGGGGATTTTATTTAAAGGAAGTAAATTTGATACTAATTTGTAACCATGGGATTTGTAATTTCTTCAAAATATTTTTGAGTAATTCATCTCATTTTTTTGAAAATGATATATTTATAAGTGTGTGACCATATAATGTAGTTATTGATACCGTTTATATTTAAATAAATTTTTAACTATCAAAGGAATATATAATCTCATTGTTGTTTAATATCTTGTAGACTCAAATAGTTTTAGGGTAAGGTATTTTATTGATAGAATGTGATTTGGGTATTTATATACCTGGATATATCATTACAGTAATAATTAATATCATTTAATGGTATATTTTAATTTGAGTTTATGAATTTCAAAGATTATGGGCTATAGAATATTTAATGAAAGCATATAGTAAATTGGGATCTCAATATTAATTATCAGGATTATAAGTATGATTGACCAAAAAAATTTAACATAGTTCAATCTGAAATGATATATGTTAAATATATAGTGATATAAACTAAACTAACTTTGCTTTAAATAGATTTATAATAAAGATAGGTTCACATGACAGTGTTACAATGTGAGACATATTGATATTTTGTTTTCTTATGGTTTTTTATGATAATTCAATTATAATGATTATAACTCAATATAACTCATTTAGTTTTAATAATTGATAGAACAAGAATGAAATATAGACTAGAAGCCATATAATAAGAGTAAGATAAATACTAATCCTTTATAATGGGAGATGTGTGAAAACCCATGATTAATCTAATCCATCTATCATAACATATGATTAAAAATGTAAACATACTAAAATTATCAAGCACACCAAGATGATATTTATGTTTTCTCGTGAAGGATTAAATGATAAAGAAGATAAAGGATAGATGATTAAATTTCTTATATATAGAAAATGTGGGAATATTAATGTGTGAAATTATGATAAAGTTTGAGGTAAGTTCAATAAGTGAGGATATGGGGGTTAACAGACACACAAGTGTAAGTGAAATTGAGAAGATACAAATGTAATTTTATTTAATTATAAGAGGGATGGAAATTATGTTCCCTAATATCCTAATAAAAGTTCCAATGAGGGGATATTCTCAAAATGACATGTAAAAAGGTCAATTTTATCAAACAACTGCAAATGTATAAGATTTTGTTTTTTGACTCTCAATTTTCTACCGTCTTCAGAAATTTAGTTTTCCAAAAAACTATAGGATATTGATTTATATATCAAACCCACTAGAGTTATTATAATCAGATAAATAATTTACAATGATTTCTGAAATTTATTCATTGTTTATCTAGATCTATATCCCTTTATATAATTCTATGTGAAGTTATGAATGGGTTTAACGTCCTAATGATGTTCTTATAAAAAAAATTATGTAGATAAATATCATTCAACACCTAAATAAAATCATGATCATATAGTAGTGTATGGTTAATTATGATTCCCCGATATAAATTATTAGATTAAAATAGAGAGGATGAAATTAATTTATCTGGGTAATTCACACCCTAAGATCATATTATATGATTACATTTAAGTAAGACATTTTTGGGACATCTTCATCCACAGTGAATTAAGGACTAAAAAAAACCAAAATATTATTCTATTGTTAAAAAAAAGACATTGAATTAGAGGGAATGTAGAAAATTGACTTTTTTAAAAACATTATGAAAATGGACTAAAATTATACTTTTATTCGAAAAGATATTAAATTAGTGAACCTAAAAAGACTAATAAGATCAATTATTTCTATGAAAATTATTTTTCTAAAAAATTTAGTTGTATGAAATAAAAATTTATATTTCATTTATAATTTTAATAATTATGATAAATTATATTTTTAATTAATAATTGGTCAAAAAAATTATGTTTGTTAACTATGTGACATAATAACAATAATTTTACATATATAAAAAATCATTTTCTTATAAAAATGTGTTTTTATTTAATTTTAAAATCTTTGAGAAGAAATAAATTTTATAATTTTCAAATTTAAATTTATTGAAAGAAAATTCATATTTTAATTCACCCTATTAAGATTTTCTTATTATTACATTTTGTGATTTTTTCTATTTTTTTTGTTTATAGTTGAAAAAATATTATTTCCTTGAAACTATTAATTTTTTTGTGTTATTAATTATTGAATAATAAAATATATAATTATAAATCATATTAGGTGATATAATATTAATATATAAAATTAAATCATGAATTTAATAATATTATATGAGCATACAAATCCTATGTAAACCACTTATATAGACCATTTCATAAATCGTCTTAATAAAAAAAAATTATTCCTTTGATTAAATCAATTTTTTTAAACATGGATTCGGTTATTTATATCAATTAATTCCTTAAACCATTAATTTTTTTATAATAACTAAGTTGATTTCCTTAAAATCAATATCGAGTACAATTTTATCTCATAAATAAATGTAAATCTTTAAAATGTTATTTTTAAAGGATATTTTTGTGTGATTCAGTGTATTTTTCTAAAAAAAACATTTAGAAAATTTTTCTATAATATGATATTTAAATTATAAATTATAAGTAAAAATTTATTTAAAATTTAATTTCATAATATTTTTATTAAAATGAATACTATGATTATAAATTGAACACTCAAGTGAAAGTAAATTAGTGAAAAAGATTAAAAAAGGTTAAGAGAAAAGGCCATAAAATACCCTATTTGACTCCAAAATGAGTGTCTGAGTTGATATTTGTCCCAAAATCAGATGACCTCATCTATTTTAATTTTTCTAGTCATTAAACTTATAATAATAACATTAAATTATTAAGAATGTTATTTTTGTCCCAAAAATGACCTTTTTCACTTAAAAATGGTACCCATTCGACCCCTTCAAGACTCCCCATTCCTTCAAATTTAACCCTGAAGAACATCCACTTTTCTACTCCTAAAATATTGTCCATTTTTCATTATCTTCTAGTAATAATTATTTAATATACTTATTTTTACCAAGAATACTTCCATTCATATTTCATGTTTGTAGCATGAATATTATGTACTATATAGCTTTTCTCCTAAATTATCATCATTAAAATCTATTATAACAACAATAATTTAATGATATTTGTATCATTTATATATTTAAATGTTAATATATTAATTTAATTTTAAATATCTATTCATCCATCCCCTCCATTAAGAAAATTGAAATTGATATCAGTGTGTACGTACAGACTACCCCCACCACAACTGCCTAAATTGAAATTTTCAAGCCCACACAAATTGTTGGTTTCTATAATGAAATTATTAATTTGATATTATATTGTTGATATAATTATTGTTTTTATTGGTCATGTGGTTGAACCTATTGATGATACGATAAACAAATGATCATCATTATTTTAATCGTACTAAATAAGTGTACTAGAGGACCATATTCCATTAAAATTGTATTGTATTTCCAAATCCATTACATATTCATATACATCAGAAAAAATTATTATATATCACAATAACAGGAAAATAATATCAGTATGGTTCTATTAAATCTATATTACAAAAAAACTCCCTCAGAATTATTTATTAAACCAGGGTATCATCATATTTGGGTCAATTTAACGACCAACATGAAAAATGAAATATATATATATCCTACATTATTACGGAACATAGGTAATGGAATAAAAATATATACACTTTTAAATAATGGTTTTTTATTCTTGAGATGTTATTTTAATATTTAAAAAATATACTATGAGAATTCCATTCGTTCACCAATAATCAATGAAATAAGCTCGTCAAAAATTACATCTTCTAGGGTTATAGTTAAAACACTCAATGAATAATAATATAAGTATACTAAATATAATTAAATGTTATTTTTATTATGTAATTAATGATATCCACCATGTTTTCCATCGATTTCTAAGTGAAAGTATCACCCCTATATATATGTGGATTACCACCTTCTCATTATAACACAATTAATTTTCCATCAATATAATTAATGGATGATAATTTTGTGTATTTAATATATATATATATATATATTAAATTTATGAAATTATTATTATTATATAATGATAATTAATAAATACCTTCTCACCTTATTTTTCATTGGAAAATGATAATTATTTTCATTCTTACATGTGGAATGCCCCCTCCAAAAAGTGATGTGATTCATTTTATCATTTTCAATTTACATATATTTTTATAAGGTTATATTTAATTAAAATATATTATATATATTATATAAAAATATTTTTTACAAAAAGTAGTTTATTTCATACCATTATTTCATTTTATTAATCATAAAGAAAATATGAATTTGACATATATGTACGACATATCATCCCTACGGATGGTGTAATATTTTATTTATATATTTCATTAATAGTAGACTATAAATATGTATTATATATATATAAATGATATTTATATATTGATTAAAATTAAATATATTATTGGACTATGATCATAGTACAAGGGCCAGATCTATTAAAGTGACAGTATCATGTACAAATAAATATTTATCAACATTAAACAATGATTTTTAACTATTGTTATTAATGAGTTGGTATTGATATTTCATAATATGATCATATAAGATATTATAAGTTTGAAAATTAGCATGAAATAGAAATAAAAAATAATAATTTTATTACATAGGATGTTTAAGTGATTTGGATGCAATTGTAACTCATGGTGATGATTTTATGATACAGTCTCATTATTTATCAAGAATGGTTAAGATTAAGTTCCAAAGAGAAAATATTATGGAAAAACTCCCATGAAACACTTGAATTAAATTTTAGTCTAGTAACAAAAACTGTATTCATGAATATTTTGAAAATTCTATTATAATTATTTAATTTTATTTTGAATAATAGATTACTTTTTATAAAATTTTTTAAAATGAATTTTCATGAAATTTTCAAAATGAGGTACTTGTTATTTTTTTTAAATAGTGTGAAAGGAATTTTCTTTTTTTTATTCGATATGGATGGAATTTTAAATTTTCATGACAGCTTAATGATTTCTAGATTCCATTAAATGTTTCCAAGTTTAGTTTCAAATAAAATACATTACATAGTATTTTTGTAATTTTTTTATTTTAAATATATTTTCCAAAATTGAAAATGTAAATTTTCTAATAAGATGTTGTCAATGATATTTTAAAATAAGTTTTCAATTAATATAACAGTGGTTGCTAATACTTATGAATTATTTGGTATATAATTAAATGATAACATGATAATTATTATTTTTTTTATAATGAAAATTTTTTATAAAAATATTTCATTTTTTTAATTATGCTATAATAAATTGATGATTTTTTTTTGAAACCTCTTTCTCTTTTATATGTAATGAAATGTTGAAATTTTTATGGAACACATTTATTTGTCACATGTTTTGATATCATGAATTTTTTTGGTATTGTAGAATACATTTTTTTGGTTCTTAAAATGTTATTGTTGGGATAAACATTATATAGCCTTATAATGCATTTGGTAAGGATTAAAATCTGTTGAGATAAATAGGGCTGGAATGTAAAGAGAACCCTGTATACTACATAAATTTTTTCACAATGATATAATTGGAAGTGAAACTTAACTATGGAATGGGGATTGAACCTTATCCATTATGATAGGATATAGAGTTAACTATGACTATGGAATGGGGAGTGAACCCTATCCACAATGATAGACTTTTTAACGATGCTTGACTATTATGATATTTAGTTTCTATTATTTTTTATATTCTAGAATTCATTGTCTTGTGAATGTTTTGTGAATTTATGTCATGTTCCTGTTATTTCTATTATAATTCATGTCTTATGAGCTATCATGTTATATCCATGACTAATTATTATGATCTATAATATGAATTTTATGGTTTTATATTGTCATGATCATGTTCACTTACCCTTTTGGTCATGCTATTCTTAAGTGACATTTGATATCACCATTATTTATCTATATAAGCCATCTTAACTCACCATTTATTATGTTTCCAGTACCCATGTTGTAAAAAATAATTTTATGCATGATTTGTCTATGATGTGTGATATGTGTGAAGAAATATGTGGTAGACCATATATATCATTTAAAAAAATGATTTATATGTCCACTTTTCCCAAAATATTGAACTGATATGATTATGTAATGGATCGTGATGTTCTGAAACAAATATTCATATAATAATATGTGAAATATATTTATGAATGTTATGGTTCACATTAGTTAGTATGAGAGTAATGATTAGATACCATCACAGACTAGGATGAGAAAACATCAGTGAGAACCCTGGGGATAGGTCTAATTGTAGTATAAAATATTAATATTTGTGAAATTATCATCGATAACCCACAAAAATCCTATGGTTTCAATGATTATAAATAATAATAATTTCATAAAACATTTAATAAATTAATCTTTATTATTTTGTTTTTTTCTAACTATGATTGTTTTTTCTCAAACTATGTATTTAGGTTCTAGTCATTCAATAGAACCAGAAGCTGTCATGTTAATGTTGAATATCAGGGATAATGAAATAATGTCCCTGATAAGAAACAAAATTTTATAGGATTTAGAATAAAAAAATTAAATAATTAAAAAAATAATCTATATATGAATCATCATGATATTCTGAACAAAATAACTGAAAACAACAGTTGGTCAAGTTTTCATGATGCAAAACTCGCCTTCATTTATGAGGTCTTAAATTATATTAGCTAATATAAAATAGATAATTATCACTAATAATATATCTTCCATTCTATAATTTTCATATCATGAAGCTGTTATTTTGTATTTTTATCATTTTGAGGGTGGAGAAGATCAAAGGGGTAATCTAATAAAGAACACAATTTACGGTGAATATATTGATTTCCGGAAGTGGGATGAGTTAAAAATGTAAATTCCAATAAGTATATTCTTCTAATTAATTATATAAAAATAAAAAAATGTCTTTTAGATAAATTATATATATGGTGTTGTCATTTTTCATATGAAGAAACATCTATAGTAATATTGAGGGACATATATCATATTATAATCCAACCTAATAGAAAGGTAGATCGATTTTTACAGAGGCTTAAAATGAAGTCTTTAGATGGATATATCCATATGAAACATCTTTTGTTAATGAATATTTCTTTTTATTTCTTTTCAAGGTGGAAATGTAAATTACTGTTACTTATTAATAAAAACATTTTTATATGATAAAAAAACTATTTTAAAGGAAATTTTAAAAATTATAGAGATAAAGAAAAATATTTTTGTTATGATTAACGTGTGGAATGAATGCTTTGGGAAATTTAATTTTATGGGATTGGTAAATGTTTTAAATGTTGAAAGAAATTTCATAGTGAAATTTGATGTCATGTAAATGGGATGATGTTATTCAATGATGGGATGGAATCCCCATTAAATGAACAACTACACACACTATTATTCCTAATATATGGTGTATGGGTATTATATTAACTTTTGATCGATCGTAAAGATAAATGTCGATGATTGACATAAAAAGTCTCTTACTCCCATTGATAATGACAAATAATATTAGGCCACTATTTTTTATGTGCATTATGATAGCGAAGACCTAAATTGTACACTTACCATCTACAATATAAATGTTAATTTGTCATTCGATTCACGACCTACCAATGCATTTATGTATAAAGAATTTTATAAAGGTGTACTAATACCACCTCAAGGATTATATGTTTAATTATTTATGAAATACCTAAATGGTTGGATGATCATATCAAGTTTCTGTGATTCTTCTCTTATTGAGGTTTGTGGTAATGAGATTCAATGAAATCATATTATTCTCCCAATAGTTTAGTTCAATGTTATTTTTTCATGGATTTCATTTAAAAACATCAATAATACTTAAAATATCATGGATGTGAAGTCATGTTTTATATTTCAAACCATGAGATGACCACCTTTATATGAAATGATAAATATGAACTTATAATATAAATTTCATCCATTGTTTAGGTCTTGATTTCTATTAAAAATTAGAGGTTGTATCAGATGGTTGGTGAGAAACTCAATATTGATGATATAGTTATTGTGTGGGAGTTTTTTTTATTCGTAAGAGTTTCTCAATATTCAAACAAATGTTAATTTTTATTTCATAATATATATCATAAAAAATGCTGCAACTATTTCCAATACTCCTTATAAAATAACCATTCCTTATTTGTATGAATTGAAAATTAATGCTTATGAAAATATTGATGAGGAATTTATTAGTCCATGTGAATCACACTATGGTGCTCCTACCAATTTTTAAATTATAAATATAGATAAATGTGGATCTTATTTGATTATGATGAACATAACAATAAAAAAATTCTTAATATGTATCATACGACTCATATTTATGTTTTTTTATCAACCACACAGATCTGACAATATTTTTTGATGATTGATATTAATTCAAGATATCATAAATTGATGTTCATGAAAGAGGATAAACAGAAGATAGAATTTAGAACAAATAATGTACGCTATGAATATATAATGATTCCATTTGGTCCTACTAATTACCCATCTATCATCACTTGTTTAATGAATAATGTCTTTTGAAATTACCATTGATCGTCTTATGTTATTATTTATTAATGATATTCTAATGTATTCAAAGAAAAAAGAAGATCATGAAGGTCAATTTAATTTTTTTTAAGAATCTATAAGAATGAAAACTATATGAAATATTTAAAAATTATGAATTTTTGATAGAACAAGATTCATTTTTGGGACATATTTTCCCAGGAATGTGTATGTGGCGGACCCATCAAATGAAGATGTTATTGAACATTGTCACAGTCTTAGCATTGTGACTGAAAACTATATTTTTTAATGTTTTGATAAATACTATTGATTCTTTATTTATAATTTCATATAATTATCTAAACTAATATACCATTTAACATGAATGATATCCATGTCCCTCTGGAAAGATGAATGTGGGGAAAACATTAAGAAAAATAAGATAAGATTTTTAATGCCCATGTGCTTACCTAAACCTATTATAGAGAATGGTTTTTTTCATTAGTTATGTGTCACCTAAGAGAATGGGATACAAATTCATAAATAAAGATATAGTGAATTCTTATACCTCACAACAATTCTGGTTTCATATGAAAAAATTACCCAACTCATGATTTGGAGTTAACTCCAATAATTTACTTATTAATGATGTAGAAGAATTATATTCTTTCATAATGATGTGATATATATATATAATAAAATTTTATTGTATATATTCACTCAGATAGAGTTTAATATTCACTGTAGAATATATTTTTAGTTGATAAAAATATACTACTACTCGATATATTACCACCTAGTGAATGTGAACAAGCTGGGAGATGCTCTGAGTCTAATAGATCTTGTTAGCTCATCTATGTTGACAATCAGAAAAGATAAAATATTTATATATTTACAAATGATCGATCTTGATATAATTAATTAAGGGGAGAAATATTATCTTTATTAAATTATTGTTCAACCCTCTATTCATGTGAGGAATAAAGAGGAAAAAATGAACGATATGGAACTATGGAAGGCAGTCAAAAATGTTCATGTGCATAATCCAACTTATGACAGAATGAAAAGGTTTAGGAACCATGTGTATATTTTGTGATGATATGTCGCCCAAACTATAAGAGTCCCACTCAAAAACATTTTTTTCATTAAATAAATATTATTCTAAAATATACGATCTTTTAAATACCAGATGATATTTTTGGTTTATTTTGTTGAGGTTTATGGAAAAAATACAACATATCAATGTTTTTTGAAAAACAATTCTACAAAAAAACTATCTAGGATAATTCATGAAAGAGAAAAAATGAAACCAATAACCTTAAAAACGTTCGTAAATACTATCAAATTTTTTTTTAAACATAGGTTCAGTATAAAATTTCCTAATAATAGGTTTTAAAACCATGATTAAAATCCTTTAAATGCGCTGACTGATATTTGGAAAACATTTAGCTTATATAAATTTAAATATTTTATAAATAAATTATGAAAATAAAAATCTATTGTTTCAAAATTATTCAATTGAAATAATATTAAAATCATTACAAATTGATATCAATTTGAAAATCATATTTTCAAAATATAAATACATTTGAAAGAAACATAAATTTCTCCTTGAAAATATTGAATATTTTCATTGATAATTATGAAATTTATGGAAAATTAAGATACATTGAAATATTTAAGAATTATATGAGCCAAAAATTCATGTCAATTATAGGAAAACATCACCTTGGGGTCATGGGATCAATCCCATTCATCATCTTCACATACAATACAAAAGTGATAAATTTTTAATAAAACACTATTTTTAAAATTCATATTTTCTTAATATAATCCATTAAAAATAATTTTTAGAAACATATCGTTAAATTTATTTTTCTTATAGAATATTAATAGATTTTATCATAACTTGTGAAAAATAGATACCAATTAGTAAATACATACAATTAATGGTTTCAATTACAAACACTTATTAGAAAATTCATCTAAAAATGATTTTATAAATATTCCTAGAATTTTTATTAAAAATAATTTTATGGGTGTTCCTATAATCATGAATAATCATCAGAAAGTTTAAATGAGAATTTTTTTGCATAAAATGATAAATTTAATACACATCATAAATTGTAAAATAAAATTATTGCTATAATTTTTTTCTTATGAGGAATTTGAGAATTTAATAAATAATTTTCTCCCACACATAAGGGTTTAATATATAATAATAAGATTAAGATTATCCATTTTTTATACAGTAACATAAATAAATCAATTTTTTTGTGCGATTTCAAAATAATATAAAACATGTTTTAATATAAATCAACCATACAATAGTGGTTTGAAAAATAGTGTATATGTTTAAGAATAAATTTCCCTATTCAAAATGGTTTGAGGAAATAATAACTTTCAAAAAACAACTACATCCCCTTACAAAAATGATTATGAAGATGATAAAGAATCTTGAAAATTGTTTTCCTCACCATAAAAATAAATCACCCTTAGAAAATAGAATTATAAGAAACATATAATTTTATGGAAAAGATATCACCGTATCATAGTTTTTTAAATTATCTTCTTCTTATTAGATAATATATAAATGAATATACTTATCTATTTCGCTCTCCCGCTATTTCTATTAATGTATTTCAAACCAAAATATCTTTCAAAATGGAATTTAAAAAATGAGTTATCATCCAAAGGGATTCAGTTTGTTTAGTAATTATTCTTATATTTATTTACATTTAAATTATATTAATGTAATTCTCATTCAAAAAACTGGAGATTTATTGAATATATTATTATAAAATTATTAAAGTATAATATAATTTTCCATAATTGTTTTAGGATTTCATCAATTTAATATCAAAAAAAATTCAAATAAGAATTTCATAAACCTTCTACATTAAGAAGAAATGTGAAATTACTGAAAAGAAAACATAAATATAGATTGAGAGTATTTATATATCCATATAAATAATTCATTTCCACTTCTATGTTAGACATTATGTGAAGATAAAAATATAAAAATACAAACAAAATTATAGTTGATAATAAGACATTAAAACTGAGGGTTATTCATGTATATAAATATATTTTATAACTCATTTTAAATAGATCCACTATGTCCTATCCATGATGCTTCTATGGATATGACAATAATACTAAAATTTTATTATAGTGAGAATATAAAGATGAAATTATTTGATAGGTTGAGGTATATGTGACAATGTTATGTTTTTTATTTCTATTTATATATAGATATATGGTGAAAGAGATTTTGATGAATAGCATAGTCTGATAGGTTCTTGTGTGTAGAGTTTTATAGTTTTATATGCCCCAAAGAATATGTGTGTGTGGCTAGTTTGGATAATTGAATAACTGAGAGGGGGAGGGGTGAATCAATGATATCTTCTTAATTTATATTTCATTATTAAGTGAAACAAACTTCACCTACATGTAATGAAAAATATCCCTATTGGAATCAATTCAAACACATATCCACAAAAACCTAATAATTTACAAGGTTATAAGTTCAATAAGAATATATATATCCTTAGTGTGGTCTGGAAATGATCCAATACCACCCAACCAATAAGCAAACAATCATTTTTGGGGAATATAGAGAGTAGGATATTCCCTTTCACTCAGATTTCACTAAGTAAACAATTCAATAGTACATGTGATCCGTCTAGAAAAAATGATGTAAAATAATGTTTTGGTAACAAAGTATGATAGGATTTATATTTATCGACTACCAAAAATAAAAAATTTCATATTAATTCATTACTTTATTACCCAAAAGTTTGTAATAACATTCTTTACTTTATAATAAATAGCAGTGTAATTTTTTCTAATCTGATTGCTGAATACAGAAATATATATCTATAAAATACAATTGAGACAATTATGAAAATGTTATTATTTAGTCTAGAAATCCCAATATGATAATTTTTCCTCATATGGTAGCTATTTGAATACGATAATCAATAAAATATGCTGATTAGCTAAATATGTGGTAATATTTCAACATATTATTAATTTTATTTCCAACAGGACTTCTTTTAAAAAATAATCTCAATACCACGTATTCTCTCAAAAATTTGTTCAGAACTCCACCTTCTCTAAACCAATCATGAACATTACATTATTTATAAAAGTATATTGTACTTTTCACCTTTTATACTCACCCCAATTATAGTTTTGGTGGGATTTATGAAAACATTACCATAAAACCATATATCTTAATGGTCTTGTTTCCATGATTTTTGGGTGCATCATTACTTCTTCAAATAATATTATTTCTTTTCATCCCTTCTCGAATCTTCTAAACACATCAGATCTCTTCAAACTTCCTTCAAAAACACCAGTCTGATTCTGATTACCCATTCTGATTCACTAAATTTGATTTCATCACTACTATGTGTTTTACCATTTTCATATATAATGAAATAGAAACTATTTTGATTCATTGATAGGATTTATTAATTATGATTCTTTATACCAAAAAATGAACACAAAAAAATTCTTTGACCACCGTGACCCCCCTTGGACAACACATCCAAAAATCTCTATGTAAGATTTTTTTTCATCATTTTATTCATCGGTCCAAAAAATACTCTCATGATTATTACAATGGAAAATATAATCCAATATACTAGTATTAGAAGTTTCAAGAACATAATTCTCTTCTAAATACGATACCAATTACGTTTTATGCAGAAAAAAGTATTCTTTTTTTTGGAATATGATGACTTAGTAAATATTATGGATCATCATCAACAACATTCAATTCAACAAAATCGTTAAATTATTCATAGTGATCACTATTCATAGACATTAAACAAATATACATCCCTAAAACTCATTAATATGATCTTTATAATAGAAAAAACCAGCCTCACCTACCTTATTTATTCTCAAATAGTAGCTTGTATCATGGCTTCCTTCATGAATTAGACTACACTGATTATTAGCTTCACCATCGTCAGAAATAACATGGATATTATTATATCTTACTATTGATTTAAGATATTCTTACATTAATTAGTAATTATTATAACTTCCTACTCTCCAAATACCATCATTCCTTCCAACTCATCTTGAATAAAATTTTCCTAAATAAAATTAGTCTCAATACGATTTTCTATACATTTCCTCCCATTCATACAAGATATGATTAATCTAAATACTTTTGGAATGAAATATTCTCCACATATAATTCATCAGTCATTCATAACATGTTTTACATCATACATATGATATATTATATCTCCAAGATCATCAAAGAATCAATACATCCATATCATAGTCATGTAGACTTCGATTCTCCCAATTTATGATTTATTCTTCTATCCTAGGCCATAGGGGAGTATGGTGATCATTTTTTTCTAGAAATTTACTTCTTAATATTACATCTTTTACAACCATTGTGAGTCCAATTTTCTTGAATATGATGTTCCTTCTGATTTTCATGAAAAACAAGGGGATGTTATTTCCTTTCTTCTTAAACATCAATTTCTCTTATATATTTTTTCAACAGAAGGAAAAACTGAAATACGGTCATCCTTATCAGATTGGTCTTCATAATCTATCCATTTTTAATTTTTTTAAACGATATTCATAAATTAATTAACTTAATAACCTCAATCTAAATATTACTTATAAAAAATTCTAATCATAAGTAATATAACTCATTGTAGTAAACATGAATTATTGAATGAAAAATATTATAATTTAAAATAATTTATCAGGAATGCTTTTCAACATTTATTTAAATCATTATTCCTCAGTTTTCACCACTACTTCCACTTCCCTAGAATACAACAATATTGATTCCTACACCCAATCCAACAATCATTTGGAATATTACACATGCATACAATATTGGATTCACAGCTTACCCACAACTCCCTCTATTTACATACTTACATAAGGATACATTTATTCAAAAATTACCTCCTTTTAAACATTATCCAATGGTAAAATGAGAGAGTGGATAAATACACAAATTTAAACCGTGATGAGAAATTGGTTGGACGCCCACGTTCAACCTCAAGTTAGAAAAGGCTTCCTTTCTTAATGGTTTTGTGAAAAAACTTCAAAAACCTGTTCGGATGTAGGAACATACTCTGTATTTATTTTATTCATTTCCACATGTTTATCGATGAAATTATGTCGGATATCAATATGTTTTGAATACTAATTTTGTATGAGATTCCTAGTGATATTTATTTATCTTTAATTAGGAAAAACCAACTGAAATGGTATCTTAACATCAATAAGAAATTATTCTATATGTGTCTTCATCCACATATGTTGGGTAACATCTTGTGTAGTAACAATATACTCAACTTCATTCATACTGAGTGTTTTTGAATTATGATTCATTGTATTGAAACTAACACAAATGCTTCCTAGACTGAAAACTCCACCAGATATGGATCTTCTATCATCAACATTTCCTTCTCAATAAGCATCTGATGACCTAATAACGTCAATAATATCTAAGATATCATACATGATTCTGAAATTTTTTATGGCATTTATGTATGTGTTAATTATTTTTATCACATGTAATTGTCTTTATTTAGGTGCACTTTGAGATTTTTCACAAAATTTGACTACATAAAAAATATCATCTCTTGAGGTAGTGAAATATAACAAAAATTTACTCAAATTTTGAAATTATTTATGATCGCATCTCATGAGTTATCTATAACTAGTCAAATTTTTTCCTACTAAAATTAGTCTGGAAACATGTTTTGAGTTATCCATGCAGAACTTCTTAAGAATTACCATAACTTGATTTTCATGAGAAAGAAAAATGGGTTTCTTCTTTTGTTAAAATTTCTAACCCAGGAATGTATTTCATTCCCCCCAACAAAGACATCCCCAATAATATTTTCATTTCATAAAAAAATCATTCACCAAATATTTTATCCATCCTCGAAAAAATAATTTCATCAAATTAAAAAATTATTATGTGGGAATACACTTGATATTATTTGATATAAATATTTCTATCAACACATCCTTTCTAAAAACTATTCTTCCATAAGAAACTATCCAATTGAGAATACCATTCCATCATAATTAGTTTCATCTATAAGGTTGATGTCAATATGTATATAGGACATTCATTTTTTCAAATAATAAATCCCAAACAATGTTCAATGTAAACTTCCTCACCATGATCTCTATTCAAGAATGTAGACTTCACATCCCTTTGGAAGATTTTGTAAATTCATTGTATAGAGATAGAATTCCTAATTCATTTTGTTTCTAAAAATTCCACCAAGGAATAAATTTCATCAAAATCAACATAATCAATTTGGGAATAACCATTTCATACTAATACTTCTTTAATTCATACCCCTTCACCTTCTTCATTCATGTTCCATAAAACCAACATTTTACCAATAACATTTTTCTTATCCAGTCTATGTATTCGTTCCAATGTATCATTCCATTATGTCTACCCCAGCTCTACATTCATTTCTTGAACCCATTCTAGATACAAAAAACATCTTTAACATCATTTGACTCGACTTTTGAATATAAATAAGTTTGTTTAATATAATTTTATATTTTTTTTGAACCTTCTGGTGTTGATCAATAATAATATTATAATATTTCAATTTATTCCACATTCAGGGATGAGATTTTTGAGCTTTTCCCTCATCACCCGAAATAGCTGAGTCCAACTATTCTTCTTCTTGAGTATGATTAAAATTTTCTATATCATTATCTGAATTATTAATAAAATAGTATTTATCATGCTCAATATCCTCATCAACAGTAGTCTATTTATCCTTCTCGGGTTTTTCAATAACATCAACATCAATAGAATAAAAAATTGTTCTAATTTATTTGTTGAAACATCTATATCCTCATTCTTCTGGAGGAAATCCATGAAAAAATCTATCTTCTCCTTTCTTCTCAAACATCCCCAAGTTTCCACCTTTATTCTCTATAATATAGAGACTCTAAAAAACTAGAAAGTGTTTTAAACATGGTGTTTTAAAATAAAAGAAACTCGTATGGAGCCATATATGAACTTGTATTATTGAAACAACCTTTTTGAATATACAAATATGTTCACATAGCATGACTTTTATTTTAATGACCAATACCATTTTCATGTAACATAATTCTCCCCATTTCCACCAAATTTCTGTTTATTATTTTAGAAACACAAATCTTTGATGAGTGTATAGGGAACTATACACATTATGAATACCATTATTCTCAAGATAAATTTAAAATTATTTATTATTATAATCACCACCATTATCAATTCACAACTTAATCACTAAATACTCACATTCATTATCAATTTTCCTCATGAAATATTAAAACATTTTTAAACCATCTGACATATATTTCATATACATGACACAAGAAATGACAATAAAATAATCCATGAAATGGTTGAAATACTTATACCCATTTGTTTATTATTTTCACATCATCCTACTCATATCATAATGATTAAGTTCCAAGGGTTTTTTTGAGCAAATGTAAACATTCTTATGCACATAAATTGTAATCATTCCTTACTGAAAAATAGTGCATGAAGAATCTCTTCTTCATGGAAAATCAGGCATGTATCAAATACAATCTCAAATTGTTAACATTATCATGTTTCTTTGACACTTATGTCCCAAAAATTTAATACACAATAGATTTTATTTAACTGTAATCATGTAACAAGATTTTTTTATCTCACCAACATGAAATAAGTTTTTTTTGTATATAGGCCTTTAGTAACTAAATTACCATAATACACAAAATCCAAAAAAAACCAACATTCCTAAAGAATAATTCGTTAACCTAATAACAATTTTTTGAAACTCATATAAGGTGGTTTTTCATCCCATCATCATTTAAAGTATTCTCATATTTCATTTTTCATCCCAAATAATTGTTGAACAAACACTATTGATGCTCAACGATTCATCATTGACAAATGTCACTCTTCATTCATTGATGTCCCTCACATTATCCGACAACCTTAAGTATCATTTAATATAATATGATCACACATAATAAATAATACATGTTAATTATATATTTAAATATTTCACATTGGTTTCATCAACAAAAGCCTTTTATTCATCTACTTTATTCTTCACATTAGGCTTCTAAGAATTGTTATGAATTTTTTTATGATGATGAAAAAAACACATACTTGTGAAAAGTTTTTTGGATTTTACCGTTATTCAAAAATATTTTACAATGGTTGAAACATATTTTCTACATTCACACCAACATTATAAGCTTTATTTCAGACATTCTTCTCAGACAACTTTTATAATGGACTGAATCCCCCTAACACATTTTCTTCCACAACCTATGGAATAATAGTAATGTTTTTAGTCAATGTATCACATATTTTATATGTATATAAATCCGAAAATATATTATTTGTAACCATAGATTGAATATTTTCTTATAGAATATTCCTACTTATCGAAGTTGTGTACATGTTTCTTAGAATCCTTCTTCTATTTATTATCTGAACCACCAATCATTCTACTGTCAATTAGATTCTTTATTTCTCGGTCCAATTAAAACCATATGTAACATAATCATTTTTAGACATTAGATTTCAGAAATTTTTCAATTCCAAACATTGATGGTCTTGGAAATATACAAAACATTTCCAATACTCTTATTTTTAGAAATACTTCTAGCTTTCCTTTAAACCATTGAACGTAACTTTTCTTGATCCTACATAGGTTTATCCTTAAATGAACATTCAACTAATTTAGTGATATATTTTTTGAAACTTATAAATTTAAGTTCATATTTAGAATGATTTAATTGGGAATATTCTAACTCTTCTTATTTAGATTTCATCTTACATTCCATATATTCATTATTAATATTTTCGTCTTCAAGAGAATTCTTAAATTCTTCTTTATCCAACTGTATCAAGTTCTTATATTCTAAAAGATGTATTTTTTCTCATAAAGATTTATCTAACTATTTTTTTTCTTTTCAATCATTCTAATCATTCTCATACATTCTTTCAAATCTTAATTCAAATTAAATTCAAGGTGAGTATCTTCCTCTTTATAACTACTACTTTAGAATTCTACAACATTCACTATTGAAATAAATGTATACTCACAATAATACATATTATACATTTTATATTCATCATTAATATCTTTTTCTTCTTTGTATTTAGATAATATATCCATTATTTTTTATTTAAATAAATTCTTATAATTCCTTCTTATAAAGGATTTTTCAATATCATTATTTCTCTTCTAAGATCATTATGGTATTTTTTCTTCAACATCACTATCCTCCTCTATCTTTATTCAGGGAAAATTATCCAGGGTGTTCCCAATGACTCCACATTGAAAATATTTCAAGGGTAGTTTCATTTTATATTTCCCTATACCACTTCTCAAATTTATAGAAAACAAATATAAAATACCACCAAGATTTTTAAATACCTTATTTGTTAAATAAAAGGTCCATGTTATTATTCAAAAATGATCTTCTTGGACCAATCATTATTTTTAGAAAATAATGACATTTCTATATAAACTTTTCCCCCATATCATTCTCCCTTCTTATTTCAAAATTTATGACTATTCTATGTGCATCATCTCGATATAATGTTTTAGGATCTCTATCCCCTAATGGGTGAACATTAGCATAAAAATGTGATTTTTGATTCTCTAAATCATTTCATCAACATTGGAATCATAAAAATTATCACTAGGACATATAATTATTCTTAAAATATAATTTACCCTCGTAAATAAGTCCCCAACATATTCATACTCCCCCAATTTCAAATCATTATACGTGACTCTCCGGATTTTTAATTTTTCCTTCTTCACGGTTTTATTTCTATTGAATATATTTTTCAACTTATGCAATATCATATTGGATATATAAGCACCATAAAACATTAGAAATTCAATTTCAGAAAGTGATAATAGTATTTAATTATTATCCCTTCCATCATTCTTTGTATTCTTCTTATCGATGGATATAAGAGGAACTTTGAAATAAACTGGAGGAAATACATCTGTCCAAGCTTCAGAAAAAACATAACCAAGAAACATATTATAATGTAACATATTAAACTTACATAAATGATAGTTATTTCCATAAATAATTGGGAAAATTTACTATTCATACAATTACGATTCTCCATCATTTTCATTTTAAAACAATTACAATGAAAAATGAAGGGAACCTTCACTCTAATAAAAATGTAACTACCTAGTCATGATAATTGTATAATTGAGAGGGGGAGGGGGTGAATTAGTGATATATTGGTCATGTATATTTACTTATAAAATGAGACAACCTCTCCTACTATTAATGAATACTTTTATTTTTGAAAACAATTCCAACAGACAACAATAGGAACACCTGAGTCTATAAGGTTGACTATGCAACAATAATAGATTCATCCTTAGTATAGTTTTGAAATGATCCAATACCACAAAATCCAAAATAAAAAAGATATTTTCCATGGTATACAATGAGTAGGTTATTACCCATCACACGTATAGCACTATGTGAATATTTGAATAGTATATTTGATCCTTTTGGAAAAACTGACATTAAAAATACTTTTGTAACAAAACGTGTTATGTTGATTCATTATTAACTATCACATATATAAATGTTCAATGAAATTGTTCAATTTATTATACAGAATCTGGTAATAACATCCTAGAATATATAATAAAACACATTCCAACTTCCCAGTCTGATTTCTCAATACAGAAATATATCTCTGTAGAATATAATAGAAAAAATTCGGAACACTTTCTGATTTAGATTGAAAATACCAATATGAAAATATTTCTTAATATGATAACCAAATAAATATTAAAATCATCATAAATTTTTGATTAGGGAAATACATTGAAATATTCTCTCTACCAAATTATCTTTTTTCTAACACAACATCTTGAAAAATAAAATCTAGGAACCACTTCTTCTCTCTATACTTGCATTATCACTCCACCTTATCTCTAAATCTCATGAAAATTTCTTTTTTCAAAAAATTAAAATGTATTGTAAACATTTTATAGTAACTATAATTTTGGATGAGATGGGATTTATAAAAAGATTCTTGGTATACCAAAAAACACGAATTTGAATGTTTCCGTGAATTTTGGGTGGATCATGACATCATCAATTCTTCCCACTTCTTCTCTATCCTTCTTGAATCTTATAAAAACTCAATCTATATTCTATGTTTCTCCACAAAAACCAGTCTGTTTCTTATATTCAATATTGATTCTCTCGATATGATTTATTCATGATAATTCTCTATACCAGTTTCATATATGAAGAGATAGATACTATTCTGATTTCAAAATTAAATTTCATTATTACTAATCTCAATACATATTGATGAAAACAATCATCTTTTCTGACATCAAGATCCCATTAAATAACACATCCAATAATATCTAAGTATTATTGTTCCTATTTAATACATTTATTAGTCCCAAACAAATATTCCTCTAATAAATATGATAGACTGTGGAATCTGATGGACTGGTATCAACAGCTTCAATAACTTATTTCTTATCTAAATATGATATCGTTGAATTTTACAATATAAGAAAGTATTCATTTTAGGAATACAATGTGATAATGAATACGATGGATCATCATTAACAATTTTCCCTTAATGAACATCTTTTTTTATTATAATGTTAATCATTATCATCCTTGAAACTAATCAGCATCTGAAAAACACATTAAAATGGTGTTGAGATTATAGAAATTCATCTTCATCAAATTTCTTCTTTCAAAAACTTCAGATTGTATCATAATATCCATCACGACTTTGATTATGTTGATGTCCTGCTTAAGAATTTTCTGACTTACAAAACAATGTATTGTAACTTCCCATACTTCCTAGAATCTTCATAATTTCAATAGGATGTATTATAACTTTCTATACATACAATGCCATCTTACATTCCTGCATTGCCTAAATATTATTTTGAAAAATATAATTATACTGAATATGATTTCCAATACATTTCCTCTCTTTACCATAAGATACAATTAATATGAATATTATTGGAAATTCTTATTATCCTACTTTCTTTAATTAATATTGGATCACATATTTTACAAAATACATATTATTTATGAGAACTCCAAGATCAAAAAAGGTATAATCACATTTTTATAATAGTCTTGCACAATCCAATTCTCCATCATTGTAATATATTCTTCCATTCTAGACCTAAGATGAGTCTGATGATCCTTTTTATTTAGAAAATAACTTGTAAATATGATATAACTTCTCAACTATTATGTGTTTGAATTCTTCAATATGATAAAAGTATAATTTTCAGCAAAATCAAAGAGAGGTGATTCATTTTCGCCTCAATCATCCTTTTCTTCTGCAATCTCATTGAACAAAAAAATAAAAAAGAAGAATACCAGAATCCTTATTATCATTGTCCTAACATTATGCCTATGTCCCCAAATAATGTTAAAAATTGATATTAAATCCAAAAAGTTTATAAGATTTGTTGAGTATTAATGTAATTCCAAGATAAGAATAATAAAATCATAGGGATGGTTTTCATGGTTTGGTGAGATGATGAAGACGATCCATGAAAAATATGAGATGGCTTATATGTATTCTATTTGAAGACAGTGAGAAAAAAATATGTTGTCAATATAGTTGAAAAATATCAGTGTAAGTGCGCCCAATGTAAAAAATTATCTTGGTTGACTGGTTTCTAATAAGTTAACCTCTAACATAAGAAGTAAAGAAAGGTAGAGGGGGATCCACACCTGAAACACACAACACCACGTCCTCAAGGGCCTCACCACCCCAGTGTGGGGTCCATCTGGGCACCCTATTGGTGTAAATAATCCATCAGATATCCTCCTCACATGGTATACATTCTCCGATATGTCACCATGGGTTGTCCTTATTGATATTCTACCTGGTGCATAGCCCGTATGATCCCAAATGTGTGGTTGAGATATCCAAGGAAATCTAATGAATTAATACTATTATTACAGATATATCAAGGTATATATTAAATAAATTATTGGATTTAAAATATAATCTGTAAAATAGTTTATCCAAATGATTGTATTTATCATAACCCTCTAATAATTCCATCATCATAGCAATTATGATTCCATTTAATTTTATTAATATTTTAATAACAATGAAATTAATATAAAATAAATTATCTAAAACTGTTAATAATATAAAACACAAATGTAAATAAAAAAGGAAATAATACAATTTTATCTATGCATTATAATTAATGATAAAGTTACACTTACCAAAAATAAATAATATTTTCATTTCTTATAATCATTATATATGTATTTTTTATATGTAAAAATTAAATATTTTCGTATAAGATTCATAAAAGAACTTCATCTTAGTCATATTTATAACATTTTAATGGATTAGATGTCTAAATATTATATATAAAATATTATTCCTTAGAAAATA